>JAEIFV010000102.1:0-601365 GCA_018904265.1 Lordiphosa collinella
TAATAATGTGGCCGGAGTGGCTCAGCGGTTAGTGTGCGCGACTACTGAGCATGAGGTCGTGGGTTCGATCCCGCCTCGGAACATCTAATGAAAAGTTTTTTCTTTGAATAAAACTTTACACCCGGCCACACCTCTTGCTGTTGGCGCCAGCATTGCAGTAATTAGCCATGAAAAGCCTCTCAAAAACTGCCGTTCGGATTCGGCGTTAAACTGTAGGTCCCTTTCTATTGTGCTAAAATTAGAAGCGCACAAGCCAAGAGATTGAGAGAGGCTCGGCTTTCGCCCCTAGGGGCTGTTGTCATCTTGACAAGCCGATTTTACTTTTACCTTAATAATGGGAGTTTCTGGCAAAATTTTTGGAATTTGGACCACTGCACAGTGGTTAGACTTGTACGGAGCCGCGGCCATAAATATTTCCTGTTGAGATATCGTTATGAAATTTTCCCCAAAAATCTAAAAAAATATTTTAAATATATAGTAAACAAGTTGGCTGCATCGGACGACTATATCCTATAGCTCACATAGCACCGTAGTAAGGCTAATATGGCTATGGTAGAGTTGCTGTGCTAAAATTTCATTATTGGCATAAAAGATATGTATAATTAAATTATCTTCTGTATAAATTTGTGAAAGTGTTACTCCTCTCCCTCTCCCCACAAGCTTTTCGAAATATAAACCAATGAGGTTCTTTAGTTTTTTTTAATCATTTAAAAGAATAATTGTATTTTAATTATTAAAAGTAAAATTTAAATGAATTTTAATTTGAATGCAAAAAAGTTTAACAAATATCTTCTAATAAATTAAAAGTAGATGGTAAAAATTTAGATTTGTCTCTCTATGGTAGTTATCTTTGACCTGGTATAAAGGCGTCTGAACGCAAAAGAAGTTTATTGATTAAATCTGTATTTGTCAATATGGGAGACGTCTTCCGAGTATGTCGCAGCCGGCACTTCTGTATTTCTTTGTTGTTGGACTCTGCAGCTTCCTCTGAGAGCTGTCCAATCGACAGCAGCGCGTGCTCTATTACCTTCGCATCGTGAATTAAAATTATATGCACTGTTGCTGGAAGATAGTACCATGGATATATTTTTATCAACTGCTTAGCAGTATCCAATGCATAGCTTTCGAATAATTTAGCATTATTCGAATTTCTTTATGTTTTAAATTTGAGAACTTTCCCGCAGCTTGGCAATATTTTGCAAGAAGCTTCACAATTTACAAATTCACGTATAAGCAAGTACTGGTGTTTCGTTATTCCAGTGTCGATTAAAAGCAGTTACAAGAAGCGCCTATAGAAAAAGAATACATTAAAATGAGAAAAAAGAAATTATATGTAAAATTGTCTACAAAGACAAATGACGAACATAAAAGAAACATCACAAAAACATAGGAAGAGCAGCAGATTGCATCGCAAATTTGACCTTGAAAACAGTAAGACAGCTTGAGTTTATACATAAATATACCCAAATCAGCAAATATCAGCAGCTATCCTTAACATTTTTATTACCTTAAAACATTGACAAATACACTGATAGCACTCATAAAGGGGGGATCGGGGGTAACATAACTAAAAGTCTATTTAAACATGAAAATGACGTTCACAAAATACACATAAAAGGTATAATCAATCAAAAATACACAACAATTAATAAATCAATCAAATTCATTTCACAAGAAGAATTTATTAAAGTAAATACCTGCAACTTTAAAATTCTTTTTAAATAATTTAATTCGGACCTCTCTAGCGAACGTTTGACCACTTTGAAATGCAACTTTGTTATCTCGAAAAGTTAACTTAAGGCCGCTGCGCTGCAAAAATTGAAGACGTGTTCACGCTTTGCATTCTATTTTTAGAATGTCCCGTTAGGTTTCCGGAAAAAACAGTTTTGCCATTAAGAAATTTGGACACTTTTGAGACAATATGTTTACATTTTGACTAAATATTCTTAGATGGATTTTTTGGAACTTTGGACTATGGGCGCAACCACTGTGCACTGTGCACTCCACGAAAGTCTAAGAACAGTTGTTAAAAAGAGGTTAGTAAGACTACAAGATCCTTCCACTATTTACCATTACAACATATACTCACATGACACAGAACAAATTTTTTCATAAAACTTCAATTTGATAAAAAACAAATATAACAGCTAGAAAAACAATCTCTTGCAATTTGCAAGTCAAATCAGTGCACATTAGAAAAAGCGGGAAAATAATTGGCTGCAGCTGCTGTGACATATGCTGTGTCTGATAGCTCGTAGCTGAGCGAATGTAAATCACAAAAATACATTAAGAGTATTGTTAAGCTCAATAGTCTATTGGTAATCGAATGAACCCACTACACATCATTTCTGATCATGCAAGAAAATGTGCAATCATTATTTGATGTACCTACATACTACATACATCGTCTTCTGGCCGTAAATCATTTTAAACGCATTACCGCAGCTCGTAAAACGGAAACGCCTTTACACACATACAAAACATACAAACATACAGTCGTTAGAGTCGATCGTAAATTTCGGTAAGCGAGCTTAAGTGATTTTCACACTAAAAACCAGCGGGTCACTTTGACTATTCCAAATGGCTCTCACATAAAATTAAATTTTATGTACTTGGCGTTACACAGTTCAACAATTAAAGAACAATAAAAGCCAATTTGATGATGCCCTCTTATTTTGGTTCTGCTGATTGTTCCCGTTGGCCTTTATGGCCATCATCGTCAAATTTTTGACATCTGACAAGTCGGGTCAGCGTCCACAAAAGGCGACAAATCTGTCACGCCAAGGCACCTGGATCCCGGCAGTGCCGCATTCCCTGTTTACGCTTGTTTACTGTCAAATAATGGCAGAGTCGTTAAATTTCTTCGTTTTATGGCCTCGTAAAATCTAAGACAAGAGGTCCCCGGCCAAACTGTCTGTTTATTTAATTAGAACTTTTGCCGCATCTTTAAAGCAGCCACTGGAAGAGGTTCTTCGTTTTGTGTCGCGCAATTAGATTGATACCCACTCGGACGCCCACTTTTGTTGAAATGAAAATTCATAATGCTAATAAAAATTTATGGGCCTGGACAATTTGCGAGCTCTGAAACAAAAGCAGAAGGTGGGCTCTGGGCCGAGCTTCAGCAACAAATTGTACAATTTACGACCGCCTGCATCGCGAACCCACGCGTTGCGCATGCGTCAAACAAAACAGAAGCGCCTGCACGATCGGCGGGAGAGTAAGAGTCGGAAGAGACGCACACATTAATGGTGCACTTAACATGGATTTATCACCTCCATCCACCCACACACGCACCGACTTTATGGTAGTTATGGGAGCCATAAAGATCACCAAAATAAAGATTCTTAATGGAAGCGTTTGAATTGAATGTGGGGATATGTATTTCCGAGGACTTGACGCAATTATAATAAGCTAATTATATATGAAGTGCCGTGGGAACAATCTGATTTTATGTGAATTAGTACGGACTGGTAACTGAAAGATCACCAGAGGCAGAAGTATAACCTTCAAAACACAATAGATGTCGATTTTTTTTATATGTGGAGTGCACAAATATGAATTCAAAAGTGCCCGCGGCTGCATTGATAGCTTTGGGTATTGCCGGAAGAAGTACGTTGACGCGGGAACACGACAGCTTAAGCTAGAGTCGGCAGGACCCGACTTCGATATACTCGTTGCTCAGGGTAAAAAGTATTGAATAGCTTTTCCTTATGTTAATTAACAGGGCATTAACATTAATCTTATCATTTTAACATTATGCTGCATTATGTACAACAAATGTGGTGATTATTGTTATTCCCAAATATAGCATGTCGTGCAATGGGTAGTGTGCATGCCTGCTGTGCAAGAGGTTGCGGGCTCGATCTCGCCGCTGGACATCTAATGAAAAAGATTTTGAAGTAACTAGCCATGAAAATGCTTCTCCCTTTTTCTTGTGCGAAAAATAAGCAGCACACAAGTCAAGAGATGGTAAGAGGATTTCTGGCGTTGGCAACAAATATAAACTCGGATCGTAGAGATTGACAGATCAAGTCGTTTTTTAATTATTGCCACGCTCCCTCCCGCCCCCGCTCTTTAGAAAAAAATGACATTCTGCGGTAGTTTTATAGATAGAATGTTAGTACCTTTTGGACATATTTAGTAATCCGGATTCTTTATCGATCCGCCCAAGACCCGGTAAAGATCGGGTAAACAATGGTAAAGTTATAAACAAATGAAACTTCGCAGCTGCAGCGCAGTAGCAGCGCTGCTTTCAGCTGCTTCTGCAGTCAGTCGGGTTAACAGTCGGGTTTAACAGACTTTCTTACTTGTGTATGAACTTGAGCGCATGACAATTGGAACATTCTGTGTCCATAGCACCAATGAGGACTTTTGGATGAGCGGAATATTCGATATAAAGAACAAAGCAGATTAAAATGCTCTATGTACTTGTTGACGTTACCGGTCAATTCTATTGCGTGTGCTAATAACCATCCATCGCGCTTGCCTCCGTTCCAATTGTTGTTGATTTCGAAAAGCTCGTGCCTTTTGTTACATGCGCATTTTCGTTTTGTTCATTTCGCTTGCTTGTTTTGAGTATAAATTTCCATTTTAAATCTTAACTTCGGTTTTATTTTTCTTAGTGAGGTCCTTATATGCCCTATTTGGACATGTTTACCAAGGCACATTTTCTTCACAAAACAATGCATCGATCTAGTTCTTTTCAGCTATTTCTTCGCGATCAAAATATTAGAAATCCAATACAAGTTCGAAGTTTATTTTTTAACCAAACCTTTTTGCTTTTTGCTTAAAAGCTTATAAAATAAAAGTGGGCTAGAATCGTTCCACCTTTAATGCAAGCTGGAAAAGGAATAATTTACAGCCTTGTGTTGTTGAGGATTATTGTGAAAACAAGCAGATATAGTTTCTCATGGTCTGCACACTATTGAATTTAAAAACTCGTCCTTGTGGTGGCATGGTCCTCCATTTTTGCAACTTTCAGTCGATCAGTGGCCTGAAGTAGAATGCGAGAAGTCCGAAGAACCTTCAGAACAACGCAGTTCTAAATTTTCATTGTTGGCTAATTCGCAAACTGAAGTTGACGATATTGTAGGAAATTTTAAATATGCAAGGGACTTCCGCAAATTGAATCGGGTTTTTGGCTACATTTATCGTTGGCGTCATATTGCAGAAAAGGTTGATTTAGGTAAAATTAAAGGTCTATCAGCGGCCGAGGTTATTGGTGGCCTAAACTATATCGTATTAAATATTCAAAACTTGAGATTCCAGGATAATATCGTCAAGTTACGAAAATGCAAGTTTGTTAAATCAGCAAAGATACAAGGGCTTAACCCATTTCTGCATGTAATTGACGGCCAGTTCTGGCCAACCAAATCATGGGCTCACTGCCAGCGAGCAGAGTCCAGAAAGGCGTGCACCCGTTCGAGCGAGCTGAATTGGAGTTTGCCGGACCGCTATGGATGCACTTCAACCAAATAGGACGCCGACCCGCAAAGGTGTACTCGTGTGTTTCCTGGCAAAGGCCTGCCACCTAGAGCTTGTTTCGGACCTCAGCACGAATGCCTTCCTAGCGACACTAAAACGTTTTTTTGCTCGTCGTGGGACAAGCGCAGATTTGTTTTGCGACAACGCTACAAATTTTGTAGGAGCATCTCGGGAGCTAAAGGCGCTTGCTGACCCCATGTGGGATGACACAAAGAAGCATCAGATTGTGAGCCAATGCAGCGACTCTGGAGTTCGCTTCCATTTCATGCCTCCTCGTTCGCCCCATTTTGGGGGGCTTTGGGAGAGTGCTGTTAAGGTAGCGAAGCAGCTACTGATCCGAAGTTTCAACAGATCAGCTCTCAATTAAGAGGAGCTCGTAACGGCCATCTCGCAAGCTGAAGCGAAAATGAACTCCAGGCCGCTCTGTCCTCTATCTTCAGACCCAAAGGACCTCGAGGCCTTCTTCTTCTTCTTCTTTGGCCATCACAACCGTTTTACGGTCTCGGCCGCTGCCACTAATGCCCGCCACTCGCCTCTGTCCCGAGCGACATTCCACTAGGAGGACACTCCCAGCTTCGCAATATCTCCCTGCACCTGGTCGCGCCATCTCCGCTTCGGTCGACCCGCCGGGGGAATGCCTCCCAACTCGATCGCATGCAGATTGTACACACGCTTTGCTGGAGCGTTATCATCCATACGGGTAACATGTCCTATCCAGCGCAGCCGCTGTTGTATTATGCGCTTGACTAGGTCAGTGTCCCCATAGAGCTCATACAGTTCGCGATTCATTCGGATGCGAAATTCGCCGCAAACGTTTAGAGGTCCATAAATCCTCCGAAGAACTTTTCTCTCGAACACGCCAATTGCCGCCTCATCCTCTTTTGTCATTGTCCATGCTTCTGCGCCGTATAGCAGGACTGGGATGATAAGCGACTTGTATAGCGAAATATTCGTTTTCCAAAAGAGGGCTCTGCTCTTGAACTCCTTATTGAGCCCGTAATAACATCGGTTTGCAAGAGTAATTCTTCTTCGGATTTCCAGACTGGTGTTGTTGTCGCTGGTTATCGTCGTTCCGAGGTAGACAAATTCCTTAACAACCTTGAAGCGTAGACTCACTGCGCGTTGATTATAGGTACTTCGTCTTATCCTCATTTACCGCTAAGCCCATAAGTTTTGACTGCTTCTCTATCTCTGAGAACGCCTTTTTTACCACAGATTCGCTTTTGCCGATGATGTCAATATCATCGGCATATGCAAGTAGCATGTTATCTCTGGTAAAGATGGTGCCCGTTCTGTTAGCATTTGGGCACTGGCGCAGTATGTACTCCATCAGCAGGTTAAAGAAGTCGCACGATAAGGTGTCACCCTGCCTAAAACCTCTTTTGTTATCGAAAGGCTCGGAGCGGTATATTCCTATTTTGACGGAGCTTTGTGTGCTTCTCAACGTCATCATGCAAAGTCAAACGTACTTTGCTGGAATACCAAAGGTAGACAGGGCTTCAAAGAACTTTGACCTTATCGGCGTGTCAAAGGCGGCTTTGTAGTCAAAAACAAGAAAGGGAGCTGCACTCGAGTGCCCTGACTACAAAATACCCTGATCCCTTGATTTCATGTGTTTTTTCTTTACATACACACACACTCACACATATCACACTCCAACATACACACAAACGCATGGCATGCGGCCGCGCGCGATAACTGACAATGCAAGACCCCCCCTCTCTCCCACAAGCCAAATTGATTCGTATATAACTTGGCTGCAACAAGGTAGTGATCAGAGTGCCGTCCGTCTATCACAAAGTGATCAATCTGGTTTCGTGTCAATTGACTATCAGGGGACTTCCAGGTCGCCTTGTGGACGTTGCGGTGTTCAAATCTGGTGCTACTAATGACCATGTTCCGGCCCGAAGCGAAGTCTATTAGCCTCTCTACATTTTCGTTGGTTACATCGTGTAGGCTAAATCGGACGATAGTCGGGCGATAAACTTCTTCTCTCCCGATTTTTGCGTTAAAGTCGCCCAGCACGATCTTGATGTCGTGATCGGGGCAGCGCTCATATTGGTCTTCTAGGCGCTCATAGAATTCGTCTTTTTCCCAATCGTTCTTTTCTTCTGTCGGGGCGTGCGCACAGATAAGACTAATATTAAAATATTTTGCCTTAAGTCTGAGTGCGGCAAGTCGCTTGTCAACTGGAGTAAAGCTGATGACAGAGCGGCACAGTCTTTTGTTGACTGCAAAGCCGCAGCCAAACTAGTGCTTTGAATCATGTCCACTGTAGTAGATCTCCCATGGGGCGTTGGTTTTGGATGTTACCTTCCCACACCCCTGTCCAGTCCATCTTATTTCCTGAAGTGCGGTAATGTCCGATGAATGTTCCTCGATGACATCCACCAGGTTGTAATCCGCGCGCTCTCTATTGAGGGTGCGAATTCAGTGCATATCCTCAAATCGTGGTCCTTAAAACTTTTGGGGGGGGGTCCGTATCCGAGGCATTGTATTAGTTTTCATTGGCGGAAGGAAATTGACGCCTACCGGGTGCCAAGCCCGATGCGACGCCCCCTATTTGCCCTAGGGTCGGATCGCCGCTCACGTTAGCCAGCAGCTTTGCGGATGCAACGCTCTGTTACCAGGGGTTACCACGTGGAGGTGTGAGTCGACTTGAGGCGCAGTAAGCTACATACGCCCCCATAACCACAGGAAAGTTCCTGTCTTCCGGAGAAGCTGAGCTGAGCAACTTAGTTTAGCATTTACTCATGTCTGAGAAGCTTAGTTGACTCAGTTGCATTCAGCTAAGAGAACAGGTCGTGTAAGTTAAGTAAGTTATGTGTATGAATCCTAGACAAGGAAGGTGACAACTTTTTGAACTGCCCTCGTACAAAGGAAAAGTTTTTAATACAATAAAAAAAAAACCGAATTTAAATACATATTTCCGTTTTCAAATAAGATTTTTTTCACAAAAAGCCTTCCACCCTTAAACAGCATTGAAAATTGAATGCTTTCAACACTGCCTTTGATGAACCGCGAGTTAGTAAGACATTGACAAAGCTAAGTTCTTAATACAAATCGTTGACTAAGAGTGTTCCAAAGATTACTCCAGCTATTCCTGGTTATAGTTTCTGTAGTAACTAACTAAGAGGGCCATGGTGTAATTATATGAGAAAAGGTCAGAAAAGTAGGCTGCTAAATTTTGGGATACCAGTTGAATGGTGAACAAAAGTTATTAGCCAAGCGGCAGCCCATGAGGAAGGTTGTCTTTACTCATGATTTTTGTTTGATTTATTTTCTTGTTTTTTTTCTTTGATCACACATTAGTATAAAAATCAAATAAGTTAGAACCAACTGTATCACTAGTTTTCAGTTAAATACAAAGTACGCCATTGGTGAATTTCACTTTGTTCTTTTCTTTATTACATGCAAAAGTATGCAACAGGCAGAAGGAAGCATTTCCCACAGTTTTAAAGATAGAAGGTTGGAATATAATGGGTGATTTTTTAGCTATTATCTTTCTGGATACACTGGCTTAAACAGTACACGCACTTTTCGTGTTTTGTTTCACTGTCAAACATCTTCAGTTTGGTCTATAATTTAACCATGAATCGTCTTACAAACGAACAACGCTTGCAAATTATTGAATTTTATTATCAAAATGCGTTCTCTGTTAAGAAAGTTCATCGCTCGCTTCTTCCATTTTATGGTCAGTTTAATCGACCCACTGAAGCGGCTATTCGAGCTATTGTGACTAAATTTCGCACCAAATTTACATTGTTGGACATTAAACCACCAACACGCTTACGTAGAGTGCGAACTGAAGAAAATATCGCAGCTGCATCGGCCAGTGTTAATGATGACCATCAATTATCGATTCGTCGCCGTTCGCAGCAATTGGGCCTCTTGTTACTCAACAACGTGGAAAATTTTGCGGAAGGATTTAGGTGTGAAGCCTTTCAAAATACATCTGGTGCAAGAATTGAAGCCGAACGACCTACCGCAACGTAGAATTTTTGGTGAATGGGCTCTTGGAAAGTTGGCCGAAGATCCACTTTTTTACCGAAAAATTGTGTTCAGCGACGAAGCTCATTTTTGGCTCAATGGGTTAAATGGGTACATAAATAAGCAGAATTGTCGATTTTGGAGTGAATATCAGCCAGAAGCATTGCAAGAGCTACCAATGCATCCAGAAAAAGTCACAGTTTGGTGCGGTTTATGGGCTGGTGGCATCATTGGACCGTATTTCTTCAAAGATGATGCGAATCGTAACGTAACTGTGTATGGTGAGCGCTACCGTGAGATGATATCCAACTTTTTTTTTGCCCAAAATGCAAGAGCTTGACTTGCATGACATGTGGTTTAAAAAAAACGGATCCAAAACCAACCACAGCACGCGCAACAATGGACTTATTGAGAGGCGAGTTCGGTGAACATTTTATTTCACGTTCGGGACCGGTCAATTGGCCGCCTAGATCGTGCGATTTAACGCCTTTAGACTATTTTTTGTGGGGCTATGTTAAAGCTCATGTCTATACAGACAAGCCCGCTTCAATTGACGCATTAAAAGACAACATTGAAGCATTTATTCGTGAGATACCGGCCGAAATGTTGGAAAGAGTATGCCAAAATTGGACTAAGCGAATGGACCATTTGAGGCGCAGACACGATCAACATTTGCATGAAATAATCTTCAAACATTAAATTATATGGACCGTACTATTGATTCAAATAAAGATTTCATGCATTTTTCTGAACTTTATGTGTTTTTTTTTTTTAAAGTTTCCAATAGCTCTTAAAAAATCACCCTTTATTTAGTAATAAGGATTATTTTTCGATCTGCCAAAGAAATGGTAAAGATGGGATGAACGATGGCAGCACCGGTCGCAAGGGTAATGGGCAGCACTTCACAGGTACAGAGTTTGTTATAGTCGGGCTTGACCGACTTTCTCACTTTTTTTTTTTTTAGTTTTATTTAATATCCCGATGACACAAGACGTAAAGCTTATAATTTAAGTCAGTGGTCACAAAAGTTTGTTTGTGTTTAAACTTGGGCACCTTTCTCGTTTTATATTTTTTTGCAATCTTAGCCAACTTTTTGGCTTAAAATTGTGGTAACACTGAACAAGGTACAATAACAATCAGTGTTCCCAAAATTAAAGTTCCAAAAGTTGCTAATATTGAAAAAAAGGATACAAAACGGTGACAAATTGGACCATATTGAGAAAATATTTTCACTGAATGTTGGATGACCAGTTTCAATTTATGTGCTGAATAGTGCACAAAATGGGCTTTTTCTTTAATTTCAAAGTGCCTTGCCTCCCATAGTTGCCGCCCTATCACTATAATATTATATCTTAAACCAGCGGTGGGCATAAGATTTGAGTTTGGGAGCAGTCTAACAACAACCCTCTATTGGCGAGGCTCCAGCGGCAAGCCAGACACACACTGCATGCATTTGCTTTTGCAGTCTTCTCGACAGCGCATACTGCTCCTGTTTTGCTTACTGCTTGTGCGACTTAAACAGACATACATTACAGCTCCATATTTTCACTGTTGACAAAGTAGTATTCCAGTAACTTTACAACTTCATACACCTAGCATTAAAAAGTTCTTCTGAACAAGTCTATACACCAAGTGTGTGGAGTTGTACAGTAGTCCACAAGTCCACACACAAATTTCCAAATTGTGTATCGTCTTGTGAGCTGAACGCATACTTCCTCGCCAACATTTTTTCAGATAGTATATACGAGGTGTGTTCAAAAAGTATCGTGAATTTGGTGTTTTTTCAAAAATTATTTTTTTATTCATGAATATCTATTTTGTCCCCTTCAAAGTAATCCCCATGAGATATTATACACTTGTGCCAACGGTTTTTTCAATCTTCGAAGCACTTCAAAAAATCATTTTTTTTATCTTGTTCAGCTCCTCCTTCGATGCCGTCTTTATCTCGTCAAGCGTAGCGTAACGTCGTCCTTTCATGGGCCTCTTCAGTTTAGGGAACAAGAAAAAGTCACAGGGGGCCAGATCTGGGCAATACGGTGGCTGCGGCATCATTAGTGTGTTGTTTTTGGCCAAAAAGTCGCGCACAAGCAACGATGTGTGAGCAGGGGCGTTATCGTGGTGCAAAAGCCAATTTTTGTTCTTCCACAAATCCGGGCGTTTCTGGCGGATTGCTTCGCGCAAATTGCGCATAACTTGCAGGTAATATTCCTTATTGACCGTTCTTCCCTGTGGCAAGAACTCATGATGCACCACGCCCCTGCAATCGAAGAAAACTGTCAGCAAAACTTTCACTTTCACATTGGTTCGTGCGGCAGCTTCCATTGAGATGATTGAGCTTTGGTTTCCACGTCATAACCATAAACCCACGATTCGTCACCAGTTATGACCCTCTGGAGCAAATTTGGGTCGTCGCGGACAGAGTTTAACATCTCATTAGCAATGTTCATGCGATGCTGTTTTTGGTCGCAATTGAGCAATTTTGGTACGAAAATCGAAGACGATCCAAAACACGTGCAAGCAAAGCAGCTGTCAACAATTAAGTGAACATTCAAAATGGCCGAGCTTGTCGGCATAAGTGAGAGACATAAGTACCAACATAACGCCACAAAAAAAATCAAAATTTGAATATACGTAACCCGCGAACATTCAAAATTCGCGATACTTTTTGAACACACCTCGTACTCGTAGACTTGTAATCTAAAGCCCAAGTGTTTTCTGTGATACACCCACTTTTCCGATTACATCAAACTCTGTTTTGAAATCCGGAAGCCTACGAAAACGGCCAAGCTTATGTAAAAGTATACAGGCTTGTAATCGATACTTTACCCTCATAAATATGAAAAGGATATATCTTTCTGACAATACTTAGTATTAAAATCAGCACATATATTAAACTTGTTTAATTGTTTCATATGCCTATTTTTTACGTAAGCTCGAAATAACGCTTAGGGCATTTATAATTTCTGCTGCCTCTTTTGGGGTGATTTTTTAAAATTACTTTATTTAAGGATCAGTTAAAAATTATGTTGAATGCTCAGTCGCATATTTGCTCAATTGAGGAATTAAATAATAAAAGCAGTTAAAACCGTGCACAACACAATTGTGCCATTATTTGCATTTGTGACCACGTCCTGCCCTGTTCTGCTCTGCCTCTATCCCGTTCTGCCCTAGCGCTGTCCTCGTCAGCGTCATCAACAACAATAAAAGCAATAGCAATGGCATCAACAAATAACATGACATTGTTGTGTTTGTTGTTGTTGTTGTTTGAGGGAATCATCAGCAAACACAACACACAGCAATACCCAATACGCCAGGAGCAGGCAGCGGAGGAGGAGGCGGGAAGTCCTCGTCGTGGTTGTTTGATTTGAAAATTGAGTTTTAGCGAGACAAATAAAAATAAAACTTAGAAAACAGAACAAGAACAGGCAAAAGCGCAGCCATTAAAAAGGAGTTATCACCCAATTTAGTACCACAAGCGCGAAATAACGCACACACATGCATACAACCCCATAGCCCGCTTCCCCCACGGCTTATGCAAAAGGAGGGCCTTCAGTTGTACACCAAATAGACGTACATACAACAGCAGAACATGGCATTTGTGTCAAACCCAAGTGGTCCTAATATGAATGGGTTTGGCTACGGATATGTTCCGGTGCACTTGTGAAAAAATTAAGCATTTTGTACTTCATTTAAGTACAAATAGTATTAATAAAACGGGAAGTACGCTAAATTCTAAATCCAAGTGCAAATTTTGCTTTTCAAGTAAACAAATTTTTATACCCGAAATACTTGATATAAGACTGAGTCGTAATAGTCCTAACTCCATCTCGATTTACTCTTCGTACAATTGTTGGCATACTTGAATTAAATACAAGCTATTCTTTTTAATAATAGGATTTTAGTTGGTATGATCTCGAGACGGCATTTTGGATTCTTAATATAAGTCTGAAAATTTCTTAAGTAAAATATTTTTATATTTTGAATACTTAAATTTTGTAGAACTTGATTTTTGTTTAAGCCGATAAAATTATTAAACTAGTCCCGATTTGCAATTGTCGCCGTATTGAAGAAAGTCTGTCATGGGGACAAAGATACGTAGGCCTTACCTTATCAAAGATCTTGATCATCGGTGGGCACGACCTTTCTCTTTTTGCTCCGATTGCTTGCCTTCGTGTTTCGCTGCTTTGCACAGAAGCAAACGCTTTCATTGTGTGAGTTTGGACACCACTGATCTAGATGGTACTCAGTCAGCATTTTATGAAAGTTCTGATTATTTTCGAGTCTTTTTCGAGCCGTTGGTATGATTAATACTACTTTTGTCGGAAGAAAATGGCACCCTAGCAGTGCCACTTATTAAAGAGTCGTTTTGAACCTGTTTTCTGATCGGTTTCGATGAATCTTCAAGTCATATTTCCACTCATTTGCTAGTTTTTTTTCGAGTTGAGCAGAAGCATGAGTCGTTTTCAAGTCTCTTTAAATCGCATATGAAATGAATCACTTTTTAATTGTCAAAAGAGTTCGAAAAAGACTCATTAAGAAGGGTATAGCTTGAGTTAAATATCTCCTCCGAGCAAAGTAGAATGAATAATTTGGATACAAATTGTTACGAAGCTTTTCATGAAGTTGTGCAAAAAAGCTTATAAATTTGGTTTTATTGTCCTGGAGAATAAGAAAAAAGAAGGAATATATTTAAAACTCCTGGTGAATTTTTGATCTTGAGTCAAAAATTTTGAACGTGCTTTCGATATCAAAAATTAATGAACCAGTTGCAAATGACTAGGAAATGATACACGGTACATTTAATCAAGTAAGTAAGGAAACAATAAAAGTAGTGCTATTTCATTGTCGATACCAAGCCGAGGCCTAATATCTCCCACTTATTCTATACCTCGTATGTCTCCTTACACTGCCAGATTAGAGTCAAGCTCAAAAGGGTCTTCTTTCCCCGCTAATTATACCAAGCCCGGTGCCTTGGCTGTGGTTATATGATCGCCTCAATCTCAGAGACTATTAGAGACAGAGCAAAAAATTCTTAGGTAGGTGTATACCATACCCAGAATAAGTTTGTTTCAGATTCGGAAAGTTTCTCACCCTCCATAATTTAACCGCAAAAAACTGTCAAACGGCGGTGTCCCAGAAATCCCTTCCAACCAAATTCCAACCCAAAACCAATTATCGGTGTCCTAGGAATCTCTTTCGGTTGGTTTCAAACCTCTCGTATTTTGTTGAGAGATTTTGGCAAACCAACCAATACACAAACCAGCCAATACACTAATCAACCAATAGCGACTTCACGAACCCACGCAATATATCGCTGTTTTTGTAGTGGGACCATAATCTTATACACACACTTTTCGAACTCGACTTTCAAACTAGACTTTCGAAGAAAACGAAATCTCCCGAAGTTCTGGGACACCGACGGATTTCTCTAGCGATTTGCAAACCAACCGAAGCCAAAATCTCTAGAGATTTCCAGGACACCCCCGAAAGACATAGTTTTCAAATTAGGGCTTCGTGACTTAATATTTATCAAACAAGTAAGAAAGTCGGTAAACCAAACTTAGTGAAATCATGGGAAAGGATACTAAACTAAGACATATGAACTTTGAATGCGTTTCCATTAAAAAGAAAAAGTTTTTCTAATTAAGACTAGTGAGCGACACCGCACGATACTTTTGTCTTTGAGTGGGCGGTCGTACGCAGACTTTGCAGGTTACATACCAATTTTACGCAGTCAGCAAAGAGGAATACGCAAATAACCCGGTGTTTTGAGCACACATTCTACCAATACTTAAGTATTACTTGAGCACGCATCACGTTTGCCTTTTCAGGGTAGGGAAAGGCATATCCGACTTAAGTATATGAATAATTTTATTAAAGATCTATACAAAAAATATTGCTTGTGGTATAAGTCTTTTCCATGAACGACGGTCCAAGGCCCTTATTTAAAAATTCTAAAATATTTTCATAAAAAACATAGGTTAAATGCTCGCTCATATATAAAGGGTATGCAAACTTCTTCATACCCATACCATTCTACACGGCGTAAATTGTTTTTTTTTTCTGAGCGCCGCACAACCTTTTTTAGTGGGCGTAGGCAACATTGCAAAAACAATACACACAGAATTCGGTTCTGCTGACGTCGACGTCAAAGCAGAAGCGTGATTCGGGGATGAATTTAACGAGAAGTGAAGGAAACGAACAGAAGCCGAAGACATATAAGAGAGCAGACACACGAGGTCACCAGTAAAAAAAAATTCCACGAGGCAAGCATGAGTAAAAAAAATACTTTAGTGAGAAAGCCATAGATAGAAAATGCGTTGCTTGAATTGTTGTACTTATGCAGTGCACTTGCAGTTGCGGTGCACTCGTGGAGATCTCTAACTTGTACTAAAGGACTTCGTGCAAAATTTGTTCAAGATAGCTTTAGAACTGACGGAGGAGATAGCATAGAAAAGAACGGACATGGCTAAATCAACTCAGCTCGTCTTGCTGATCAAAAATTAATATAAATACTTTATGTGGTCGGAGATGCTTTCTTCAATGCGTTACAAACATCCGCACAATTTAATAATACCCTCTGCAAGGGTATAAAATACACGTTTCACGGGGATTTTTCATCCACTACCTATATGTAGATTTTCTACAAGCCGTTTTCTACATGCCGCCTTTACTTTTCTCATTTCTACATGTTGCTTTCCTACATGCAACGTTTAGGGCCCAACCAAAGCAGTGTGGGGAGGATAATAGTGTGAAAGAATAGAAAGGGAGTGGCGGGATGGCAAAGTATAATAATAATATTTGGCTTGACACAGCCCAAGGTGCCAAACCCGAGGTCCTCTCTATCTCTTGGCTTGTGTGCTTATAACGCCGAATCCGAACGGCAGTTTGAGAAGCTTTTTCAAGGGCTAGTTTCTTTAAAGCTGTCTCCAATACCTAAAAAGGTGTAAGTTTTTCAAAGAAAAAACTTTTCGTTAAATGCCCGAGGCGGGATCGAACACACGACCTCTTACGCAGCAGGCGCACACACTAGCCGCTGAGTTACAGCCGGTCACAATGGCAAAGTATTCCTTCAGAAAAACGTACAACTTAAATTAATTTTTTTAACTTACCTTGTCTGGGATTCGAACTCACAACTAACTTACCTTGTCTCGGGAATTTGAACACAAATGTCGTAACCACAGCCCATACGACTATCAAGCACTTGCGCGGCATTGCCGCGAATCAAAGTAATAAATGGAAGCGAACAACGACGATGAGCGAATGGGATCAACAACACGTTTCGTGTAAGTTTTTTTAATGTTGCATTCAGTATTTGAAATACTGACCTACATGTCACTTGGGAAGAACAGTTTTCTAAATGAAAAATATAACTTTTCTACATTTTTCCCTTAGAATTAACACACGCATGTAGGCTTTCAATATCTAAACGATCATGTAGGAAACCTCAACTTTCTTGTGGTATTTATATAGCTGTATGAAAAATGCAAAAGCTATTTGAAAATAAGCTGGTTTTCTCAAGTCGGGCACCATTTGCCTTTGTCCACGAAGTATTTAACTTTTCAACATGTTTCGTTTACTTTTTTATTTCCACATGTAGCACGTAGTTTTTCTATAGGCCTCGATTAACTTTCTGTTGTTTACATTTTACGTGTGAAATTAAGCGGGGCGAACTACATTTCGTTTAGGATTGGCGTTTCTACACGCGGCGTGTAGTTAATTTTGTTATCTTTGTGTAATACTGAGGGTCTTTTTGGATTGAAGAGTAATTCATATATTTTGATCGGTATAAATTCGATTCTGGTCGTAACAAAATCTGACAAAAGTTTTTCCAAGTGTTTGTGTTTGAATATTTGTGCTATATAGTACAAGAATATGGGAGCCAAAAATGAGGGGTTAAATGAATCAAAATACCTACAGCTAGAAAATGTTAATTGCTTGTTTGAATGTCTCCAGTCTACACACACACACTGTGTGTAATAAGGAATTATCTGAAGTCAACTTCTTCCATTTGAAACTGATTACCCTCCCCTATATAAAAATGTTGGCCATAAATAAATAAGTGTGCATGTGTGGCAAGCACGTTAATTGTTAAACAAATGTGCTTTTATCACTCACAACACAACAGCAGCGGCAACATCAGCAGCCAATATTGTCCTTGTCGCTTCAATGAAGGCATCGCGGCTGCACATATACCATATCCACATTCTAACACATCCTCCCCGCGAGCATCATAGCGCCAAATGCTTGACATCCGCCCGCCTTCGCTTTGGGTATGAGTTGAATAAGAGGGTGAAGCTCTGCATTGGAATTGTTATGTTTTTCGTATTTAACCTCAGACATGGGCCTCGTTTGTATAAATTCCAACAGCCAACAGCAGCAGCAGCCACTGGCAACTGCTGCCAACGATTGTTGAAGCCGCTCCTGCTGCAATTGTACAGTGAAATTATTAACAACTTCAATAGCAGCGGCAAAGAAATGTTACGCACTTGTCAATCGATTCTTGAATACCCTTGATGTGAATATTAGATTATTTTTAAGTGACAATTCTTTATGCTGATGCTTGCCTTTAATAAGGTTAGTAATACTTTTCATTTCTGAGAGAAAGTAATCACTACGTTCCAAAACTATCGGTCTTGAATCTTTCATACCAGAAAGGTGCGGAACTAACGAACCCCCTAGCTCTTCGTAGTGAGCACTCGCCACCAGACCAACCACAAGCCATGTATTTGCCTAATGAATTTTGTATGGGAATGTCTGGAAAATGTACCGATTGTTACGACCCTGCATAACCAGTCGTTAGTGTGGTGATGGGTGCGCACTATAGTTCAAGTACTAGACTAGCGCTGTGTTGCATTACCTGTCGCTAACGATGCGACTGACGCTCAGTGATGCATCAGGTCGTTAGGCCTGGTAGTGCCTTGACACCAGCTGATACTATAAATGAGCTTCCATTAAATCATTAATTTTCAGTAAAGGTAAAAGTTATGTTGCCCCCGGGTCCCTCCAATAAAACTTGTTTTAAAATATTAAACAATATTTAAAGTATCTTTAATTTAAAGTATCTCTCAAATGTCTCTCAATAAATCGTTTCTTCCCACTATATGGAAGGAATCTTACGTTATACCTCTCCACAAAAAGGGTAGCAAATCCAATATTGAGAACTATCGTGGTATTGCCAAACTATGTGCGATCCCCAAGCTATTTGAAAAAATAATCACCACCCAGGTGCAATACTTTTGCAGCTCCATATTTTCTCCGACGCAACACGGTTTATTGAAGCGTCGTTCTACAACAACCAATCTTCTTGAGTTTAGCTCTTACATCCGTCACGGTTTTTTGGAAAAACAGCAAACTGATGTGGTTTTTACTGACTTCAGCAAAGCTTTCGATTCCGTTAATCACCTACTGCTTTTGAATAAACTTTCATTAATAGGGTTCCCTGACCTACTCCTCAAATGGATCTCTGTGTATTTGTCAAATCGGACTCAGCGAGTCCTATTTAATTCCACTTCATCCAAATTGATAAATGTTTCTTATGGTGTTCCTCAGGGGAGTCATCTTGGCCCATTGCTCTTTGGTCTGTTTATCAATGACCTTCCCCAGGTAATCACCGAATCGCATGTTTTAATGTACGCAGATGATGTAAAAATATTTCTATCTTTTCGAAGTGCAAGTGCATGACATTTCACCGGAATAATCCTCACTGGTTCTCTTACTCTATTGGGCATAACAACCTTGAACGCATTCAAACTGTTACAGATCTGGGTGTTCTTTTCGACCACAAATTGTGCTTTAATGACCATATCGGCATTGCCGTAAACAAATCTAAGGGAGTATTGGCTTTTATTAAACGCTGGTCAAAGGAATTCGATGATCCTTACATCACCAAACTATTATTTACATCTCTTGTTCGCCCAATTCTTGAATATTGCTCTTGTGTTTGGTCTCCTCAGTACGATAAATATCAGGACCTTATTGAAAGTGTTCAGAAACAATTTCTTTTATTTGCATTGCGCGGCTTAAACTGGTATCCTCATCGTCTACTGCCATCTTATGTTGACCGACTACAATTAATAAATTTGCCAACTTTGAAGAACCGAAGGACATGTCATGGCGTAATATTCGTCCACAAGCTGATTTATGGAGATGTGGATTCGACTTTCCTACTAAGCCAGCTCCGATTTGCTGTTCCATCAAGATTCACGCGATCGTATCAACCTCTTGCGCTACATACCTGTAGAACTAACTTCGCCCTACATGATCCTTTTCGTGTAATATGTTCAAATTATAATAATTTGCATCATTTGTTGTCAACTGATTGTTCATTGTATAATAATACGTGTAATATTTTATTGTTTTTGTCCTCTCCATGCTCTTGAATCTGTCTTCTCCGTCCACTTGATGTGAGCCGGGGCATATCAATAAAAAACTCCCCTAACCTGGACGGGGAAGTAGATCAATATTTCGTATCCCTTTAAATTTTAAATGTTGACAGATAATTGTTAACTATATTTATACAAATAAACAAATAAACAAATAAAAGAATCTTAGCTATTTAAATCAGCTGCTTGTTTTTGCACGTTTTTGTGTAATCGGCCATGGAATATCTCTTTCTTGTTCTACTTCAAGCATTTTTGGTTATGTGCAACGGTAAATCTTTCGGTTGTTGTTTTGTTTCTGTCTTTCGTTGTGCCTGTCCCGTTATCTGCAATGTATTCGTAGGTACTTTAATATTCCGGGAGGCTCTCGATAATATACAATCTTAAATCAACCAACGGCTACTCATTTACACCCCTTGAATCCGAAACTCTACTAAAATATAATATTAAACATGAAAGGGAGCAGAAGTCGAGGGGCCCGACTCCAAAATATCTGTTCCCTTGATTTCATGTTTTTACAGCTGATAAAGCAAATTGGTTTCGTGTATACCTTCGGTGACCTTGGTCCGATCTTATTTAACTTTTCAGAATAGATAGATAGATAGAAAGGGGAGATAGGGTATTTCTTAATTAATATTAAGTAACGAGGCTCTAACTTAAGAATTGTGACAGAGTTTTTTGCGGTTTAAGGGTGATGGTGGAGAAAATATTCCAAATCCGCCTTCCAGGTCCACCACCGTCCAATCCAGGTAAGCCAAGTCCGCCGTCCAGGTCCACCACTGTCTCAAGTCCTCCACCGGGTCCAGGTCCAACGTCCGCCGTCCATATCGGAGTCCGCCTTCCAGGTTCACCACCGGTCCAAGGTCTAGAATATCACCGTCCATGTCCAGGTCCCACCACTGTCCAAGGTCCAGGTCCGCCTTCCAGGTCCACCACCAATCCAGGTCCAAGTCCAACTCCACCACCGTCGAAGCCCACTACCGGTCCAGGTCCAACGTCCAGATCAACCGTCCAAGTTCCGTCCAGATCCACCACAGTCCAGGACCAGGTCCGCTTTTATTAAATAAATAAAAATTTTCCGGGACTGACTGGGAGACTAGAACCCAAGACCTTTGTCGCGCGCAACGACGGCGCCGTCTTAGACGGTTAGGCTATTTCACAGCGTTGAAGTGGCACGTCTGAATGGGTACTTATAATTTTTCGGTGAAGAAAAAATTCCTGAAATCTAACACCTTTTTTTCAAAAAGCAATGGCTACTAACGCCATACTTTTAAGAAAATTAGTTCCAGAAAATTGTCCATGTTTTTAAGAAATTACAGTATTCTTTTTAAGGGCTACTACTCTCTAAAATTAAAGGTTGATTTTGCCCTATTTTTAAGAAAGTGATATTAGAACAAGTAAGGGAGCTGCAGTCGAGTACCCCGACTACGAAATACCATGTTTCCTTGATGTCATGTTTTTCCTTTACATACACACACACTCACACATAGACACACTCCAACATACACACAAACGCATGGCATGCGGCCGCGCGCGATAACTGACAATGCAAACCCCCCCCTCTTCCACAAGCAAAATTGATTCGTGTATGAGTTCGGTGTTTTTTGTCCGATCTTGGTGATCTTTTCAGAATAGATAGATATTGGGCCTTACATGATATATATAAAGTCTCGAGGCCCTGACTTAAAAATTGTGGCTCTGACAGTTTTTTGCGCTTAAAGGGAGGGGGAGGAATTTTCCAAATCTGAAACAAACTCGATTTGAATCGGTTATACACCTACCTACATGCAAAAATTTGTGTCTTTTGGACTGACAAACAGACGGACATGGCTAACTCGAATCGGCTGTTAATACTGATCAAGAATATATATACTTTATAGGGTCGCAAATGCTTCCTTCTACCTACTTTTGCTCAACTTCATGATCCCCCTTTTCCCATTTTTAATGGGAACAGGGTATAAAAATAGGGGAAAGTTAACTTCGGCTTGGCCGAAGTTTTTTATACCCCTGCAGTCTGATTTTCTATCAAAGACTACTTTTCGGACCTTACTTTTCTATGGGAGCTATACTATATAGATGTCCGACTTCGACCAAACTTAAAAGAATCATAGAAAAGCATAACAAACTGTTAATTACTACATTTGGAGGCGAAAGTTTTTCTTACTAGAACTTCTTTTTTGACCGATCATTACTACTGCAGCTATATGCTATAGTCATCCGATTTTGACATTACTTTGTAGAATTGTGTAAATGTATATAAAATAAGTGTATGCCAATGACAAGGACGTTTCCATTAAAAAAAAAAAATTTGTCTCACTAGAACTAGTTTTTCGAGCGATCGTTCCTATGGGAGCTATTTGCTATAGTCATCCGATTTTGAAAAATTTTTGTAGAATTGTGTGAAAGCATAACAAATTAATAAATGTCGGTTTTTGGGTCATTTCTAGGAAAAACAAAAAAGTTTTTCAAACTAAGACTAAACTTTTCTATGACAGCTATACTATATAGATGTCCGATATCGACCAAACTTAGTGGAATCATGGAAAAGCATAGCAAACTGAGAAATACGAAGTTTGGAAGCGTTTCCATTGAAAACAAAAAAGTTTTTCTCACTAAAACTAGTTTTTCGAACGATCGTTCCAATGACAGCTATATGCTTAGTCATCCGATCTGGCCGGTTCCTACAAATGTGCAGCGTATATGTACCAAAAGACTTCGTAAAAAGCATGGTGAAGATAGCTTTCAAACTGACGGAGGAGATAGCTTAGAAACAGACAGACGAACAGAAGGACAGACGGACGGACGGACAGTCGGACAGGGCTAAATCAACTCAGCTTGTCGTGCTGAACAAGAATATATATACTTTATGTGGTCGGAGATGCTTACTTCAATGCGTTACAAACATCCGGACAATTTTATAATACCCTCTGTAAGGGTATAAAAACAATAAACAACCCTCTGTTTTCAACCCTGTTTCGGATTGATGTATAATGAATGCATAATCTTAAGTCTGATCGGTGATCAACAGTCTTAAGCCCCATGATACGTACAGGTGATAAGATTATTGTACTCCTTGAAAGGGTATACTGCTAACAACAACACTGTTGCCAGTCGTTCACGTCGACGTCGACGCATCGTTCATCGCACTCACATATGGCGGATATGACACTTTTACATTCAGCATCGCGAACAAGAGAGAAAGAGACGTGTGTTACACGTACGCTACGTATGTATGTACGAACACACGCAGTACAGACACCATAAACTTCATTTCTGACAGGCCGCAACACCAACAGAAGCGGGGGGATACGGACATGGCACACGATGCCATGTCAACGCTGTGGTGAAATTGATGCATATAGGACGGGGACACTAGAAGGGTTGGCTTAGAGATCCCCTCACAGTTGTCGCCAGTTGGTTGGTTGGCCAGTGTGCAGGAGTTTGTGCTAATGAATAAACCAGGCTTGAAATATGACCCTGAAGGATGAAGCTATTTGGAAGTGACTATGCCATGACAATCTGAGTATATTTTAGCTTTTGCTTAATGAACAGTTGGAAGAGCTTAGTTTAGTTGGGGTTCATTTTGGAAATGGATGAAATGAATTTCGAAAAATAGCCTTTAAAATCTCACAGCTGGAAAGAGGAAAATTGAAAGACTAATTTAATAGAAATTGCAGACAGTCTGTTTTATTGTTCTTGACTGATAGCCTACTCTGACTAAACCCATTTGATAAAAAAATTCATTTTCAAATATGTAAATTTCCCTTTTTTTCCAGCTCTTATGATGAATTCAGATCTAGATGACTCGCATCTCTGCATCAAGTGCAATGCCACCATCCTGGGACTCGATAAGTATATTGAACACCGCAAACAGAATTGTATTATATCCGGAAAACCAACTGACAATACCACAAGCACGGTCGCCACTTCCACCACCCAAGTGTCACCTACCTTGATCAGTCGTCCTGCTCTGGATCACACCTATGACAGCTTTCACTTTACCGAACCTGAGGCTCCCAGTAGCTATCTTCGTAAAACCGCCGCCAGTCACGGTGGCAAAACTTCCAAATCTCTTACTGAAGCCTACGATCTCACTTATGAACTAGGAGCAGATGTGTTTTTCTCATCGCTACAATTGCAGAGTGTTTCCACAGGCGGTAAGACAGTGCGAGAGAGACCCAAGGAAGTAGGATGGCCTGCATCTCGGGGCGATCCTGTTCTAAAGGCAGTCAGAGATCAAGACGACGCTGTTTACAAACCTCTTAAGTTTGTGAATGACTCACCAGAGGCCAGTGAGGAAGAGGAGGAAGACGAGGAACCAGATGACTTTGATAACGAAGAAGATAAATGGGAGGAGGATTATGTACCAACTGTACCAGCTACTCACACCGGAGGTAAATGGAAGCCTGAACACCGTCCTCAACTGAGGCACACTCACTTGGAACGGCTCTCTCCGAGCTGGGATGAGCCGGTCGAGGAAAACTATGCTCATCCACCGGCCGAACATACCAAAGGAAAGTGGGTGCCCGGTAGCAAGCAATTGGAATATCGCGAGAATATAGATCTGACCAAGCTGGAGGAGATTAGAGCTAGCTATTGGTGTAATATCTGTTGTCGGCGCTTAAAAAATCGAGTGAACTACGAGCAACATCTACGCAGTGCCTACCATTTGAAGAGAGCCGAGACTGAGTGTCAGCTGGAGCAGGCTACTCTAGGTAGTCAGCTGACTTTAAGCAAAGACTTTAGTCCACCGCAGCCCACTCCGGGCAAAGTTACCCAGGGAAGACATCGTCGTGCCAATCTGTTGCGTTGTGAGCTCTGTCGACATAGTCTAGCGCGTCATTTGATGGGTAAACACTTGATCTCTCACTTTCACTTCCGCAAACTTCAGCAACAGAACCAAACACGTCGTCAGAACTCACTGCAGGACATTCTCACCCACATGACCAGCATAGTGAAACAGTCCCCTTTTCAGTGTCTACCGTGTCGATTTTATGCCAACACCGAAGAGACCTTCCTGCAGCATTGGCAATCCCTTGAACACCAAAAGCTTACGGATCGGCTGGGTGGTACCTTCTGGTGTGGATATTGTCAGTTTGAGTGTGACTCAAATGATTCTATGTGGCAGCATTTGTTAGACTCTAACCACAAAGAGGTTTTGTTAGCCCTCAACCGTTCGGTGCCCATTTGTATTGCCCAGAGAACATATATTTCGTGTGCAGAATGTGGAATGCGCTTTCTTTATAATGTTGAACTACGTAGACACTTTGCCCTGGAGCACCCTGGAATAGCTGCCGCCGGCACCGCCGCCGATGATTATCAGTGTCAGTTTCGTTGTGGGCTTTGTGATGCACCTCAACGTTCACGTGTGGCCTTACAGCGTCACGAGAAGCATAAACATCGTCTTTCGAGATACTACTGTGCCATTTGTCGCTTGGAATTTGACAACCCTCTGGACGCTCGTCGGCATCGTAGCCTAATGCAGCATAAACTGAAGTCAAAACCCAGGACTAGCACTTCTCAGCCAGAGCAGGAAATAGAGCACTTATTACGGGAGGTACTTGAGGAACATGTGCCAATTGTACCCCACAAAAAAAGGCGCACTATCTCGACTAATCATAACCCCTCTGATCAACAACATATTTGTCTCAGTTGCGGTGTAAATTTTCAAACCGCTCAAGCTTTGGGTCGTCATACACGTAGCTGTCAGCCCATAGCCTCAACTTCCCAGCAATCCACCTCTTTATCAAAGTCTTGGACCTGCGATCAATGCGACTTTGGTGCCCAATACGAATCGGATCTTATCTACCATCGATTCTTTCACAATCGATCTACAGCGATTGGCAAAAATGAGTTGCTGCAGTGCCCTTTGTGTCCCAAACACTTTCGGAAGCATTCCCTACGAGCTCATTTGCGTAATCATACAAACGAGAGAATCTTTGAGTGTACCGAGTGTCTGCAGAAATTTGCCAGACGTCACAATTTGAAGAATCACATGGCCACCATACATGGCGCATCAAGAGAGCAGCCAGAGAAGGCAAAACCAGAAGTCAATACAGGAAAGCAGAAGGAAAAGAAAATATTCCAATGTGGAATTTGTGGAAAAATATTGTCCAAAAAGTGAGTAATAATAAGAAAACTAAAATTAAGGAACGTGGAATCGTTACTGACTTTCGAAATTACAAGGCAATTCTATGACTTATAAAATATCTTGAAGAGAGAGCTGAGAGTTAAGAGCTGAGGGCTGTTGGATGCTCTTTGCACTCGATCTGCAGCTCGATCGAAGGCCGAAAAGACGCAATTCTTAATCCTGCCCAAATACTGTCGGATTGGTTAATTTCTCGGAAAATTTTAAGATCCCAAAGTGCCCCAAAGATTTTCAGCATTTATATTATATGTTTGCGACGCATAGAAATATTCATTTCCGACCCCGTAAACTATATTCTTGATCAGGGCGAAGAGCTGAGTCGAATGAGCTTTGCTCGTCCCTCCGTCTGTCTTTCGGCACTCTACTAAGATATCGGAACCGACCGGTCTTAAAATGGGTCTTAGTGAGAAAAACTTTTTTGTTGCTTATGTTAATGTTCCTTACTCGACCATTATTAATAGTATTTACACTGAGATAATAAACTTTTATAACCGTCTGAGCAGGCTAGCAATCGACTAGAGCAATTTGCTGAACACATCTTATCCCAGAGAGCCGCTGAGACAGCTGGTGCTGAAAGGGTAGACCAGCGGCTTACTCGAAATACTTTGTGTTTCTTTAAATACCTGTAATTTGCCAATTTTTCATATGAGCTTAGATTATTCGGGGTGACACGGAAATCTCTTATGATTTTCGTATGAACGCTTGTATTTCAAACTAAAACTGCTTGCATTTATCAGACCTCTTCCCGTTTCCGAGTGGAATTAAAAAGTAAAACGATCGCAATTCCGAATCGTTTTCATTTCGGTATTCCCGTTTCCAAATGAAATTGAAATCGAATGTCTTTTTGAATGAATGCTCGAATCGTTTTCGAATTTTAATTCAGCCATAAGACAGCCTGAACAATTTCGATCAACACTGCGCATGCGCTGATGCGGAATTGCGAACAGCTCGGTTTCATTTCGATCGATCTTTCGTTCGATTACACGAAATTTCCGAGGTACAAGCATAAAAAAAGTAATATAAATAAAATTGAACGCACGATATATCAATGAATACTTCAAAATCTCTACAATATTAGACATGTTACAATAAAAATATTTGCAAGATGAAAAAAATCACCGTTGCCAAGAAAATTGTCATTTACTTTTCATTCCACCGACTCTTCGGCAAAAGTTCTGAAACCGAGTAACTTGATCGTTTTTCGGAAACGGGAACAGCTATCAATTCCGATTCCGCATGATCTGATCGAAATCGGAAACGGGAACAGGCCTGTATATGTGAAGTGTCTTCAAAATGTTAGGCTACTAGATTAGATGACAAAAGTTGAGCGAATTGAAACCGACTATTCAAAGCCAAGTAGATTTGGGTAGCAGGTCCAAATCGCTTAACATTCACCATCTAATCTAGCGACCGAAGATATACTTGTCACTTTTCATCTAAAGGTAAAGATTTTAAAATTGAATGCAAACGTTTATTCGACAATCACTAGAGATTTCCGTGTCACTCCCGGCTATGAAGATTTGATAAATGACATAAGAGGTGTAAACCTAATTGTGCTGATTATCTTGAAGACAGGCAAATGGTCTAAAAATCTCGAAATTGGCTCAACTTTCCTTTGAGTTCAGATAATAATGAAGACCCCTGTTTGTAAAAATCAAACTTTATAACGAGCACAGACTATAATGAAGATTGGTTAGATGGCGATTGTAAAATAAGCACCGACTCTTCCATTTAAGTTCAAAATGCTAAAGGGGTCGTAGAAACGCACGCTGTGGAACTGCCAGTAATGATATAAATTCGCCCAACCTTAGAAGGTTTAGTAGAATTTCAGGTTGCACTATTTTACCGCAGGCTTGATTCTGGAATAAAAATGTGTAATCTTCAATTCTGAATTAAGCTGTGATGTATTTCTTAGCCCTTATGATATTTGCTCCATTCACATGAGCTGGGTCATTGCACATGGACGCCACGCCTGCCTTTTCAAAACACGTGTCACTACACTTATTTAAATAACCTCATTGAAAGAATAAATGTGCTACTCGTAACACCACTTTAAGCAATGTTCAATTACCAACCTTCAAAACTACAATGTCAGCGCGCACCATACAAAAGATAAAATACTCAATAACTCTGCTAAGATAAACTTTTATTAAATAATGGTCAACGGTAGACATAGTTTACTACAAACGAAATGTGTTTTAACTAAGAACAGGTAGCTAAACCCAGCAACTATTTACTACAAACAAGAAAGGAAGCTGAAGTCCAGTGCCTCCAAACACCGTATTCCTTTGATTCCATGTGTTTTGCCAGCGATGACGATGCCTTATTCCCCGCACCATAGATCAAAATTTTCATTGAACTTTTCAGAACAGATAGATATAGGGCTTTTCTTAATATATATGAAGCCACGAGGCTCTAACTTAAAAATTTTGAGTTTGAAAATTTTTGATTGTTTAAGCTAAGCACTCAGACAAACTAACTCAAGGCCAGTGGTGTCCAAACTCACACAATGAAAGCGTTTGCTTGTGTGCAAAGCAGCGAAACACAAATCCAGGGTGACGTTTTACTGCTTTACACTGAAAAATAAAATGCGTGCGATTCAAACATAAAACAAACTAAATTTTAGTTTGTTTGAATCGCACGCATTTTATTTTTTCAGTGTAAAGCAGTAAAACGTCACCTTGGCTTTGTGTTTCGCTGCTTCGCACACAAGCAAACGCTTTCATTGTGTGAGCTTGGACACAACTGATATATAGAATATTCTATCTCTCTATTCTATCTCTCTATATATGTCTCCGCTGCGACGCCGGCAGAATTTGGCTTGCCAACCACGCGTGGCTGCCTTTTCAAATTTTGGACATCGCTGCTCTAGACCTTGCTAAAGATATGAACTCAGACAGCTGGGGTCAATTCCATATAAAAAAGCTAGCTAAACGGTTCCTAAAACTTTTAGCTGGTCTCTTAGCTTAAGCCAATTCTCTGACAAGCTAAATGCCTTAGCTTATACTCAGCTAAAAAGCGTTGCGCCGCATCCTTGACTGGCTACAAGCTGATTGAGTTTAGCTGAGTAGAAGCGAAAAAACGGTTGGCAAGTTTTTAGCAACCTACACAGAGAAAAAAAGGGATATTAAAAAATATCCATTTGTTGGGTTCGCATCCATTTGGACTGGGAATGTCTTTAATATCCTTTTAATCATCCAACGGAGCTGAAAATCGTCCAAAGGATGATAACACTAGGAAATAAGGTCCAGTATATTGAAGGGTTGGTATTGATCCTAGATGATTTTCGTTTGCTAAGCATCACTGCATTTTCAGAAATTGTCCATCACGTCAATATGTTTAGTAATTTGAGCTTAAAGCTGCTAAAAGTGCGGATTTTGATCTTTTTAGGAGCGTTTTTCGGCGAATCCATTCTATTGTTTGGACTCTCTTTGATACCATCGGAAAGTACCACTCCTCAGCTTTGAAATTAACCCTTAATATACTTGAATATACTGGAAAAAGTTTAATTTTGTTGCCTTGTGTAATTTTTCATATCGTTTGGACGATTCAGCTCCGTTGGATGATTAAAAGGATATTAAAGAATTTTACTAAAGGCATATTCAGTCTAAGTGGATCTTTTTTGGATCTTATTTTTCTATGTACCCAGCAAAAAATTTTTAACAGTAGCTGCAGCCTGCAGCAAAAAAACAGAATAAAACACAACTATGGCGTTACCATGACTTTTGCTCTCCAAATGTCGTTCATATAATCCTGCATTTTCACTTTTTTTAATTAAATCAATTTAAATATAAGCAAGTGCAGTATGACCATTTGTCATTTGGTGATATTTTGGTGAAATTTCGTGATATAGGGTGGTATTTTGGCGTAGAACAGTCACACTGTACCCTTAGCTGATACCCCTGCGGAAAAAGTTATATATTTATATAAATATTGAAAACCGTCAAATGCATCTTCAGTTTGGGGAAGCTTATGTATGCATATTCCAACTTCAACATGAACTGTATATATCCGTTTCTTACATGTTTTGGAATTTGGCCATATTTGAATTTTGGGCATCCATTGGCATTCTTCTGATGCTTGTGAAGGTGCTGAAAGTTGTTCAATCTTTCGGGGACTATATGACCGGCATTCGTCCCTTCAAAAACTCGGACACATAAAAGTCGCTGTTTTGGTCACGGTTTTAGTCACTGTTTTAGTCATTGTATCGGTCACTGTTTTGGCCACTATATAAGTCACTGTTTTGGTCACTATTTAAGTCACTGTTTTAGTCATTGTTTCGGTCACTGTTTTGGTCACTATTTAAGTCTCTGTTCTAGTCACTGTTTTGGTCACCGTTTGATCACTGTATTAGTTACTTTTTCGGTCACCGTTTTGGTCACTGTTTTGGTCACTGTTTAGGTCACTGTTTTGGTCACTGTTTTGGTCACTGTTCGGTCACTGTTCAGGTCGCTGTTTTGGTCACTATATGAGTCACTGTTTTCGTCACTGTTTCGGTCACTGTTTTGGTCATCGCTAGTCCACCAACACCACCCATCCACTCACAACCCACCTGCTGCTATGGCTGTCTGACTTTGCAAAATCAAAAGCGTAGCCAAAAAAATCTGTCGCTAAGACAATCGTTCTCTAGACTTGCCCCCCCAGTCGACCGCCCGTATAAGAGCTTCGCTCTAACAAGAACAATCGCTGTAGTCGGTGCCACGACTCAAAAGTATATTAAAGACATATCAAGTTCAAATGGATATGGGAAATCGTCCTATGGAAATTTTTTAATATTTTTTTTTCTCTGTGTAGGGATAGTAGCCTAAATTTCTTTCGTCGCGACGTTTGTCAGAAATGTTCTGTCCTGTTTTGGTTTCCTTAAAAAAGTTTTACACAACTGTTCATCTTCGCCAACTATTGCCGCCAGCTGCTCAAATTTTGCCGCTCGAATTCGTTTTAAAACTGTCCTCTTCGTCGTTCCAGCCAATTATTTTTGATTAACCGCTAAGGTCCGGCCCTTCTTCATCTTCATCACAACAATGTGAGCTCCCACGCATCGGCTCATACAAAAGACTTTTGGAAAAACTTTTATTAGTTGTCTTTAAAAACCTATTTGATTAAAACTTCATTATCGCACATTGTTCTCACTTCAAACTCTTGATTACTTTTCAATCACTCACACATGCCAAACTCTCTTTAACGAGTTCATTTCGCATCCCTATTTTCATGATACTCGTTAAGAACTAATTTCTTAAGCAAACATTAAGTTGAATTGCAAGTGGGACTGCGACTGCAAGCATAAACCAAACTGCTGGGTAAAAAGAATTTTCCACTTTTCAAGTGATTATTTGAAAAATTTATTAAAATGCTCATTTGAAGTTATTGTTGGAAGCGAGCGCTTGATGTAGATACTTTGCTTTTACGACTAACGAGACCAAGTGGCCAGCCAGCTAAAGGGAAAGACGGAGAGAGAGTAGTGAGACGAGTGCAGGAAAACTTTCAGCACGCCCAGTCCCAGGACGTCGTCGTCGTCAGTCATGTCAACTGAGCAGCGCTGCATACTTCCGGAATTCCAGACTTGAACTAACTCAACTTTTACGGCAGCTTTTGCTAGCTGGGCTTTGGCTTGGTCGCGAAATTGGAGTAGGATCGCGTGACACGAACAAGATACTACAAAACATTGAAAATAAAATTGACCAAATGCCCATATCAATTCAGTAGTTCTTAATCCTTAAGTTTGGAACAATATACATTTAGGCTTTGCTTGTTCTCTCTGCTTAGTTACCTATGCTTACTCCTTTGGCCAATTCCAATTGAAAAAGAGTTATGCTTGTTTTTAATTCGATTTTATTCGTTACGTTTTTTAAAGTATTTCAAATATTTTTAAACGTTTTCGAAAATTAAAAAAAAAAAGGTATTCATTTTGAGGGTTCGGGAAACCGATCCAGTTCGGCGGTGTTCGGTTTAGGACATGTTCACCGTCTCTGATTCAGCTAATTTGCTAATAAATTTACAATACAGTTCTTTTTTTCTGGCTATTTCTCACGAGGCCATCTTCTTAAGTTAGCTTCATTCCCGGACGGATGCTTTGCCAACAAACATCACAGTTCTCAGTCTGAAGTTTGACGATGTCGTCGCCATCACTGCGTCGCTGCTGCTTCTGCTGCTGCTTTGGGTAATTCACTTTTATTGAAATGGCGTGCAATGTTCTGTTGGCTGCTTTAGGATTCGGATTCTCGTGCCTCCACTTTTCCAATTCGTCTCTGCATTTCTCTACGCTACTCTTTTTTCACCATGTCTGCCCTTCTTTTTTTTTGTATTTTGTATTTTCAGTCATTCCTCTGGCAGTTGATTCTGTTGATGGCACAAAGTGCAGTGCAATTCATTTTAATGGTCGCCGTCGTCCTCCAGTGATTCCCCTTGGCCTGAGTTGTTTCATCACTTGAAAGTCAATTTCACAAAACTTGATTTTCCATTTCCAATGACGCCGCCGTCCTCGCCGCTGCCGCCGGTTCGGTCTATTGGGCGATTTAGGAGATTTCTAGCTGCCAGTTCGCATTCATTCATTTTTATGAATCTGGAAATTGAGTGGGACATTGTTCGGTTTGTGGTCTGGGTCTGTGTGGTTGGCTGGGCTGTGGAACGTGTCCTTAGTCTAACCATCTCTCTGACTGAGTCTGAGTCTCAGTCTCAGTTGTTGTGTTTGTTGTTGATGGCTATTGGCAAGTGTTTTTCGTTGGGCAAGTCATGAGCATAAAGTCGGAATGCATAAGTGTATATCAAGTTAAGGAGAGCCTGATAAAGAAGTGAGCTCCGGTAAATAATAAGCAATACAAACTTTACAATATAGTTTAGCTATATGCTCGGCTTCGCCGGCGGTTTAAGAATGGTATTGATATGTTTCCAACTCAAACAAATGATTCAATGCCGTTTTTAATTACCGAGATATGGCTCTGAACCGCTTTTGAGCCGGTTCACTATTGTTCAAAATTTTAAATTTATTTTTTAATGATTCTATAATATGGCTTCGATACCGTTTTAACCTTTACAAACATTTGCACAAACCTAAGTGTTTGGCCGGGTGGCTCAGCGGCTAGTGTGCGCAACCGCTGTGCATGAGGTCGTGGGTTCGATCCCGCCTCGGAACATCTAATGAAAAGTTTTTTTCTTTGAATAAAACTTTAAACCCGGCCACACCTCTTTGCTGTTGGCGCCATCATTGCAGTAATTAGCCATGAAAAGCTTCTCAAACTGCCGTTCGGATTCGGCGTTAAACTGTAGGTCCCTTTCTCTTGTGCTAAAATTAGAAGCGCACAAGCCAAGAGATTGAGAGAGGCTCGGCTTTGGCCCTTTGGGGCTGTGTCATCTTGACAAGCCAATTTTACTTTTACCTTAAGTGTACTAGGGTTGCCGGATATTTCAAAAATATTTACTTACAGTAAATATCGGATATATGACGAACTCTTTTATGCAAATATCGCTTATATGCAAAAATTACACATTAGAGAGCATTATGCGCAAGTTTAATATGAGAGTTTAATTGCTCTTATGCAAAGGAAGCGTCAGCACCATTTCGCGCATAAGAACAATGCAAGTGACGTCCGTGTTGTCACCAATCCTAACAAGAAAAGGGATAGAAACGCTCACATGTTCACTTGGAAGCATCATTGTTGTCCTGGTCCAACCAAATCCTTTCTTAAAACGCTTTTGTTAATGGACCAGTCCTGCTCGCTTATCTTTGATCGTTTGCCGCATGTTCTGCACAAATTCACTCCAGAATGCATATTTAGTGCTGAAGGAACTCGATTGTACCACAAGGTACTACCAAACGGAAGCAACAAAGGCCAGCATTAAAATCCAAAAGGATTCAAAACCCAGAAGCAACGATTCACATGGCAATGCAACTGATACATTCAAAAGAGGTTATTGTAATGTAAAGTCAGCCGAGACCCGGCCTGTTAAAGGAAAAGAGGTGCCAGATACAGAAACGGAACTCTTAAACGTAACAATCAATTTTTGCTCCAAATACTACTGCAATAATAGTCACTTGATCAAGGTATTATCTGCTCCTATGAAATGGAATATCGGACAGTTCTAATAAAAGTCAAATTGTAGCGCTGGAAATGGGACTATGTAGACTATTCGGCATAATTATTTTGACAAAAAAATTTTCATAAATAAACCATTTTATCCTTTACACAAAAAATCCTAAAATATTGAAATTTTTTCGAATACTGGTAAGCTTTCAATAAATCATAAATAGTCCACAATGAGCTGCTTGGGTTAGAAAATATTAATCGAATTGTCCAAACGAAGGTTGGCATAATTATTTTGACAAGATTTCAAAATTAATATATTCTCAGCACAGGATCTTAAAAGCTAAAATAATGATGGATTCTAAACAAGTTTTTCACGCTGAATCTGAATCTGGCGTCAGAAACTCCATATCTCTAATGGATTAACTGCAAATTAGGCATGATAATGCCGAAAATGGCTGATTTGGCCATTTTGCTTGGATACAATGTGTTAGAAAAAATGTTGTTTTTAAAAATTTGATTTGTTCATGGTAAAGTACTTATTTTTATCTGATAGGTGAGATTAAAACCATAATCATTTCATAAGATGTAAGTTCCTGAACGATCTGCAAAGTGTGGCCGACTTGTATCATTGTAGTTTTTAAAGCAAAATGCACTTATACTTAAAAACTACACTGGTGCTCAAGTAAAATACATATCTTAATTTAAAATTAATTTAAACTTGAATTTTAATACAAATCGGTCATACTTGGCAGATTGATCACGAACTTATATCTTATGAAATAACTAAGGCTTAAACTATGAGCGAATAAAATTTTTAAAAATATTCTTTTTCTGGAATATTTGGTCCTTGAAAATTGGCCAAATAAGCCATTTTCATGTTCAAATTATAGTTGATCCATTGAAGATATGGAGTTTCTAAGTTCAGATTCGCGTTTAGCATGAAAAACTTGTCTAAAATCAAAACTTGTCTATAATCAATCATTCTTTCTTGAGAATAAATCAATTTTGAAATCTTGTCAAAATGCTTATGCCAACCCCTATTTGGACAATTCGATTAATACTTTCTAACCCCAGCACCTGATTGTAGACTACTTATGATTTATTGAAAACTTTCTTTCATACCGGTATTCAATAAAAATTTGAAAATTTTAGGATTTTTTGTTTATAGTGGAATTTAAAGCTGATTTCTTATATGTAATTTTTTGCTTACAACCGATAGATTGCTTGTATCCGCTTATATGAAAATAGCGCTTATATGCAAAATTATTGCTGCATTGTAGCTTTTGCATATAAGCGATTTTCACTTTCGGGGGTGTCCTGGAAATCTCTAGAGATTTAGCTTCGGTGGTGAAACGCTAGTAAAACGTCGGTGCCCAGAACTTGAGATTTCGTTCAGTTCGAAAGTCTAGCCGAAGTCGAGTCGAAAGGTGTGTGTATGGTTATGGTCCACAAAAACAACATATATTGCGTGGGTTCGTGAATTCGCTAGATTTAATGTATTGCTGTTTGTGTATTGGTTGGTTTGCCAAAACTGCCAAAAAATACGAGAGGTTTGAAACCAACCGAAAGAGATTTCTAGGACACCGAGAATTGGTTTTGGGTTGGAATTTGGTTGGAAGAGATTTCTGGGACACCGCCGTTTATGTCGATATATCTTTCGATATTGAAAATGTATCATTTCAATTTTTGTATTGCCACTAATGCTCGCCTCTGTCCCGAGCGACATTCCACCATGAGAACACTCCCAGCTTCGCAATATCTCCCTGCACCTGGTCGCGCCATCTCCGCTTCGGGCGACCCGCCGGGGGAATGCCTCCCAACTCGATCGCATGCCGATTGTACACACGGTAGAGCTTATACAGTTCGCGATTCATTCGGATGCGAAATTCGCCGCCAACGTTTAGAGGTCCATAAATCCTCCGAAGAACTTTTCCCTCGAATACGCCAATTGCCGCCTCATCCTCTTTTGTCATTGTCCATGCTTCTGGGCCGTACAGCAGGACTGGGATGATAAGCGACTTGTATAGCGCAATTTTAGTTTTCCGAGAGAGGGCTCTGCTCTTGAACTCCTTATTGAGCCCGTAATAACATCGGTTTGCAAGAGTAATTCTTCTTCGGATTTTCAGACTGGTGTTGTTGTCGCTGGTTATCGTCGTTCCGAGGTAGACAAATTCCTTAACAACCTTGAAGTTGTAGTCTCCCATTGCAACAGATTGTCCAAGCGTAGACTCCTTGCGCGTTGATAGAAGGTACTTCGTCTTATCCCCATTTACCGCTAAGCCCATAAGTTTTGACTGCTTCTCTGTCTCTGAGAACGCCCGTTTTACCACAGATTCGCTTTTGCCGATGATATCAATATCATCGGCATATGCAAGTAGCATGTTATCTCTGGTAAAGATGGTGCCCGTTCTGTTAGCATTTGGGCACTGGCGCAGTATGTACTCCATCAGCAGATTAAAGAAGTCGCACGATAAGGTATCACCCTGCCTAAAGCCTCTTTTGGTATCGAAAGGCTCGGAGCGGTCTTTTCCTATTTTGACGGAGCTTTGTGTGCTTCCCAACGTCATCATGCAAAGTCGAACGTACTTTGCTGGAATATCAAAGGTAGACAGGGCTTTAAAGAACTTTGACCTTATCGGCGTGTCAAAGGCGGCTTTGTAGTCAACAAAAAGGTGGTGGGTATCGATATTTCTCTCACGGGTCTTCTCCAGTATTTGTTACAATGTGAATATCTGGTCAGCCTTGAACAATTCAGCAAGCAGCTCATCAGCGCCAGCAGATTTGTTATTTTTTAGCCTTTTTATGGCTAACAAGACTTCATTATGGTCCGGCGGATCTATCTCTATGTTATCGATTGGTGGTGTCGCTACTTCCCCAGAGGCGGCATTGTGTTCGTCATCACCTCCCAGCAGGTTAGAGAAATAGTTTCTCCATTTGTCTAGTGCCACTTCCGGATTTCTGACCAGATTTCCGTGCTCGTCCTTCAATAGTGTGACTCTGGGCTTAAAACCTTCGAATAGTTGCCTAATCTTTTGGTTGAATTTTCGAGTCTCACTCCTTCCGAACAGCACTTCGACTTCCTCCCTCATGCGCTTTTCCTGCTCATTTTTCTTCCTTCTGAAAAGGCGCTTCTCCTCTCTCCTTTTCTCCCGGTATCGCTCCATAACCTCCTGCGTTGCTCCAGACTGCAGAGTTCTCCTGTAGGCAACGTCTTTCTCTGCAGTAGCGCGGCGGCACTCATCATCGTACCATGACTGTTTTCGGGAGTGCTCGGCATATCCGAGAGTCTTCATGGCAGCCGTACTCATGGAGTGTGAAATATGTTTCCACTGTTCACTTATACCTGAAGGAAAAGGTGAAATATCCTTGAGCAATTGGGTGTGTTTTGCTGTGTAGGCTTCTAAGGTCCGTTGTGATTGCAGCTACTTGACTTTCGGCTGTCGACGTGTACTAGAGCGTGCGGCATGTGCCACACTGAACCGTGTGCGTACTTTGGCTGCAACAAGGTAGTGATCCGAGTCAATATTGGCTCCTCGTTGCGCACGTACGTCTAGAACACTCGGAGAGTGCCGTCCGTCTATCACAAAGTGATCAATCTGGTTTCGTGTCAATTGACTATCAGGGGACTTCCAGGTCGCCTTGTGGACGTTGCGTTGTTCAAATCTGGAGCTACTAATGACCATGTTCCGGCCCGAAGCGAGGTCTATTAGCCTCTCTCTATTTTCGTTGGTTACATCGTGTAGGCTAAATCGGACGATAGTCGGGCGATAAACTTCTTCGTTCTTTCCTTCTGTCGGGGCCTGCGCACAGATAAGACTAATATTAAAATATTTTGCCTTAAGTCTGAGTGCGGCAAGTCGCTTGTCAACTGGAGTAAAGCTGATGACAGAGCGGCACAGTCAAACTCGTGCTTCGAATCATGTCCACTGTAGTAGATCTCCCATGGGGCGTTGGTTTTGGATGTTACCTTCCTACGCCCCTGTCCAGTCCATCTTATTTCCTGAAGTGCGGTAATGTCCGATGAATGTTCCTCGAGGACATCCACCAGGTTGGAATCCGCGCGCTCTCTATTGAGGGTGCGAACATTCCAGGTGCATATCCTCAAATCGTGGTCCTTAAAACGTTTGTGTGTATTAGTTTTCATTGGCGGAAGGAAATAGACGCCTACCGGGTGCCAAGCCCGATGCGACGCCCCCTATTTGCCCTAGGGTCGGATCGCCGCTCACGTTAGCCAGCAGCTTTGCGGATGCAACGCTCTGTTACCAAGGGTTACCACGTGGAGGTGTGAGTCGACTTGAGGCGCAGTAAGCTACATACGCCCCCATAACCACAGGAAAGTTCCTGTCTTCCGGAGAAATTACGAACTCACTAAGCTCAAAATGTCAAGCCCAAAGACCTCTTAAATTATGATAAAGGTTCTGTCCTGGGCCTCGAGCCTTTGAAAAGCGTTTCCATTAAATATCAAACCTAATGTTTTGGTTCGAAGCAAAGTTCATGGAATCTTATATCGTTGAGTCTGTTTGAAAAAAGCTTAGACATACTTCTGATAGGATAGAAGCGTCCATCATAGGAAGCTATTAATCTAAGGCTTATAAAAGTGCCTGGACTTAAGAATGGAAAGTTAGATGCGATATTTTATTTCATAGCTTAAATTACACAAGACATCAAAATAAGACTGTCCGTCTGTCTTTCTGTATGAACATCTAGACCTCAGAGTCTAGAGAAATTTGAAATGTATACCCGTATTGTCTGCACGCGGATCAAAAATGTTTCATGTTTTTGGCACGCCCCCGCAATAAGAAATAACAAGTTGGCTGATAAGTCCCCGGTCTAACAAAGAAAAACACATTTTTTTGTCAAAATTCGTTTTTATTATTCAACATAGTTCCCTTCAAGAGCGATACAACGATTATAACGACCTTCCAATTTTTTGATACCATTTTGGTAGTACTCCTTCGGTTTTGCCTCAAAATAGGCCTCAGTTTCGGCGATCACCTCTTCATTGCAGCCAAATTTTTTCCCTGCGAGCATCCTTTTGAGGTCTGAGAACAAGAAAAAGTCGCTGGGGGCCAGATCTGGAGAATACGGTGGGTTGGGGAAGCAATTCGAAGCCCAATTCATGAATTTTTGCCATCGTTCTCAATGACTTGTGGCACGGTGCGTTGTCTTGGTGGAACAACACTTTTTTCTTCTTCATATGGGGCCGTTTTGCCGCGATTTCGACCTTCAAACGCTCCAATAACGCCATATAATAGTCACTGTTGATGGTTTTTCCCTTCTCAAGATAATCGATAAAAATTATTCCACGCGCATCCCAAAAAACAGAGGCCATTACTTTGCCAGCGGACTTTTGAGTCTTTCCACGCTTCGGAGTCGGTTCACCGGTCGCTGTCCACTCAGCCGACTGTCGATTGGACTCAGGAGTGTAGTGATGGAGAAATGTTTCATCCATTGTCACATATCGACGCAAAAACTCGGGTGTATTACGAGTTAACAGCTGCAAACACCGCTCAGAATCATCAACACGTTGTTGTTTTTGGTCAAATGTGAGCTCGCGCGGCACCCATTTTGCACAGAGCTTCCGCATATCCAAATGTTGATGAATGATATGACCAACACGTTCCTTTGATATCTTTAAGGCCTCTGCTATCTCGATCAACTTTATTTTACGGTCATTCAAAATCATTTTGTGGATTTTTTTGATGTTTTCGACGCTAACCACCTCTTTCGGGCGTCCACTGCGTTCACCGTCCTCCGTGCTCATTTCACCACGCTTGAATTTTGCATACCAATCAATTATTGTTGATTTCCCTGGGGCAGACTCCGGAAACTCATTATCAAGCCAAGTTTTCGCTTCCACTGTATTTTTTCCCTTCAGAAAACAGTATTTTATCAAAACACGAAATTCCTTTTTTTCCATTTTTTTCACAATAACAAAAGTTGCTTCACAAAAGACGCTCTATCTCACAAACTAATTGACCGACAGACGTCAAATTTTGACACGAATCATTTGAAGGTTAGTACTATATAAAAATAATATGCATTCAATACTAGCGACGCCATCTATGTGTCAGACCGGGGACTTATCAGCCAACCTAGTATTTAATAAGTCTGCCAATTTTTAAGATATCAATCTCATATTAAAAACTCACATTTTTATACCCTTGCAGAGGGTATTATAAAATTGTGCGGATGTTTGTAACACATTGAAGGAAGCATCTCCGACCACATAAAGTATATATATTCTTGATCAGCACGACGAGCTGAGTTGATTTAGCCCTGTCCGTCTGTCCGTCAGTCCGTCCGTCCGTCTGTCTGTTTCTATGCTATCTCCTCCGTCAGTTTTAAAGCTATCCTCACCAAACTTTGCACGAAGTCTTTTGGTACATATAGGCTGCACATTTGTAGGAATTGGCCGGATCGGATGACTATAGCATATAGCTATCATAGAAACGAACGGTAAAAAAACTAGTTTTAGTGAGAAAATCTTTTTTGTTTTCAATGAAAACGCCTCCAAACTTCATTTTTCTTAGTTTACTATGAATTTCCATGATTCCACCAAATTTGGTCGAAATCTGACATCTATATAGTATAGCTCTCATAGAAAAGTATAGTCTGATCACCAAGTTTGGTCGAAATCAGACATCTGGATAGTATAGATCCCATAGAAAAGTAAGGTCCAAAAAGTAGTCTTAGTTAGAAAAATCTTTTTTGCTTTCAATGGAAATGTCATCAAAACTAGAATGTATTTGTTTTATAAGCTCCCACACAATTCTACAAATTTTGGTCAAAATAGGATGTCTATAGCATTCAGCTCCCATAGGAACGATCGGTAGAATAAATTGTTCTTGTGAGAAAAACTTTTTTGTTTTTAACGGAAAAGTCCCTTACGTTGGCATATATTTATTTTATATACTATTACACAATTCTTCAAAGTTTTGTCAAAATCGGATGACTATAGCATATAGCTGCAATATGAATGATCGGTCGAAAAAGAAGTTCTAGTGAGAAAAACTTTTTTGTTTTAAATGGAAACAGAAGTTCTAGTGAGAACCACTTTGTAGTTTTAAATGGGATCGCCTCCAAATTTCGTAATTAACAGTGTATTATGCTTTACCATGATTTCACCAAGTTTGGTCGAAATCAGACATCTATATAGTATAGATCCCATAGAAAAGTAAGGTCCAAAAAGAAGTTTTAGTTAAAAAAAACTTCTTTTTTTTCAATGGAAGCTGCAAGGATATACACAACTTTGGCCGAGCCGAAGTAACCTTTCCCCTACTATTTTTTATTTTCAGTGGAGCCGTTTTGCCAGACATATATTAAAAAAATAATCAACTTTGTTATTAATACCTATGTCGCAAAAGTGATTTAAAACTGGGCTAAATCCATCTTTGATCTTAATTTGCTACCTCGAATCTCAGCTTTAAGCCGTAGCTATATCTCTTCGAATGATTTCGAACTTCTTACTCAAATAATTTTGTAAAAGAAAATATTATTTTTGAAATATGGTGGTAAGCTTTTTTGAATTTTGAAACTAAAGTTTAAATCTTAATTTACAATTAAGTCCACTATGTATGATTTTCTTTACACTGAGAGTAACATTCACGTAGCAAGTTTGATATTCAAGCTGGAAAACAGATTTTTCTTAATAAAAGCGCCACATTAACAAAGTTTCAATCTTTAATCTAAATTCCTGTTGAGAGACAACGCCAGCAAAAACCAACAAGAGATAAACAGGGCAGGCGGCAGAGCGTTGGGCGTGGCCCAGGCTGGTGTTAGGGGCGACATTGTCATGCATTTCTAATGATGCCATCGCGAAGAGGCGCGCGTGGGCGGCAACGTTCCATCGTTGTTGATATGTGAAATGTCACTTTGTATGGAGTTTGAATAGCAACGACAATGACAACACCAACGACAACAGGACAGCGACAGGAAGGGGGGATAAGAGTAAGGAGAGGCAGAAAAAGAGAGAGAAACTCCTGTCCAAGGCTCAGCGCCTTGACAAAAGGATGCCATTCCACCTGCACAAGTTTACCGTAAATTGTTTTTGTTGTTGCAAAAGCATAATGGCGCAGCAACAAAGCGAATTAGATGCAACAACAGCAAACATTATCTTTCGCTTGGCTCGCTTTCGTTCGCGTTCCCAGCAGTTGGTAGGTATTTTCAGTTATATCATTAACTTTTATTTGCTCAAATGCATTTTCCAGACGTCTCCACTAACTTTTCAGTTTCTCCAGCCACCACAATAACCGTCTGTCTTGCTAATTTGTTTGTCTCTGTCTGCCCCACATTAGTGTAAATTGAATGGATTACGAAAAACGGAAGCTAATTTGAAGCAGGTGCCACTATGCAACCCAACAAGACAGCCAATTATAAGTCATGCACGTTTTAGGGTATATTTGGTACGTGCAAGTTCAAAATCTCTGAAACCAGGGGTTGATTAAGTTTTTTTAGATTGAGAAGAAATTTGTTGTTTTTCTTACAAAAAAATTTTATTCTGACGAAAGTGCAAACGTTTCACAAATTCTTATAACGGTAGCGTGCTTAAACCCATGCTAAACTCAATTCATTATACTCTGTACCAGAGGTACACAGATATAATAAGCTTGTGAAAAAGTAAGTAAAAGCCAGAAGGAAGCATCTCTTGATCAGCATCAACAGCCAAGACGATTCAGCCATGTCCGTCCACAGATTTCAGAAATGGTAAGAGATAGAGGTTTGACATGTATGGAACAAAAACTTCTTAACGAAACTTGCAAGCAGATCAAGTATATTTTAAATTTTTGCCACGCCCCCTCCCGTCCCCGAAATTTGGAAAAAAGTCATATCTCCGTCAGTTTTATTTTTCTTTTCGCCAAAGGATTGGTAAAGATCGAGTGAACGGTAGTCAAGTTATGAGCAAATGCGCTGCTTTCGGCTGCTACTCCGGCATCAAAATTCATACTGAGCATACATTTTTATTGGTACAGAGAATATTATAGTGGGGCTTGATCGACTTTCTTTTTTGTTCTTACATCTTTAACTATTAACTGCTCAGCTAAAGCTCTGCGCGTGACCGAATTTTCGTTGTCGTCACTAACGATTTACGAAATAACAAGAAAGAAAGTCGGTCAAGCCCGACTATAACATACTCTGTACCTGTGAAGTGCTGCCCATAATTGTTTGTTTTCCTTATAACTCGACAACCGCTCATCCGATCTTTACCATTCCTTTGGCGAATCTATAAATAACCTTGATTTCAAAATATGTCCTAAAGGTTCTAAAGGTTCTATAAAACTTGCGGAGATATGACGTTTTTTCTAAATTGCGGGGCGGGAGGGGGCGTTGCAAAAATTGAAAATAAATGTGATCTGCCTGCAAGTATAAGAAGCATATATGTCAAACCTCTATTTCTTACCATCACTGTGATCTGTTTGTTCATACACAGACGGACAGACATACAGACGGACGGACAGACGGACATGGCTAGATCGACTCGGCTGTTGATGCTGATCAAGAATACATATATATACTTTATAGGGTCGGAGATTCTTCCTTCTGCCTGTTACATACTTTTGCACAAACTTAATATACTCTGGTAGATTTTTATAATCTCCTTAAGCACGATTCACGCACGTAACTTTTGAAGCATTTTGCGTCACTCACGAATCATGCACTGTGTAAGGATGCGTCACGAATGCTCACGCTCAATACACTCACATGGGGATACACTTTCCAACTAGAGAACTGCACGAGTGATTTCGGGGGAATTTGTTTTTTTTTTGGTTATAGGGGATAGCATAAAAAGACTTAAAGTGAGGGACTTGGAATTTCTTACCCACTAAAACCACCCCTTCTCTTCGATTCTCCCTTGCGAAACCACCGCAAGGTATTACTTAACGACGGGGAGATGACATGAAAGCCTCAACTTGATCCCTGTCGACGCAAGGACTTAATGATTTCTGCGGCCATGGTGCAAATAGCAGTTAAGTTGTTTTGCGGGCTAAGTAGGATATCCATCAAATCAACGGCTGTATATAATATGTAATAGCCCGAAGGAAGCATCTCCGACCCTATAAAGTATATATTCTTGATCAGCATCAACAGCCGAGTCGAGTAGTATGAACGCACAGATCTCAGAGATGGTAAGAGATAGAGGTTCGTCGTGTATGGGACTAAAACTTATACTTGCAGGCAGATCAAGTTTATTTTCAATTTTTCCCACGTCACCTCTCGCCTCCGCAATTTAGAAAAAACGTCGTATCTCAGTCAGTTTTATAGATAGAAGGTTCGAACCCTCTGGACATATTTTTAAATCAAGATTATTTATCGATCCGCCAAAGGAATGGTAACGATCGGATGAACGGTTGTCGAGTTTTTAGGAAAACAGACAATAAAGGGCAACACCGGTCGCAACGGTGATGGGCAGCACTTCGCTGGTACAGAGTTTACTATAGTCGGGCTTGACCGACTTTGTTTCTTGTTTAATATCGTATTAACGGGTGACAACTAGATATCTGCACAAACTTTAAAAAGGCCCCATAACCACAATTCTCAACGGATCTTTATGAAAATTTTACAGTTTATTTATAGCATCAATGGATTTGGTCGAAAGGACCGTTATCAGCCACTCGACGTAGCTTCCGGAAAATGTCTCCGCAGGCGCTCTGTACGACCTTGGGGTCATGCTTCCGGATACATAAGCGAATTCAGTTGGTCAGTTGCTTGATATTTTTGGCCAGTTGATCCAGTTAAGTTTGTAAACTGCAGCAATCAATCAGTTTGTTGGGTTCCGTTCCTTTGATAAAACAGGGATATTGGCTAAAAGGCGATATTAGTTGCACATCCACCAACATTAAGATTTGACAGTTTGTATTTTTTCAGGTGTGTAACTTGGTGCTCTTTGCTTACGTCTGGCAACAATATTATTCTTTTTCAACACTTTACTGATGTGTTGTTCGCAGCAATTAAATTTTCTGGCTGCATCTCGTTGACTTATGTTGTCTTTGTTGTTAAAAATTTGGGTTAGCTTTCCGACAGCTTGGCCGGTCATAATGTTTGCTTTCTGACCATATTTTTCGTTGCAAAATACTATAAATAGTGCGTTTGGACTTGCCCTCTTGGGTAAAATGGCTTACTGTAAGCGCTTTACCTTTGTCAGCGTGCATTTGGTTGAATTTTACAACGCGATCACAAAGATGTTCTTGCTCGGACGGCATGATGTCGACTACTTTTCAAAATTTTTGTCAGGGGGGCATGAAAACGTGTTGACAAGAGAACAAAGAGAAAGAAATGTCATCCCAAAAGGTGTCACCCGTTATTTGCATTCCATTAATGATTCCATCTTCTTTTTAAATTCGTTTTTCTTCTTTCTGTTTTCCTATCTTTGTTCTTCTAGTACTCTTCTTCAATTGTACCTTAACATTTTTCGGCACCATTTATCCCCATTTTTTTTATTTCTTAATTACTATTCCATTTTTCCTATTTTCTTGTTTGTAAGCTTTATGTTGTCATCTAGCTATTAATTATACCCATCCGATCCGTCTGATATAGCAAATAACCTTTTGTTTCATTTCGTAGTACAGGAGCTACAGCACAGAATCAGACAGACATGGTGACTCGCACTTGCTTTTATTTATTTTTTAACATTTTAATTAGAAAACCATTAAGACTCACTAATTAGAAACTCAAAATCAGCCTTCAGGGGTTGAGCGCCCAGGGATGTACCATACACATGTGCTTGTGAATGACCAAGAAATGCTTCTCTCATGAAAATGTCATACAATTTATTGTAGCGCCCAAATAGTTGTTGCCCATTATAAAAAGACTGCAAATGAAATGCATGTAAACGCGTATTTTGCATTAATTAAAAATTCCTTGCCAAAAGCATGTTTTGACCAAATAAGAAACAAACAAAAATAACTCATTAAGTGCAGGACATTCCGGCTAAATAACGCGAGGATACACACATGCTAAGAGTGCAATGCTGGACATTCACCGCAAAATATGCGATGCACTCGCAAATCAAGCCGCCGGCTATGTCACCAAAAAAGTGCAATCCGGCTGCTTCCATAAAAAAGGAGAAGAAGAACAGAATAAGCCAAGCTGCAAGCAAAACGGACAACAAGAGAAGGGTTTGTGGTTTCCAATTTTCAAGTACCCACCCAAAGAAGCGCATTATTGGAATGGTCATTTGGGTGGCAATTATGTGTTCTAGAAATGTTTTTAAATGGGTAAAATATCACCCACCTTGAAATGTCAAAATTCAGCTAGTCCTTGTAAGGTTGATGCTCTTTGGGGAGACAGCATTCGCATCTTAATTGCAGTAATCCAAACCGTTTGAAACTACCGAGATTTCGGTTCGGTTCAGTAGTTTTCCTGAACTACTCTTATGTCTGTTTCTCGATCAAATTGTGTTGATCTAAAGGCCTTTAAGCTCCAAGCTATCTAGATTTGTATCAACTGCTGAACAGACCTCTCTTGCTAGGACCTCTGAGAATCGTCTTTCCCAATGGATTGCAATGATTCATCCTAGCAAGAATAGTTAAATGTGAAAAACTCAATGACAAAAGGATATTAAACTCTTTCCTCTTACACAGATATCCCTTCAAAATAGCGTTTAAAGTCTAAACACGCCCCAAACCGGCGGATACGTTTGATTCAAGCGCCGCCTTTGGCGATGAGAAGAGAATGGCAGCCTCGTTGCGATTAGTTGACGAAAAACGAAACGTTTCACGCCCGGCAAGGAAAACTTTGCCCTTTTGTTCAGTCGCTGCAGTTGGAAAGAAGTGAAGTGGTGGTGGCAAGTGGAATAGCGGCTGTCATCAACACCCACAGAGGGCCAAAGGAGGAGGCAGGCAGCAGCTGCGAGCTAGGACGAAGCTGTTGTGTCAACTTTTGCACGCTATCCATTAGAAGTTGCAGCGGGTTGGGGGGATAGGACGGATGCTCTCAAGACGCTGAGCAAACATGTCGCGGGTGCGGCAGGTGCAAAATGTATCCTGCTGCTCATTGTCAGCTGCATAAGGATGCAGGATGCTTGTCTTAGACAATCGCATGTGTAGCCCATCCCAGGCCAAACCATTCGTTCGTTTGTTGTTCCCAAAACTCGCATAAATATTTATGACAGCGTCTTTCTTGTCTTTTGGTGGAAGTTTTCGTGCCACTAGGCGTTAGTCAGCGTCAACGACTGCAGACAGCTTCCGGTGTCAGTCACCAGGATGTGTGTGTGTATTCAAGTTACTCCATGTAATTGCTACGTAAGTCTTGTACCAAGTTGTGAGCTTTTCTTTGCTTGCGCCACATTAGCAGGATTTTGATGCCTTGTCCTGTGCTGCATGTGAAATTAGTTGAGCGTACAAGGAGGGGGCGTGGCAACATTTATGCCATATGTAATTAGGGAAGTGCCCGGGACGGGACACCTTTTCCTTCAAAAGCTTATCTCCTGCCTTGCACAAAACTTAAGCTAAACAAAAATCGTTGCAGGAAATTACCGTTAAATGTCACCCTTGCACTTGGCTGTGTGCGTGCGTGTGTGTGGAGCTTCTTTGGTATTGTTATTAATGCCTGGCTGGGCCCAAACTCGAAGCTCTTAATGTTGAACTCCGCCGACTCTAGTATTTAGATTGGCTTTATGGCGTGGGGCAATGGTTTTTAATTTGGTCGCTATATACGAGTGCGAGTACAAGTGGGTAGCTGGGGACTTTGTCTGTAAACTTTAAACTTTGACAGGAACTGAGTACGTGGGAATTGGCTAAAGAATACTACAGATCATTTAGGTGGATCAATATGGCTTTTTTACTAATAAATCCCATTATCCCATTATCCATTTCCCATGTGAACTCAGCCACCCGAAATTTTAAAACGTCATGAAAGAAATTTACTATACTATAACTTTATCATGCGATTCTTTCTATAATAGGAGGTGTCCCAGAAATATCTTCTAGCCAAACCAAACTGCTTTCAAGTCTCTAGGGTTTTGGGAACAGATTTTGATAAATTCTCCACTAACGGGTGGCACGGGACAACACCATAAGCCCCCCACCACTCCAATCTACAGTGTGCCTCAGCCATCACCACCAAATCACGCGCTTCTGTCCATGCCTCTAAATCGTATTATAAACTGTAGCCCAAACCCGCATGGCATTTCGGAACAAACTTTCGATGCAGGCACTTAGCTCACCGGACGGCTCTTATTTCTCTAGAACGTTGAGCTCGGGGGTAGGAGACCGTAGGAGCATCGTTTTTTTTTTAAATTTTTTTTTAAACTCTCTGTACCAGAGGTACGCAGAGTATATTAAGTTTGTGCAAAAGTATGTAACAGGCAGAAGGAAGCATCTCCGACCCTATAAAGTATATACGAGGTGTGTTCAAAAAGTATCGCGAATTTTTTTTTTTTTTTTTTAAGTGCGCGGATGCATTCCGAATGTTGACTGTGGCTAGGAGAAGCTCCTTGACGGAAGCAACGTTTATCGGTGGTACAAAATGTTCTCAGAAGGTCGAGAAGATGTGAACGAAAAGCCCGCCAAGTCCGGTAGAATGTGAAAGTTTTGCTGACAGTTTTCTTCGATTGCAGGGGCGTGGTGCATCATGAGTTCTTGCCACAGGGAGAACGGTCAATAAGGTATAACCTGCAAGTTATGACGCGAAGCACTCCGCCAGAAACGCCCGGATTTGTGGAAGAACAAAATTTTCACCACGATAACGCCCTCCTCCCACCCCCCTGCTTGTGCGCGCTGTTTGGGAAAAATGATGCCGCAGCCACCGTATTCCCCAGATCTGGCCTCCTCTAAACTGAAGATGCCCGAAAGATCGTACCTTGACGAGATAGACGGCATCGAAGGAGGAGCTGAACAAGATAAAAAAATGATTTTTGAAGTGCTTTTTGTTTTTTTTTGTTTTCCCATGGGGATTACTTTGAAGGGGACAAAATAGATATTCATGAATAAATAAATAATTTTTGAAAAAAACACAAAATTCGCGATACTTTTTGAACACACCTCGTATATTCTTCATCAGCATCAACAGCCGAGTCGATCTAGCCATGTCCGTCTGTCCGTCCGTTTGTCTGTCTTTCCGTCTGTCCGTATGAACAAACTGATCATAGAGGTGATAAGAGACAGAGGTTTGACATGTATGGGACATATGCTTCTTATACAAGGTGGGCCAAAAGAAGTCACCCTATTGGAAGATGCTCTTATTTTTACAAATAGTTTTTTCTTTGAATAAACTTTACACCCTTCCACACCTCTTTGCTGTTGGCGCCAGCTTTGTAGTAAGTAGCCATGAAAAGCTTCTCAAACTGCCGTTCGGATTCGGCGTTGAACTGTAGGTCCCTTTCTCTTGTGCGAAAATTAGAAGCGCACAAGCCAAGAGATTGAGAGAAGCTCGGCTTTGGCCCTTTGGTAGGTTTGCTATTGCCAATCGTCGCCGAACGGTCCGTGATGACACAATATTCCCAATTACATTGGCAATCTTCCTGAAAGACTTGAACGGGTCGCGTTTAACCAACTGAACCATGCGATCGTCGATCTTAGATGATGGTTTTCTAGGTGCTCCCCGGGTTTCACCTATTTTTTTCTGTTTTAAGGGATTGGTTACGAAGTTTTGAGATCGTTTCATTAAAATGGAAATGGATTTATACGTTTTTCCTTCATCTCGGAGTCGTCGAATGAGCCTTCTCTCCTCAGCACTGCAGTGACGCCCACGGCCCATCTAATACAATTTTAATGGTAAAGTAAAAGTAAAATCGGCTTGTCAAGATGACAACAGCCCCGAGGGGCCAAAGCCGAGCCTCTCTCAATCTCTTGGCTTGTGCGCTTCTAATTTTAGCACAAGAGAAAGGGACCTACAGTTTAACGCCGAATCCGAACGGCAGTTTTTGAGAGGCAGACGCGCACACTAACCGCTGAGCCACTCCGGCCACTTTTAATGCCAATTTTAATGGTTATAAGTCCCCATTTAGTTATATTTTCCTAATACCTTACCTTCTGCAGCCAAATAATTGTATTTATAAACTACAGGTTAATGTTTTGCTTCATACACCTATTTTATTGACCAGCGGAGTTTGCAGGCCAGAATGACGACAGTTCTGCGTCGTTTGACACCTCGTTGAACAAAATCGGTCCAGTAGTTTTGGTTGAATCGCTGCCGCCATTTTGAAAAACGTGGTTTCAAAAAAAGCGCGTTTAAAGTTTGCAGTTGCTAAGACATGTGGCCCAAATGTGAGTCACTTAAAGTGCTATATCTCCTAAACTAATTCGAGATTTCGAAAATCCTTTTGGGAAAATATTTTTGAAAATCTGAGCTATGAAAAAAAGCAAAAAATAAAAGTATATTTTTTTCCTGCCCAACTTGTACTACCCCCTTAATAAGAGATGAAGGCAAATATTATGTATGCCTGCATCTAGCGCTTCTAGTGATAGGTGCGTCAGTTCGGTGAATATTGTTTTGGAAGAACGGCGAACCAACATTAAGGCTGAAAACTTGGATGCTATTCTATTTTTTTAAACTCAGAACGCAAAGATCAAAACCAAATCTAACCTTTTTGTACCTATTTACAAAACTCTAAATAAAAATTTATATTTGTTTTTTATTTTTGTCAATTGTAAACCCTCTCTGCAAATATAATGAACTTGAAATGATTTCAGCTCTAGTTGCATCCGATAGTTGGGTTTTTCTGGCTCGAGGACATACATCAGTTACATATATGGGCTCCGTTCCCAAATTAACCAATATGTAAATGGTTAGTTTTAGCATTTAGCTAAAGAATACGTAATAAAATTATATATATAAACAAGAAAGAAAGTCGCTCTAGCCCGACTATAACATACTCTGTACCTGTGAAGTGCTGCCCATCGACCGTGTGCACCAAAATTATTTGTTCCTCGACAACCGTCATGCCCAAAATTCGCGGATCGATAAATAATCCTGATTACTAAATATATCCAGAAGGAACGAAGCTTCTATCTATAAAACTGTGGGAGATAGGACGTTTTGTTCCAATATTCGGGGGCGGGAGGGGGCGTAGCAAAAATTGAAACAAACTTGATTTGCCTGCAAGTATAAGAAGCATATGTCCCATACATGTCAAGCCTCTATCTCTTACCATCTCTGAGATCTATTTGTTCATACGGACAGACAGACAGACGGGCGGACAGGCGGACATTGCTAGATCGACTCGGCTGTTGATGCTGATCAAGAATATATATACTTTATAGGGTCGGAGATGCTTCCTTCTGGATGTTACATACTTTTGCACAAACTTAATATACTCCCTGTGGTACAGTGGTACAGAGTATAAAAAGTAACTGTAATCGTAAAAATGAGTATTTTTAGTGATGATTCCGGCATCGTGAGTCTCTAGTAAGTTCTTCACTTACCTTGCTTTAGTTTGAATACCCAAATAATTATTACTGTTACTGCAAAAAGCTTCACTCAGAAAATTATTTTTCTATATTTTAGAAAATTACACGAGAATTCAAATCGCCCTTAAGTTTAGAATAAATTTCTTTTAATTAGGAAAACATATGTATACATATATTCATATTTTGAAAAGCTACCCTAAATATAAATTTTTAAGAAAAACTTTTCTAAAATTTAGAAAATGTAATTTTTCCTTTGGTTTCAGAAAATAATCGTTGAATATTTAGGGCATTTTGTCCCAAAATTAAGAAAATTTACGGCACTTGTGTACAGTGTACACGCATTACTGCACATTTGCGATGTGTAAAGAATGCAGATGTATTGAGCACGAGTTAATTTCGTGTTCTTGCAAATTCGTTGCACCAGGACTACAATCAGAAACGAGAGCGAAAGTTAAAGTCGCTCCTGCCCGACTTCGATATACCCGTTACTCAGGGCAATTAGTGTTTAATAGCATTTCCCTATGTTAATTAACAGAGCATTAACATTGAAGTGACCATTTCACATTTCAACATTATGTGAGCAAAAAGTGCATGTAGCGCCAAAAAGTATGCAACGGTTTTTATTACCTTTATAACTCTGTCATTTATTATCCGATATTTATGAATACAGGGATTGTAGATATTGAGCACATACACTACACTGCAAATTGTGAGCTTTATATCTTCAAAATTGTAGGAGCTATTCAACATTTTCTTTTGTGGGGGCGGGAGGGCGCCTGACTCAAATTTGAAATATACTTGATCTGCGTAGGGACAATAAAAGTCTACATACAAAGTTTGGTCGCTCTAGCTCTTCTAGTCTCCGAGATGTAGGTGTACATACTGACAGACGGACATGGCTATATCGACTCGGCTGTTGATGCTGATCAAGAATATATAAACTTTATGGGGTCGGAGATGCTTCCTTCTGCCTGTTACATATATTTGCACGACTTCAGTATACCCTTTTTACGCTACGAGTAACGGTTATAAAAAGTGAATCCTGAAATTTTAGGAATCAGGTTTTGATGACCAACAAGAAAGAAAGTCGGTCAAGCCCGACTATAACATACTCTGTACCTGTGAAGTGCTGCCCATAATTGTTTGTTTTCATTATAACTCGACAACCGTTCATCCGATCTCTCCCATTCTTTGGCGGATCGATTATTAATCCTAATTACTAAATGTGTCCAAAAAGAACGAACCTTCTATCTATAAAACTGTGGGAGATATGACGTTTTTTCCACTTTGCGGGGGCGGGAGGGGGCGTGGCAAAAATTAAAAATAAACTTGATCTGCCTGCAAGTATAAGAAGCATAAGTCCCATACATGTCAAACCTCTATCTCTTACCATCTCTGAGATCTGTGCGTTCATACGGACAGACAGACGGACAGACGGGCATGGCTTTTGCACAAACTTATTATACTCTATGTACCTTTGGTACAGAGTATAAAAATGTTCTTTTTCTGCAATAATTGCCTTAAATATAGTATATATAGGCTGAATCTTTCAATTTTAAAGAAAAAAAGTTTAAGGAATTTGATTGCTTAAAAATAATCCAATGGTCTAAAAAAATCGATTAATTCATTGAAAAACAAGTAAGGGAGCTGCAGTCGAGTGCCCCGACTACAAAATACCCCGTTCCCTTCATTTCGTATGTTTTTCCTTTACATACACACACACTCACACATACACACACTCCAACATACACACAAACGCATGGCATGCGCCCGCGCGCGATAACTGACAATGCAAGACCCCCCTCTCCCACAAGCAAAATCGATTCGTATATAACTTCGGTGTTTATGGTCCGATCTTAATGATCTTTTCAGAATAGATAGATATTGGGCCTTACTTGATAAATGTAAAGTTTGGAAGGTCTATCTTAAAAATTGTGGCTCTGACAGTTTTTTGCGCTTAAAAGGGGGAGGGGGAGGAATTTTCCAAATCTGAAACAAACTCGTATTGAATCGGGTATACACCTACCTGGCTCTAGCTCTTATAGTCTCTGAGAACAGACGGACAGACAGACAGACGGACGGACAGACGGACAGGGCTAAATCGACTCGGCTGTTGATGCTGATCAAGAATATATATACTTTATAGGGTCGCAAATGCTTCCTTCTACCTGTTACATACTTTTGCACAACTTCATGATCCCCCTTTTCCCATTTTCAATGGGAACAGGGTATAAAAACTTTCTAGTTTTTAGGGCTTTTCACCCTATTATTGAGAAACAAATTTTTATAAAAGTTTTTCTTTAAAATAATTTGATTCGCTTTTGGCTCTTTTTTAGGGCGATTTTCTAAGAATTATGCCGAAAATGGCCTTTTTTAGGGCGAGTTGTTTTTTGAGTGAACTCTTAAACTTTAATTTTAAGTTTCGTAATTAGGGTGTTATTTACAGATTTTTACATAGTTAAAGAAGTTTCTTAAGCTGCATTTTCACTTGCCTGAAAACTCATTTGATATGCCAAAAAAGTTGTCTGTCAAAAAACTCATATGGGAACTCAGACTACTTCTCATGCTGCTACTCTTTGTGTGCTTCTCAGATTGACAATTACACTTGACTGCAGCATAAAGCAGCATAAACATTCATTCTTTCAATTAAAAATTTTATTTATGTATACGAATCAAAAGTATTAATTTATAATGACGAATGAGACATTTTGTTATAAACATAGCGATTAAAAAACGAGAGCTTAAGTTATAGTCGGGTTTGCACGACTTTGATATAGGGCATTAACATTAATATTTACATATTAACACTACGAAAACAGACAGCGCATACTGCGACAACTCTTTCATAACTCTCACATATTTTTTATTCGATCTTTATGAAAACTTCAGAGATTATAGATATTGGTCGTACACACTATATGTCAAAATACGATATCTTTAAAATTCTAGGATTTATTTAATATTTCGTAATGCGGGAGCGGGTGGGACATACAGAATTTGATTGCTTTAGCTGTGCTAGTCTCTGAAATCTAGCTAGTCCTACAGACGGACGAACAGATGGACAGACAAACACTCGGCTGTAGATGCTGATCAAGAATTTATATACTGCATGCGGTCGGAGATGCTTCCTTCGTCGTGCACTGTAGTATACCGTTTTACTCTACGAGTAACGGGTATAAATATAAAAATTAATGTTTTATTGGGCGAATCATCATTTGAACTTCTTTGCAAAAAGTATGCCAATAAATCCCTTTATAAAATGGGCCATTCAGATTGCTAGAAATTAAAACAAAAAATTGTTATTATTGTTAGTTATTTATTGAATTCGTAACCTACCAAGATCCACAATTATTAAACCACCAACCAGCTTGATAAGTCCCCGCACATTTCCCATATGTCCAATCGAAATCAAAAGTTGAAAACTTCATTTTCAGATGTAAGCTCAGTCTATTCCCAGCATTGCCATTATATTCTCCAAGTGATTTAATCATGTAACTTTCATTTTCATTTCCAATTTGAAAATGGCTATATCGCGCATAGGTATCCTTGTCTGAACTATCCCTTAGATAAATATACAGTTCATGTTGACTTTTTGATGTAATTCTATGCAGCTTCTCCAGGCCCAAAAAGAATTCTCCTGAATTGTTGCCAAAGCCATTCTTATAGCCCCACCAGTTCCGGTAAAAGTCCACACTGCCATCATATCTTCGTTGCACTACGGTCCAACCGGGACCAGCTAAGCCATCATCGCAGAGAACTTGAAAGGGCTCATAATGTGGTAAGCTCATGACAAAAGTTTTCTTTGATTTTTCATTGGGTAAGCAAAGTGTGGGACTAAATTCGTTTATCAAATTTTTACAACTTTGTAAATCGTCCTTTGCTAATTCAACTTCTTTTTTAAATAATTCGGTGATTCTTTCATGTTGAGCTAATTGAGTTTCCTTTTCTTTAATGCTGGCGGCTTCTGAGCTTAATCTTGATTTTAAGCTACTTATTTCTTTACTTAGAGTAATATTATGATGTAATAGCTTATCTATCGTGTCCTTCAACATATATACCTCAGCAGTTGAACTTGCTAAGAGAATTTCTGTTTCATTCCAACTGATAAGTTTCGACTCTAACATTTTCGTTATATTTTGCAAGAGAATTTTAGTATGTTCATGTTGGCTTTTAGTTTGGTTATTGTTCCATCTCTCTAATGACAGTGTTTCGTTGCACAGACTAAATTTATGTTCAATTTCTTTTAATTTTGCTTGATTATTCACTGGTCTATTTTCGATTAAGTCCTTTTCAGTTTGCATGTTGAAATCCTTCTCGCAGTTTTCGATTCCATCCCAAATGTTTGAAAGGTCTCCGGGTTCCACTGCGTTCATTTGAATTTCTATTAAACGTAATTGATCTTCTTCGAGTGCTATTTGATCTTCCAATTTCTTAACGTGCACTTCGAGTTCTTTTGAATCAAACTCTGGCGCAGTGTCTGCCCAACAAATTGGACATACTATTAGAAATGCCACACAAAATATGAAATATTTACGCATTGTTAATTTTGCCTCAAACGATGTTCACGCTCTCGAACACAATATCCAACTAAATATGCAAAATTTTGCTTAAAATAAATGCAAGTTTATCTTCAAATTTGATGCACATATTTTTTGTTAAAATTTGTTTACGGAAATAAAAAATATCCTGATAACACACACCAAATATGCGTCATAAAAAAGCAACTCAATAAACGAAAGCGTAAGTCAAAGTGGAACGTGCCTGACTTTGATATACCTGTTACTCTGGCAGAGAAGTGTTTATTAAACTATGGAAAACCATAAGCGGAGCCTTATCATTTGCACTATTAAGGCCCGATTTCTCAATGTCCGGTTAGTCAAATTGACCGGCAGGTTAGACAAATTTAAGTGCGTGGCGTAACCGGAGGAACAAACTTAACCGCAGCTCAAGCACTGGATATAGTTAACCCCGATGAAACTATTGATATTTTGATCGATATACAAAAAGCTGGCTCCAACATTTGCTTTGTTTGTTGTATTATTTGCTGCAACAAAATGTTTAAGAATGAACGAATTTTCAAACTCCACGGAATGGAAATGGAATTCGAAGAGGCAAAACAACGAATAAATAATGCAAGAGAGTACCGGAAGAGGCCTAATTACTTTACTGGATAATGCCCCTGTTCAACGATTTAGGTTGACAAAATCAACATGTAAAATAATTCGTGCGAGGATTGGAGTTCAAGTGGGTTCCTAAAGAAACAGTTAAAGCCTTAACTTCTGTTGCGATTCAATTTGTTTTGACTTTGATTATCCGTGCAGGTAAACAAGTGTCCCTCGCTATTGCTTTTGATTCATCGCAAGCAACTTTATTCAACTTTTTCGCAAAAAAATTACCAGCCACCTTGAATAGCCTTAAAAAATCCATAACAAAAATACCTAATTTGTTGACAGTGTCTAGTCACCCTATTGCAGCGATCGGAATTAATCGATATTGAGTGAATCTGTTGAGGAACAAATTTGACCGTCACTTGGCTAACCAAAATCTTTGAAAAATCGGGCCTAAGTCTTTTTTTCAGTTATACAATACATGAAAGTGCTCAGACTATAGATAAAGTGCAGTCCACATATGTACCAAATTTTGTTTCTAGGAATTCGTATACGATCGCAATTCCAAATCGTTTTCATTTCGGTGTTCCCGTTTCCGAGTGAAATTGAAATCGATTGTCTTTTTGAATAAATTTTCATATCGCTATGAAATTTTAATTCAGCTATAAAACAGCCTTAATAATTTCGATCAGCTCTGCGCATGCGCTGATTCGGAATTGCGAACAGCTCGGTTTCATTTCGATCGTTTTTGCTTTCGTCTACATGCAATTTCTGAGGTACAAGTTAAATAAAATGGATTTAAATCAAATTGAACGCTCCATATATCTAAGGATACTTCAAAATCTCGACAATATTTGACATGTTAAAATAAAAATACTTGCAAGATGAAAATAATCACCGTTGCAAAGAACATTGATATTTACTTTTCAGTCCACTGACTCTCAGGCAAAATCTTTGAGCACCCACCCGACAATTTCTCGTATGCATCCGGATAGTTTCTCTTATAATCGAAATCCGTTTTTCTTAAGAGATGCGGGTTTCAAACGGACATTAGCTATTTTTTTCTCTATTTGTGACAGCAGCAAAGAAGAGAAACAAAGGAAAAAGAAAAATGTACAGAAAGTCAGAGGCGAAACAGGCGAAACAATAACAACACAACGCACTTTTCGGAAGTCGGGGGTATGGTTAATTCGGCCAAAAAAAGGACTATTTTCATGAATTTTTTCACACGATACGGTTAATGTCAGATCAATTATTTTATTAGCATATCAAAGTTCAACATTTAAACTATGTTTTCACAAATTTTCATCGAAAAAAAAATAAATGAGCCGTTCGCAGCCAAGCTCCGTATGCGCCTCCAAGAAAAGAGGTTTTGCGGTGAACAGCATAACTCGTTACTGGATCATCCCAAAAAAAAAAATTTTTTATTAGTTAAGATGTTTCTGAAGGTAACTACGTCGATTTTTATTTTTTTCAATTTTTTGGATTTTTGGTAACACTTTGAAGTCAAAAACGTGATTTTAGCCTTAAAATTTGATATATTAGTTATTATAAAATGAAAAATATTCAGTAAAAAAAAAACACTCGACGTCAGTACCTGCGGATTTAGGTACAAAAATAGTGTGCAAAATTTCAGAATGATCGGTACATTAGATTTCGAAGGACAGTGTTCACCGACTTAAAAAAAGATACTTTTCAGGAGAACGATTTAAAGTGAATAATTCTTTCATACGTACATAGAGTCGTCGATGCCTGGTCCATAGAGTATTGAGCTTTCCTCTAGGATGTCCAAAGCATCTTTTTGTGCTTGTCGACGCGAAATTCTCTAGGGGAACACAAAGAGCGCCAGGTATCAAGGTGCCAGCGCGCTCGGCAGCTGCGGAGCAGGTATAGAAGAGTATTTATTTGGGAAACAAAATGGAATGATACAAAACGTTTTTTCAACTATCGCGAAACTAAACGTTTGCAGCACGTTTTCGGATCCGTTCTCGACACTTTCTCAATAGCGAAAACGTATTCGAAACGGATTAGTTTTCGATCCGTTTTCGCAATCGAGAAAGTGTCGAGAACGGATCCGAAAACGGATATCGAGAACTTATGTTTTGCTGCCACAAACTGAGCGACAGGTAATACTTCTTCGGACCGAGAACGGAACACATTCTCGATAGTTTTGTGAGAAAAACCTTCGAGAAAATGTCGAAAATGGATCCGTTCTCGATACCGCTTGTCGGGTGGGCAGCTACCAATTCTGCATTATCTGATCAAAAACGAAAACGGAAACAGACTTGATAGACACTTAGGAACGTGTAGAGACTTTCAGGTTCAAGGTTACAATTGCTATCATTGCTACAATTGCTAACTAAACGACCCCAAGAGGTCGGTCAGTTGAGATTTTTCTTCTTCTTTTCTTTCTTTTTTACGGTCTCGGCCGCTGCCACTAATGCCCGCCACTCGCCTCTTTCCCGAGCGACATTCCACCAGGAGGACACTCCCAGCTTCGCAATATCTCCCTGCACCTGGTCGCGCCATCTCCGCTTCGGTCGACCCGCCGGGGGAATGCCTCCCAACTCGATCGCATGCCGATTGTTCACACGCTTTGCAGGAGCGTTATCATCCATACGGGTAACATGTCCTATCCAGCGCAGCCGCTGTTGTTTTATGCGCTTGACTAGGTCAGTGTCCCCATAGAGCTCATACAGTTCGCGATTCCGAGAGAGGGCTCTGCTCTTGAACTCCTTATTGAGCCCGTAATAACATCGGTTAGCAAGAGTAATTCTTCTTCGGATTTCCAGACTGGTGTTGTTGTCGCTGGTTATCGTCGTTCCGAGGTAGACAAATTCCTTAACAACCTTGAAGTTGTAGTCTCCCATTGCAACAGATTGTCCAAGCGAAGACTCCTTGCGCGTTGATAGAAGGTACTTCGTCTTATCCTCATTTACCGCTAAGCCCATAAGTTTTGACTGCTTCTCTATCTCTGAGAACGCCGGTTTTACCACAGATTCGCTTTTGCCGATGATATCAATATCATCGGCATATGCAAGTAGCATGTTATCTCTGGTAAAGATGGTGCCCGTTCTGTTAGCACTTGGGCACCGGCGCAGTATGTACTCCATCAGCAGATTAAAGAAGTCGCACGATAAGGTATGAGATTTTACCCAAACTTTTTTATTCCCTTGCAAAGGTTATTAAAATTTTGTCCAGAAGTTTGCAACGCATAGAAACATTCATTTCCAACCCCATAAACTATATATATTCATAATCAAGGCGTCGAGTTGAGTTGATTTAGCCCTGACCGTCTGTCTGTTTCTACGCAAACTATTCTCTCAGTTTTAAAGCTATCGAGCTGAAATTTTGCCCAGTCTTCTTTTTACTGCTCGCTGCTAATATGTCGGAACCGACCGGATCGGATGACTATTTCTTACAGCTCCCATAGGAACGAAAAACTAGTTTTAGTAAGAAAAACTTTTTTGTTTTTAACGGAAACGTCTCCAAACTTCATATTTATTGGTTTTTTTATGCCTATTCGTAATTGTACCAAAATTTGTGAAAATCGGACAACTATATGGTATAGCTTCCATACAAATGATAGTTCTGAAAAGTTCTCTTTATGAGAAAATCTTTTTTGTTATTAATGGTACCGTCTTAAAATTTGGTATTTGTGTATTTTATATGCTTTCACACAATTTGACGAAGTTTTGTCAAAATCGGATAACTATAGCTTCCATACGAACGATCGGTCTGAAAATGGGACATTTTTTTTAATGTTACTGTTCTTTTATTTGGACATCAATAATAATATATGCTTTTTAACAGATTTTCCAAAATATGGTCCAAATCCATTAATCAAAAAGAGCGTTTGCAAATGTATTAAAACTTTGGCACAGCCAAAGTTAGCTTAGCCTTCTCGTTTTATTTTAAGTTCTAACCTGATAAGAATTCAAATTCATAGTAATAAGATAGAAATACAAAACATCGAATAAAATTGATTTGTTTTTATTGAAACATTTTTTTGTAATAAAAAACGTTTTTTACCAAAAATAAAAAACTAATTTTTTCCTGAAAATTACTGATAATGAATATATTTAAATATGCTCAAATTTTTTATTTGTTTTTTTAAGATTCTGAAAAAAAAATCGCCAATTTTGATCAACAAATCCAAAGTTTGAGTTTATCGATCTAATTACGCCCTTTTTGTGGGCGGAGCCCTAAAAACTATATGTCAAAATAATCTCTGAGGCTTCCAGATTGTTAAGAAAAAAATGATGTGAATTACTCAAATAGTTATGATTTTTGCAACTTGTTTTGAGAAAACGAGCCACTGTGTGCCTCCCTAAATCGTGCATGAACCATGAGGGACGCGAAACGCTCTGAAAATAATCGTGAAGAAAACGTCTTGCAAGAGCAAGCGATTTTTGTGAACCTTGCGAATAAAGGTGACATCAAATTAGTCTTATGAAAAGTTTGTAATTCATTTTTATTATCTAATTTCTAGCAATCAAGATCCTAAAAAAAACACTTGGCAGTGCGACCATAATGTATGCAGGTTTTTTCAAATCTGGCCACACTAGGCCAAGTCAAAAGTATTGCCACTTTTGTAATTTTTTTTTTTGCACTTCCTTTGTGGAGGTTTATACTAAGCATTAATTTCGATAAGATGCGTCTCTAAATCACTTTAAGCTAATTTTCTCTGCTTCGAAACCGATTTTACGCCAATAAAAAGCCTGGAACGGCAATGACAATGCAAGGTATTTCGTTTATTTTCCTGATAGATGCTGTATCGTAAAATATTACGATTTTTTGATCGGCTCAGACTGATTGATAGCATATTCCCACCAAGAAATGCTCAGAGAGATATTTGTATTTTTTAAAGAATTTAATTAGTTATTGATCGATACTCTCAAGGCTATTAAAGTTTGATTATAAACTAACAATAATTATATACATTTTTTTAAAATCTTTATTTTCTGCTGTCGTATTTTGTTAAATTCTTCCACTACCCAGCATTCTCTTTGAAGCATATCTTAATCCCAAATAAATCGACTGTCTTGGCTGATTTAAAGTCAATGCACTCCCTCCGCTTCGCTTCCGTGGGTGACGACACCAGCGAGAACTGAATTCAACTGGACTGGCCGTCTCTCAGCTGTTCCGATTAATTAGCATCTGTAATTGATGTGCACAAAACTTTTGCCTACGAGTTTGCATTTGCCTGGCTTTCTGGTCCTTTTCCGTTTTGTGTGTGTGTTTTTTTTTTTGTATTTTTGACTAGGCTGGACTCTGTCCCGCATTGGACGTGCTTCTGTCTGTCCATTTCAGCTCAGGCCATGGACAAGTAAAACGTGACTTTGGTGCGAATTACTTTTGCTTTGATTTAATGTAATTAAAAAATTTTCAAATAAAATGCAAAACACAACAAAAAACAAAAAGGAAATTCAAATGGGACAGAAGAGTCAGACTTTAATTTTAATTTCTTTATTCTTACATTCCAGATATTCCCTTAATCTGCACGAGTTGAGTCATACGGAAGGAAAGGAACGCAATTTTCAGTGTCATATCGAGAATTGTTTGTACAAGGGATTGACAAGGGAAGGCCTGAAGACCCACTTGATATCACATGCCCAGGGCCGTCACAAGTGTAAAGAGGAGAATTGCGGTTATGTGGGGAAAAGTGAGCAGCATTTGAAAAGGTGAGAGAAGGGGAATAATTACTTTAATTCATTTTTAATTAAAATTATAGACAAACAGAAGAGTCTCAAACTTTAGATATGTATGAGAAGTTTCGGTACTCCGGCTCGACTTGATATTATGACATCCCAAAACCTAGGATCGAACTTGAAATATAATATAATTTTCGATCAAAATTCAAAATTCCGATCTCAAACTAATTAAAAAATGGGCGCATTCAGCAGGTAAATCCGATTTCCGATTACCGATTTACGTTTTGCTTATGATTCTCTGCTGAATAACACTGATTGATAATTTTAAAAATACATTACAACTATGAAAAATTAAGTAAACATTTTTGAGGGCTTTTAACGCTGTAAGTTTGTCAGTTCATTTCCAGTTATGGGGTAAACAGTTGGCCGTACGATCGGTTAATGGTCTCACCAATCATACCTTTAGAATGATTCCATCTCAGCAATCATGATAGTCAAATTTATCAATCGCAATCGGCAATCACTGTATTCAGCAGGAAAAATCGGTAATCATAAATCAGTAATCGGAAATTGGATCTATCTGCTGAATACGCCCAATGATTATTAACAAATGTTTTAATATTATCAATTTTTTTTGTTTGTTAAAGTATATACAAAAATAAACAATTCCAAGCTTGAGGCTATGCTCAATATATTACCATGATTATCATTCAACCGTCTCAACTTTTCGATCTACAACAAAACACCAAACGGCACAGTACAAAAGAAGGCAAATGTCGTCCCCATCAAAGCCAGCGAAACGACCACGACGCTTGTGTTTCTGTGTGTGTTTGCTGATCTCTCTTGGGGCGGACAGTTGCACAGTGGCTGGCCAACGGTGGCACTGTCATTGCCGGCAATTGGCCCTGAACGATCCTTGGATTGGGGTTTGGCAAGCGAAGGAGGAACAAGCAGTGTGCCTTGGAAATATGGCAAAAATTCAATGCGCATATCAAAGACGATCGATAAGTCACGATTCTGTGGTACGCGAAAGAGAGAGAGACTGTCCTTCTACTCTTATGTGGATTGGCCAGTTAAGATTCTGATTCGGAGGTTTGTGTCTGCCAGCCGCCTGCCTTCCTGCCCGGCTGCTGTTCCTTCTGTGCTTGTTGTTGTTGTTGCTGTTCTTGCTATTTTCATCAATTTATGCAATTGCCGTTCAAAGTCTGCAATTATGGATGACATTTTTGTGCTTGTTGCTCCTTTTTATTTCCATTTTCTTTTTACTAGCAAGAAATTCAAATTCGTGTAGAAAATGTCACTGCAATTTTCTTGATTCCACTTTTTTGTTTGTTTGATTTTTTTTTTACCTCATTGTCGTAAATTCTGATTAGCATTTTGTGAGCCGGTAATGTGGCTAAGACATAGCAGGCAGCTTGAAATAATAAAAGTTAAACTCAGTTTAAATTGCCTCCACCTTGATATAGTTCTATTCATCAGTTTAATTAGACTTTCTAATCAAAAGATAACACAAGGCAATAAAATTTGTCTTTTTTAGTATATTGAAGGGATGACAGTAATTCTAGATGGGTTTCGTGTACTGAACACATATCTGTTTTCGAGATCTTTAAAACGCTTATTTTGATCCTTTTTCAACACTTTTTGTGAAGAACCTTCACTTTGTTAAACTTCCTTTGATATATCGCAAAGTATTACTTCTTAGCTTTAAAATAAACTATCCCACAAACTCCGTTTTTTTTAACGAAGTTATACCATTTTGAATTCATGTGTTTTTTACAAAGATCGCAAATAAGAGTTATGGGTTTTGAAAAAATTAATACGAAAATCTTGTCCTAGATGATTGTGGAGACACCCCACACCCCTTCTGTTAAGTCAGGTTTCCAAGAACAGGGTAAACTTTTATTTTTAATTTTTATGAAATTAATTAAATATAATTCTTAATTTTCAACCTAAAAAATAAAAACATAAGAATAATAATTAAATTTCAATTTTTATTTAAAAATTGTGAAATAAGTCTTATTTTCAAGTTTTATAATAAAAAATTTTTCGATTTGATGCCACTAAACATTAATAAAGAAAGTTAGATAGGACCAGGAAACTGGTTGGGAACTCAGCCGTGCCTTTCTTTAGATTAAAACATTTGTAAACTAACTACGAGGGCGGTCCCAGAAATAGCCGACCTAACTACTAAAGCACAAAAATGTATTTTTTTTTATTTTTCAACATAGAATCCTTTTAGGTCGATACACTTTTCCCAGCGATGTTCAATAGCTTCGATACCTTTTTTATAATAAGAACTGTGAAGCTCTTAAAAATAGGCATTTACCTCGGACTCCACCTCTTCATTGTTGCCAAATCTTTTTCCTCCGAGCCATTTTTTCAAGTTTGGAAATAAGAAATAATCAGAGGGAGCTAAGTCTGGCGAATAAGGGGCGTGAAGTAGCAATTCAAATTTTAATTCATTAATTTAAGCCATTGCAACGGCAGAGGTGTGAACCGGCGAATTGTCATGATGGAACAGCAAACGCGGCACCCATCTTGAGCATAACTATTTCATGTCCAATTTTTCGGTCAATATGCGATGTACAGCACTTTTTGAAATGCCTACACATTCAGCTAACTCACGAACTTTCAATCGCCGGTCACTCAATACACATTTTTTAATTTTGGCCACCATTTCTGAAGTGGGCACCTCATTTGGACGCCCATTACGATGTTCATCTTCGCAGCTCAAACGACCTCGCTTAAACTCAGCCACCCAATATTTTATTATTGTAAACGAGGGAGCAGAATTACGTAAGGTAGAATCCAGCTCCTTTTTAATATTGGTTGGACTAAGACCTTTTATATGAAAGTATTGTATCACATAACGATGACCAATTTTGTCCATGTTTGCAAATCAATAACAAGCGTTCTCTATAAAAATCGACCAAAAAAGCAACTGTGCAAGGTAAAGGCACCAAACTTCAAACTTGAGCTTTTAATAGTCGATACTTCCCCCTTTTTAAAATTTTTTGTGAACATTTTCCAACACTACTGCTAGGTCGGCCATTTCTGGGACGGCCCTCGTATATTCAACTATTATTAACTATTTTGAGTGATTATTTATTGGATTGTTTAGATTCACCAGTTGATTGAGGTGAAGGTGTAGTCAACGGGAATAATTTGGAAATGAAACATTCGAATTGCAAATCGTTCGAATACCAGTACAGCTGAAACCAAATCGTTCGATTTTGTTTTCATTTGAAATCGAAGAAATATGTGAAAACCGGAACAGGGATTTTTCATTTCATTTTATTCATTTTATAGTTTAATAATGTTCTGTCTAACTTTAAAGGGGCCTACTTAGGAACGACAACAAATTATTTTTAATTACAAACAAGGATTGAGAGGAAATTATATGAGAGTACTTATTATAGCTTAGACAAAGGTAACGGAAGGGTTCGTGATGAGCGTAGTTCGTCAGGCAAGGCTGAAGGTAAATTGGATAAAAATTTCTAGTAGCGCGTTGTGGAACAGCTAAGTTTATTTGAGATAACAAAGCGATAGAGTAAATTTCCCCGGATAAGAGTTTATGTATAAAAAGTACACTATGGCATGTACGGCGGTTCTGAAGAGAAGGCAGGTCAATAAGGCGTAATCTATCCTCATACGGGGGAAGATGGATGGAAGGATCCCAATTTAAGCCTCGGAGAGCGAAAATTAAGAACTGTTTTTGAACCGATTCTAGTTGATCTTGATATTTTTGATAGTACGGAGACCAGACACACGACCCATATTCAAGAATTGGTCTCACAAGGGAGACATATAGTTGCTTGGTGACAAAGGGGTAGGGAAATCACCAAGTTGAATAGTTTACCAAGCGGCACGCATAAGGAGTCGGCACAATATTTTAACACACAGCTGGAAACTTTGTCAGGACCAGGACTGAAAGATCGGTTTCTACTATCGGGCATACAAGGATAATCAGAGACAAAATTATTAGACGATGCGGAGTAGCATCGTTGAAAAAATGTTGCGAATAGATTGGAAATATCAGAGTTGTTATCTGCTGTTATATTATCTAACGAAAGGTAGGGCGGAAACTGAGAGGATCTTCTTTTCTTTGGGTCATCCTGAAAGCTCAACTTACACCTGACCGAGTAGTCTTTATAACATTCAGAGTTTAAAACCATAAACTTAGATCGCGCCACCGAATATTTGGCAAAGTCAACGCGGGATCCAGATTTTTTAAATTTTTTGTAAAGTCGAGACTTAATGTTCTTAAGATTAGATAAGCTTCTCGTGAACCATGGAGGCGCACGTAAGGGAGGGGAAGGGATCCGAAGAGGCACAAATTCATAAAAAACCCTAAAATACTTTACTGAGTTGTCAAACAAGTGAAAATACAGCTCAAGCAATATTTTCTTCCTAAATATGCTGAAATATTTTTAATTAATTTTGTATTTAAAAAACTGTCTTCAATTCTACGTTTTCCTAAAAAAATATAGACGGTCGGGACGGGATGGCTAGGGTCGGCATGGGAATGGGCGGGATTGTATTCAAAATTTGTGTCCGGGATCGGGACGGGACGGGACTGGATTGAATTCAAAATTTGGGTTCGGGATCGGGACGGGAAGGGATAGCTAGGGTCGGGAACAAAACGCGATCTCTATTCCAGAAGTTCAACCGTCGATAGGGAATATTTCATGGGTAAGGCGTTCGCTGCTAAAATAATGTGTAAATAACACGATCTTTTGGGACCCGTTTTGGATTGCATGAAAATCAGCATGCTAGTCAAGTGATTTTTTATAAAAGGTTGAATCAAAATAATATTTTTTGAAACTTTTATTTTAATCAAATTCTGTTAGTATTTATAACGGTACGAGTACTTTTAAATTTGGGTTGCTGGTTGCGATGTATTTGTTGGGTTGGTTTGATGAGCCATTTGTTGCAAAAATAATTAATAAAAGCAAAATGTACCAATGGGCGTATTCAGCAAATAAATCCGATTTACGATTACTGATTTACGACTTGCAATTTGTAATGATTCTCTGTTGAATGACACTGAATGCTTAGCTTAGGTTATTCTCTGGCTTATTACATTTGGTCAAAAATACATTGTCACAATTTTTGAGGGCTTTTAACGCTTTAAGTTCGGCGGTTCATTCTCAATTTTGGCGCAAACAGTTGGCCGTACAGTCGATAAACTGTCTCACCAATCATGATTACCATATTTAACAGTCGCAATCGGCAATCACTGTGTTCACCGCTTGAAATCGGCATTCATAAATCAGTAATCGAAAATTGTATTTATCTGCTGAATACGCCCATTGATAACTCCAAATACTTACATATGGGCATTTCCGAGGGCCACGAGCGTACGATAGCGACCTTTTGATGTACATAAAAATAGAAAACCAAAATTTTCCCCACATTTTTTTTTGCGATTCTACATCATTTTTTTAGTTCTATATTTAGTGCAAAAAATGGGGTTCATCGAATTTCAGCTTCAACAATAAACATGAGGTCGCGAACGTACGCCTGGGATGCCATTCGGCGGAAATGCCCATATGTACATATGTAGGAAGGCAGGAACTCTCCTGTGGTTATGGGGGCGTATGTAGCTTACTGGGTCTCAAGTCGACTCACACCTCCACGTGGTAACCCCTGGTAACAGAGCGATGCAGCCGCAATGCTGCTGGCTAACGTGAGCGGCGATCCTACCCTGGGACAAATAGGGTCATGCCTGACTGTGCTGTTCAAACAGCAGCCGCTCCATGCCTGCAATGCTAAAACTGTTTGGAAATTCAAAAGCAGCAAGCGTGCAAAAAACACGGAAGACAGCCTGAACAGACATAAATTGAGTGTTAGGGCGAATGCCCACCTCTTCTAAAACAAGGACTGCAGGTTTACTTAGTATAAAGGTCGTAAAAACGTAACAAAAAGTATAATTATAAATATTAAATCGCGAACTTCTTGATCTTTGGGTTTTGAAAAACTTTGCTTTCATTATTTTTCTCTGAGATTAGGATTCGAATAAAATTTAGATTAGATCAGATACTTTACATCGCAATCAAAAGCAACAGCCAATTTCTGATTTGATTTATTCCACATAAAAGCAGATCCTTTCTGCCTTAGCTTACTTCTGCTCATTAAAAATTTCATCAAAATAAGGTAAGCAACGCGACTTGCATAAATCCCGCGAAAAATCCACACAAAACTGTCAAGCGCTTAACTCCCTCTGCTGATCTTCAATTAGCTATCAAAAAAAGGCCAAGCTGGTTGGCTGGCTGGCCGCTCTACTCCGTCCAGGAATTTCAAAGTGCAGCCAAAAAGGCGTTCAAGCCGATTTGCGGCCTGGTTTTCGTGGAAGGAAACTCCTACAACTTCTTGAAGCTGCATTATTTGCCGCTAATTAAGCCTACCGAGTAAGCATGCGTCGCTACTTCGTCTCCCTGGGGTTAAATTGCAGTTGCAGCAGTTTTTTTTTTTTTTTGGCTCAAAGATTTCACACAGATTCCAATTCTGGCGGCGGCGGCGGCCTGCGTACAAAAAAACATTGGCAATTAATTGTGAGTCTTCGGTTTGGACAGTAGCTGATAAGTGGAGTGGACAAAAGAGGGAACTTCCAGTTTTGTACTGAAGGAGCATTGAGGTATAATTGAAGGCACGTTCGTGTGAGGGAGAGAGCTCATCAAATGGGGCATATTAGCTAAGGGGAATGGGAAAAGAATCATTTTCCAAAAATTAAAATTTATTATGTGAGATGATTTAAATTAGTTGTTTATTTTTACTGATTAAAAAATTATTTTTAACGAGTTTAATGATTTTTTCATTCATTTTTTAAATCAAAATCAATCTTTTAGTTTTATTTTAAGTCGTTGGTTTTAAATGATTTTCATATTTTAACGGTGCAAACTAGACCTGGAAAAACATCGATGTTTGGCGAAATCGATGTTTTCGATGTTTTTGAATTAAACCATCAATACGACATCGATGTTTTTAAAATTTTAAGAGTCTGACAATGTATTTTTCCAAAGAACTTTCTTGCCTTAGATTAAATAAAAATAAATTATGAACGTACATTTCTTTAAAATAAAATATATTTAATTTAAATATATCAAACCATAGAAGACCATAAAAGAGCCACACACAAAGGCGTATATCTGTTTTAGGCTGTCTTTCGTATTTTGTGTGCGCATGCTGTATTGGAATTCCCAAACAGTTTTGCCGTCGCGGGCATAGAGAGACTGTTGTTTGATAGACATTTTAGGCCAAGATCGCTGATGAGTGAGGATTTGGTCCCTCATGAAACAGCTGTCCGATCTACCTAGCCTCCTTTGTGGAGTTGTGTGCGAAAGCATAACCTGACCTCGAGCCAGCTAAAAACTGCAATTATATCAAACAAATTATAGCACTAATGTCTTTTGGATTATTTGATATTTTTTAACTCAGAAAAGAAAACTTTGGCTTCTTAGAATCGTCTGTTGAAATATGCGGTGGCGTTGGATGTTTATGGATAATTTAGGATATTAATGCGTTTATTTCCTGCTCAACCGCTTTTGCAGCTTGGTGAGCATTGATCAGAACATTAAAGACATCCTTTTTAAATCGCGGATCCATAAGAGATGCTATCCTTGACACTGCACAGTTGGTCATATGACTACTTTTTATGTGCTAAATTAATAACGACCACATTCATGGCATTCAAACTAAGAACTGTAAAAATTTTATAAGTTCATTAGACTGAAGTGCGTTGTGGCCACATCAGCCGACATGTGATTTCACAAATCACTTTTAGTTTTCTTAGATACTTTGAAAAATATATCCATGCTGATGCACACACTCCAACTCCACCGCAATTGAACGCACTATCTTTTAAGACACTAAATTTAAAAAAAATATTATATTAAAACTTTCTTAAAGACGACAAGTGCATTTAGTAGGAAAATATTGTGACCGATGCATCGATAGCGGATAAAAACCATCAATGTTCTTAGCATCGATGAAATCATAGATGCATCGATGTTACCATCGATGTTTCTCCAGCTCTAGTGCAAACAGTTGAGTAAAACTTTGTTATAACTAGCACCACTATTACACATTTTCTTAATGATCAAAAAATAAATAGCACTGTGACACATTTTTGAACTCGTAAATTTCGATCTCGTCGAGACCAACATATTCTGAATGGGTATGATGGCAGTACAAAAAACTTGGTTGGGCATGGTCCGTTTTCTTTTTAAGAAAATTTTAAGTTGTCAGCTTCCGATTGGAAAATCTAATTCCATATTCTAAATAACCTTTTTTAAAAAAATTTTTTAAATATTGAATTTAGCCCTATTGTCTTAAGCAAGGTTGTTGGTCATGGTTTGGTCTACAATACAATTCTTTTTAGCTATTGGAAAAGTTTATAAAAACTCGAAAAGTTTAATATTTTCGAGCAAAAAGTAAAAAGAACTTAATTTCTTTATTAATATTTTAACGTTTAGTATTTTTGTTATTTTATTGAATGAATAAATAGAAATAAGTATTTCTGTCATCTATAAGAGTTCTGGAGTAAATTCTTCATGCTTGAAGGCCTATACCTCTATATAAAGAGTTGAATGAAATTGTTTTTTTTTAGTCTTAGCCACAATTTTGGCATCCTCTGTTTAGTTAGACGATTTCACGACATTTTTAAATAAGTATGAATATGTGATTTGAAACAAGGAAACAATGGGTGATCCATTTAGAGATGTTTTTTATTTTTGTAATTTGGAATATAACACTTAAAAAAGAATTGGGTGTCGAATTCTTTATTATGAACCAAAACAACAATCTCTGACATATACTTTGCTAAAATGATTTCATTCAAATGTTTGCCGCGATTGCACTGAAGGTGATTCATTCGGAAGGCCTAATCTTAGATCCCTTTTTCCAGCATTTCTACCGGTGTCTCGCGAACTACGCGAGTAATGTTCCAAATAATTGTATCGTATTGTAGGCCGCCAGTGGACAGGTCCGAAACAAGAATTTAGGTGCTCACGGAAATGATTTTTCAATAAAGCCATTGATTAACGCGCTGTGTGTGCTGTAGCACCATCTTTGTGAAAAAGTCCGTTATCATTTTGCGGTAGCGCTCGCCCATGACGGTTATGTTCTGTCCGGCATCATTTTTCAAGAATAACGAACCGATGATTCTACCAGCCCAAAAACTTTACCAAACAGTTCATTTTAGACGGTAGTTCGAGAATCCATATCTTATTGTACAAATTGCCATGAACTATAAAGAAAATGGTACAACACGTGGTTGAAAACGAGTTTCCCGTCGGTTGATCAACCAACTGCGATATCAGAAAACAACTTTTTAAGGGTGCAATTGAGCTGAGAGCCATAAGTTAACTGCAATAATGCAAACGGTTCGTACATGCCTCAGAGAACCCAATTTTAAAACCTGCTGACCAAGAAAGGTTCCTGGTTTAAAAGCCCAAAAATGGAGAAATATTTTATGTCGTTTGGTGGAAAATCTCTCGTACCTATTATTATATTTATTCTATTTTTGTTATTTTATTAAAGGGGTTTCCCTTAGGGACATAACAATTCGGTACACAGAAACAAAATAATGTCAATATCAATTTGATATGGGCTGGTCAATTTGATATTTTGTCAAACAATATTATTTTCATAATTAAACAATTACATGTCATTTTGACCATAAATAGAAAGGGACGTATAGAAACTGTTAAGAAGGAAAGAGACAAATAGTGTAACATTTCGAAACTTCAAGCAACCTAACGAAATATTTAAGTAAGCTCTGCGGCGCGTGAGCTCACTCGTGCCAGATGGTGGTGGACGATAATATTTTCGACAATGTCATTTTAAATTTTATCATATCGGCTTTTTAATGATATGAAAAAATAGTTCAGCTGCCCGCTGAAGGTGTTGGTAACCATTTTAATCCTTTTCTAAATAGAAAAACAGTTTGACACTTTACTTAATAAGGGACCTCATCAATTCTTTACAAATCTTTAGACAGTGAAGAACATGATATAAGATGGTTTATTAAGACCGAGCCTTTTTCCGAATGGCCAATAAATTATTAGGTTCGGTTTGTGTTCAGGCCCCGACGGACTTGACGTAAGTAATTCAGCTTACGCCACCACATATTGCGTCTACGTGGAACGTATGCCTAGTGTGACCAGAACTAACAAATAAAATTACGCCGGAGCAACGCGTTGATTCAGGTTCATGGCATTTTTAAATTAGCTGGTGGTGGGTTACACTACTCAATCCGCTGTGGTTTGTTTTGATGACAAATGATTTACGCTTGTGCTTCTGCCATGATAGCAATCGCTCTCCCGCAAAGCCTTAAATCCAGTTCGGCAATCAGCAACTTTCACATATTGGTAGAAATATTATTCAATTTATCCAAAGTGTTAGTCTGTCACATATGTTCCAATCCTTCTTTTTGAACAAGCTCGGGCAACTCACTCCAAGCCTTGTTAACAAAATATAATTCCAAATGCTTGGGGTGGGATAAATCCCAAATGGCACTCCGGTCTCTCACCGCCAAAATCAGCGCAACCTTGTCTTCATGCGAATCGTGAAACGTGAACAGAAATCTGTTACTAAGAAGGGGTTCAATTCTGGAAAGCTCTCATTTTTAGAAGTGTACAAAAATCTTTTTTCTATACTTATTACTAATACCTTATTAATTTTTAAATTTTCAAGAGTAGATTTGATTAAGTTTTTTTTTGGTGTCTTCCAAAATAATTATTTTGTGAATTTTTTTTCATTTTTTGTTAGCCCAAGTAATCACTTGGAAGAGCGCACTAAAGAGTGTTCTGTTATGCCAGTCGATACCCAATTTTTTTCTTTGTTGATCTTCATCTATGCCAAAACAAGACAAAAAAAAAAGAAAACAGCCTTGCCTCCAGTTGTTATTCCCGTATTCCGCTTGCTACACATCCTCTCTCTCTCCTCTCCTTCATGTGTTTTGATTTCGAGCGTGCGATTCGAATGCGAAATTAGCAATTAGTTCTGACTGTGGTGGCGGGACAAGGACAAGCCGCCATAGCCACTGGAATTTACCGCCTAATCAACGTTGAGATTTTAAATATGGCTTCTTCACCGTTTCCTCTCCTTCTTTGTTTTATTCAATGCAGGCACCTAAAGTCTCATGTCAAAGAGGAGGAGCAGTCTGTTTGGTATACTTGCGATCAATGCGACTTCAAGACTCGTCTGAAGGGTCATCTTAAACGCCATTCACTTCATCACACCGGAGAGAAGCCTCATAAATGTCCACATTGTGACTTTCAATGCAGCACCATAGACAATTTACGCAAACATGTACTCAAAACTGGCAAACATCCTGGAAAATTTTTGTATGAATGTGAGAAATGTCAAGAGGAGCAAATTTTCAAGAGCAATAGTTTTAAGGACTACCAAAAGCATTTGGTTACACATCAGACAGCCGCCCAATAGGTAAGTATCTGAATATTAATCGATTTTGTTTAATGTTCTTTTCAAATTTCTCGTTTATTTTCGGCTTTTTTCAAGTGTGAACTAATGTCAGAAGCGTGTTGGGAAACATCAAACCAGAATCCAATAACCCGTTGGTGTATACTTATAAGGAATCAGATATCGAAGTACCAAAACCGAACGTTTGCTTGATACTATGCCAGTAGTACCGATGCCAATTTGTTCGCATCGCATCATATTCGGAGGCGGGAATGCCGGTTTGCTTCAGGGTCATCATTGTGCAGGACGACTGGAAGATAAGAGGAATATTATGAAGATTATTAATAATAAAAAGATTTATTTTATGTAAGTCTATTAAAGAGTTTAATTTATTTCATTCATTTTGTTTGGGTGCAGGTAAGCAAATATTCTACTTTTTATTTGAAGAAGGTGTTTGTAACTGACGACTACTTCGAACTTCCATACATACACCTTTGCTCAGTGGGGCCTCTTATTTCTATAAATCAAAAATTTGGTGGCACTCGTTCAAATAAAGAAAGTAACAAAAATTTCCAACGATTGTAATTTGTTTGGTTTATATTTAAAGGTAAACGAAATAAGACTTATCTTTTTGCCAATATTCCCTTTACACAGAGGTCCAGAAAACTCATTAAAACTTGGACGAAAAGCTATTCAAATATTGAAATAATTCATATGGAAAAAATACCTGAAAATGCATTGTTAAAATAAATGTGGAGTGTAGCCTCCTTACTGCTGCTTTAACAGCACTTTTAAGACCTTAATAAAAGGAGATTCAAACAAATCTGTCAACAAGTCTGTCAAGCCCGACTATAATATACTCTGTACCTGTGAAGTGCCGTTGCGACTGGTGCTGCCCATAATTGTTTGCTTTCCTTATAAGTTATAAGACATCGGATTTTAGGTAAGATCATATTTTTAATGGGAGGTCACAAAAAAAATATTTCATTGGAAACGAATTTGTTTCACGAAAAGTAGATTATTTTAAATCCTCATTGATTTCGCATATTTGACATATTTACATATAATATCTAAAAGAATATTCTAGAATATTTCGACCTATTTTGGAATATGTCAAATGCTTTTACATATACCGGGAGTCAATATATGCTCCCAAGTAGGCGGCTGCAGTTATAATATACGAGGTGTGTCATGCCCAAATCATTGATAAAAATCGAATGGCACGAGCCAATCGATATGTTTAGGTCCTCAGCAACTTCTCTAACGGTGATTCGACGATTGGCCAATACCATTTTCTCCACTTCATTAATTTTTTCGTCTGTTGTTGAAGTGCTCGGGCGGGACGCTCGTCATCTTCTCGGCCTTCTGAGAACATTTTGTACCACCGATAAACGTTGCTTCGGTCCAAGGTAGCTTCTCCGTATGCCACAGTCAACATTCGGAATGCAAAATTTGATACAGGTTCTTTGATCCATTTTTTGAATAGGTAAAAATCTAAGACGATCCAAAACACGTGCAAGCAAAGCAGCTGTCAACAATTAAGTGAACATTCAAAATGGCCGAGCTTGTCGGCATAAGTGAGAGACATGAGTACCAACATAACGCCACAAAAAAATCGAAATTCGAATATACGTAACCCGCGAAAATTCAAAATTCGCGATACTTTTTGAACACACCTCGTAAATAAGACTGCAGTCCACGAAAATGATAATATTCCTGAGAATTCGTTTAATTTTGAATTGTGCCAAGCTATGGTTGCCGCCAATAAACGCGTTAACGCGTTAAGTAACCTAACTTTCAATTCGATTTTAAAAAATAGGAATATGCCGAATCAAAGCACAATTCGCACAAACTATTTGGATAAGTGCTATATGCAGAAAATATCGGAAATACGAGAAGCTATTGGAAATTTGTGTGTATTGGTTTCAGTAGATGAAACCACTGATAAAGCCGGGAAGTTTATAGCCAATCTTAAAGTTGGAAGTCTTAATGATTTAACTCCCACAAGACCATTTTTAGTTGCTAGTAAAAAGATAGAAAACGTTAACAGTGGTGCTATTTCAAGATTTGTTAATAATGCCATGAGGAATTTGTGGTCGAGTGACATTGAAGAAAAAGTACTTATGCTACTAACGGATGCAGCTGCTTATATGATTAAGGCTGGAAAGCATCTAAAAGAATTTTACCCCAACATGATTCATGATACTTGTTTGGCTCACGCTCACAACAGGATTGCGGAGACTGTCCGTTCATCCTATCCTGATATAAATAAATATGTGTCCAGCGTAAAAAAAGTGTTTTTGAAATCTCCAATTCAGGCAAAACAATATAAAAATGTATTATATGTAATGTTACCACCAGAGCCAGTCATCACCCGATGGGGAACTTGGCTTGAGGCAGAAACCTTCCATGCTGAACATTTTTCCGGAATTAAGTCGGTAAGTAGGTATAAAACATAGAAAATATTTTGAATCTAATTTTTTTTAATGCTGCAGGTACTGCAGTCGTTTTATCCATGTGATGTCCAATGTGTAATAGAATCACACGAGCTGTTTAAAAATTCTAAGCTGGCTTCAGATCTGAATTTCATAAAAAGACATTTTGAGAAGCTGCGACACATAATTAATTCTTTGGAGGAAAAAGGAATCCTGCTTAGCGATGGCATGCAGATTTTTCAAAATGCTAATAATATAATCCCAAAAGTAAAGAGGAAAATTGGAAAGAATTAAAGGATAAATTTAAAAACATAATTAACAGGAACCCAGATTACACCATAATAAACCCTAAACATAGGGCTATAGAGAACTATACATATTTAGTTGACAACAATACACAAGACAATGTAAGATATAAATATGCACCACTTACATCGTGTGATGTGGAGAGAAGCTTACAATTTAGTATTTTCCGATTAAAGACATAGTTTATCACCTATTACCATGGAAAAACTTATAATTATATATTGTAAATTGAATTATAATTAATTTTGCGAGCCACACATATATGTTGACATATTTTGGACCTATTTTAGCATATGCTTTTACCTAAAAAAATCATATTTTGGATATGATCATCTTGAAAAATATTTTTATTAGTCAAACGCCAAAATTTCGGATTTTTTGGACCAAAAACAAAAAAAAAACCTAAAATCCGATGTCTACTTATAACTCGACAACCGTTCATCCGATCTTTAACATTCCTGTGGCGGATCGAAAAATAATCTTGATTTCAAAATATGTCCAGAAATTTCGAACCTTCTATCTATAAAACAGTAGAGACATGACGTTTTTTCTAAATTGAGGGGCAGGGAGGGGCGTGGCAAAAATTAAAAGTACACTAGATCAGCCTGCAAGTATAAGAAGTTTTTGTGCCATACACGTTGAATCTCTGTCTCTTACTATCTCTGACCGCCGGACAGACAGACGGACGGACATGGCTATATCAACTCGCCTGTACTCTGTGTGTCTTTGGTACAGAGTATAAAAACTTGGCAAACATTTCTACTTAACCTCTCGGAAGTATCAAAGATAGAGTTCCCTTCTCTTCTAAAGTGTAAACTGACCTCACATTGGGTTAGTCGAGAGAAACCCCCTTCAGGTTTAAGTAGATATTGGAGCAGACCAAACAACTAAAAGTACTTATAAACACTTTCTTCGATAATATTTAAGTAGAGAAACAATTAAATTAAACTAGTTCAAGCCAATCTGACATTTACTCATATTTTATTTCGATATTTTCAAATGAAAAGTCGAGCAATCGCAATTTTTCTCATTTTTAACATTTTTTTGCAGCCTTTTTTCCTAAAAAAGTAGCTATTGATTTCATTAAATTTTGCTCTCTAAAATAATTTTAACGGTACAAAGTTTGCCTGCCCGTATCTTGAGACCTTCTCTTTCTTTAAATCCCAGATAGTACATTAAAAACAGGGCTACTAAAATGCTATTCAAAAACCAATATGGACAAATTTATTTTAAAATATTTCTTCATGATGAAGGTTAATAAATTCGTACGTTTGTCGCGTGCGTGCTGTGGAAATGCGCATATGAGGGCAATATATTCAATATTTTTATACCCTTGCAGAAGGTAAAATTGTCTGGATGTAACGCATAGAAGGAAGCATTTCAGATCACGTGAAGTATATATATTTTTGATCAGCTCGACAAGCTAAGTTGATTAAGTAATGTCCGTATGTTTCTATGCTATCTCGTCCGTCAGTTTTAAAGTATTCTTGACCAAACTGCACGAAGTCTTTTTTTACAAATACGCTGCACATTTGTCGGAACCGGCCGGATCGGATGACTTAAGCTAAGTTCACACAGGCAAATAATTTGCCTTAACTTCGATGAAAATTTTGCTGAATAGCCTTGATAGCAGATGTTCTACTAAAAACTAAAGCTATGGTTCTATTTACAAATAATTTGCTCAAATGTGTCAAAAAATTTCACTATTTAGTCTTTTTAAGCCATATTTGTACCGAAATTTGTCCAAATTATTTGCCTGTGTGAACTTAGCCTATAGCATATAGCTGTCATAGGAACGAAAGGTCGAATAACTAGTTTAAGTGAAATAAACTTTTTTGTTATCAATGGAATCGTCTCCAAACTTCGTATTTCTTAGTTTGCTATGCTTTCCCATGATTCCACTAAAATTGGTCGAAGTCGGACATCTATATAGTATAGCTGTCATAGATAAGTAGAGACTGAAAAGTAGTCTTAGTTAAAAAAAACTTTTTGGTTTTCAATGAAAACGTCCTTTAACTACATATAGCTGCCATAGGAACGATCGGTCGAAAAACTAGTTCTTGTGCAGTATGAATGATCGGCCGAAAAAGAAGTTCTAGTGTGAAAACTTTGTGGTTTTAAATAAAATCGCCTTCAAAAATGTATATGTTAGTTTGCAATGCTTTTCCAAGATTCCACTAAATTTGGTCGAAATCGGACATCTATATAGTATAGCTCCCATAGAAAAGTAAGGTCTCAAAAGTAGTCTTATTTAGAAAAATAAACTGCAAGGTGGCCACGATTCTGGTTTTGAACGGTTCGGGGAATCTCGCTAAGAGATCTATGGCAATGCAATGCAATCTCCTACACAATGCTAAGAGGTTTTTGTCAGTTTCGCAGGCACGGGCAGTCATTGGCTCTTGGCCGAGCAGGTTAAGTTGCCTTGCAAGTTCGTGTCCAGTCTCAAAAAACCGGGCTCAAACCCCAGACGGGAAAAAAGGTAAAATTGAAATTTAAAGTCGAAATTAAGAGTTAAGTTGAGATTATAATCTAGATTTGCGATTTTTCCTGCTTTGAGCATTTTTGTTACTGTTTCGTCTTGGTTTCGAGACTATAATCTTGGATTTAGATAGATTTTATTCTCTGTGTAATTTTGATTACTTGTGCGAAGGGCACTGCATTTTGCAAGTGTTATTTTGTGGTACTATGTGCGCGGGTCTGGTCATTCTTTACATTTATACTCATCATGCAGTATTTGCAATATCCCTTATCTGGATCCTTGGCATCTCGGCACAGACAATTCTTTAAATCAGGTTCTTCGTAAGCGTCTTTCGGCATGTTGAATCTTTAAAGCGCAATTAAGGATACTCGATGCCTCCGATTTCGATTAGACACAATTGAAACTGTGCTGCATTGCTTTGATAAATGCTTATCCATCGGAAAATCAACTTGAAAACAATGCCACATAGTTTCAATTGTGGTCTCGGTTGACCTTTCTGTGGAAATGCCCATATGCGATTAAAAATATTTTAAAAGGGCAAAAATTCAAATTTCAAAGTTCATTTACAAGAAGATGGATGGATACGGATGGATAGTAAACATTTACCAAAAGATGTCCTAAATGTTAACCGATTTCAAAAAATTTTTTGGGAACTGCAACGAGCCGCCACGAGCCTGCGGGTCGACGCAAAGCCCCTTGTTACAAAATCGAAGTTCTGAGTAAAGCTTGTTCGGTACAAATACTCGCGATTACTCCTAGGTTCGGCCGCGAATCGTTGAGTACTTGTTGCCGAAGTCAAAGATATGCAGCGATCTGTTACGATCAACGTTTGTACACAATCATCACAAGCACACAAAAAAACAATTTGTGAGAGAAAAAAAGATTGCATGATGGCCTATTTTTTTCATTTGTATTTTGCATACGCTTTCTCTTTCCTTCTTGTGGCATGTTGTTGTTTGAAGTTTTCAAAACACAACAACAATTGTTTAAGCGCAGAGCTAGGAAATAACAATTGACCGTTTTTCGTTGTCCAAAAATAACAGTTATTTACGGACCCTTTGGGTAAAAAGTCAGAGATGAACCGTTCACATCGGCTCATGAACAAATTGCTTAGTACTCAACGAACAACCAATGGATTTGTTTCCATTTTTCATTCACTGAGCGAATCGCCGCGAACGAAGAAGATAAGAGTCATTTGGGTTTGTGTGTGTGTATGTGTGAGTGAGGGCCCTTCAGTTCTAGAATTCATGCATCGTCAAATTCATGCCTTTTGCCCGCATCTGCGTTGACGTCGACGTCGGCAGAACAGAAATTTGTGTCTGTTTGTTGTTGCAAATTTACCTATTGCAGTCAAAAAATGTTAGCCGTCGCTCTGTGACACACAGGTACGCAAAAACAGTTTTGCCATCGCCGAACGAAGAAGTTTGCATACCCTTCAAATTTTACCGAACATTAAAACCATATTTTATATGTATTTTAAAGAGTTTTGAATAAGTGGATTGCACCGATCGTTAGTGGAATAGCCCTAATATAGACTTTTATTATTATTATCCCAAAATAAATATTTTATTTGTGGATCATTAAGAAATTTACACAAATACTTCTTAAGTCGGATAAGCCTTTACTTAATATGAGTTCAAAAGGGTATCGCGCGCAGAAGGCAAAAGACAAAGAAGAAACGAAATACACCTATCCCTCGCTTTGCGTCGGGGATACGTTCCAAAAAAATACGACGCAAAGTGAATTAGGATTTTCTATAGCAAACCATGTAAAGTTCGAAGATGGGTTCCAGGGTTACAAAAATACTACTTTTTAAAAAGAAAATTGAGCAAAGTGATCATTAAAAAAAAAACCAAAATAACATTTCATTTTATTACATATTATACATATAAAAACAAAAAGAAACTAATTCATTTAAAACAAAATAAATTCTTCAATTACATACTCAATTATGAAAAATAAAATTAGAATTAATCACTCTCTGACGAGTCTTTAGTGTCTGTTGTCGTAGGCCGGCTTGGTCCAATGTTTGCTGAACATTTTTTTTTTAAGCGTGAAATACATTTCCTTGTAGCAATTGATATTCGTAGCTACCGCCTGGGACACCTTAAGACTTCTTTCGCTGTCGGGATCGTTTTTTAATAAAAATATCCATACCTTCGTCAATCAAACACATCGCTTTGGAAATTTGTTGGGAGGTTAAATTTTGTACTTTTGAGATTTCTATTGAACTGTCAGAGTCATCTTCTTCATTAGCAATTTGCAATTCCAGTTGCAAAAGTTCTTCATTGGAGAATTCTTGGTTGTGCGAGTTTAGTAATTCATTTATGTCAGTCTCCTCCATACCTTCAAAATTAGACTTTCTAGCTAAATTAGAAATTTCATGACGAACAGCTGGTGTATCATCAACTTCTACAGTGCATTTTCGCTGAACACATTCAGGCCATATTTTGCGCCAAACACCATTCATGCAAGATGGTTTAACCTCTTCCCACGAATCGGATATATGTAATTTTTATGGCTTTCATAATGTTAAACTTTTTCCAAAACTCTAGCGTGGTAGGTTTATCTTGTTCATCAGTCTCACTTATAAGAAGTTGAAAGGTTCGTCGAAGGTAATAACTTTTAAAAGTCGATATTACTCCCTGATCCATGGACTGAATAACTGATGTCGTATTAGGCGGCAAAAATACAAATTTCACGTTTTCTGACAACACATCAATGTAAACTGGGTGGCCAGGAGCATTGTCTACTAAAACCAAAGCCTTGAAGCTTAAGTTTTCCTTGTTGCAATAAGCTTTAATTTCTGGAATAGCACACGTTGAAACCCAGTTTTGAAATAAAGATGCTGTCATCCATGCTTTCTTGTTTGCACGCCAATGGACAGGAAGAAGATTCTTTGAGCAACCTTTCATAGCTCTTGGGTTTTCTGATTGATAAATAAGAAATGGTTTAAATTTAAAATCACCATTTGCATTACCACCAAGAAGAAGAGTCAGTCTATCCTTGCTAGCTTTAAATCCTGACGCCGATTTTTCTGTTTTAGATATAAAAGTTCTGTGAGGTAGACGTTTCCAAAATAATCCAGTCTCGTCAACATTAAAGACTTGTTTTGGATCATAGCCAACTTCATGAATTAATGCTTTTAACTCTTTTGGGTAGAGTTCTGCAGCAGCTATATCAGGGCTAGCTGCTTCACCTTTAAAAGCAATGCTGTGCAGATTTGCTGGAACCTTGAATCTCTCAAACCAGCCCTGACTAGCTTCAAATGTTTCATTCTTGGTTGTATTACTATCACTAGCATTATCGCTGGATACTGCTTGACTTTTTATGTCATCAAATATGCTTTTGGCTTTCGTCTGAATTACTCTCGTACTCAATGGTATTCTCTGTGCGACTTGATTTTCAATCCAAATAGAAAGCAAGGACTCCATTTTGATCATCAAAGCACTCCTTGTACGAATCATCGTTTTAGCATCTAATAATGTTGCAGATTTTGCAGCCTCTTTTATTTTATCCCCATCTCGATCTCTAATAGTTCTGACAGTTGTTGGAGCCAGGCCAACAGCCTTTGCTATCTCCACAGCTCTTTCGCCTTTATTAAATCGCCTCAGAATATCTAATTTTGTCTCCAAGCTGACAGTTTTTTTTTTATTTTTGGTAATTCTACCAGCAGTGTTCTTTTCACTCATTTGGCTAAAAAAAATAAGTTTATGTAAAAGATAATACAGCTTTATCAATAAATAAAATGGAAAAATATTTACCTTATTTTGTAGACTCAGGTTGATTTGATTTTATTTCACAAGTAACTTTATTTCGAGCGCGTTTCTCCCAAGTGACGCTTACAATGACACTACATGATCCGAAACAAAAAAGGGGAATTCCCGCGTTTTAATTGCGTAGCGCAATTAAGGTGTTGCCACCCTTTAAAAACATATTAACGACTTCATCCCAAAACAACGCAACATCGAAAATCTAACGATGCACAATGAAAAATAGTTCTAATTAAGAAGCGACGCAACTTCGAAAAAACGCAAAACGAAACGACGCAAAGCGAGGGATAGGTATAACTGTGTTTCTGTTTTTGCGTTGGACGCGTGAATCGCCAATTGCGAGAAAATTCTTAGTGTAAGATTTTATTACAATAAAAGCCCAATTTGTTAAAAACAACCCTTGTTAAAACTAATTATTAGTTAAACAGGTAAATATTTAAAAGAGAAGTGATCAAATAAAAAAGTGTGAATCGTCGTATCGCGCGAATTATGTTTGTTCATATGTATATATTTACAATTTTAAAATATTTTTTTATGGCCGCTATGTGACAGTGATTGTTGTTATTTGTTGTGGGTGAAATTATTTATTAATTTACAACAAATGTACACATGTGAATTAGTTGTGTGCAGATTTGCTGTGATGTTTTGAAATGTGTTTTGTTTGTTTTCTTTGTAAGTATGTATTTATGTTTGTGCATTAATTGTCCGCAGGTCAGTTGCTGTGCTGCATATCGAATTCCTCGACTTGTTGTTGTTGATTGTTTGTATTGTGGTAGGCCAATTTGATGATTGTTGCTTAAAATAAGCATAATTAAACTTAAATTATTTAAACATGATTTCTTTGCAAAAGTCTACGAGGAATCATGGGTGAATCAAATATGAATTTATAGATGAATTCATCAAAGAATTTTGCAAAGAAATCATGCGTGAATCATCGATGAATCGATCCGTGAATTCATGAGTGATTCACCCATAAACTGTCATGCGTGAACGCCTAGGACATGCCAATGTTAAATTCATGTATAATTTGTATGGGAGTTCACCTATGATTTATCGATACCTCTGACCAATTCATCGGTGAATCCTTGGTGATTCACTAATGATGAGTACTGAAGGGGGGTCTGTTTGGGCTTGCGACTCACACAAGCCACACACACACACAAAACAAATAAAAGAAAAAAAAAAGACTCTTTGAGGTAAGTCGTTCGAAATTTTTGCTCATTTACTGATTCTTAATGTGCGAGCGCTCAGTCGGATCGCTGTCTATAAATTGTTATTGAATGAGCAAAACAAGAAAAGCTCAACTGAGAACAGTCAACTGAAAACAAAAACAATCAATTGTTATTTACGAGCTCTGCAAAACAGGCTTGTCGAAGTTCGCCGTCAACCAGAAGAGTACGTACGAGTAAATTCTGTTGCAAGTTCCAGTAAACACAAGTAGAGTGTCGAAATGGCTTGGCTATTGACTCACTCGTTGACTCAATGTGCTTGCAATCATTTCGAGTGTTTTGAACCAAGGCGACGGATTCAACCAAGCCAAGTAAACGCACAAGTGTGATCGAACATTAGAGGCTTGTTGCAGGTCTCTGAAACACACCATTTTTGAACCTGCCTCGGGGAACCGGGTAGGTTCAAACATAGCGAAACTGGACCGATTTTAAGAAAAAAAATGGTAGATTTTCGAAATTTTGACTTTGCAACTCCGGTGTTTTTGAACCTAGCCAAAAAAATCCGGAACCTATAGACCAACTTTATATTTTTTGCCCTACTTTGATGGATGCTACAACAACAACCGCAACAACAAAAAAGCAAAAAATCTAATTTAAACTAGTTTCATCTTTTATCTGTCCAATAAAAAAAATCGTTTGTCAATATCTCTTATAGTTTTTGTGTTATTCACTTTTTAGCGAGGCATCAAAAAGTGAGGCCCAGGGGTAGAAAGAAGAGAATGTCCAAAGAAGCCAAGGCTTACGTCAACCTAGCACCCCACTAAGATGTACTCAATACTTTTCCTTTGGCTTTTTTCTTTTACTTACAGTTTCCTCCAGCTCAATGACAACATTCGAGTAGTGACCAGATGACCAGTTTTTCAGACGCCAGCTCTGCTGAATCTTCTTCTCGGGGATGAGTTCCTCAAATTTGCCTAGCACATTGCCGCCATAGAGTACAAATCTGCCAGATGAATAACAAAATTAATGAATAACTAATCAATTAGGCACTGAACTAATACACAGATGCTCACTCTCCACCACGCACGGCATCCACTTTGGCCGGCGAACGGGTAAATGCGGTGACCATATCGGATTTGGTGAGGGCGTTGAACAGATCGTTGGCATTGCAATGGAACTCCTCGGTCATGGACAGAGTGCGCACATCCAGTTTGCAGCCTACATTGCTAGAACTGTTGGATTGCTTCGAAGTGGCGGATGCTGCTGGCGCTGCTGCTGCCACCTGAGCCTTCTGGGCTGCCGCGTTCTTGGCGTTGTTAGCATCCTTGACTGTTGTTGTTGTTGCATCACTGTTGGCCCCCTCCTCGCCCTTCTTTGGTAGTATCAAGTTCTTGGAGTATTCCTCTTTGAGCTCCTTGATGTACATGCCCAGTTGCTGGCGTATGAGGCCCCTGCCCACATTGTACATGAATTGTTTCAGCGTCTCCGACTCGTCGTTGGACTCATCGATGGTCACCGTGATCTCCACATCCTCCAGATCGTTCTCCTCGGACAGATTGGGTATGGTTAGCTTGCCCTTGTGGCTCAGGTTGCTGTTCTTGAGCAGGCGGCCGGACCACTTGAGCACCAGCTCCCAGTCGTAGAAGAAAATGAGCTTGCCCTTGCGGTTGTTGACGGTGGCCTCGCCCTGGCACTTGTCCACGGCTTCCACCACACATTCGATGTCGCTTTGTTTTTCTTCTGGCCAAGAGGATTAGGGCATTAGTTAGGTTAGGTTTTCCGCTGGAGGCGGCTGCCGATGACTTACCCAGCTTAAAGTCATGGAACAGCTGATGCAATCTCTCCTTGGACCAGGGCGTCGCGTTCTTTTCCGTCCAGTGCCAGTTGTTGACGTTCGTTGCATCGGGGCGCTCCTCCACAATCCAACGAGGATCTCCTTCTCCCCACTTTGCCATGATTTTTAAGCACTAATTTTAATCAAAATAGCGTGAGTGTTGAATCAAAGTGCGGTTAGCTGTGAGGCTCGGTGCTTCGGGCGGTGGTTCTGGCTGGTATCCTGCGTTTGATTGACGTGTTTGAGTGGAATTTTCTAGAATTATTTCTAGTAGTTTGGTAGTTTAGTAGTTGCTTTTTGTCAGCTTGCTCTGGCTTTAGTATTTTTTACGGTATTTTTTGTTGGTTATCGATGACTGTATCCCGATAGGAGTTGTCAGAATTGCATATCGATTAAAGTTAGAGGTGATACAATAGTACTTTGTTGACGATATATCGTGAGCGTGTATTGTAATGTAAAGCAGGCCATCCACACACGAATTTGTACGTCGAATTTGTGGGGTTCGACGAAATATTCGTCGTTAGTGGAGGTGTTCGGGACAGATTTTTGTGGTTCGAGGTTTTTTGTATCTTTGTAATTAGCATCCACACTACAAAATTGACAATAAAATAGCTTTAATTTGGTATATTAAACTTATTCATAAGTTATTTCATAATTGAGATATTTGTAATAAAGTGAGATCTTTTTCAAAAATTCAAGAAAGCATTATCTAGGATTATCTCAAAGTCTGTTTTACTTACTTAAGCTTCTTTTTAAAACTCCAGATTCGGATTCAGCGCGTGATTTAACATAAGGAATGACATAAAATTGAAGGGAAAATGCTGTAAACTAGTGTTAATTCCCCCACATTAGTGGTACTCCTGAAAGTGATTTGCTTTCGATCACGAAATCAACTTGGTGGCTGGTTTCAATTTGATTTCATTTTAGTGTGACCATTTTCTTGCACCCCGCACTTGGCGGTTACTTAAATTCTGCTCTTACTTAAATGTAAAATAAATTGTAAGCTTTGTCGAATTTCAAATTAGAGTTTTTAAATGAATTATGAATTTATTGTAAGCATTCAAGTATGCATGCGTGCCTATTGTATAAATATAAAAGCGCCCTAGAGTGGACGGTGTCCTAAGTGCTCGAGTTTTTGGTACGTGTGCTTGACGTAGGCAATTATGTTCGGGATAACTTGGCCATGCCTTTTCCGCTTAAGTTCTGACCATAATCAAATACATAATTAATTGAAAACTAAAAAACTACACGTCGCATTTAGAAATAAGAAGTTGGTGGAAAATCCCTGTGAAACGTGTAGAAAAACTAAGTTTTTGTGTAGTTTTTACATATTTTTTTCTCTGTGAACTATATTTTCAACACTTAGGTTTGATCTTTCGATTTGGGAGCTAGTAAAGATAAACAGCTCTTGGAAAATAAAACGCTTATTAGCTAAGCAGTTTCTAAAAATAGTAAATGTCAACTGTTAACAAATCGAAAGTCAAACTATTCTTTTTTGTTTAAGCGAGCCAAGGTCCGAAACAAAACCTTGGGTTCAGGGGTTTTAGAAACAGGTTCGCGAACCGAACCTTGGACTTTACAATGGGTTCGAACCCCCGGACCGAACCTGCTGGAGAATTTTAGAGGTTTGCAGCCTTGAGATTAACTCAATTATAAATATTTTTAAACTTCAATAATTTTTTTTTGGGCCTAAGAATTGTTAATAAAATTGTGCAAAAATTCCTCTTGTATTGTATTCTGGATACTTGTCGCATATATTAAACCCATTCCATTCGGTTAAGTGGTTCTTGAGAAAAAGCAGTTTTTTGATATAACTCTCCACCTTCATAACTCGACTCCAATCTCGCCTATCAGTCTACAAATTTAGGAGAGTGAGTTTCTCATTTGTTTCTCAGTTGGTGCTGATAAGAGAGGGGACAGTTTCTATATGCTTATCCTGCAAGATCCTTTAAAAATCCATTTAAAAAAGACCATGGTCGACTGCCAGTTGATTTCTGCACGTAAATTCTTCACATTTTGCTGTCCATCGAGGACATTTTTTTAAATGTTTGGAGTCTACGTACGTATTCTAAACATTTATCTGATTTTCTTTGGCTTCACAAAAAATTTATTTGAAAAATTTCCTAACGCTTAGGAGCGATATATCGGACGTTTTTTATATCGATACATCGCAGCGCTCTTGCCATCTCCATCGATAGTCGCAGCTTGTGCTATCGGAAAAAACAATGGCGATGTTTTTTGTTTATAGAAAATTCAATTGTGATTAATCAATGAAAAGCGTACGGAAATAGCTAACTTTGTGTGTTAAAAACAATGTCCGACTAGTGTGCGCGTGTGTGTGTGTTTAGTGTGGCCGCCACAATGATTAGAATGGACAATTTCGACAACAGATCGTACGGAGCGATATCCAAGGGGCGCAGTGAATTCTCGATGCCAGGTAAACACACCAACACAACGAAAGGCGAGGCAAAAAAGAGAACAAAACAACAACAAAGAAGCCAGAGAAGGATTAGGGCAATTGGAAGTGAAATTAAGCGAAATTAAGACGGTGTTTAAGTACAAATGCAAATGCAATGGGCGAGTCCCAACGGCTGAGAATCAACAAGCGAGCGTGTGTGTGTGTGTGAGTGTGTGTACGTGTGAGTGCCCGTTCAATTGAATTAATCTGCAAAAGCGGAATTAAAGCAAATTAGCCAATTTATACAATTAGCTACCCACCGTGCGTGTCAAGCTGAAAAAAACACAAATTGTTTATTGATTGCAATGAAACAGAAGCTTTGTTCTACGTCACAAGCACTTGCCCTCTCGCTCGCACACAGCCAGTTGCTCGCATGTGTGTGTGTGTGTGTATGTTTGTTGCTGCTGCTGCGCTGCTGTGTTCCAATTAACCAAAATCCGAATGTTTTTGTTTTATAGAATTAACACCGGAGCAGCAGAAATTACTTATCGAGTTGCGTCGCAAGAAGCAGGAACTTTTACTCGAAATACAGGTGAGTTCAGATTTTTGACCTTTTTCTTGTTTGGCTGGCCAAATGTCAAAAGTTTTTTGGTCTCTTCTTTTTGCTAATTAGTTTGTCTGTCACTTTATTCATTGACATTCGCTCTAACAAAACATAAATTTTGCTTTAATGGGCGCAATCGTCATTTAAAAAGTACCGTTATTAAGAAGTTTGACATCACAAAGCGAGAGCAAAGAGAAGCAACTGGTAAAAAAAAAAAAGAGAAAAGCCAGGAGTGCATTCAAGTAGAAGCAGGGTAATGCATGCCAGTTGGGCCCTTTAGAATTGGGGGGCCCGCTGGAGACTTAAGAATAGTAAACGCTTAATATATTGGTACCAGGGCTGTAAACCTAACCTTGAACCGAACCGGTTCGAACCCTAAATTCCGATTTCTTGTTTACTGTGAACCGAACCTCTTTAAAAATTAAAAGCTGAACCTGTTCCGAATCTAAAAATTCGGTTCGGTTTAACAAAAATGATAGGCAAAAAAATTTTTACCTACTGCCTAGTGGCGTTTTCTGTTATTTCTGTTTCGGGCAATTGAGTTTTAAATTCGTTACGAAAGTTTAGTGACAAATCTAGATAAGTGTTCGGAATTACTTATAAAGTCCCCACCCATAATAGCCTCAGATTTATTAAGATCTTCGACTTCAAAGCTTTTAAAGGATTCACAAAAACAAGAGCTTATCTTGACATTAGTAATATTTTTCATAGTCTACTTAACAGTAAATTATATTTGAAATATTCCCATGTGTCTTGCAATTCGCGTCCGACCAAAAAACGAAACTTTTCCGATACGATTTGTGTCGTTTTTAGGTCGAGCCCAATTTGTAGAACACATGGAATTAAATTGATTATTAAATTAATTTATTGTCATTTCTTTTTGTTAATATTGTGTAAAGCATGGGCTGAACCAAAGTTGGATTGACGTGGATTAACGTAACTGTTAACATTTTATTATTCTTCAATTTTCTGAAAAATCGCTTTTAAAAATCGACAAAAACATCAAATTAGCTGCAAGTCGAAAAAATCGTTAATATGGCAGCTATGTGAAATAGTGTTTTAAACTGAACCAAATTTGGTGAGTCGTCTAGGGAGCTACAAACACGTATACAAGCCAAATTTTAGTTCAATTGCTTAAAAATCAAAAAATTTAATGCAGGATCTGGTTATATGGCAGCTATATAACTAATGCCGCAAATCGAGCCAAATTTGGAACGTCGCCTTGGGCACCCAAAATATGAGTACAAACCAAATTTTAGTTAAATTGCTGAAAAATCAAAAATGGATCGTTTATATGGCAGCTGTATATAATAATGGTCTAAAACGAGCAAATCTTGGTAAGATGTCTCGGGGGCCAAAAATATGTGTACAAACCAAATTTGGGGCACATACCTCAATAATTGGAGTTTCTGCCAAAATTTTTGGAGTTTGGACCACTGTGCATTGGTTAAATCCAATATTTCGTCTGTCTTTCATATTTAAATAAATTGTGAAATTTTCATAAATATATGCTCTATCTGAAACTAGTAAGAAAGTCGGTCAAGCCCGACTAATATACTCTGTACCTGTGAAGTGCTGCCCATCACCGTTGCGATCGGTGCTGCCCATAATTGTTGGATTTCTTTATAACCATAGCACGTAAATTACTCTCAGCCCATATTTTCGGTCTGCTCTGCTCACGACCGCAACCGAAAAAATAAAAATTAAACGGGCTTGGCCTTCCCTCAACCGATTCTGTGCTGCTCTCGCGCTCGCTGATTAAGCGGCTGTTGTTGTTCACTCAGGCTGGTCGGTCTGACATCAACCCAATAACAGGCCCATTTCAGTGAAGCGGTCCCAAAGTGTGAGTTGTTTGAAGACCGAGAGACCAAAATGTTATTTCAAAAAGGTTGTTGTGAACAAAGTCAAGTGGAGCAGAGCGTAACATTGCGAGAAAGAATGAGAGAGCACACATAGTTTTTCGCATACATTCATAGCCTAAGAAGCTCACACTGATAATATACATTCAAAAAAGACCTTTTCAGCAAGCGGTCTCAGCAAATAGGTTGGCAAAAGACCAAAGCGAAAAAACCAAAACAAATGTGTTTCTCTGCACACTTAACCAAACACTATCAGAGAGCGTAGTTAAAGGTTGCTTCCGTCCCTCTTTGTCAATGTGCCGCACGAAACCGGTTTTTTTTAGACAACTGCAATGAGGGGACCGGTCGTTGCGACCTCTGCTTATAACTCGACTATCGTTCATCCGATCTTTACCATTCATTTTGCGGATCAAGAAAGAAGCCCGATTACTAAATATGTCCAGAGGGAACGAACCTTCTATCTATAAAACTGTGGGAGATATGACTTTTTCCAATTTGCGGTGGCGGGAGAGGCGTGTCAAAAATTGAAAACAAACTTGATCTGCCTGCAAGTATAAGAAGCATATGTCTCATACATGTCAAACCTCTATCTCTTACCATCTCCGAGATCTGTTTGATCAAACGGACAGACGGACGGCTGTTACATACTTTTGCACAAAATTAATATACTCTGTGTACCTTTGGTAAAGAGTATAAAAATATTAGGATCAAATATCGAGGTTCGCTCTCGAAAAAAAACCACAAAAAACGAACTTCTTTTTCATAAAAACTACTTGTGATAAATCTGAGGGTTGTCTCAAATTTAAACCGATAAGCCGTTTAAAAAATACAATTTTTTGAAAATTTCATGTGTTTTCCGAACTATGTACCTCGAGATCTATTTTTGTTAAGGGGAAAACCATTTTGGGTTATTTGGATCTATATATAGTAGGTACTTTTATATAAAGACCATTCAACATTTTTGAAAATAAAAAAAACCAAATAAATTGGGACGAGTTGACATGGAATGTAACATAAATAGAAACGAGTCTGTTTGAAATTAATGAATTGCTATGGGGCATTTTCTAAGACCCCCATTATTATATTGCCATGCTAATCTCTGAACAGAAAAGTTCCTGAACAACCTCTGTTGGAGTTATATATATTCAAGAATTTGATTCATTTTTGTTGAAGTGCAACTAAATGAAAAAAGCAGCTCTGACTCAAACCCTTCATCTGAATGGTCAAAACAGGGCAATATAAATAGTATAGTATTTTCACAAAACAAACTGTTGATGGCACCAGTCAATGTTTTTCTGAGTTAAAAACGTATATGGTTTTTATTTGTTAAAAATAGAGAACAACGGAACCCTTTACCGACACATAAGATTCGGTACATACCAAAACCGGAACCGAAATTCGATTCTATTTGATTCCCTGTTTCTACGGGTTTCATTCCATTCCTGAACCAGATACAACTCATGTTTTTGGTCGTATATTAAGTGCGTAAGATGAATCAAAAGGTGCATATCGGAATTGATAAGAAGCCTTTCGATGTACAATTGCAGCTGGTGAACGTGGCCACTGTAATAACTCAAATAACACGATTTTCGTTAATGATGCAGAAATATTCCCTATATCGTGTAATATTTTCATATCGCTCTCTTTTATAGCTGCAGTTTGCTGCAGACGATATATGAAGACCCTTCCGTTTTTTGTTAAAACATCATATTTTCGATTTTCTTTTATGCGTATTTCAAATATCAAATATATAGCAAGAATATCTTAAAACTACAAAAACTATTTTCGCTAAATGAAATTCATAGAGAACTTTAAACGCGATTTTCACAAAATGGACTATTTTGAGTTATGCAAGTGTGTTGATATGTGAGCGATATATATAAATCATTCTAACTTCAAAAAGTTTTATATATTTATTTTGTAACTGAATATTCTAAGCCTATTCAGGCTGTTTAACATGATGCCTTTAGCACTTTCTAAGCTCTTTTTCTTCTTTTTCTTGCTCCCACTCTTAGTTTAGTTTATTTAGTCTTCCTAATGCTACAAGAATTTCTTATAGTATAGCCAATTTTTCCCGGTTTGTGAATGAAACCGTTTTAGTGTTAAAAAATAGTTTATCCTTCCTAATAAATTTTTAATTTTCCAGTATTTCGTACACTTTTATATGATCTCTGGACTTTTGCTGCAGGTTCAAATTAAAAAAAATACATTTCTGCGTCTTGATAAGTACGATAGATAGACAGATTCAGATAGATAAATTCTTCAAAAATGTTGTTAGTACCATTCCTTCTTTGGCCTGCCTGCTAGCATTTTGCTGACCGGCCCCTCAGCTACCTGTTCCCGGGCTCCGCTCCTGTTCAACTGCAGCATGCAAAATATTTGGTTTCCAAGCCCCTAGACCTCGGACATACCATTGTCGCTTAGTCATCAATGACGTTTCGCGGCGGCAGGCACATAGATCGAACGACGAAGACGACGACCGTCCAATGCCAAATCCAACCCACGCTGTGCGTTCAAGTTAAAAGTTGGTAGCCGCGTCGGCATTCAATTGTTGTTAAATTCTAATTAAATTTTCGTACTGAATTTCGTTTCGTTTAATGTATTGTTGTTGCTCTTGTGGATTTTGTTGCTCTTGTTGTTGTGTTGCCATGTTCAGACTGTATCGAAAGATTGTCAACAAAAGGATCAAAAGCAAGGTGAGTGAATCAATTGTGAAGTGACCTACATAGTGCAAGCCAGTCGCCTTATCAAAAAATATTGCCTTATCACAAATGCCTGAGAAGGTTAAACAATTGATTAGCTGCTTATCAAACTGTTACAGAAAGGAAGTAAGTCTTTAAGTACTTAAAAATAGAAACACTTCCGTAATCATATTTATAATAAACAGTTATCTGTTTAATTTCAATTTGGTTTTTCGGCCTTTGAAATTCCTCAGGTAAATAACAAACTTCCCAAATTGTTAATTTTCAAGGGTCTTCCTAAATGTCTTTCTCTTTTTCCACATAATTTGTTTATTTTGCAAAATTTTCCGCGGCGACTTGATATCCATAATTTGGGTTACCCACGATACTGCTACCTGAGGGGCAATAATCGACACTTCAATTTACCTGTGGGTTGTCTCTCTTTTGTTAACTTAGCTTAAGAGCATCATATGGTACTCGGTCTAGGATAGAAAAACCATTTTTATACTCTGTACCAAAGGTAAACAGAGTATATTAAGTTTGTGCAAAAGTTTGTAACAGGCAGAAGGAAGCATCTAAAGTATATATATTCTTGATCAGCATCAACAGCCGAGTTTATTTAGCCTTCTCCGTCCATCTGTCTGTCCGGAGATCTTAGAGATGGTAAAAGATAGAGCTTTGACATGTATTTGACCAAAAATTCTTACACTTACAGGCAGATCATGTATATTTTCAATTTTGGCCAGCTTTATACATACCTTCTGGATATATTAGAATTTTTGAGTCGGGCTTGCCCGACTTTCTTACTTGTTATACCCTCCCTCTAGTACGGCTGGGGTCAATCACAGAATTTTCCTCAACACGGCGTTGCTCTTTGTGTGATGCGTCGTGACGACAACGATTGAGGCTTATGAGCTTCTCCGCATGGCATTGCGACTATCGAGCGTTGCTGATGTCGGTTCTCTGCATGGCATGCGTCGACCTAGCGTGCCTGGAGAGCCGTTAACGTATTGAGCGCCATGCAAAATACGTCAGTCGATCACATTGTGAGGGGTATAAGGGTGGGTCGACGACTGTCACAAAATCGTCGACGGAACGTTGAGACAGCGTTGGTCGGCCGTACTAGAGGGCTGTTTCCATTGAAAAAGGGAAAAGAGGATCATGAAGTTGTGCAAAAGTATGTAACAGGGAGAGGAAACCTTTCCGACCCTATTAAGGGGGTATTGCTGCTTGGAAGGCTGTTTTTTGACCTTTTTTAAAAAAATCTTATTTGAAAACGGAAATAGTTATTTAAATTCTTTTTTTTTATTGTATTACGAACATATTGAATTAAATTAAAAAAATTTTTTTCTTTGTACGAGGGCTGTTCAAAAAGTTGTCGGCCTTCAAAGTTCGACGTTGAGAAAAAAAGGTTTGCTGCTGGCGGCACGGATAACTCCACTTCGGATCATCTGAAATGGAAAAAGTAAACGGCGCTAGATTCAGTACATATGTAAATCGGGCCCCTATTTCAATCATAATTTTGCGATTTTTTGTTACAAAATGGCGGCCATTGAAAATGAAAAATCGATTTTGGGCAAAAAATTTTCCCAAGCAGCCCTAAGTATATATATTCTTAATCAGCATCAACAGCCGAGTCGATTTTGCCATGTCCTTCTGTCTTTCTGTCAGTCTGTCCGTACGGACAGGTCGATCTCAAAGAATATAAAAGATCAACTTTGATTCACATTTGGAAAATTTCCCCCCTCCACCCTCCAAAGGGTGGACAATTTCCGCACAATTTTATAATACACTCTGCAAGGGTATAAATAAGGGCATACGGTCATCGGCATAAGTATTTTGCAATTTTCTGAATTTTTTTACCCTTGCAAAGGGTTATATAAAATTGTAACGCATTGAAGGAAGCATCTCCGATCACATAAAGTATATATATTCTTGATCAGCATGACGAGCTGAGTTCATTTAGCCTTGTCAGTCTGTCCGTCCGCCCGTCTGTCCGTCTGTCTGTTTCTATGCTTTCTCCTCCGTCAGTTTTAAAGCTATCCTCACCAAACTTTGCACGAAGTCTTCTGGTACATATACGCTGCACATTTGTCGGAACCGGCCGGATCGGATGACTATAGCATATAGCTGCCATAGGAACGATCGGTCGAAAAATTAGTCTTAGTGAGAAAAACTTTTTTGTTATTAATGGAAACGCATCCAAAGTACGTATTTCTTAGTTTACTATGCTTTTTCATGATTTTACTAAGTTTGGTCGAAATCGGATGACTATAGTATATAGCTGCCATAGGAACGATCGGTTGAAAAACTAGTTCTAGTGAGAAAAACTTTTTTGTTTTTAATGAAAACGTCCTTATCATTGGCATACACTTATTTTATATACTTTTACACAATTCTACAAAGTTTGGTTGAAATCTGATGACTATAGCATATAGCTCCCATAGGAACGATCGGTCGAGGGAGGGGGCGTGGCCAAAATTTAAAATAAACTTGATCTGCCTGCAATTATAAGAAGTTTTTGTCCCATAGACGTCAAACCTCTATCTCTTATCATCTCTGAGATCTCAGCGTTCATACGGACAGACAGACGGACATGGCTATATCGACTCGGCTGTTGATGCTGATCAAGAATACATATACTTTATGGGGTCGGAGATGCTTCCTTCTGGCTGTTACATACTATTGCACAAACTTTATATATTCTGTGTACTTCTGGTACAGAGTATAAAAGCGTGCAACAGAACGATAAAAATGAGAAAACGGTGCTTGCGCGGCTGTGCATTCGAAAATCTCAAATTGGGTTATGAATAAATATAAAATTAGCTTACATTAGTTGAATTAAATTGTTCCCGATGAAAATATGATAAAACATGGTGTTATTATGAAGTACTTCAATTTTTTTTGTTTAGGTGGACTTTTCTATGAAAATACCTATTCCCAGCGTGAGAAACGTCGATATAATTTTTGAGCAGCGAATCTCGTGCTAAGGGTTAGAACAAAATTGTAAAAATTTACAGAAATGGGTCAATTTAATTTACTATTTTTTTTAGCCTGCCCACTGGAGTATTTGAAAGTATGTTCTTAATGTAATCTGGATAGGTTTTTACCTTAATTTGATTTTAATTTTTAGATTGATAGACAGGAATTCAAAGAAAACTCCAATTGCGCTCTGCATTATTTGTGCATCCCAGCTTGCTCCACGGAATCGGGACGAATGACTAACAAAGCTGGAAACACAATCTCGGACAGTCGCGCATTACCAATAGGAACTAATGACTGAAGAAGTAATTTTATTCCATTATTATTAGTTTCACAAGTCACATGTTTAAGGATTTTTATCATTACTACTAGTATTATATGAAGTGATATAATCAAAAGTTGAAAACCGTTAAAAGGAAAATATATTTGATTTGCATTCTTAAAAATGTAGGTATGTTATTATTCCTTTAAGTGCCGATTTATCATTTTCTTTAATATCTCCTATTCTGTTATTTGTTCGTTTATGTGACTGGTAGTGCCATCTAGAAGATAAAAGATAAGCCCCGAGTGTTTATTCCACTCAAATAATCGAGGTTTTCCTAAAATTCTTGGGAAAAAATCGATGCCATGAACATCGATTTTTTGCCAGCTCTACTCTGTACCTCTCAAAGTATGTATTAAGGTGTGTGAAGTTCTGCCCATCGCCGTTGCGGCCGGTGCTGCCCATCATAATTGTTTGATTTCCTTATAACTCGACTGTCGTTCACCTGATCTTTGCCAACCCTTTGGTAAAGCAGTCGGAGATATTACTTTTTTCTAAACTGCGGGGCGGGAGGGGGCGCGGTCAAAATTGATAATTGACAATAAACTTAATCTGCCTGCAAGTATAAGAATCATATGTCCCATACACGCCAATCCTCTATCTCTTACCATCTCTGTGATCTGTTTGTTCATACGAGCAGACGGACATGGCTAAATCGACTCGGCTGGTGATGCTGATCAAGAATAAATATACTTCCTAGGATCGGAGGTGATGTTGCTTAATACACTTTGTATACTTTTGGTACAGAGTTTAAAAATAAATAGTTTGTCGAACCAAAGCCATAAAACAACAAGATTGGTAGCGGCCATACAAATGAATGACAGGCAAATTCGAAATGAAATTTCAATGTGGATTTTCTATTTGACATTAGTGTCTGTGTGCAAAGTTTGTTCGGCAGACCTCTCAAACGAATCGAAAATCCACATTGAAATTTCCCTTGTATGGACATTACTCATCTTTGTGAGTTCTGTAGTCTTTGGTTGAACTACCATTTTGCCTAAAAGTATGCCTCACTTTATTAAAAGGCGAAGTGTAGAATTTATGTAAAGTGCGTGTAAAATTCATGTATGAATGACATGTAGATAAGCAAGTACATTTGAAATTTAGGTTTAGGGACAATTTCTTTATCAGAAAAACTTTTTGACAGTTGAGTGCATTATAAGTTAATCTGACAAACTGCAGCTACATATAACGAACCTGAGAAATTGGCCCTTAGTCGCATAACACATCTGCATAAGTTGCACTAAGTTTGCTCAAATACCATCAATACTAATCGTGAGTCTGGAACCTTAGGATAGGCCTTGAAAATACTTACTCAAATATGCATATAAAATAATAACATTTCGCTATGTCAATTGCTTTGAATTCCCAGAAATCGCCTCGTGGCTTTTGCTCAACTGTATTCCCTGTAAAAAATTATATATTAAATATTTGCATCAAAATGTCGCAGATGTTTGCTTATGAATCATTCATCTGGACAAACAAACTCACTTATCAACAGAAAATATTGTTACGTTTTCCATACTCGCATATTCGCCGCAATCTTTGAGCCACAACTGATAAGATAAGAGGCATCGATTTTGACTCTTCTTCTTTCGAATCACGTTTCCCCGTGATGTTATTCAAAATATACTTAAATATTTTTTATCACATTAAATTAAACTGTTTCGTTGAACTTTCTTAGTTTGTTGATTTGCCGTTTCTTTGGTTAGTCATCTGATCCGCAAATGTCATCGTTGCCTGTCGGCAATCTCTTACCTCAGCTCTCTCTTTATCGCCGCAGCTTACTCTTATTTTTCTTCTCTTTAGTTTCAACATGCAAATGGCAAAGTTTTGTTTTGTTTAGTTTGTGGCACACTTCATTAAGTTGTTAGAAATTTTTGTGCTTTAAGTTATGATTTATGACAACAACAACTTCCTGCCCTAACAATGGCAGCCAGCAAAACTTATTGAAAGCGCACTTGAAGTGCAAATTTGTTTTTCTGATTTATGACGTCTGCTTTGAGGTTAGAACCGTACCAGGACCAGGAGACTAGGAACAATGGGCAAGTGCACTCACCCATAGCCCAAATGGTCTGGTCAGCAGTAGCTCCTATTTTTGCTGTTGTTTCTACTGTTTGGGACTAATCGACGACAGCGACCAAACAAACGCAAATGGTGACAAAGAAAGGAAGGCATCATTTGGTAGAAAGGGAGGGAGCAGCTTGAAGAGGGGGCACTAGTCGCCATTTGTACTTTATGGCGTCTGCATGCAAATGGCTTCACTTAGCTCTCATGTGTTTTAATTTCATGTGTTTACGCTACTAACAGGAGCAAAATGTTGTTAAATTATGATGACTTCCTTTCGTGCTAAGTGCTGATTTTTCGAATGCTTAGGCGGCTTTAAGTTCCGTTTAGCATAAGTGAAATAAAGACTGAAAATGTTACTATGAGTGGAAACTTTATTGAATTTCAAGTATTTCATTTTAGACAAGGTATTCCTTAGTATTCAATTATTCATTTTGCAATGCATTAACAAATAGATCAATTAAAATTATAAAATATTAAGCGTTAAGACATTTGTATACTCTGTATCAAAGGTTTATTGAAATCCTAAGAACTTTCAAAACAGAAACATAAATCTACAAAAACCTTCTGACTTAAACAAAATCAAAGTTCTTAATTGTTTATTCAAAACCTTGACACCTGATAGTGGGCTTTATAATATCTTGGCGAACGATTTAGAGCTAAAAAAATTTTTAAGCAAAACGGGTGTCGCGATTGCTCACAGAGATATTTAATTCCTGCGTTGGTGTTAAGCAAATTGAGAATAGGGGATTCGGATCAAAAAAATAAAATGTAGTTCCACCCGTAGAAAAAGCTATGACATGTTATAGTGGGCTGTTGATTCTGCTTCTTAAAAGTTCAATCCCGACTTACAGGATATTCTATTCAATTCAAGCTCTTATGGCTCTTAAGCCTTTCAAACTTGTTTCATTCCAAGCTTGCAGCTTCCATTGAAAACAAAAAAGATTTTTTTAACTATGGAAGCTATACTACATAGTTTCCCGATTTCGACCAAACTTAGTGGAATCATGGAAAAGCATAACAAACAGTTTATTACGAAATTTGGAGGCTATCCCATTTAAAACAAAAACGTTTTTCACACTAGAACTTCTTTTTCGACCGATCATTCAAACTTCAGCTACAAGGGGGTCCATCTAGTGTTTGGAATTTGATCTATTCATAATTTGACTTTAAAAACGTCAAATGTCATTCGGAAAGCGACTAATATTTAGTAAAAACGTTGAAATTTACCAAATGGGTCGCTACGAGGGCGGTCCCAAAAATAGCCGACCTAACTAAAGGGTGATTTTTTAGCTATTATCTTTTTGGCAACACTGGTTTAAACAGCTCACGCACGTTTCGTGTTTTGTTTCACTGTCAAACATCTTCAGTTTGGTCTATAATTTAACCATGAATCGTCTTACAAACGAACAATTATTGAATTTTATTATCAAAATGCGTGCTCTGTTAAGAAAGTTCATCGCGCGCTTCTTCCATTTTATGGTCAGTTCAATCGACCCACTGAATCGGCTATTCGGGCTATTGTGACTAAATTTCGCACCAAATTTACATTGTTGGACAATAAACCACGCTTACGTAGAGTGCGAACTGAAGAAAATATCGCAGCTGTATCGGCCAGTGTTAATAATGACCATCAATTATCGATTCGTCGCCGTTCGCAGCAATTGGGCCTCTGTTACTCAACAAAGAGGAAATTTTGCGGAACGATTTAGGTGTGAAGCTTTTCAAAATACAGCTGGTGCAAGAATTGACGCCATACGACCTACCGCAACGTAAAATTTTTGATGAATGGGCTCTTGGAAATTTTGTTCAGCGACGAAGCTCATTTTTGGCTCAATGGGTACGTAAATAAGCAGAATTGTCGATTTTGGAGTGAATATCAGCCAAAAGCATTGCAAGAGCTACCAATGCATCCAGAAAAAGTCACAGTTTGGTGCGGTTTATGGGCTGGTGGCATCATTGGACCGTACTTCTTCAACGATGATGCAATCGTAACGTAACTGTGAATGGTGAGCGCTACCGCGAGATGATATCCAACTTTTTTTTGCCCAAAATGCAAGAGCTTGACTTTCATGACATGTGGTTTCAACAAGACGGTGCCACATGCCACACAGCACGCGCAACAAGGGACTTATTGAGAAGCGAGTTCGGTGAACATTTTATTTCACTTTCGGGACCGGTCAATTGGCCGCCTAGATCGTGCGATTTAACGCCTTTAGACTATTTTTTGTGGGGCTATGTTAAAGCTCATGTCTATACAGACAAGCACGCTTCAATTGACGCATTAAAAGACAACATTGAAGCATTTATTCGTGAGATACCGGCCGAAATGTTGGAAAGAGTATGCCAAAATTGGACTAAGCGGATGGACCATTTGAGGCGCAGTCACGGTCAACATTTGCATGAAATAATCTTCGAACATTTAATTATATGGACTGTACTATCGATTCAAATTTTCCAATTTTTCGGTCAATATGCGATGTACAACACTTTTTGAAATGCTTACACATTCAGCTAACTCACGAACTTTCAATCGCCGGTCACTCAATACACATTTTTTAATTTTGGCCACCATTTCTGAAGTGGTCACCTCATTTGGACGCCCATTACGATTTTCATCTTCGCAGCTCAAACGACCTCGCTAAAAATCAGCCACCCAATATTTTATTGTTGTAAACGAGGGAGCAGAATTACGTAAGGTCCATGTTTGCAAATCAGTAACAAGCGTTCTCTATTAAAATCGACCAAAAAAAAACTGTGCAAGTTAAAGGCACCAAACTTCAAACTTAAGCTTTTAATAGTCGGTACTTCCCCTTTTAAATATTTTTTGTGAACATTTTCGAACACAACTGTGCTAGGTCGGCCATTTCTGGGACGGCCCTCGAATCTCATTTAAAACAAAAAAGGTTTTTCACACTAGAACTTATTTTTCGACCGAACATTCATACTTCAGATATATGCTATATATATGCCAACGTAAGGAACGTTTCTATTGAAAACAAAAAAGTTTTTCTCACAAGAACTAGTTTTACGACCGCTCATTCTTATGGGAGCTTCATATATGCTATAGTCATCCAATTTTGACCAAAATTACTAGAATCGTGTGGGAGCATATAAAACAAATATAGGCTAGTTTTAAGGACATTTCCATTGAAAACAAAAAAGTTTTTCTAACTGAGACCACTTTTTAGACTCACTTTTCTATGACAGCTATACTATATAGATGTCGGACTTCGACCAAATTTGGTGGAATCATGGAAAAGCATAGTAAACTAAGAAATACAAAGTTTGGAGGCGTTTTCATTGAAAACAAAAAAGTTTTTCTTACTTAAACTAGTTTTTCGACCGATTGTTCTTATGACAGCTATATGCAATAGTCATCCGATCAGGCCGGTTCCGACAAATTATCATATCATATTCATTCATTTATTGCAATATGTGCGATATATTCATTGCAATATATTTCTTTGCAAATTGTTTTTGTTGTTAGGTTAAATATATTTGGTTTCTTGGATCCAAAAAATACAGTTGTAAAAATTGGGATAAAATTTAGAATTTAAGAATGTTATTCTAAACACTTAAATAACGAATTACTGTATTTTGCAGAAGACTTCAGAACTTGTGTGCGACAAGTCTACCAAGTTGAGTAGAAATCGCTGAAAAAATTTTAAATCGAGTTTGATGGCTTTAGGAATAACTCCTTTGTATGTGCAGAGCTTTTAATTCATTCAAAGTAAATAATTTCCCGCACATTTTGTAAGTCGAATTCTAACGCTTCACGCAGTCAGGCACTGCTTTCCTAGGATTTTTTGATCGAAGAAGAGTTGACAACGTCTTACAAAGAGTGCAAATGTTTGATTTAACATCCAAATAAATAAATCATTGGCAACCAAATAAAAATTTTTTTGAATCGAACCCCTTTTAAGATTTCTTGCTCCGGTTCGGGTTCAGTTTCGGCCGGGAAAAAATGGTTTGCTCCGGTTCGGGTTCGGATCCGACTTCCCAAAAATCCCAGAGTCTCCGACTCAGGAGGTCGAAATCGGATAACTATAGCGTATAGCTCCTATGGGAACGATCAATTGGAAAACTTGTTCGTGAGAAAAAGTTTTTGTTTTTTATGAAAATGTCCTTATCATTGGCATACACTTATTTAATACACTTTTACACAATTCTACAAAGTATTTTATAAATCGGATGACTATAGCATATAGCTGCAGTATGAATGATCGGTCGAAAAAAAAGTTCTAGTGAGAAAAACTTTTTTGTTTTAAATGGGATCGCCTCCAAATTTCGTAATTAACAGTGTATTATGCTTTTCCATGATTTTACCAAGTTTGGTCGAAATCAGACTTTTATATAGCATAGATCCCATAAAATATTAAGGTTCAAAAAGTAGTCTTAGTTAGAAAAACTTTTTTGTTTTCAATGGAAGCGGCAAGCGTATACAAAACTTCGGCCGAGCAGAAGTTAACTTTACCCTATTTTTTTATTTATAGTTCATGTTATTATCGATTATATAAATCTGTCTTTCACGCCATTAAAACTCCAGAACACCTTTTACAGGGGGCTGTAATTTAATCTAGTATTTGCAGAAGGAAGCTCTTTTTTTATTAGGTAGATATTTGTAAAAGAACAGTTTCACATTAGTAAATAATTCCGTTCTCACTGTTTACGATTTTCTTGGTGAATCATGTTAAGATAAAATATTAAGGAAATGACGTAGTTCGGTTGGAAAAAATGATCAAAATGTCGAAACAATAGTCCCGCATTACGCCTTAGCTTAACCCTGATGTGATTATAAACAATATTTATATCATTAAAGTAACTTAATTAAGATTTAGGCGTTGAATGTTAAGAATGCCAAAACAAAACCCTGAGTAAACAGTTATGCCAGCTTATTTTATGGCCTAATTTAAAATTATAACCGTCAGGCAGGGCCGCCGCCATGACAACAACTCAAAAAGAGAAGTGTTCAACACCCCTCAGAGCTCACTCTCTCTTTCTCTTTCTGTGTATGTTTCTTTCTCTTAAAAACACTTGTTGTCAGCTGTAGTCGTTTGTTCATTCGTTCGTTGTTTTATAGTTCGGGCTACGCTCGCGCAAGGGCCACATCGGGTTAGGCTATTTCTCACTTCAGTCTGAGTTCGAGAATCCAAACAAACGGACAAAAACGTCGCAGTGCGGTCGTTCGGTCGGTCACTCTCGAAACTGAAATAAAAATAAAAACAAATTTCATTTCGTTTTCCCGCTTTTCGAGTGCCAAAAAATAAAATACACACATCTGCATACAAATGTATACAAAAGATTTGTGAAAGTGTCGCCTGGTTTTGTTTATTTTTAGTGCGAAAACCAAATTGCAGAAATATTTTAAAAATATTTCAAAAGAAATGAAATAAAAAGAGTTAACAAAAGATTTAGCTGATAGCCGGTGCGGTACTCTTATCAGTTAATAAAAAGTCAGTCTCGACCAATAACAGAGGCAAAACATGATGTGAATTAAAGTGTAAACAATTTGAAGAAGAATGTTTTAAACCTGTTGGAATATAATGTAAATATTAACAATAAATTGAATTCTTACATACATACATATATGGTTGCAAGCAATTTACAAGTACATACTTAGCCAAGCGCGTCACTTGGACTCGAGATATATAAAACAAGATACCTGAAGTTTACTTAATGAGGCAAGGTCTGTTTGTCTAGGCAGTTAGTAATATATAATATGTATATACTCATTCATAGCTGATAATATATTGTGATTATCTGTGACGTCAGTTGCTTTTTTTTTATCAATTATTGTCGGACTTTTTTTTTACCTTTCGTTGATTGCGTTCTGACGCCAGCCGGATTTTTTCTCCCCGTTTTTGTTATTTGTTTAAATTGCCATATGAGTAATAAATATTTATGGACACACACGCTTGGCTTGTTTTTAGTTGTTTATTGTTTGGTTAAGGAAATTTTTTTATAAAGTTATGTGATTTTTTGTTAATTTTTTAACAAATTATTTACATAAAGGTGTGTGGGTGTTTGTTGTTTTTTGTGGTTTTGTGTGGATGAGAAATTTAAAATGGTATAGATAATAATTATAATAACTTTAAGTATTAAGTTTTTTGTTATGATATTATTAGTATTTTTTTTGTCTTTAGTGTAAACTTTCTAATATGCAAGTTTTTTTTTGTTTTATGTTTTTACAAAATCTCTGTCATTTTATTGAAGTGCTTTCGTTGCTAGAAAAACATAGATCGAACCACAAACTGTTTCCCTTTTCAGGGTTTTTAAAATGTTTCGAACAAGACTTCAAAATGGTTCGAAATCGAATTCCTTATAAACGGTTTAGTTGATAAAATTAAAAATATTTAATTTTTTTAGTTACTTTCTAGTTAACGTATTACTTATTAGTACAGAGATTGCACGGTTAGTGTCTGCTGGGCCGAAAAGCGACAACTGCTAATACAGAGGTCAAATTTTCGAAAGATGTGCGCTTTTCATCGTATGATTTTCTGATTCTGAATCACTCACCATACCGCTTACTCCAAGCAAACTCGCTCATAAAATCATTAGATATTTCTTTATTATTGTTGTTATTCCTTTATTTTTGTTGAAAACTTAAGTCAAAGCTAGTCAGATTCTGCCTTTCCTCGACAAGCCATGCAGTTAAACAAGTGTCCCACTCTATTGCATTTCTGGCAAAAGAATATATGGCAATTGATGTTGAAGGTCCACAAGCAAGTGTTCCTCAGCCACGGAAAAATGTTCCTTCTTGGTCTTTTCGAAGTCTCACTTTGTTTCATCGCAATCACTTTTATTCAACCTATTTCGCAATGAAATGCCCAGCAACAACCAATAACATTAAAAACAAGTAACCAAAGCTAACTTCGTCAGTGCCGAAGTTTCAATAAAATTGAAACCGATCGTTCAATGACAGCTACAAGAGGTGTCATCCGATCCTGTCGGTTCCAAATATTATTTTTATTGTGCAATTAAGAGCAGCCTTCGAAAAATTTCAGCTTCATAGATTCAAAGCTGCGCGACTAGTTTTCCTAAAAAACACACAGACAGAGGAACAAAGTTAAATCAACTCAGCTATCAAGAATATCAGCTGTGCTCCCATTTTCATATTCGCAAAAGTTATGCGTTTTGGATAGCAAATTTGGTCGAAAACCGGTTTCAGTTCGCAAAACTTGCGAATGCGAAAATGGAAGCATGGCTGTATATATACCTTATGTAGACTGAGATGATTCCTTCTATAAGATGCAAACCTCAGAACAAAATTTTAATCAAGGCTGCAAAGCTCTAATATTCTGCAGGAGGTTAAATCCGGGGGTTCGAACACGTTGTTAAGTCCAAGGTTTGGTTCGCGAAACCGTTCCTGGAAACCCCGAAGACAAGGTTTTCTTTCGAACCTTTGTTCACTTGAACAAAAATGAATAGTTTGTCTTTCGATTTATTAATAGGTTGGTAATACAATTCATAATATTTATAGCTTATGTTATTGTAATGATCAAATCAATTAGCAGACACTTACAGTTTTTAGAAAAGGCTTAGTTTAAGTTAATAATCATTATATCTTCCAAGAACTAGCTCTTTAATCGAATGATCGAAGTTAAGTGTTGAAAATGCTCGTCCAACTGATACCTAGAGTTGCTGGAACAGCAACACTAAAGGCCACATTTTTTAAGTCTTCGTATTTATGACATTTCCAAAATAGTAATTTTTTTGTCGATTTATATAGACAATTTTCAAAGGAATCTAAAACATCAATCAACAATTTTTTTTTTGGTATTTGTATATTGTTTTCTATCGATCTTATAAACTTCTCCACTGCACAATCAGACGTCGATTCATTTATAGTCGATCACTTGGTAGTAATCCTGCAGCTTTAAAGAAGTTTTATTAATTGACTGCAGCAATATACATATATCTTTTACTAAGTTCCATTCTAACTATTTTAGACGGAGCTTTTTAAAAGTTCTTTGAATGAAAAATTCTTTAAGATTTTGTAAACGTTTGCACAATTTGTAATTAGAGATCCATCGCGTTACACACTCTGCATCAATTTGTCTATAAGCCAAGTAATACTATTTATCTGACCTAGAGAAATATTGTAGGATTGGAGATCTTCTTGAATGATAGCAGTCAGATTTAGACACTTCTCGTATGCTACACGTGAACATCTTTTATCGCCAGTCTATAAGTCTGCTGGTTCATAGTCCGGTTCGCGAACCCCAAAATACCACCGAACCGGTTCTCGGGGGTTTAGTTCTTGAGCGGTTTGCTGACTTAATTTTAATACACTTTTAAAGTGTATAAAATTGTGCTGAATCAGATTATCGGGGGTGATACGGAAATCTCTAGTAATTTTCGTATAAACGCTTGTAACAAGTATTTATATGTAAAGTGCCTCCAAAATGCTAGGCTACTAGATTAGATGACGAAAGTTGAGCGAATTGAAACTGACTGTTCAAAGCCAAGTATATTTAGGTAGTAGCTCCAAATCGCTTAACATTAACCATCTGATCTAGCAACCAAAAATATACTTGTCACTTTACATAGAAAGGTAAAGAATTTAAAATTAAAATGCAAACGTTTTTACGAAAATCACTAGAGATTTATTAACATCTGACAAGATTAAAGACGCTACCATTGAAAATATAAAAGTTTATCTCACTAGAACTAGTTTTTCGACAGATCGCTACTATGGCAGCTATATGTTATAGTCATCCGATTTTGATGAAGCTTTGAAGAATTGCATGAAAGCTCATAAAATTAATACATGCCAAATTTAATTACAATTCCATTCAAAATAAACTAGTTTTTTTAGCATGACTGTTTTGCAGACCATCTTTTCTATGGCAGCTGTACTGTATACCAAAACAGCAAAACCTAAAAATGTTATGCCGATCTCCGGTTTGCGCGGGTCCACCAGAATTTACCAATAGTTAATGTTCCAAAATTTGAGGTTTAAGGTTTTTGAGTGAAGATTTTTGTTCGAACGTTAGGAACTTGGGAACAGGCTCAGATCCAATTATTCGGCTTAAGGTTCGGTTTAAAGAGGAAAATATGTCAGAATTGCGGGTTCGAAAGAATCGTTAAGTTAGCTTTAAAACTGACGGAGGGATACAGTATAAAACAAGAGCGTAAGCAAAAGTCGGTCCTGTCCGACTTTCAATATACCCATTACTCAGGGAAATTAATGTTGTATAAACTCTGAATTAGCCGATAGTTTTTCTTACCTAATAGCTAGAAATTTGGACTACCGTTTGAAAGAGCGTTAAAATGAGTAAAATAACAACATCAACGCCTTGCAAAATTAACTTAGTCTCATTGTTTCTTGGAAGTTGGCCGCACTTCCTAAATCAAAAAACTAAAGAACATGTTAACTTAAACAATTTTTTTTTTATAGAGTGTGTCCTTTGCACTATAACTCTGATCCTATCAATATCCCGACTTTTAAATCGTGGGTCTTCCCATAGAAACTGCCAATTTGAACCCAATACTTTGACTTGCTAGATAAATCCTTCACGAAGTCACGTCCGGAACGCGGGCCACCAAAGCAATAGCCAACGCGTCCACACTTGAGCTTGTCCTCTTGAAAAATTCACTTTAAGATACCGCGGAACGTTCTATACAATATTTCCATCCTGGGTTCTGGTGCTTGGAAAGCAGCCAAGATTACTCACCGTCCAAATAGATCATAAATTCTACCTAATTTGCCTGTTTCTTTTAGCATCTTTAATGGTTTCAGATTTTTAATCCCGCGGTCCGACCTTTTAGGCCACATCACTAAATCACGGTCTTTACTAAAGTAACCATATAGTCATTTATCTTCGGTTACGTCCTCCGGGTTTTTTCTCCATGTTCTTTTGATTTTTCAAAAATTCCGACAACTTTGTCGGGCGAAATTTTTCTTTCTCGAAAATTCTCATTAGCGATTTACCTTTCGACATCAGAAAGCACTGTTCTTTTTTTTTTAATATACAATAAATCAAAATCACCCCAATAATTCTTTTGCACCAGGCCAACGAAAAAACCTTTTTTTGTTTTTTCATTTTACCTCTTTTTAACGCTCTCAGAGTCCCAAATTTGTTTAGCTCCACTCTCTAGCGTACACTGAAAAACTAGGGCGGCTAATTTTGCACCAGAGTTTAGCTTTCCCTTATTTTAGTTAACAGAGCGTTAACATTAATGAGAACATTTCAACATTATGTGAGCAAAAAAAGACAGGCGGCGCCAAAAAGTATGCAACGTTTTGTATAACTTTTATAATTCTGTTGTTTTTTATCCGATATTTATAAAACTTTCAGAGATTATGAGCTTGATATCTTCAAAATTGTTGGAGATATTGAACATTTTTTAATGTGTGGGGGGAAAGGGGGCGTGGCCAAAATTTGAAATAAACTTGATCTGCGTAGGGACAATAGGAGTCTACATACCAAATTTGGTGGATCTAGCTCTTCTAATCTCCGAGATCTGGGTGTTCAATCAGACAGAAGGAACAGACGGACAAGGCTATATCGACTCGGCTGTTGATGCTGATCAAGAATATATATACTTTATGGGGTCGGAGATGCTTCCTTCTGCCTGTTAAATACACTTGCACGACTTTAGTATACCCTTCTTAGTCTACGAGTAACTGGTATAAGCAGAAGGACGGACGGGCGGGCAATTGGATTTGGCTAAATCAACTGAGCTCTTCACGTTCATCAAGAATATACATATATACTTTATGTTTTGTAACTGAATTACAAACCCTACAGAACTGGACTCGGAAAAATTTGCGGCCTATTTAACATGCGCGAAAAAGAAGACATAAGGCATTTTCGAGAATGCTGCCCTATTTTAAAAGAGATACGATTCCTGCACTTTCATTGGTCGGATATGCTTCCTTCTAAGCGCTAAAAACATCTCGACAATTTTAATATACCCTCAGAAAGGGTATAATTACAAAATAAATACGGTTGATTCGTTGGATATATTTGACAGACTATGGTCACCCCATTGCAGCTATAGCAATTTATCGATATCGGTTGAAGCTGTCGTTGAGAAATCCAAAGTACTTAAACTCGGGTCATCTCGAGCAACCAAAGTAACCATTTTACCATAAAGCCCCGAAGAAGAGCAATATAGGAAACAACAGCTCAACTCAAGTAATTTTTCTCCCAGACGATTTGCATATAATCTACTTATGAAGAACACCTCTTCTGAACTTATGCTTATAAATCAGTTTTTGAATTTAGAGCGTCTGAAATCTATGCTTTTTTTTTGTTTTTATTAAATTAGAGTTCAAACAACATATTCGTTTTTTATTCATGCACTAAAAGTTGTTTCAACACACCAACACATGTGCCGGCTAAAACTGACTTGTTAAACAATGAAAGGTCGCAAAAAACAGACTCGTACTTTGACTTGGAACAATTAAAGACGATCAACTTTGTTAGCAAAGTCCAGTAAAATAACTAATTTGTATTCAACTTAACTATGGATGCCTCTATTCCTGATTCATTTAAACGAATTTGTAATATTTTCCCCCAATCTAACCACAAAAACCGCCACCGGCACCACCTCGTATGTGGGTCTCAAAGTCAACAACCCAGAGCAAAAAGCAAATAACAACAAAAATCACTAAACAAAAATTATTTCCCACGTGCATTTAAATACATAGCTTCTCCCCTAGATTTGGTTTTTGCACTCACAAAAATAAATAGAGAATCTTTTTGTTAAACTGATGGGGCTCGGGTATCCCCACCAACCAAGCCCACACATTTTTGTGTTCGCATTAATTTATGGGTTTTTTTACATGAGTAAATAGCCCTCATCTCGGAATCTAAACCGCTGCACTACTGCGGTTAGCTGAGGTGTGGAGATTCTTAAGTATCAGTGGATTAGTGATTTAGCCTTAGTTAGTAGGGGCTACATCATAAATTACAAGACAAAAATGCACAAGATTTTTCTTATGATTTTATTCGACCAGGTTTGGGTGCTATTTATAAAAGATAAAATAGCTAAATGGAACAGGCATTCATTTTGCTTGTTTTTATGTATATTTCGGACTTTTAGATGATATTATACGACGCACGTTTCATACTAATAAGTCTGAACATATAAAATAGTGAAAAACTTGCTATAAACTAGCTAGCTCCTCCAAAAAACTCATTCTTCTTCAAACGTTTAATGGTTAAAAAGCATTTACACACAACAAGTGCTTGAAAATCGACTACTTTTCGAAAGGAAAGCGCTTAGCCAGGCAAAGGAATAATGCTTCAACCAAAACACTTGACACAGAAAGACACTAAAAGCCTTCTCCTTCGCACAAGAAACAATACACTAAACGAGTATTTTAACAGTAGTAGCCCCCAAGATATTTAGCAAATACAAAATGAGTCAACCAACGTTGGAGAAGAAGTGAATCATAGGCTAACACAATGCATATAAGGGGGAGGCTCACAACTTTGCACAGTTCAAAATGCAACAGCAAATACAAACAATATTTACGCAATCGAACAACCGCATCGAAAAACTGCATAATCAAGCTGAGGTTAATGTAATGGCAAAGAATGTCTAGAGTCCAAAACAAAACAGCAATTGACAAAGAAAACATCAAGAGAGAGGGAGAACGAGTCTTGCAAAAGTTGTGTCAAGTATCTGTAATACATGTAATTACCATGCAAATGAGTGGAAAGAAAGAAAATGAAGAAAGCTGCAAATGAGCAAATCAAACATATACAGAAAAACAAGCAAAACATGTCATATCTTGAATGACCCGTCATTGTCTCAGCCTACTCGGAGCAAGCGACTGATTGAGTGAGTGTGTGTGTGTGGCCCATTTGCATCTGCCTGGCGCAGTGCAGTTTAGATGAAATTGCTTAGATAGGCCTAAAGATACATTGCATGCATATTTGTGAGTCATTTTAACTATGAAGTCGAGTCGAGATAGTTGAATTGTAATATAAAAATAGAATTTCTAGCCTTAAATGCAGTAAAATGAAGTTAATAAGGAACTACTTTGATACAAGTTTACTTAATTTTATATAACCGGAAACTGGGTTGTGTTACTATACAGATAATTATATTATAAACCACTAAATCTTTTGAATAACACCTCAATTCAGTTTAAAGAATCTCTATAGATCCATAGAAAGTCTTTTTTAATGTACGTAAGGCTACATTTAATTGTAACAGAAGTGCCCAAGCTCACTCTGTCCACGGTAATTCAGTCTTCAAGGAAACTAAAGATTCGTAATTAGCACGAACGTCCTTAATAGTCTAAGGCAGCGATGTTCAAGAAGAGCGAGGCAAAAAAGTGAGGGTGTATTGGTGTGCGATTTCAAAGCGACACAGCCCAGCTTTGAACTGCCCTGCTCAACGTTTGGGCATCGAATGCAACCAAAGAGAGCGCTGCTTACGCTCATATGCCCGAATTCGGCATGCGCTCGACTCGTGTGCGTACAAATAGCCGATTGCGCTCGGCCCCTGGGGGCTATGGAGGAACATCGCTGGTCTAAGGCTCAAATTAATTGTAGGAGAAGTGATCAAGCTCTCTTAGTACCCTGTGCACTCCATTTCAGTCTTTAATAGTTCCATTCTATTCAAGGAAAATCGTTAATGGTGTGCATAAGGCTATAATGAATTGTAATAGAAGAACCGAAGCACGGTGACTACACTATACATCAAATCAGACTTAAAGGTCCCGAAGTACTCCTCCCAACTTACTACGCATGGGTTATGGGTTCAATATGTGGCCTCTTAAAGTATTTCCGCCGTCATTCGATCTTTCTTTGGTTTTTCTTTTGATTAAAACTGTAAACTGCCTGATATTTATGCTCTCTTTGCAATTTCTTAATTGGTTAACTCAAGTTACTCCTATTCAAGACCTTTTAAAATGAACCTCAAAGCTCAAATTAACCCTCCACCCACAGCAGAGAGTGAGAAAATCAACAAGTTCCGCCATAACACTTAACCCGAAGTGCAATAAATTAATTTAGTGGTCACAAAACGAAGAAAATCAGCAGGAACAATTAAAACAAAGAAACGTGCAGAAAGGAAACTTACAATTCTTTATTACCCCGCCACATTTGGTCCATGATGGTCTGTAAATTGAGACTAATGATAAGCCATTAATTGAATTTTGAGAATAATAAAAAGTTATAATAATAACTCAGCTTGGTTTATTATAGAGTATCAGCTTTGGTCAAAATTGATTTGTAAGTTTAGTATGGGTATATGGAAAAACCCTACAAATCTATTTTTAGAAGTTCTGATTAACATCTGACATTGATTTTAAGAAAGTGGTTCTTTTCGATATGTGGCAATGCTCGAATTAATCCGAGAATGCAAACTTATTTTCGAAAACCCCACACTGAGAAATAAATTCTTTGGATCATTTTCCGCCCATTTTTTCTACTTGGAAACCTTCCCGGGGAAGCGTCGAACCATTCCCCAAAGATTTACCGTATCCGTAAATTTACCAATTTTCGCGATTTTTCTACCATTTTCCGCAAATTTCTTCAACTAGGAAACCTTCCCGGATCAAGCGTTCAACAATTCCTCAAAGTTTCACTGCAATCGGATGAACGAAAATATTTTGCAAATTTCGCGGTTTTTTGACCATTTCACTGACATGAGATTTGTCTTTGGCCTATAACACTTTCCTGATAGACATGAACATACTGTGAAAAATTCGTGAAGATCGGTTTAGCAACAAACATACTTTTACTTTTATATATATGTTTATATGTATAGATTGCAAATGTTTCAATAATTATTCCAAATAATTTAATTATTTGGTAATTGAAAAAGGGATGCAAGCCACTTCAAAATAAGTACTGGTTCGGTTCCATGGTTCACACAGTTTCTTAACCGTCGGTTCGGTTCAGTACGTGGTTTTTGGAGCTATGTGAACCGCGGTTTCGCTTCGGTTCAGCCGTTTACACATTATCAAATATTAGGATTTTATTCGTAGTGTGACTTTTCGCACGCTTTGGAAATTTTATTCCTATAATCCATTTCAATATCTTTAAAGTCCATTAAAGAATGTCCGAAATTTATGAAGACGAATTTGAATAATTCGTCTGTAAGTTCCTAGAGGTGTGCACTTCGAAAACAGCGAATGTCGGCTGTGAGGAAAAACTCTCCTGGCTAAGAGTAAATTAAGCTAAAGAAGTTCTATAGAAAATTGAGAATAACCTCCAATAGAGAACTACAAAAAGAATTATCAACTTAGTAATTGTCTAGAACAGGGAACTGTGCTCAACAAATTCCAAAAAAATTTATCGATGGACCGCGAATTATGACTTCCATGGTTTCCTTTTTGAATGAATTTTGAAAATTGCAATTTTTGCACCAAATTTATGAATGTGCCGCTAGAATTTAAGTGCAATAGCGTTTTGAGGTTCATAGAACAGAACAATAGCAAAATACAACTTAATGTGTTTGGTCTAACTAACGTGGATGAGGATTTTTGAGTTGAAATTATGTGTCAGTTGAAGCCAAAACGTTTTAATTGGCACTTCACATACTGCAGTTTTTTAATGTGTTTTTTTGAGAGGATTGTGGAAAGATACTTTAAAAACTGTTTTCCACACCTGCCGTAAACAAAATTTTTATACTCTGTACCAGAGGTACATAGAGTATGCATGCATTGGTGTAGAGCAGCGATGTTCAAGAAGAGCGAGGCCAAAAAGTGAGAGTGTATTGGTGTGCGATATCAAAGCGACACAGCCCAGATTTGAACTGCCCTGCTCGACGTCTGGGCATCGAATGCAAGCAAAGAGACCGCTGCTTACGCTCATATGACCGACTTCGGCATGCGCTCGCTTCGTGTGCGTGTAAATAGCCGATTGCGCTCGGCCCCTGGGGGCTATAGAGGAACATCGCTGGTGTAGAGTGTAGTATTTGTGCAAAAAGGGCTAATTTTAAAACTCATTTATAAAAAAACCATGGAAGTCCGCGAATTTTTTGCATGATTATTCTATATAATTCGCGGTCCATCGTAGTCTTTTTTTTAGGAATTTTTTGAGCACAGGTCCCTGTTCTAGACAATTACCGTCAACTTTCAAGAAAAGAATGCAAATTAATGCCAGGTAAATTATGAGATCGGCGGGCAATTGCAGAAGACTAACATGATTACATTTTGTAAAATTTGATCAATAAAATGACGTATAAAAATTATCTTAGGGAAACGATTAGAACTCCCAAATTAATAAGTATTATTGGATAAAGGGCGATTAAAGTCTTAAAACTAGTCAGAGAACTGAACCGAACCGAACCGTTTTTCTTTTGTGGTTTTTGGTTCGGTTCAGCATTTCTGAAGGGAAGCCGGTTCGGTTCACCAGCTGAAATAAGCGGCTCGGTTCGGCTTGGTTCGGTTCAGAACCGGTTTGCTTCCCTGAATTGAAATAATAGATGTAATTTCGGTTAGTTCATACATATATGTAGTTATGTGTATCTACAATAAATGCACAATTTACATAACTACATTACATCTATCCATCTATTTGCTTTACATACCTCTCTTCTTTAAGTTAAAATTTGTAATTTTCACACACATTACTACAGTTATTCAATTACAAAATAATTAAATTATTTTTTATAATTATTAAATAAATTTACGAAATAATTGTATAATTTTTGGCTTGCAGCTCTAATTGAAATGCGCTCGTATTTCCACTATATTGCTCGAATATCCTTTTGAATATGTTTATTAATCAATTTCGGCCTTTATCAAAAACAATCCAATTCAGCGTAAGAGTACTTAGACTTCGCTCTAAACCTCTTTCTAAAGGCTAAAAAACGCTTTGCTTTCAATGGATAATCAACAAATAAATTAGCAGAAATAGACAGTCATTGATCTTCATTCGAATTGTCAACGTCAGTACAAAAGACACGTCCCAGACGCAGACACCAGACGGACCAAAGAAGAAAAAGAGCAGATGCGACTGACTCACTTGAATAGGTAACGATGTCTTGATGCTATTGACTTGACCCGCCGAAGGGCTAAGCTCGCTGCTTGCCAATTTTATTTGTTATTTTATAGTTTCAACATTTGCCATTTTGAAACCCTTTTAAAATTTCTAACGCCATTTGCATGCAAATTGCATGCAAAGAAAAAGACAAAAACTCAACGAACAACTGGCTGCGGTCTCTCACCCACACGACTGGCACGCTTAAGGAAGTTCAGAATGTAATAAAATTGTATGTGCATGCAATCGGTCGTCATTTTGTTATAATTAGCATTTGCCGCATGATAGCAGCTGTTTGACTGCGGAGGGGTAACATATGAGGTTCCACTTTGTTGATCGATGGCTTTATACAGTATACTAATTACTATCAATTGGGAAATCTTTAAAGAGGGGAGGGATATACCGTAGTAAAAACTAATTGAATTTGTTTTTAAAAATGTTTTCATCAAAAGTTAAAAGAAAGATTCTAAAATTTTAATGCGATAGTGACCAAAACCAGCTAAAGCTGGGTGTATAGAATATTTGGTTATTTCCCAGAATTATTCTCTTTAATGTAAGACAGTTGCATTTTATGTTCAATATTGCACCCCAAACGCCATCTAAAGCATTATTATTATTATTTTGACTTGCTGCTGGCTGGGTTCGTGCCTTAGGTTCTCCCTCTCTCTGTCCCCTCCTCTATTTAGCTAGCCAAAGGGGCGAAGAAGCAATTAGCTCGAGACAGACGCCAGGAGGCGTGTGTTGCCTTGCCCTTCAAAATGGGAAAATATGGTTACGTGTTGTAGTTTTCATTTTTATTGTCTTGCACAATATTCATATAGAAAATATTGTACATACCCTAAATGGATGATGCATTGATGCAGTGGGGTGGGGCACCTAGGGGGGAAATTGTTTGCCTACCATGTTTGTGGACTATTAAATGAATTATGCCTGGCTTTAATGGCTTTTTGGTCGAGTCAAGCATAATGTAGACTTATCTTTAATGACTTTTAGCATGAACTTCCACAACAGACTGTGGTAATGTTAATAGTTCTATATAATCTCAACACAAAAGACTTGAACTTGAAAATATTTTAAGAGATTGTGCTACTTAAGTAGGCATAAATCATAAAAAAGGTGCGTCTTAAATGTGGAAATTGTATTTGACTTACTTTTTAAATGAGTTCCGGCTTATTTTCATTAGTCGATTTTGGTGATAACACCTGAAAGTGTTTTCCATTTATATAAAATAAATGTATTCTCCGCCTTGAAATTATAAAACCAAATTATCTGTAATAAGTTTCTCTCACATATATGTAAATTGCTTACTGTTTTGTTGCCACTTTTTACAGAGCTCTAATAATGCTCAAGTTCATTTTAACTCAACACAAACTTTGTATAAAACTACAACAAAGAAAAACATTCAAATTACAACCGACATATAAACAATTAAAATTGCACGAGTCTCGTGTATGTTCTTTTGGGCAACTCAGTTTCAAACGATTAAACAAAATATTGAATTTCAGTATAAACAAAAAAGAAAAACTGCTCGGATGCACACGAAAAATAAAATAAACTTGACTGAAAGTTTCAAGTTCATGTAAATTACGAAATGGGAAATTGAAAACTATAAGGTTCGTAACAAAAATATACGGCACTGCACGTGTGTCTTGTACTTCGCAGCCAATTTAGGGGTTAGGTCTTGTTAATGGTACACTTGAAACAAAATTAGTCTTAAATTTACCGAAATTAAGCACATTCATTGACAAAAGTATAGTAATCCCGATTTCTGTTGAGATTTCGCACAAGAGAAAGGGACCTACAGCTTAACGCCGAATCCGAACGGCAGTTTGAGAAGCTTTTCTTGGCTAATTACTACAAAGCTGGCGCCAACAGCAGAGAGGGGTGACCGGGTGTAAAGTTTATTTAAAGAAAAAACTTTTCATTAGACTTTCGGAGGCGGAATTGAACCGACGACCTCTTGCACAGCGGTCGCGCACACTAGCCGCTGAGCCACCCGGCCACTCTTCTTCTTTCTTCTTCTTGTTTCCTTTCTCCAAAAGGATTTTGCAGACTTGTATGGATTCTTCATCTCGCATACCCACCAGTACTTGGATGTAATGTGAGAGAAAGCACTCCACTTCTCATCGGAAAAAGAATTCCTCTTAAAATGTCGGGCCTTAAGTGGTACATAGAATTAATAAGCATATTAGAGTCATATTCAATTTATTAAGGAAATTCAAAAATAAAATTTCACACCCTAATTGTATATGGACATTGTACACAACAAATTAAAATCTGCGGTTACCTAGCAATACATAGAGTAAAACGCACCTGTCGTCAATAATAGCCATGTTTGGGGTGAACTCGCCCTTTTTTCTTTTATGTTATTTTTTACAAAACTAACATAAAACACGCGTGCCCAGTACGAACTGCATTTAACGATGGTCGCTTGGCTAATGGACATTTTTGGGTGAATATGCAGTTTTTGCATTTAACGATTAATGACCAAACGCAATTATTTTTGCACATGCAAGTCGGTCTCGCTCAGTGACCCGGGACACGCGTTGCGCATGTTTGTGGGCAATTAATGTAATGTCTAGTCCAGTCTATAAATGGCGCACCTAAAAACAAAGATAGAAAAAACCTGCACTTTAGCAGTAATTTCCGCATAACTTGAACAAGCAGACAAACAGAAAAAGCGATCGGTATGACCAACGGGTCAAATCGCACAATAACTTAAATGAATGCATCCGCTTCAGAGAGAACCAACTGCTGACCCTTTACATCTCTCTCTGTCTCTTTGGGTGACACTGCAACTGCATTCATTCAACTTGATTATGGGTGTGTTGACGTCGCATCGTGGTGGCCCTCTGCCATTGTTTTTGCTGCTGCCATCAGAGGTTATTATCCCTTGATTAACCACAAATGCTGCGGTTTGCATTTTTCTTCTCATTTTTCTTTGATATTTTTGCTGTGATGTCGCCACCCTTTGACTTTTTCCGACCAACTTTTCCACGTAATATGGCAAATTATGCATTTATATATTCAAATTAGCCAGTTTTAGCCGTTTCGAAGATTGCATATAATTATGAGTAACAAGGCACACACATTGCCACAAATGAGGATCTTCCAGTAGGAGACTTTTAGGTTTCTGTTCAATAATTTTGATAATTTTAAAGAATGCAACATAAAAATTATTACGGGATCATCTAGTTATATTGCAGTATATTGCAGTCCCAAAGTTTTAGATAACAAAATTTGAATATGATTTAAAATGATTTGGATTTTTAAACAATTTCTTGAATTTTGCTAGATGTCACATATATATAAGTTTGTACAAAAGTTTGCTATATTTTTTCAGGGTGCAAACCACTCGAAAATAAGTGCTGGTAATGCATTACATGGTTCTTGCAGCTCACTGAACCACGGTCTCGGTTCGGTTCAGTGGTTCATAAAGAAACATTATGAAATCTTATGATTTCTGTCCGTCTGATGTCTTTTGGATCTTTTTGAAAATATAAATTCTTTAAACCAGGGCTGCAAACCCAAAACTTTTTTCGGAATTCCGATTCGCGGGTTCGAACCACAAATTACCAATGTTTAAGGTTCGGAAATTTGAGGTTCAAGGTTTTTGGAAGAAGGTTTCGGTTCGAACCTTGGTTCAGCCCTTAATTTAAAACAATATTTTTAAGTAGACAGCGGATTTTGCATATTTTTAAACAGAATTTAATCCTAGTAAGCCAAAGTTAATGACAACAACATTATATGTTGTGATGACTCTTTATGTTTATATACTGCCAAAAAATTCGCGATAAGTTTTAAAACGACTTAAATAATTGTCAGCAATACAAAAAACGCAGTAACAAATTGACAGAAATTTGTTAAAAACACATTGTCCCTAGTTTACTTGGATTAAAACCGGTTGGAAAATACATATGCAAAATCCGCTGTCTATTAATAAGTAATAAAATTAATCTCTACAAATCGCTTTCGTCCTAAAAACCACACAATTCGTATGAGAATTTGGTCGTTTTTCGATGGGAAGCGATTTGAACAACTCATGAAAAATTTCGAAGTAAATTTTTCTGTGAAGTAAAATTCCATTTCGTATTGTACATATGGAAAATACTTCTATTGTAATGTTGAGCTCTTGTTTTGTTTTGTAAATCATTTAATAAGCTTTGGAGTCAAGGATCTTTTAAAACAGAAGCCATTATGGGTGAAGATTCCATGAGTTATTCTGTCCCCAGTTAGTTCCCCATTACCGATCATATAACAGAAGAAGTCGCAAGACCGTTAGTAAAATTTTTCCTTTTTTTTATAATATTTGTTGAACCGAACCGAAATTGTATGTTCGGAACTGGTTCGGGTTCAGCTTTTATTTTTAAAGAGGTTCGGTTCAAAACCTGTTTGCAGTCCTGCATTAAACCTTTTGAATATCTTTAAAATTCATAAAAGAATGTCTAAAATTTATGAAATCGGATTCGCAGGATTCGCCTGTCAGTTCCTAGAGGAATGAAAAAACTCTCCTAGCTAAGATTGAATTAAAGTAAAGTACTACAGCCGATCCGTTCTTCTTTGTGTTTTCCGGTTCGGCTCAGCATTTCTGAAAGGAAGCCGGTTCGGCTTGCGGTTCGGTTCACCAGCTGGTATAAGCGGTTCGGTTCGGTTCAAAACCGGTTTGCATCCCTGTATTTTATTGACTATAAAACCCAAAAACCAGCTTTAATGATTTGGTCATGTGATTTCAGCTAAATCTACTTATTTTTTCTAACATTTATTGTCTCTTAATGAGATTTAAGCCACAAATGTGCGATCCAGAGCTTAAAAAATTTCGAGTTTCGAGAGATTTCCACTCTTTGGATTGGTTGATTATCTTATGTAAGTTTCATGCTTTTATAAGTGTGACCATTTCTTGCATTTTTGTTTTAGTGCGACCATTCGATTAGTTCTATAAATTGTATTTATTGATGTGTTTTAACTTGCTGCCGATAAATATCGAGGAAATATAGAATAATATTATCCCGAACGCTACTTCAAAGCTTAACTTCAATTCGGCAACTTTTTTTTTCGTCTTGCGGGAATTCTGTCAATTACCATAAGCCCCAAAGGGCCCTCCCATCAGATGCAATATTTTAAAGCAGCGATGCCCAGCCTTATGCTTTTTGGCTACGTTTTGTTTTTGTAATTGCACCGAAGATAGGAACTCAATGAGCGTATACATGCAGGGCTAGAGGTATAGAAAACGACACACATGCAAACGATTCCGGTTTTATTTTTTTCTTTGATTGGCGTAAGCAAACTGACCAACAACAGTTTCGTGTGATTTTGTTGTTGCCTTACCCAATTTCAATGTGCTTTTCTGTGAAAGTATTGGTGAGTGCTCTGCCCTATGCTTTTTTTGGGCATGCCTGTTTTAAATTTATCTTTAAGTGCGAATTTTTAAGATAAACGACTGGCCTATCCTCAATTCTCTAGGTTGAGATGTGGTTGGACTGAGATCAGAAATAAGATTTTTTTTCTTAACATACTTCTGGAAGCCTTTAAAATTTCCATACACAATCGAAAAACAGTCCAAAGTTAAACTTAAAATGTTATATTCAAAGAAATAACTGGTTGACTTCAGAACCTTTAGTGTGGCTTTCTTCACTAGTCCACAATAATGAATCAAGCTGAATCCCCGAGACAGAAAAATTGGTTACCATAAAACACCTCTCCACAATTTTAATCAAATTATTTGCAAGTCCTTCCTCAAAAGCATCCACAAAAGACTGAATGCAATCGCGCCATAATTCCAGTGTCAAACTTACCACAACGAAAAAGTCACAAATATTGATTTTTTGTTCGCTTTATTTTCGTTGAAGTGAAATTCAAAATGTACTCACAACAACCATGCACCAATATTCTCCCAAACTCTGGGGACGACAAGTGTAGCGCGCACGCCATTTGCATTCTTGGCAAAGGGAAAAACGAGCGAAAAATGTAGCCAACACTTCTTCTTCTTTATAGCCATTCATTCGACCGAAATTGAGTTGTAGTTGTTGTCGTAGTAAAAGTATGTAGTGTGTTTTTGGCAGGCGCGCTTAAAATATGCAAAAAATAAAAAAAAAGAATTCTCAACAAGACGCGCAGCAGGTGGATGTTTGAGACAAGGGGCAAGTGGCGGAATAGTGGTACTATCAATTTGGAGTGAGCTAGCTGCTCCGCACCCATTTTCCAAATGCTTTTGTATGGCAATTGCGGTTGTGTTTATTGTATTGTTGATAACAAAATGGAAAAAAAAAATGCCACCACCTCAATGGTACTCAACTTTTGGGGAGCAGCGAACAGCAGTTGTCAAACTACCGCAATGTCATTTCAGTCCCCATTTTTTGTTTTGATGCAGTAAATTTCGCTTCACATTTATTTTACCCAAAACTTTTTAGACTGGGCAAGTCGTTTATTGGCTTTGACTTATTTTGGCCGACATGCAGTCTCTGGAGCTTGAAAGGTTAGAATTGCTTGAATGCCATGTGGTCTGACCTTTTTCTATAGAATTATTTGAGTCGGTTTTTTTCAGTTTTGTGCAAATAAAAAACTTTATTTTGTCATATTTTATTTACTGTTTAAGTTATAGTTTGCATATAAAATGTAATTGCTTTTCCATAACTTAAATTGTAAGGGACAAATATTTTATACAATAATTTCTAGGCCCCTCAAATGGCATACTGCAAAAAAGGTCTACCTAAATACAATTAGCCATATATTTGGTCGATCAAACCCCATTTCTACATTTCAGTAAATGTATCTTATATAAGACACATGTCTTTTCATAAGGCTTGCAAAAATGTTGTGTCAAGAAATATCAAACGAATGTATATATAGCATTATGTATTTATATATCTTCGTTAATTAACTCAAAGTAAAATCATATTGAACTTATGGCCCACTTGTCGTGTTCTTGAAAATCAAAGAAAAAAATTTCTTAACAAACCAATAAATCAGAAAAGAGTTTAGCCATGTCTGTGTTCTCTACATTGGAATTTTGGTTTCAAGTACAACTCGCATGAATCATGAGTACGTATTTTTCTTTAAAATAAATGCATTTGAGATGAAAGTGGCCTTCAAAATGTTGACACTGAAAATTTCAACGAAAATATTTATCGAACCGAATTGCCCAATATGCCACAACCAAAATTATTATCAATTTCTTTGATAAGATATGTCAAAAATGTATCTACTTACCTTATCATCGTCCACATTCGCTTCCTGGTAAACAAAAAACCAACATATTTTATGTCTATATTTAGAGGGGAAAATGTTATTGTTCACATCACGTGACACACTAAATGCATTTTCAAATCCGAAACATATGTAGAGAAAGAAGATGCCTACAGAAATAAAAATAGTGCCCTGTCCCGCATTTAACGAAATCAACTCTTAACAAGCTGTCAGAACTGGAAATACACAAAGGCACAAGAAACTGCATCCAGGCATAAACAAAAGTCATAGATACAAAAGTATCTGCGACGCAAAACAACTTAAGAATGCATTGCAGTTATTAACACTACGCGATGCTGTGATGACAGAACCGCATTTAAGTACATATGTAAAAATATGTATGTGCATATGTTGACTTTGAAATAGATAGAAAAAGGCAATGGACTTTCGTTCTTTTTTCCTTTTCGGTTCGCCCATAAAATTTCAAATTTATAAACAAGCAAAAGATGCGCGTGTCTGGTGTGTGCAGCCAAAAACACATTTTTAGGAAGCAACAGACAGACATTCGGAGACAAAAGAAGCAAGAATAACCACCAAAAGAAAAAGTGTGGCAAAACCCCAGTGCAGATATCTTTTGCGCGTTCAAATCACGTCGTTGCCCGACGACAGAATTTCGTAGACGGGGCACGTCTCAGCCACAATCAGAAGATGGGCAAAGGGAGCAGTGCACAACCAGACAATACAGTTGAAGCGATTATGTGGTCCTTGCCGTGTATATTTGTCTGTTGTCTCGGAAAGTGTTTAATAAAATGGAAAGTGCTGAAGCAGGAAGGCAAAAACTCTGGTGATGAAAGTAAAAATCAATAGATGAAATATAAAAAAAGCAACCATTTAGAAAATTTAGAAATTTTTCCTATTCATGACTTGCAGAAAATAATTTAAACGGAATTATTTTTTAATTTTTACGTTTTACTTAGAGTATTAACAACGGTTTTTAGGTTTTTGTTTTCCTCTAATATTCTAGTAAAAGTATGTAGTCCGGCTGTAGTATACTGTGTATCAACGAAAGTGTATGCACATTATGTATGTTATTTATTCGATATTTGGCAATCCTTTAGCGGATCAATAAATAATCCTATCTAGAAGGTATGAACTAGAGCCCTGCACGAGTGGATTCGTACGACTCGTTTAAAAATGTTCATTTTAAATCCAAATTAATAAAACATAAAAAAGCAGAACTCTTTCAACGCAGCACAGCTTAGTCTAAACATGAAAATGAACACAGTTTCTGTTAACATTAAAAAATAAATTTTTTTTGTGAATCGCAAATTCTTCATCTGAAGATGCACATTGCCTTCGCTTCCAAAAATGACGGTAAATGTTTACTATCCATCCATATACTCGAAAATTTTGGAAAAAAATGCGCTCGATGGACAGCGAACTATAAAGTTTACTTGCAGAAATCAGTTGGCGGGGTGACATGAGAAAACACCTCCGTACATAAGGCCCATACCAAAAATTTCAATCATTACTTTGAAATATACCTCGGCAATTTTCTGGGCTATCCGTCCGGACATTAATCCCATGGGCGTAAAGTCCGTAATCAAATGTAAATGACATTAAACGCACAGTAAAGAATATATAACTTGACCAATTTGTGCTTTCCATGCTGATGGACTAGTTGTTCAGGTGGATTCATATGTTTTTATAAAACAATATTAAGTGTGTTTACAATTTGTTGCAGGATTTGGTATGCTCGCAGGTAGGGATGTCGGAAATAATATCGTTTGTATGTAAATATCGATATTTTCATACACACGATATTATTTCCGACATCCCTACTCGCAGGGTTGTAAAGCCACAGACTCAGTACTCAGTAGTTTTTCCGTTCTAGGTGACCGGTCGGCTCAGCACTCCCTGACGCTCATACAAATATAGGTAAACATATGGCAGTTAAGGTAATCAGAGACTATTAATGAAATGTCAGCCGCACGGTAGGCGATCCCATTTTTGCATTGGTGTGTGTGAGATCAGCGCAAAAACTGATTCAATCGCGACGCATCTAAAGAAGAGCCGAACACGCAGCGCTACTGCGTATAAGCCGCTGCTTTTAAGAGCTTTTCTATGCCCAGTAGATAGCGCGGCACCTCGCTCTGGTTTAGGGTAACCATAGGGCTTACCGATCCGCGCTTATGGAAGGGAAGAATGTAAGAAGAAATGGAATGAAGAGTCACAGAAAAAGAGCGGTGCAGACGCAGGGATAATGTAAAAGATGCACCACAGATGAAGACAAAAAGAAACTTCTCAGTTCTACGCCGCACGCCAAATATTAAAAAAAATAAAAAAAAATCGCGCGAGCTGTTTTTTTTTTTGAAAGTGGGCTCAAAGGGCACTACGGGTGGACTCGTGCAGGGATCTAGTATGAACCATCTATCTACACCAGCGATGTCCAAAATTTTAAAAGGCAGCCACGCGTGGTTGGCAAGTTTGGTGATTGTGTGTGAGTTTGGACACGACTGATCTACACAATTGTGGGAGATATAAGTTCTTTCCCAATTGCGAAGTTCTTTGCCTCCCCATATTTCAAGTACATAAAAAAAAACCAGCATATAAGTTATTTCGGGAATTTACTGACTGTGGTCGCGGCCATCCCAATGACGCATCTACATATGGAGAGTGTTCTTTGGATCTGGTTTAAAAATTTTTTTATTTCTGTTATCAAAATTAGTTTTGTGGAAAAATTAATTTAAATTGTCGAATATTGGCAATATTGCTTGCAATCAGAATCAAAGGTTGAAACATTTGGTCTACACTTTCGCCTTGTCTGCAATGAAAGGTGGTCGCTAAATAAGCCCTCTTCTCTGTTGATATTTCTTCAGTAGGCAGTAAGCAGAGTTGAGTGAATATATTTAATGATGGTTACTAACGAACTCTAGTAAAAATGCAAGTTAAAAGAGAGATTGTCGCAAGCATTATGCTTGATTTCTGTATATATCTTCTTTGCTCACACAGCCGTCCCCTATTCTTCAGACAGACCATATAAAATTCATAATAATATAAAGAATAGGATGTAAAGTTGCTTTGGCAGTGGCGATAGCCCCTCACTGATAAGTTTATAATTCTAAAAACGCACATACAGTATGCATATCCGTTTGCATTTGGCACTGGTTCTCTTATTTATCAGCAAAAGTCAAGCTTCTTCAATGTGTATTGTACTCGGGCCTGAAAAAAACCCATTTAAGTTTTATCGCTTGGGGTTAGACCGCCGCGGACTTTGAGTTTTGGTTAATCAAATCGAAAGCCTTCAAAGCTAATTCTACGAAACAATTTTGCCCTCAAAAGCTTGAAATAATTTTATTGTTCGTTGAAGCTGCCCCAGGCAGAATTCCATATCATTTATAAATTTATACATGTTTTTGTTTTAAACTGGTTTTCACGCCAAAAGCGAAAAATTACTAGCAGGGTGTTAAAATTATAAATAAATTTTGATCACACTGACTTTAAATTCTTTGAATTGGCTAGGATTTTTTCATAAATTAGAAATTCCTCTCAACTATTCTCATGTCATTTGCTTCTATCAGTAGTCAATCAATCAATCACAAACTGCCCGTCAATTTCTCATGCATTGTCATGTCGTACCTTGACCCAAAACTCATGTGAGTGAAAATTGCAAAACAAATACTGAAATGCCTTAAATAGTAAAAGTGCTAGAATAAACTGCACAACTAGCGAATACCAACAAGCCGGATAGACCAATCAATAATACAAATAAATATCAATAAAAAGTGCCACGTAAATGGAAATAGAAGTCAGTGCACCTGTTGCTGCGACCTCGCAAGTATCTTCCAGATGCGCACATGTGTTTAATATGCAAAGCGCATTTAAGTACACAAAACAAATTCCTTTGGAATTGTGTTTAAAAAGAATAAATACCCGTAAAGTGGCGTCGTCAACCAAGCTTCTCGTAGCAACAATATCTTTCTAATTGCTTGGGGAAATACTCGCTTACCTTTGCATTCAAAATTAAGCTGTGGGAAATGCCCACCAAAATCTGAAAATGACTAAAATGGTCAGCACGTAGCGGTCTAGACTCCACAGATTCATATTACACAGAGAAAAAAAAGATGTACAATCTTAGTTAGATTAAAATTATTCAATCTAAGAGCCGTTTGCTCCTGTTCCTGTTCAAGAATTTGCACTGCTCGTTTTGAGCATGAGCTATGCAATTGCGTAAAATTAACCTAAGGGAATGAATACCAATCTATCCTGGACTGGGTTTATTCATACAATATTTGCCTTCTGAGATCTTTAAACCATTTATATTTTGTATTTTCTTCATTCACACCTCTTGCTATAATCGTCTACTGTTGTTTTGGGGCTTCCATCTGGGCAGTCGAAATCGATGATCCACAAAGCATCGATAAATCGTTATTAGGAACCATTGAAAATCATTACAACACTTAAAATATCCATTATAATTGATCTTTACGTTTGGATATGATTTTTCTGAATCGTTTGACTAATCTTAAAGATTTAGCTGACTAAAAAATATTACGACTAGACAGAACCTTTTTGTGTGGCGCTTTCCAATTAAGATACATCGTCGATATCGATTGTCAACTATAAAATACCATATACAGCCATGCTCCCATTTTCGCATTCGCAAAAGTTTTGCGATTTCAAACCGGTTTTTAGTACAAATTTGCTCTCCAAATAGCAAAAATTTTTCGAATGCGAAAATGGGAGCATGGCTGATAGTTCGACTCTGAACCGGATAGCAGCCCTGATATTAGCATTTCGCAAGGAAGAGCTAAGATAAGTTCTTCTTATTTTGGTTAATGGACTAAATTGAACACACTGGCCCCTTTAAGGCGATTTTACAAAACTCCATTTACTTACTGTGTGCGGTCGGGTGTGGTGCAGAGGGTAGTGTTTGTGCCTGCTGTAAAAGAGGCCTTGGGAAATCTAATGAAATAGTTTTCTTTTTAAACTTACACAACCGGTCACCTTGAACAGATATTGACGCCAGCTGAGAAGTAACTAGTCATTAAAAAGCTTCTAAAACATTGACGCTCGGATTCGGAGTTAAATTAAAGGTACCTTTCTCTTGTGCGAAAATATAAACTTACACTACCGGTCACCTTGAACAGCTATTGACGCCATCTGAGAAGTAACTAGTCATTAAAAAGCTTCTAAAACATTGTCGCTCGGACTCGGCTTTAAATTAAAGGTACCTTTCTCTTGTGCGAAAATTAGAAGCACACAAGTTTTATTTTGTGATCTTTCGGCTGCATTAGGACTTAAACAAAAAGCACGAGCATGCACGAAACTCAAATAAAATCTACTTTCAAATCTACTCGTTTTTTTCAAGTGTATCTCTGGGAGTAGAAACTGTTATTAGTTGTCATTGTCTATTCTATTTACCTGACTTACCTTTGCGATGTTTGTTCTGGACATAACAAAAGGCATTTAATTAAAAACACATTTATTTTATGTATGTACTCGTGTACTTGTGGCTAAAGTGGGGCAATGAACTGTCGTTGAAATGGTTCAGTGAGTCGGACAAAAGGCACTTACAATTTATTTGAATAAATAATACTTTTTTCCTTGTATCATAGAAATGGCTTAATTTGTCCCATGTGTTGTTCAAGGATTCCAGAAACAAATGGCATAAATACATAAAATATCAAAAGAAGTTCAGCTGTAGCCTCCACGCGTAGGTCTCACATATTGTAAATAAATATTTTCATTTGTATTTCTATGGATATTGCAACATCGCTTGCCTTATTACGAACATTTATGGATGCCAAGGCAGCAGCAGTCCAATAGACAGACAGTAGTCGCTTTTGTTTATATCTAGGCTAGCTGCTAATTTCACTTGCCTTCCATTTATGTAGAATAGCCTCCAAAACACACAACTTTGAGATATGCTTGCCAGAGGCGAGCGCACGAAATGTAAATGAAATTCCAAAACATGTCTGGGTAGAAATTTGCATCTTTCTCGATTTAGCAAAATGACGTAACTGTCCGAAAACTAAAACAAAACACTCACACATACATCCTACATGTGGCGCGATAGTAAAATGCTTTTAAATATTTATTTGGTTTTTTATTAAGGAAAGATCTATAAACATGTTTTGCTTTTTATTCGAAAGTCTAATAATTTCAACTAATTATTACCCATAATTGTACGAGTCTTAGAATTGATGTAAGCCGCTTAGTTTTGTCAACGCTGAAAAGCCGTTTACCTCGTTTAAAGTACTCTCCCACTTCTGGGATTTTAACACTACACAAAACCAATTAGAAAAGAAATTATTTTCTACACTTTCCTCCTCTGCAAAAGAGATAAAAGAAACCAACTGTCTCCAAGGTATATTTAATTGCATTTTGCTGAAAGTAAAAGTAACTTGCAAACAAAGCAAAAAAAATGCAGTCAGACAATGTGGCATTTTCTTTTATATTAGGTGTCTGATTTTCAAATTGGATTTTTAGGCTAAAGGGTTGGTTCACCCCTTCCATCGAGTCGGATTAAAATGTCTAGAGAAATGCTTACTTTTCATTGCCCAAACCCAGTAGCAGTTATTCTCTGTCTGTCTTAAAATTTTACATGCCATTAATTTTCCCTAGTCAAAGCGCATTTCCTGCCCACACACAACACTCGGCGTGCACACACCCATATGAAGTGTTCACTTCACTTGAGATAAATTCACAGGTAGCAACCAACGAAATCACAGCTTTTGTTGATGGCCACTTCAAGCTGTCGGTTTTTTTATCTCCTTCTATCTTCTTCGTTGTGATTGATAGTTTGTTTACAAATTTAATTTTCATTTGCTTTTGTTTTGTTTAATGCCTTGTGGCATTCACCTGATGTACGTTTCGTCCCTTATTTGTGTTTACCTCAATGTTTTTCTTTTTTTTTTTCTTGTCCGGGCCGGGCCTTTTATGTGGTCATTCTCTGGGAACCTTTTATGTACAAATATAGAATTATAAGAGAGAGAGGGGGAAGCGTATTTAATGCAAGACAATTTAATTCTAGAATTTATGCAACCCAATCACGTCCTCGAGGTTTCATGTACATAAAAAAGATGTCAACGCCTGCTTCAAAGAGTTAATTTGAACTTTTGGCAAAGGGCGGGGCAATATTCGTTCCCTAGAGAATGTATAATTCGTTCACCTTTTGACTTTGGTTTAGAGTTTTCTATCCTTAAACATTCTAGTTGTATGCTTCACATGTAGCTAGGAGAGCACTCTTATCTAAAACTATTCAATATTTAGCGAGATATTTAGTTTTAAACTATAAATTGAGTCAAACGGACAGTCTAATCAAAAGATTTTGTGGTTCTTTCTTAAAAATTTGTAACCAACAGTATTTGGGTACGTAGAGCGATTTTTAAAAGCTGAATTTCTAGTCGATTTTCATTAATCGTTAGTATTTTGCAATCGAATTTGAACACATTATGTAGAAGGTAGAATTTATAACAGAAATCGGAATTATTTGAGCTACTAAAACCGTTGAATCAATCCGCAGTGATTTCAATTCGCGAGAAAGGGAGGACAAAATCTAGTAAACGCAGATATGTTTGTCAATTTCATAAAAATTTATACAATTTTTTGGTTTGAATTTGGTTTTTGATTTTCTGAATTCTTTATACATAATACATATTTCAAATATCTAGTAGGCTGTTACCTTAAGACCAGTTTGGGTTTCATGTTTATTAATATTGCTCGGAGGAAAACTTTATGAGGACTTTGTTTATTTTTTAAAAATTGAAGTTTCTTGTAGTCCAAACGTTTGGTACAACTGTAACAGTAGAAACCCTATCAAATTGTTTTTGACTAAAATTTCTAAACATTCTTTGTGCCACGCGTTGTTAACTCACGGAATGATGAAAAGAATTTCAGCTTAACCCATTAAAATTTTTACTTAAGATCAGTGGTCAAAAAATTAGTGGAAATAAAGTTTCAGCTGTTGGTCCCACATTTTCTAAAACCGTGTACAAAACGATGGAATCTTTCTTTTCCAATTTGATCAGATTCTAGAGTACAATCTAAGTTCAAGCGAGTACGAGTCGAACTTAAAATTTCTTTGCAGCCTGACTAGGTCTAAGGGATTTGATATAAGGTCATAGGAAAAAGTACACATCGAGAGATTACCGTGTTTCTTCATTTAGGAGTCTTCAAGACCAAGATCCGGAAACCAGATAACATAAAGAAAAGTGCTTAAAAGTGCCGAAACTTTTTTAAACTAAGCGTAAGATAGAAGAAATGTTGGGAGCAGGGACGACTTTTGAAGAAAATTCACGACGGGTTTGTACTTTTTTTTTTTTAAATAATTGTGTTTGGAATTTCTAGTTAGTATAAGAAAATCTGTATTTTTGTAGGTATTGTTAATTCGCAATCGAAAAGAAAAAGACCTACAGTTTAAAGCCAAATTCAAACGGCAAAGTTTAAGAGGCTTTTTCATGGCTAACTTCACACCAGGCTCCAATATCTGGTGAAGGTGTCCGGTTGTATGAAATTTTTTAAAGAAATAACTTTCAGTAGATGTCCCGAAGGTGATCGAAACCTATTCTTATATGATTTCGCAGTTTATTAGGCAAGAGAATATCAGCCATTTTCGCTTTCGTAAAAACTTTGCGATTTGATTGTCAAATCGTCAAAGTTGGTGCTCCGACATTCGAAAATCGCAAAGTTGTGACGTTTTTAAACCGGCGACATCCGAATCCGTGAAAGAAAATTAAATAGAAATTATAGGTTGATGCAGAAACAGACTCCCCAAGGAACTATTTTTTTTATTTAGTTCTTTGACAGTTTAAGATTATTCTTACGGACTCTCCTACTCATTACGCATTAGGAGTATACCTTAATCAATTTTTTAATAGAGACACCCGAAATTAAACAAGTGGGAAACTTTAGTGGTATTTCTGAAAGTGATTTGCTTTCGAATTTGATTTCGTGAAAGCAAATCAAAAGCAGTTGACGGAACGACCTTGATTTCATTTTCATTTGCTTTCGCTTGCAGAACATTTGGCGCCAATTTAAACAAGGGCGCGAAACCAAAAAATGTCGAATGAAATTGTGAAATCTAGTTTTCTATGTAAGTTTGTGGGTAGAATATGAAGACTTGAATGTTTTTAACTTTACAAAGGTTAATTCAATTAATTAGTTATGCGAAGTTACTTATGCCATTCGGTAGAACTGTAGATGTAGATGAATTTAAGGAGAATTATGGAAATAAGTAATCCCGAAAATATTTGCCTAGGTCAAGCACACGTTCTAAAAATTCGGGCACTGATGATTCCTTTCAATCTAGGCCGCTGGTCTATTAATACAATGGGCTAATATGCACTCTAAAATGCAAACAATAAATACATTATTCATTTAATTACACAAATTTAAATGCGAAAAACTTACAACTTTTTTCACATTCAAGTAACAGCAGAACTTAAACAACCGCCAAGCGCGGGGTGCAAGGCAATGGTCACACTAAAATGAAATCAAATCCAAATCAGCCTCGAAGTTGATTTCGTGAAATCAACTACTTTCCTAACTTTTTCTGGGCACACTGCACATTTTGTATGGAGCTGTCGTGAGCAGCTGATGCACGAAATCCAAAGCAAATCAAAATCGAAAGCAAATCACTTTCAGGAATACCACTTTTATTGATAACAAAAACAGGATCGCTCTAAATTGAAATCATACGATTGAAGCTTGGTTCTTAGGTTCTTAGTTTTGTTGTAAAAGCAGCATCCAATTTACGAAGATATAAAAAGAGTTAGTCAATACACGAATGTACCTACTCCATTTAAGTGATCATTCCTACGTTCTCTACTTCGGTTTGTTTTGCCGTTTTACAACTTGACTTATATGCTTTATTACCTTCTCGGAGTCGTTATATGACGAAATTGATAAATATTCTTATTCTGTAAAACTTATATAGGGAATGAGTATACAGTAGTCCAGTGTTTAGCAGTTTTGGGTCGTCCTTTCCTACAAAATATCTCCGAATTTCTAAATGATTTACCAGGAAATTGAGATTCTGGCTAACCTAACCTATTGTCATAGGTTTTGAAAAACTTTTTTAAGTGATTCGTTTAACGAACCTTTTTCTTAATAGACCCCCGCTACTTTATGTTTGGATTCTGGTTCGTTAAGCTACATATTTTCAAGGTTCGGCTTACGGTCGAGTTCTATACACTTGGAAGCGAACCGGTTTTTCGGGTTTAAGCTCTGGTCTTGTAGCTTTGATATTTTTAATAGTATTATGCTACATTTTTTGTTATTGATTTCCAAATCCAATCATTAGTCAAACTGTCCAAATAAAAAGGGTTGGACTTTTTTCATATTTCGCTTCTTCGTTTGGTTTTCTCAAATTAAAACAGCTTATTAATTTTTAATGTCCAAAAGAGATCCATGTCTAGCAGCTCCGCTTAAAAAATTTGATTTTTTGATATAAAAGTTTAACTTTAACTCCTGAGCCATACACATCCCACACCTGCTTTTATTGTAACTTTGGCCCTTTTCTAGCCTTCAACGAAGGCAGCGTAGGGCAAATTAGAGTTTGCTTTCCCAAAAAAACAAGAAAACAAAACAATTCACGCAGTTCAGTTTTATCGTCCTTACTTCCTTCCTTTTCTGAAAAAAGAAAGTCACATAAATAACAAGACCATAGGGAATTTATGTAGGCAGACGTTAACCACAACTCCGCTGTCTGTGTATTTATTCAACGCTTTAAACATAAAGTTGACAAATCACAAATCACACACACACACACACACGGAAATGTCCTTATCCTATCGTCGCGTTGTCTTATCCTTGAACAAAGAAAGACCAACACGTTCTGGTGGTTGTCAACCTGTAGGCCATTAGCGTAATTTGCTTTTTGTCTGCTTCATTCGCTGGTGAAACCCAAAAAATGTTGCGACAAATTCAATTTTTGAGGTTACGCAAAGTCCTGACACTTCCTGTTCACAGTTAAAAACAAAAAAGATAAAAAAAAATTTTTTTGTAGGGTTTCTGCTGCGGTGAGAAAAGTGTAATTAGCTAATTGATTGTACTTGTAAATTGCCTGCAAACCAACTCAGGAATGTCTGAAGTTGTCTAAAGCCTCTACAATTTTCAGTGACCTCATGCCATGTCGGTGTTGAAGTGAAACTCGTTTAACCACGCAGAAGACTCATTTAATATCCCTATATAAGACTGACTACCCAAAGGAAGTGAGCAATTGTCGCTGAAGATGGCCACCTTAAATGAAAAGCGACGACCTAGTATAAGTAACTGGTTCTCCTCATTGCGACGCCAGCCCAAGAGCAATAAAAAGAGCTTGGGTCTAGGTGGAAGCGGCAGTTTTGGTAGTAAACAGCAACTGCAACGCAGTTGCTTTGATCTATCGACGACTGAAGTGGGAACCATGAACAACAGTCGAAGCAGCAGTACCTTCTACATAACGCCCGTTAAAGAAGATCGCCGTTTTTTGGTGGAAAACGGAAGCAGCACTAGTGGCAGCAGCAGCTTGAGCAGTGTCTGCGCTCGTTGTTTTTGTAACCTCCTAACCAAAAGTGAATCACCCAAGGCTAAACAAAAAACTTTCCTAAAACCACCAGCAAAACCTCGCTCACCTTCCCTCGCTCCCTATACAAGTGTGGCAACGTATAATATTATAGCTCTTAATCCGGATAGTCCTCCGCCCGCCAGTCCTACGTTTACCACGGAAACTGTTAGTTGCAGTGATGTAAGTCGAAAGATTGAAATCTCACGTCTACCCTGCGATGAACCCAACACACAAATGTTCAACAAGCGATCTGAACGTACACACACCACTACCACAACAACCACACGAACATTGATTGTGTCACGACCCATAGAATTGCTTCTCAATGAAAAGGGTGAAATCATCTCAAGACGACCGCCACGTAAGGTCCGCTCCAACTCACTTGGTTGTATGCTGGACAATGATGACGAGAGCGGTGAGAGTGGAGGAATGGATAATCCTGGACTGCAACCAGATGCCACAACGGATCCGAGTTCGGTGCTCAGTTCACCATTGACACCCGATGCTGCCGATGCTGGGGAATTACGCTTCATCGATGACAGTTCAAATTCGCAGAGCGAATCCGAACGTAACTCAATCAGCCAGAACAATAATAATAATAACAACAAAAACTACAACAACAGACAGCAGCAGCAGCAAAATAACAATAATAGTAACCATAGTGGACAGTCGAATCTCTGCGAAAGTTGTCGTACGCTCATCGAAAGAAACCGCAGCAATACAGAAGACCACAGCAATCTGGTCATCTTGAGACGACCAAAGCAGGTATGAGATGTGTTTTATAAAACGCTGGAGGGAGGGCAGGGACTTATAATCTAGGCAATGTCATCAATTAAAAAAAAGTTCGTTGAAATCTTAAGACTTTTTAAGGACTTATAATCGCAATAGGTGACTAAATAGTTTTTTGATCAAACTTGACACAACATAAGAAAAGGTCACAAAAATCATTAATTTTAAGTACTGTTCATCTGTTCACCGTTAGCTACGACGTTTCCCCATCATTTTGGCAGCATGCCTATTCCGAGTAGTATCTGGTGAATGTGGTGGTGACTGGTAGGACTTCCCAGTTCATAGTGATTGATTGGTTTTGGACGATCTTAACAGAATGTGGTCCAGAATGGTCACAAATCTCTTGCGCATGCCTTTCTTCATGCTGTGGAACATAGTGAAACTCGCCTTAGGCGGATGTCCCTTGTCTTCTTTCGCCACTTTTAAAGCATAAAAAAAAAAACCCCCCTAGTTTTTAGTTTCTGGTTCTAATTTTTTAATTTAATATTTTAAGTTTTTTGTTTATGGTTTATCACTGAATTGTGCGTTTTTAAGTAGTTATCGACAAAATGGTTCCACACTTAAATGAAATGTAGACAGCTTTTACTGAAATCTTTTAAAAGGAAATGTAAATTTTAGATTAATGAAACTTCAAAACCAAAGTTGATGTATGGGGAAATTCTCAGTTCTGTAAATTGCTGGCAAAGCCCAAAATGTTACGTGTTGCATTTCTCATCGTGGCACAAGTGAGTTGTTGCGACTCCGGTGCATTCAACAAGGACCAAGTTACTCTGTGTACCTTTGGACGAGATAAAAAAATAACATTACCACCAAGTTTTGCAGGTTATTAGAACTGCGTCAAATCAATTTTTATGAACAAGCAATTATGCGGAGCCGAGGAATTTAAATCGTGCATGAATCGTGAGTGCATAAGTGATTTTTGTTATTTCATGATTTTTTCGCTCATAAATTGCGAATTCGGTTTGCTTTGTTTACCAAAAACTCCAAACTAAACATGAGAGGTTTAAAATCAACTGAAAGAGATGTTTGTGGCATCCAAAATTTAGTTTTCGGTAGGAATTTGGTTGGAAATGGTTTCTGAGGGACCCGTCATAGTAAACCATTAAGTAAATGTGTTGCATTATCTTTAAAAGTTGGTCCCTTAAGGATCATTTTGAAATTTTTCAGGCTACAAATAACGTAATTTGGCTTTTAGACAAAAGCGAAGCTCTGGAAAACAGACACAAAAATAAAAATTTTTCCTGGAAATACAATCTATGAATAACAGCATGCAGAAAGTGTGTGCTAATGAATCTTTGGAAATAATACAAGTGTGCAAGACGCCTAATGATGTTTTTAGTATTTGATCTAATGGGTTCAAACCACCAAACCTCCTTTTTGGTTAACTGGGAAAAACTAAAATGTAGACAATTCCTTAAAATTTTTCAATGTTTACATTAATTTAATTCTGTACGCTTTAAATTTAATTTCCATGCTTGTCAAAGAATTTGCATTGTTTGTTGTATAAAAAAAACAGGTTCTACTTGGCTATTTGCTGCTGCCGTTTGGGTTTTATGTTTCCATGTTCCCACCATTCTTGAAATAGTTTTACCTGTCACTGTCTACATGCGTTCATTAGTTTTTCCCCCTTTTGTCTGTGTTTTGATATCAATAACCCGTGGCCACTTGTTGCTTTTTAATAAGAGCCGCTTGCTCCCGCTTTCAGACTTTTTATTGTATACACATACAATCAACGTAAGCTGAGGCTTTTATTTCTCTTGTTTTATGTGATCTTCTATGATTGGTAGCCAAAAGGTTAGATGTTAGATATTTTTACTGATCATTTTACTGCTGTAAAAGCAACGGAAATGGAAGAGCTGGGAAAATTTTTAATCATAAATCTTTTAATGAAGCCATAAAATTATCTAGCTGACGGTCTAAATTGATTAGATATTAATCAACTAATTGAAAAATTATTAATTTATAATCCAATTCTTAATCAGGCCCGGCGGTTTGCAATCAGATCGTGATTTAGCTGGTGAGATTCACCAGAAATACTTCATCACAAATCACAAAGAAAAATAAAACTTTTGAATAATTTGCGAACTTTTGGGTCTCATATAAAATAAACATTTCAAACTTTACCCACTCTGAAATTCCAAAATTGCCCTAAAATTTATCATTGATGAAGCAGATCAGTAATTCGAAGCATTTTAGGCCCGATTTCTCAATGTGCGGTTAGTCAACTTGACAGGCAGTTTAACCGAATTTGCGTGTCTCATGCTGTGTGTGGCTCAACCGGAGGAGCAGACTTAACAGCTGCTCGAGCACTGGTTAAAGATAAGTGCCGATGAAACTATCGATATATTTTATCATTATACAAACAGCTGGCTCCAACATTTTATTTGTTTATATAATTATTTGCTGCCACTAAATGTTTATGAATAAACGAATTTTTCAACTTCACGCAATGAAAATAGAATTTGAAGAGGCAGAGCAACCAATAAACAATGCAAGAGAGTACAGAGAGTACTGATCTTGATGATGCCAAATTTGTTCAATAATTCAGGTTGACAAAATCTACTTGTAAAATAATTTATGCTAGAATCAGAGCTTAAGTTAAAGCCTTGACTTCAGTTGCGATTCAATTGGTTGTGACTAGGATTGTTAGCAGGACGTGTCGGCGCTGCGTTCTTATGCATGTGGCAACTTCCTTATCGCTGCAGCTGACTTCTGTGTAGTCAGCGTTCCTTCATCGCAATCAATTTTAATAACTTTTTCGCAACAATATTACCAGCAGCATTCATTAACATTAAAAAATCCCTAACAAAAATACCATATTTGTTGACCGTGTCTGGTCACCCTAATGCAGCTACAGAAACTTATCGATATCAGAAGAAACTGCTGTTGAGAAAACCAAATGACTTGACCGCTTGTCAACTGGAGGAACAAATTTGACCGGCGGTTGGCCAACCGGAACCTTTGAGAAATCGGGCCTTAGATGTAAACTGCTCAAGTCCAGGTCCATGTCAAGTAATATCCATTGGTCTATGGGGATAAGAAAAGTAGAATTTAGAGCACACCCGAAGAGGTAACTGGTAACGTGAGGACTGTTGATCCTCCCTTCTTTTTATTGCTAAAATGCCATTTCCCAGGAGTTGCTGTCTACTTCTGGGCTGTTTGGACGAAGAGTTTGTTCTGGCGTTTGACCGGGAGAATCTTAAACTATTAAAGAAAGTGGTCAGGGTGGGTCATCATGTAGCTACTCTGACATAAACAGTCGTTGGGACCGCCACTGGTCATAAGCTGATTAGATATATTTTCATCTTGTAGTTTTATAGTCATTGACATTTTTTTCATCATGTTTCGAACTGAAAGAATTTAATAATTCTATCGATGCCCAAATGCCATCAAAATGATCTCATCATGACCGATTCAAGCTAACAGCAAATCTCGCCTATCTTAGCAACAACATTTTTACATTTAACATGCATCATATACACTCGTACTTGGAAACAATTTGTCAATTGTATTTTTATAGTGTTTAATTGACGACATTTTCTACTCTCAGTTGATATTTTGCATACTCTCTTATTAAGTGAAAAGTTAATTTTAGACTAGGCAGTTGAACGACCCTGGCACTCTCACACACTTATATCTCTCTCATTCAATTGACAAATACTATTTGTCTGGAAGTGACCCTTAACGGTCATGGTTCCATGCGCGACATCTCCCAGTCAATAGGTGTCACTTCTAGGCTGTTTTCCTCTAATTCAACTTAATTAAATTTGCATTGAATTTGATTTGGTTTCATTTTTATTACTCTATTTTTATCTCTAGAACGAATCTTTTATGGCGCCAGTCGGTATCTGACACCATAATTGCTGCATTTCCGCTATTCATATTTTAATTTCCATTACTATTTTTATCTCATTTTAGCAAATCAAAGATGAGTTATGCGAAGTTGTCTCGGAGATGGAGGCGCTCGATGTGCCCGAAGATTGTAAGCATTCCAATAAGGATAAACAAATGTCTATTGGACGCAAGAAGTTTAACATGGATCCGAAAAAGGGTAAGTGATGGTATAATTTGCTATAGATGTAAATGAAGTCATACACACACACAAATTGCTTGATAATTGAGCTGATGAAGGGGAATGCAAATTTACCGATGTAAACGAAGCACGTTCCTTCAATGCTGATTTCTACATTCATTTAATAACGTAATGACCCTCAAATGAAATGCAGACATCGAGTGACAGTGATCCGCTGATGGTGGAGGGTGCTGACAAATTTGACAGGTCATTGGCATCTGAAGTATTTAAGTACATTTATGTGGGTGTCTCCCTTAAAGAACTTCGACTTTTTTATAATGAACATGTCAATGACAGTGAAGAAAAACATATGTGCATGAGAGAGTGAACAAACCCAAGTTGCTTCCTAAGTCTGAACAAGTAAACATGGTCGTCTTCAATTTGTTTGTTTAGTGGTTCACTTGCTCACTTAATTGTGTGAGAGTTGGCCATTGAACATCAAAGAACGACTAATCCTTTGATGCAATCCGCTGAAAAATTCGAATGGGTTAGTGGCTTACATCAGTTTTAAATTACCTGTTCGGTCCGTTACATTTTTTTCAGCTTTCCGAAACACGGTTTCGGTTCAGTTCAGTGGTTCAAGCTAGGGTTGCCGGATATTTAAAAATTATCTATATCGCTAATTTTTTTTAATATTGAAAAATTAACATTTCAATATTGAAATTTAGTTGTAAAAAGATCGATATTTTCAAAAGAACAGCACATTTTCTTTACAATACTAAGTTCTATTAATGTTTTTAAGATGTCATTTGACACGTATTGAAAAATTATGTTCTCACTGGTGAGGGTTTGGTAAGGGATTTCGAGAAAAATGAAAAGATTCAGTTTTCGATCCGTTTTTGACCCGTTTTCGCTATCGAGAAAGTGTCGAGAACGGATCCGAAAACGTGTTTCGAGAACTTACGATTTGCTGCCACAAACTAATCGACTTGTACTACTGTTTCGGACCGTATACGGAACACGTTCTCGATAGTTTACTAAGAGAAAATTTCTTGAAAATGTCGAAAACGGATCCGTTCTCGAGGTCGATTGTCGGGTGGGTAAATAAAATGGACACCCACACGCATACACGAAACGACCGTTCTCGAGGTGATTGTCGGGTGGGTAAATAAGTATATGGACTTTTTACCCATTTCACAACTGTTTATGCTCAATTATGCTCAATTTTCTTTTCGAAGTCATAATATGCCGATTTTGGATATGGTTTCGATAAGATAGTGCTCCGATACAGCACAGCAGAATAACTTATCTGGACAATAAAGTTTTTTAAAAAAAAAACCTCACAAAGTGATTCTTTGGACCGAACATTTTCAGGTTCAGGAGGTTTACAGTTTAAAGGGTTCAGATGGACACGAATTTATATTGAGAAACCTTAACTTTTTGTGTAAAACGTTGAGTTAAAATTTTGAAAATATTGATGATTAGGAGCCCCTAAGGCTGGAATGACACTTTCACTTTATAGGGACCATTATTGTCGCAATTTTTGGTTAATGTACAAAAGTCGATGTTGTGTATTATTTCAGCCTCTTCAAAAGCATTGTGCCGAGAATTCAAGCATATTCTTGTTGTCTTATTGTGCCTAAAGTTAATAGCTGCCATAATTAGATATAGTGTAGCTCACAGAATTATTATAATATCAATTGCAGATTAATTTTTTGAAGAAAAGGTGTGTATATTTTTTAAATTCCGCACCATTCACCTTAAAGCATTCGAGATGCTAGGACCAAAATTTCGATGAAAAGTTTCGCTTCTGATAATATTCGATAATGAGTTTAAAAATCGTCTTTTTGAAGAAAAATGCCGATGTTAATTGTGGCTACCTAGTTTAAGCTTAAAATTTAATCAGGAACCGTCCTGTTTTTCAACTTCCGAATATTCTGAAATTCTAATATCGACTTTTTGCATATAATTTCAAAATTCAACTTCTAGAAAGCATTGAAATACACTCAAAGCTTAAAATTAAGTTGACTAAATACATAACGAGGTGTGTTCAAAGTAAAAGGTGAATTTTCGCGGGCTGTGTACATTCGATTATCGATATTTTGTTTCATATGTTTGCATTAGCAGCCAATTTCGATTAGTAGTTTGTTTTTGGCAACTGAAAAGGTTAGTCGCGTTTTTGTGTGCTCTTCGATTTTTGACTAAATGTGAAGGTTTTACTCACTGTTTTCTTTGATTAATTAAGAAAAATTAACTAAATGTACATTTGGCAACTGAACGAGTGAGTAATTTGTCAATTCCTTTTCTGAAAAGTTGCAGTTGAAGTGGAATTAAGAACATGCCTGTATAGCTTTTTTAAATAATGATTAAAAGTAAACTGAGTGCGATTCGACTCGCTTTTTGCTAACCTAAACAAATTCGGCACAAGATACAAGATACGTAAAAGGGAATCCACATATGTCAAAGAATAAATCGAAACGAAAGAGCCGGAGTTAAAAGGCTTACTTTTACTTTTGGTTTTTGCGAAATTTGTCAATTACTTTTCATTCCACCGACCAACAAACAAAACTTTTTAAACCTACAAACTTTTGTCGGTTTGGGATTGCGGGGAAAGTAATCAATTCCACTTTCGATAAGTTGGAGTGGAAGGCAAATTGAGAACAGGTCTGACGATTGACTTTTCAGTTTTCCGTTGACTATAAAAACTTGAACAAATGATTGAAAGAATAACCAACTTTGTAAAACGCATTTCATTCAGTTCAATAACACTTCAAATGTGTCAAAATATTAATTCATAGTTAAAAAATTAAAGAGGTCATGCGACATGAACTATTGAACTTAAATTTATTCATATATATTTTTGGATTTATACTCTACATGTATTGTACATACAAATTTTTATATAAAATGTGACCCACATGTCAACATGTCCAAAACACTTCTATATACTGACTGTCCCATTTTAAAACCAATTAAATATTTACGTCAAGCCCCTCTTTGGCCATAAATTAACGCTGACAAAATTAGGCCACTTCATCTTCAACGAACAATACGAACGAGACGAGGCGAGACACATCCACATCCTGCATAAAATTCCAAATAGGCGCACAATAAAAATGCTAATCCAAATGGCTTAGGGTTGGTGCGTTGGGTTGAGTTGAGAGGAAAAGAGGAGTAAACCATCCGATAACAAAAGCCAAATCGAATTCCTACCAGAGACGACGAGACGATGTCTTGTAGCTTATTATGATATGAATGTGGCACAGAGGAGGCAGGAGGTGGCGAATGGAATCATCATTGTCATTTGTCGCTTTATCGGCCGATTATCAACTATATACATATATACAAACGCACGCACACACTTAAATTAATGGCACACAAATGTGTCATCCATAACGCACAAATGAGTGATACAGTGGGAGTGGGGGAATGGAAGAGGAACCTACGTGAAGTTATGGGGTTTTTTTATCGTGCGTGATGCCTACTAGCGAAATGTGTCTGTTTATCAGGAAGGGAAAGAAGTAGGGGAAGTTCTAGCTGGGATACTCTTCTTCTTCTTTGGCCATTTGATGGTACTAGGATACTATATGAATAAATTTCTTTAAATGGATTTCTAGTCTAACGGGTGAAAAATAAAAATCTGCACAAACTTTAAAATGCCGCCATAACCACAATTCTTAACGGATCTTTATGAAAATTTTACATTTTATATAATAAAAAAAGAATTTGCATCAATGGATTTGGTCGAAAGAACCGATCTTCACGAATTTTTCCAGTAGTACATACGATCTGACAGTGTCTTGGCTAGGTCATAATGTTTGCTTGGTCCGACCACGCCAAATTTGCATTTTATTACGTTCATCCGATTGCAATGAATACTTTGAGATTGTTTGTTTCGCTTGCCCAAGTTCTTGGTGGAAATTGATCAAAATTTACTTTTCGCTAAACACTTTGGGGAAATTGGATCGACGCTTGCTCCGTGGAAGGTTTCCAATACAACGAGATGCACGAAAATTCTCACGAACCGCGAAATTTGCAAAATGTTCGATTGTCATAAAACTTTGGAGAAGGTTTGAACGCCTGCGCGACAGGAGAACAAAGAGAAAGAAATGTGCGGGAAATGGCCCAAAAGCAGCGAAAATTTAAAATCTATTCCGTTCATCCGATTGCGCTGAAATTTTGGGCAGATGGTTAGACCTTGTCCCCGCAAAGTTTCTAAGGTCAAAAATTACGAAATTTGCAAAATAACGTATTTATAAAAGCGTTGTGCTTATAATACAATCAGCGTTGGTAAATTGAAGCTGTAGATTACACGGTCCAAAATATTGCGAAATTTTCAAGTTTTTGATTTGAGCCTGGACTATTGTGAAGATTTGATAGACGGCAATTGTTGATGGATAAATAGGAGGTATAAACCAAACGTCAAAAAAGTCACTTGCCTAAACGATGTAATAAAGAACAGGCCTTTTTAGGGATCTGAAAAAAATAAGCACACGCCGGGTTCAGCTTGTACTTAATAAACTGTCTACATTTATCTATTTTCTGCTTTCAATTTTCCAAATCAATCATTAATTAATGACAATAACAACAATATTTATACTTATACCCGCGATTAAAATTTTCTTTTGATATGTTTCCATTTATATTTTTGTATTGCTTTTATTACAATTCTTTTCTGTTTGTGTGTGTTTATTTGCTGGCATTTTCCGGCTATTATCGCAAATCGTGTAGCTTTGATGCCTTACCCTACGCTTTGCTTTGATTGGCAAATAATGACAAGAGGCGCTCCTTTTTTTTACATTTTATTTATTGAGCCGGCTGTGGTTTATGTTGCGGGTGACTGCTTCCATTGCGATATGCACAATGACTTGAAGACATATATGGGGGAATATTATGTACTTTGTGTGTGTGTCTTTTGTTGGTTCTTGTATTTCCGGGTGCTGTAAATGGAAATTTACCATGTATATAAAGTTTTCTTTATCTTTGTTTTTTTTCAGGCATTGAGTATCTTGTAGAAAATCGACTGCTACGACACGATCCCCAGGATGTGGCACATTTCCTTTACAAGGGCGAGGGCCTCAATAAAACAGCCATAGGTAAGACCGCCTAATAAATACTTTCAATAACTTTGTAATCATTTGAATGTTAATTTTTTCAGGCGATTACCTCGGCGAGAAGAACGATTTCAATGAGGATGTTTTGAAAGCCTTTGTGGCCCTACACGATTTCACCAATCTCATTTTAGTGCAAGCTTTAAGGTGAGTTTTTTTGAATATGAATACAAGTTTGTTAATTATTAATGAAATTTTTCATTATACAGACAATTTCTGTGGTCATTTCGTCTGCCCGGCGAGGCGCAAAAGATTGATCGCATGATGGAGTGCTTTGCCCAACGTTATTGCCAATTAAATCCCGATATCTTTACAAATACGGATACCTGCTATGTGCTCAGCTTTGCCATAATAATGCTCAATACATCACTACACAATCCATCGGTAAGATTGACATGTGGAATATAGGGAGAAGGAAACCTTATAGAACCCTCCAACTTCAGAAGCTGTTACTATAATATAAATTCCCCGAATTGAAATTTTGAGGTTGATTTGGACTTCTTATTTTTTTTTTAAATTTCTTCCGCGACTCTCTCAACCGGATGCGTTGTCAGGAAGTTGTTGCTTGTGCCAAAAAAAGAATCAAGAAAAAACACACAAAATGTATGAACATATTTACGCTGCTTGGCCCAACAAATCGTTGGGTTTGTCCTTCAACTGCGAACTTCTTGCTTGTCAAGCCACAATTATCGACAACGAAGCACTTTTCACTTCCGCATATCACACACACATCGGGTGTTTGCCACGCGAACTATGCAACTCATAGACCAATTACTATAAATAGGTCAAGTCTACATAAGCTTGGGCAGCATAGGTTAGACAAGTTCTTCGTATTTCATAGGGCAGTGCCAATCAATTAGCCCTTGGCATAAATTTGTTTAGAAAATGATATCAACAAAAGAATTAAGAATCGTGACGCACGATGTGTGCTGTTGTAACGAAATGTACCAAGATAATTTACAACTATTGTACAATGATTTAACTATTTATGTAAAAAAGTTATGGGTATATTTCGGACTAGTGATACTATTTAGTTTGTTGGTCGAAAAAAGTTGTAATTTGGACCTTAAACTAATGCTATAATAGTAATAACTGTAATATTGGTTATATTTAAGAAAAGCATTTGCTAAAATTGGTTAAATATGTCAAATTATGCATTTGCTTTTCTCAAAATACAGTATGAGAGTGTTGCCATGGCTTCTCTTATTATTTATGTAAATTTTTAATTTTAATTAAAAGGAGTTGTTAGCCGGCTGAAACTCAACGAAGGATTATAATTCAATAATCAGCACAAAACAAGATCTTTGAATATTTTAAGGTCCTCCCGGTTTTCTCATCAGCAGACTTATTTGCTGTCACACTTCAAATCGTTTTGCATATTCCTTTAAACCAACTTTCTACAAAATACGTACTCGGGGACTTTTAGGAACGCTGCATCGAGTGTATCATTCAAGAAAATTCCACCATGTGCTGTTGGCCTCCGTCTTAGGGCAATCTGAAATTTATTTTTATGGAAATGCTTCAAACACTTTACATACCTTTTGGCTTCGGCTTGATAACGGATATACTTATATTCATTTCCTTATTCATAACAATGAGATATGCGTGCTCATGTCCATTCGATTTCTGAGTTTTGATTTTACAATATTTACTTGACTGATGACACTTCAGCATTGGACCATGGCAAGGACAACATCTGAAGAGCAAACGGAGTTAATTCGTAAAATCGTTGATTACCTCCAGAGTCTCTGCAAGCTATTACTTCACTCCAAAACTTTATAGTTTCATCGTTGTTCTCTTATGATAATATTGACATCCTTTTTTCCCCAATATCTTCTGTGGAAAATCTCTTACAAAATGGGAATAAGGCTTTGTCTTTTGTAAACCGAAAATATGGCAATTTGTGAGATTGTTAATCCGAAAACAGTTAAATTGCTTTATACAATGAAAATATTTTATGAAAATCCCACAAGCGGGTCAGTACCTCAGCTTCAGTTGCATTGTAAGATCAACTAAGAAATTTATGCAACAGTTTCGATAAGATTTCTCCAATTCACCATCCATCTGAAGCAGTTAATTTGCTTTTCGAACTCATATCCTTGATATAAATTTTTCTCAAAATTGTCTGCTTGTATTATAAGTGGGGCGTTCCAGGCAAAAAATAAATATTTTCTGAGGTGATGTCTTCGAATTGGATGAAAATTTGACCAAAGGAAACTTATTATGAGAAAAGGTTTACCTTAAGATTTGAGCTTAATTGGAACTCTTTTGCCGAAGTCTGCACTTAAAATGGTCAAATTGTGAATTTTTAAAATTTTAAATAACTCGAAAACGGTTTCTTATAGAGCTTTGCGATTTTTTTATACTCTGTACCCGAGGTACACAGAGTATATTAAGTTTGTGCAGAAGTATGTAAAAGCCAGAAGGAAGCATCTCCGACCCTATAAAGTATATATATTCTTGATCAGCGTCAACAGCCGAGTTGATACAGCCATGTCCGTATGTCTGTCTGTCTGTCCGTATGAAACCACAGATCTAAGAGATGGAAAGAGATAGAGGTTCGACGTGTATGGGACAAAAACATCTTATACTGCAGGTATAAGGCAGATCAATTTATTTTCAATTTTTGCCACGCCCCCTCCGGCCCCGCAATTAAGAAAAAACGTCAAATCTTCGTCAGTTTTATAGGTAGAAGGTTCTAACTGCCAAACCTTCCGCCAAAAGAATGGTTGAGATCGGATGAACGGTTGTCGAGTTATAAGGATAACAAACAATAATGGGCAGCACTTCACAGGTACAGAGTATATTATAGTCGGGCTTCACCGACTTTCTTTCTTGTTTCAAGTGTTCAGGCTTAAAAAGACCTTTTGAAAATAATTTTGAAAAATTTTTTATCCAACATGTAGTTGCAAAAAAAAATTGGTTTCTTCAAAAAAGACCCACCCTTCAAAAATTTTGAAAAAAAGGATATATGTAATAGCCGCATCTTTTTCAAACATTTTAAGCGGCTCGACTTTTCGGTAGCTTAAAAATTGAAAAAGTTCTAGCCATTTTTGTCATGTAATCATCAAAAAAAAAAAAAAAATCAATATGGAAAATTTTGAAAAAATTGATAATAAGTTTTATTTTTGGTTCTTAATTTGTCCAAACATCACTTTAAGCTATTGAATTAAATTTAGAACCTAGAAAAGAACGCTTTGGCTTTAAAGCTTACAGAAAACGATTCAGCAAATAACTTTAATACGGTTCACCTCCAACCATATTCAAAATATTTAATCGGTAGAGAATTCAAGCAGCGACCTGTACTGGCACCAGTGGCGTTCGCAGGGTGATTTTGGAGTCCGTTCTTCCTTAGTCTTGTATTTAGCACATAAATGTAAATTCAAGAAAATTGCGCTACACAAGTCGCTTATCATGAGGCGGCGATTGGCGTGTTCGAGAGAAAAGTTATTCGGAGGATTTATGGACCTCTAAAAGTTGGCGTCGAATTTCGCATTCGAATGAATCACGAACTGTACGAGCTCAATGGGGATACTAAGCTTGTCCAGCGCATAAAACAACAGCGGCTGCGCTGGATGGGACATGTTACCCGTATGGATGATAACGCTCCAGCAAAACGAGTGTAAAGTCGGCTTGCAAACGAGTTAGGAGGCACACCCGGGCCGGGTAGACCAAATCGGAGATGACGCGACCAGGTGCAGGGAGATATTTCGTAGCAGGGTGTGCCCTTCTGGTGGGATGTCGCTCGGGACAAAGGCGAGTGGTGGACATTAGTTGCAGCGGCCGAGACCTAAAAACGGTTGTGATTTCCAAAAAGAAGAATAATTTAATCCTATAGCCTAAAAAGATGTTTGAGCAAATTAAGAAAACTAAAATTTATTAAAATTTTTTTCCAAATTTTCTATATTTACTTTTTTGAGATTACATGTCAATTATTTTTTTTTTTCAAAATTTCTGAAGGGTGGGTCTTTTTTGCTAGGCTAAGTTTTTGGAAGAAACCAATTTTTTGCTAAGAAATGTTGGAAAACAAAATTTTCTCAAAATTTTTTTAAAAGGCCTTTTTAAACCTGAACAATTTGAAATAAATCCAAAAGCTATGTCTTAAACCGCTTTCGAGTTTTTTAAAATTTTAAAAATTCACAATTTGAACTTCCGCAGAACTTTCGAAAAAGAGTTCCAATAAAGCTCATATCTTGGGGTTATGCTTTTCTCATAACAAGCGCCCTTTGGTCCAGATTTCATCTAATTCGAAGACATCATCTCAGAAAATATTTTGTTTTGCTTGGAACGCCCTATATATGTACAGACAGGGTGGTACATTTAAAAATTCGAATTTAATTTTGCTATAAAAACAAAAAAAAAAACGGCTCAATATTTTTCAAAGGTTGAACATTTATTGGAAAGGTTGGTTCATGTCGTTTATTTATGAAAAACAATTTCGGTGAAATGACCACCTCGGCTGACTTGAAAGTAGACCATTCGATCCACCCAATTTTTGAGAACATTTTCAATTACAATAGCAACTCGAAACTCGTTCTTCAGCTCATCAATTGTTTCAGGATTGTTTGCATAACATTTGTCCTTGACCGCTCCCAAAAAAAATAGTCTAACGGTTTCAAATCACAGCTTCTTGGCGTCCAATTCACATCTCCATATTTGCTGATTATTCGATTTTCGAAGATAGGGCGCAAAAGATCGATTGTGGCGTCAAAAGTTGCGCGTGCGTGTCTTTTGACCAAACGCCAAGTCTTCCGCTTAAATTTCCTCGAAGAACCAATCACTTAACATTGCGAGGTAGCGCGAGTTGACGTCGATGGTTAGTTTATCCACCAACATTCCAGTTTCACAAACTCGCTTCACGGAATTATCCACAAATTGAGTTTCTGGAACATTTTTTTTTTTGTTTTTTTTTTTAAATTTCGCACAGTTTGAGTCACAATTTACCACTGAAAGATGTTTTTAATATTTTCCAACTTTCTTCAAGCGAATAGTAACCCATTTCGTAAATGTCAAAGTTCTTACTAAATATTAGTCGCTTTCTGAATGACATTTGACGGTTTTAAAGTCAAATTATAAATAGTTCAAATTCCAAACACTAGATGGACCACCCTGTACATCGTTATCTGGCGAAATAATTCCTTTTTTAAAATTTTTTTTTTTTTTTTTCGAATTTGATAGCCATCAGATAGCCTTAAACTCCTGATCCTGCAGTCAGAATTTAGGAAATTTTTATTTGAAAGCTTTTGGCATTTTTGTCAAAGGATTTGTAAACTTGGCATGCAATTTTAAATGACAGTGTCGGATTGCTTATAAGTCTTGCAAATGACTCTGAAATCGAGATAGCACAGCTAACTTTGCCTCTTTTGAAACACTTGAATCCGATCGTTCCTATGGCAGATGCAAGCAATAGTCATCCGATCCAGGTCGTTCCGACATTTAAGCAGTGTGCAGTGCAAGGGAGACCCTGTGTAAAGATAACATCCCGTCATTTCTTGCTAAAAATGATTTCGACTTCTTTTGTCAGCTTTGAACAGCTGATTTGGCAACACTGAGTATAATATATAATTTATTTATTGTAACGTATCATACGCAATTCGCAAGTACGGCAACTACATCCAACTATCCACCGAAAAAAAGTTCCGAATCGTTTTGTAAAAAAATTATGGAATTATGCTTATGCAATGCATCTGACATCTGTTTTACCTGATGTCAGTCTCTCCATTTTTGAAAGCTTTGCTCCTCTTTGATTCTATTTCGCGATTTTATGATTCGTCAGTCACTGTAAAGTGGTTTGAAACATTATCTCAGCTTTTGTATATTTTCATTTATGGTATTCTAGTAAAATAACAATCATTTTTGTAGACTTGAAAGTAGTTTCTTGAGTATTAAGCGGTTTTATTACCAGGAAAAAGACTCGGATTAAGATTTTACTACTGCATTAGATCTGGAATGATTTCCCCCTTGAATGTCAGCAGAGTTTGCTTACATTACTACTATTTCTTATTCTCTTTCCGTTTTTTTGTAATGTTTTGACTCCTTATTTTACGATAAAATGTTTTGATATATATATGAGCCTCTTCATTTTCACTACTCTTTTAATTTTCAATAATTTATCATAAATTTATTTTCATATTTTCCCGGCAGGTCAAAGACAAACCCACCGTTGAGCAATTCATCTCAATGAATCGTGGCATCAATAACGGCGGTGATTTGCCCCGTGGCTTGTTGGAATCTCTGTACGAGTCTATAAGGACGGAGCCGTTTAAAATACCCCAAGATGATGGCAACGATCTGATGCATACGTTTTTCAATCCAGACAAGGAAGGTTGGCTGTGGAAACAGGGTGGCAGGTAAGATTGAAACATTACTTAAACAAATTCGCAATTAATTTTCACACAACTCTGCTCCATTTTCAATAGATACAAATCGTGGAAACGACGCTGGTTCATATTAAACGACAATTGCCTGTACTATTTTGAATATACCACAGATAAAGAACCGCGTGGCATAATACCGCTAGAGAATATTTCGGTGCGTGAGATACACGATCGTAGTAAGCCGCATTGCTTTGAGCTATTTGCCACAGGTGGTGCGGATATAATCAAGGCATGCAAGACTGATTCGGAGGGCAAGGTGAGTGAATGTGAAATAAGCATAATGTTTGAAGTATTTGACTTATGATTAAATTCTTTGCAGGTGGTTGAGGGCAAGCACACTGTATATCGCATGTCGGCTGCCACAGAGGAGGATCAACAGGAGTGGATCAAGCGCCTCACACAATCCATCAGCCACAATCCGTTCTATGATATCCTAGTACAAAGAAAAAAGAAGGCACTCAGCAAGAGTTAATATTAAGACAGAACAAGAACAGCTCCTTCACCTCTTAGCCTAACTATATTTCTTGTCTTGGATCTCAGTGAATTAATGCTTAGCGTGGCTTGGCACTCCCACACACCTACCTACTATATCTCTATGTTTTGTGTGAGTGTGTGTAAATGCATGAATTTGTGAATTTTGTTATGTTTCTGTTTGTTGTAAACTCGAAACCCTAAGCCATTGCCACGCTGATGCACTTCGAAACAAAAAACAAACTTTGTCTCTATTGTTGTGATATAATTTATTTACCTTAAGGCATTAAAACATAAATGAAATGAAATTGCAAACATAAGAAAAAAAGAAATTGAAAAACACACGTTCTCATTAGTGCAAATTAATTGGTAGTGCTTGAGAGTTAGTAACTAAGTTTGCTATCCCCCACCCCTAATTTAGTGCTATGATGACAAACATATCCCAGAAGCCAAAAACTATGTTGGAAGTGCTCTAGTTATGTTAACTAAATGGCAAATCTCCTGCTCAATAATATGTTTGCTTGGCAATTATTATAGCTGTTAATTAAAGCGCGGCAAACTGTAAAGATTTGTATATGGTAGGCAAAGTAAAGCATCAGCGTCATAAACTACCAAAGATCTGCAGTTTTTCCCATTTACATATAAATGCACATTAAATGGACGTGAGTTCATTACATTTAAATTGTCATTGAAAAAAACCAAACGAAATTGTATAATGAAATCTGTTCCTGTCCAAAATATCACCAACACCGCCACCATACAAGAGGAGCTGCAATAACCAATGCCAGAGCATAACTCTTATGATAATTCTAAGAAGTTTTGTACATTAACAATAAATATGTATTGTGATATACATTTCAATGAGTCATTGGCATATAGTACCCACAACCTTTCAATGGAATCGAAATATGAGAATATTGGGAATAATTTTTGTATCATTTTTGGAGAAGACGCCTATCGTAACCGTTTGCAATATTAAACCTAAACACATTAATAATCCCATTCACCTTGATTAATTCATATTATATATATATTTATCCTATGAGCAGAAAATCGAATCGTATTGTAGTATATGTATCTATACCCATATGTGTATGTTTATTTAAGTAAAAGTGCGTTTTAGCATGATCCATGTATAATACTGCATACATAAACACCAGAAAACGTAAATTTTATATTGGCTTTAGCATATAGAATTATAAATGTATGTAAATCAATTATGTATGTCTTGTCTAAGGTTTATTAAAAAAATCTTGAAATATAAAAGGAAAAACTCTTTCAGTGGGTTAAGTAAAACCAGGAAATAAGGTGTGCGAAATAAGTCGGCACCTTATAAAGCTTATGATCATCTGCCAGAGCTTTTATTAATAATTTTTTATTCAATGCAAAGTCGTGCAAATATATGTAACAGGCAGAAGGAAGCATCTCCCTCCGCCCCATAAAGTATATATATTCTTGATCAGCATCAGCAGCCGAGTCGATATAGCCATGTCCGTCTTTCTGCCTGTCCGTATGTCTGTGTGAACCACCTTGATCTCGGAGACAAAAAGAGCTAGAGCCACCAAATTTTGTATGTAGACTCCTATCTATGTATATATATAAAACTGTTCAACCTGACTGAAAATTCTGTCGGGAAATGTGGAAAATTCAAAGAAAACAGTTGTATGGAACTTTTTTGATTTTCATCCGATTGGGTTCAAATTTGTTTTCAGAGATCTATATGAAAAGTTTAACTTTGACTGCATACTAATTTTCCGGAAAATTGACCCCCCTTGGTGGTTGTATGGGTTGAATTTTAGTTCTCTGCGATCAGCTCCAAATTCTTTTTCAAAGTTACTCATAAAAAAATATGACCAGCGTGACTTTCACCTTTTGGTAAATATACCCCCAAAGTCGGAAAATGGTTGGAAAACTGTTGTATGCAACGTGTTTGTTTATCATCGGATTGGGGTCAAACTCATTTTCAAAGATCTACATGAAAATTCAACAATGACTGCATACTCATTTTCCGGAAAATTCATCCCCCCTTGGTGGAAATTGGGTGATAAAGGTTATGTGGGTTGAATTTTAGTTCCCAGCGATTAGCTCCAAATTCTTTCTGAAAGTTACTCATAAAAAAATATGAAAATATGAAAGTCACGCTTTCAACTTTTGGAAAGTCTACCCCAGAAGTCGGGAAATGGGCGGAAAACTGTTGTATGCTAATTTTTTGATAAACATCGGATTGGGGTCAAACTCATTTTCAAAGATCTATATGAAAATTTAACATTGACTGCATACCAGTCTTCTGGAAAATCTACCCCTCTTGGCGGAAATTGGTGGGTAAAGGTTGAGTGGGTTGAAGATATCTGGATTATGACCTGACTGAGAAAATTATAAAAATATTCAGTTTTTCATTGTACTTGGTTGTGTGCGGGATCTGGACCTGAAGAAGGCCATGGTGGAGGTGGCCCTGGAGGTGGACATGGAGATGGACCTGGAGGTCGAAAATGGTCCTGAAACCGCCATATTTGCAAATTTCTTAATTTCAGTGAAACTTTGGGGATTGGTTGGACGCTTGCCCGGGAAGGTTTCTAAGTAGAAGAAATAGGCGGAAAATGGTGCACAAACCGCGATATTTGACAAGTTTTTGGTTTTAGTGAAACATAAAGACGCTTGCCCGGGAAGGTTTCTAAGTTGAAGAAATGGGCGGAAAATGGTGCTCAATTCGAAAATTATAGGTTAACCGATTGCAATGCAACTTTGAGGAATGTTTGGAGAATTGGTGAAATATATCCCAAAACGTGTGTTCAAGGCCAATCCTTATTTTTGGGCCGATCTTTATCAAATTGGGTTTGTAAGCTTTAATTTTTAAAACTCCACTCAGTTTAAAGAAGACATCGCTTTAAGTTTAAGCAAATAAGATAAGTGCATTTTGACTTATAATTATAATCATTTTCACATCAGTAGGAATGTTTTAAAGCGTATTAGAGAAGTCTCCAATGAAGATCGAGCTAAAATATCAGCATATCTTGAAATGGGGATGCCTCTACAGCAGAGGCAGGCAAGAAATACATTCACATTTTTGCATTGGTGTGTGTGAGAGCAGCGCAAAAATTGCTCTCAATTTTAGTAGCAACGACTGCGTCAAGGCGCAAGCCGAACACGCTACGCAGCGGCGCTTGTACTGCTTATTCTGTGTGTGTGGAAGCAGCGCTGCTTTAAAATTTTTCCTATGGAGAGAAGCTACAGTACAATTTTAAAGTCAAGAACGTTCGTATGAAAAAATGGCCGTCAAATGTCAACTACTTCCTCGACACTAAGTTGCTTGCTTGCACTTTGCAGAGATGCTTTAGTTTTGGCAAAGTCTGATCTTTAGTGATAAAAAAAATAATTTTTAATGGTCAGATCAATCTATCAATATAATTTCGGGATATAAGGACACCATAGCAAGTAAGAGTGTTACGCAATTTTCAAGAAGATTCACGCATTATTTGGACTGCATTTGGCTTTGTTGAAAAGAGTCCAATATGCTTTATCACACATAAAATGAAATCTGAAAAATATGTTGAAATATTAGATGAAGTTCTTGTAAATTTTGGAGAAGAATATTACTAGTTCAGATCTTAATTCCAAAGGATACCTTTGGGGCATTATATGCATGGAGGCAATTTAACACCTTAAAAAAACTAAGAGGGACAATTATCGCAGAGTGGGCTGAATTGAATGAATCAATTCTTAAAAACTTGGTTAATTCAGTGCCAGGACGACATATTAAAAACAACACGGAGACTTAATATTGAACTAATCTGTGTGTTCTGAAATTATAGGTTCTCTTATTTTGTTCTGAAAAATATTTATATAATTTAAATAAAATCTATCATGATTTTTTTTTTGTTTTATTTTTTATAAACTCATAAAGATTTCAAAACTTAAATTTGCAAAACTTAAATTGAATTTTTATTTCGTTAAGTTTAAAAATAAAATGCAAATATTTGAAAATATATCCAGACTTAGCTTAAATTAAGGACTATTTGTAAGTAAGTTTGCCGTATTTAGGTTACCCAGTAAGGTGACTTATTGTGAATTCTTTTGCCGTATTTCCATTTGTATGCGTGTGTCATTCCATGTGAAAAGTTGTCACACTCTCCTCTCTCCGATTGATGGCGGAAAATTAAGGGTAGGGTTTTTGTTTGCACAGCTCACTTTGTTGTTGCTGATGTTGATTTACATCAAGTTTGTGATTTTGAAAATCGTTTTTTTACCCACACACTAAATTTGTATGCGTGTGCCCTGTCAGACTCCCTGTAGTTCAGCTGGTGTCAAGGCACTACCAGGCCTAACGATTTGATGCATCACTGGTGTCAGTCTCGACGTTAACGACAGGTAATGCATCACAGCGCTAGTCTAGTACGTGAACTATAGTGTGCACCCATCACAACACTAACGACTGGTAATGCAGGGTGGTACCGATCGGTACGTTTTCCGGACATTCCCATACAAAATTCGTTAGGCAAATACTTGGCTGGTGGTTGGTCTGGTGGCGAGTGCTGACTACGAAGAGTTAGAGAATTCGTTAATGCAGCACCGGTGCAGCTGAACTACAGGGCTCTCTCTCACTTACACACTCTCTCTTACATACTCTCTGGCTCACTTAGCAAATGCTGTCAGTCCACTTTTTTCAATGTTCGCCGTACCTATATAGTTGTATCATGGTTTCGACTTTGGCATTTATTTCCCAAATTAGTTTCCATTCAAAATGTTTAATTACTGTCAAATCTTAAAATCAATGTGCGTATTACACTAGTTTAAAACCATAATAACCCATTGAGGCCAGCATTTTTTTTTGATTACTTTGAAACGCTGAAGTCGAAAATTAAGTACAAACATTTTGTAAGGCTACGTTTTTGAAATATGAATTTTCTGGAAGTACTCCAACATTTTAGATTTAGATAAAGACAGGATCGGATGAGTATATATTAAAATTGGCATTGGATTAATCGGTCGTAAAATGGGTCTTAGTTAACAAACCTTTTTTGCTTTCAGTGTTAGCGTTCCCAATCTCATCAGTTATTTATAGTAATTTATTATTATTAAATGTTTAAAAAAAATTCTGTAAAAATCGGATAACTATCAGCCCTGTTTTCGTTTCTTAATTCGATTGATCGGATTTTCTACTAGGTGCGATTTCAAAGAAACAATTAAAGAATTTGGTTGGAACGATTTGCCATTAAGATTATCAAAAGAAAACGTATGGAAATATGAAATAAAAAGACGAATGACAGAGTCGGTTTTTGGAAGCGGGAAAATTAAACAATTCCGATTCCGCATGATTTGATCTAAACTGAATAAGGAAACAGGACTGTATATCTCACAGCTGCAATAGGACCGATCGGTTGAAAAATTGATTTTACTGGGAAAACCTTTACGTTTTCAATGTTAGCGGCTCTTAACTCGGCCAGCATGTATAATTTATGATTTCAAATAGATTTGCATACCAGCACTTTCCAGGGTACAAAAGCTTCGGCACTGACGAAGTTAGCTTAGCCTTCTCGTTCTTCGTCCATTTCGACTACTATTTCCGAAAGCTTAAAATAGATTATAAACATTGTTCCGAATTCCAAGTCGATTTTCGCACAACCGTTTGTAGTTTAAATTCAATTATGAGAACGTTTTATAGAAGTTGGCAAGCTTATACAAACGAGTATAAGATTACATGATCGGGTTTAAGTAAGTAAACTCGGAATTGTTTAACCAGATGAACTGATGAGTTGACAGCTCAATGACAAGTGGATTCAAACCGTATAAAACGGGCGATGTGATCTAGTAACCACAGATTTGCTTGTCATTTACATATTTATATAGAAATTTTATTTAATTGGAAAGATAAACAATAATTACGTAATATATACTTACTAGCTGACCCGGCAAACGTTGTTCTGTCATATAAATTGATTCTAGTATAATATATTTTTGTGAATTTTTTGGTTGTTATTCTCCGAACCGAAGGTACAACTGGCTGAAAATCGATATTAACCGTTCTACATAGGGAAAACTACGAATTTCCAGCCCATACTCAAAATTTCCAGTTCATGACTAAACTAAATTCTGAGACTTGTAAAACGTCTAACACTCACATTATTACTTTAAATACCAATTCTCTTATCGAAAGGTGTAGGTGAACCACTTTAAAACCGTTTGTCTGCTTAAGCATTTATGACTGGGAATCCGATTGAAAATCTTCGCCTTCGAGATGCGATTTAGAACATCATCCAGCATTACTTGCCGGAGAATCTGCCATCAGAAACAAATCATCAGCATACATAAGAAATTTTATGTGTGTCCCTCCAACCGCAATACCACCTCCAATCCAGTGAACTATGTCATCGATATACAGTGCGAATAAAAGTGGGCTTAGCATGCATCCCTGTTTTACGCCAGTGTTATATTCGAACTAATTGGATAACTTAGTTCCATCCCAGACTGCTGCCTCGGTTCCATTGTATAAGTTTTGCAGCACTCTTAAAATGTTATAAGATATGTTGAGGTTGCTCAATTTGTACCACAAACTTCTTCTGTTGACAGTCTCAAAAGCGGCTTTAAGGGGTTAGGTGGGTTTCAAAGGCTCAAAACAGGTACATTTTTACGAATTTTTTTTTATTTAACCAACAAAATATTTCATTCCATCAACTTACCATATAAAAGGTATATATTTTATAAGTAAATTGTGAAATTTTCATTGAAAAATATTAAAAATTAAGGCGTGGACGACGTCGTCTCCTGTGACCCCTCCAAAAAAAAGTACCCCTCGGCGTGGTCAGATAACTCATGACAGATTCATCAGCAATGCAAAAAACCAAAAATTTTCTGTTAGTAGATGCTTAAAGCTCGTGCTTGGACGAAGGAAAAAAATTTGAGTTTTTGCATCCGTTTTTTTGGCGGCGTTTTTTGAGTAAAATTTGCACCCTTCATGGCCTTGAAAAATCACTTAAAATAGAAGAGAAAAAAATCCTTCGTTCAAGCACGAGATAATGTTATTTTAAAGAAGTGTGCAAAATTTGAAAGAAATCGGTTCATAAGTTTTCGAGAAATCGTGACTACCGATTTCAAAAACGAAGTTGCGAAAAACGCGTTTAAAGATTTACATTCACGCTGACATAGCCTGATGGGTAGAGCATCCGAAGGCTATATGTATTTTATATTTTAAAACTTTGAGAGAATATTCTAAGCATATTAAATTATAAGATAAGCAAAAAAAAATCGATTTTTTGAAATTTTGAAACCCACCTAACCCCTTAAAGCAGCGATGTTCCTCCATAGCCCCCAGGGGCCGAGCGCAATCGGCTATTTACATTATTTGCATTTGAGCGTAAGCAGAGCTCTCTTTGCCTTCATTCGCTGCCCAGTCGTCGTTGAGGGCAGTTAAAAGCTGGGCTGTGACGCTTTGATATCGCACACCAATACACTCTCACTTTTTGGCCTCGCTCTTCTTGAACATCGCTGCTTTAAAGTCCACCAGCAATAGAGTTTTTTACTTGCTTGTAGGCGGGAGGTTGCGATCGATGTGAGCACATATATGGCGTCTACCGTTGAATATCCAAGCCTGAATCCAAAGTTTTGCTGAGTTTTGAATGTTCATTTACCCATCCCTCTAATCTGGTAAGCAGAACCGATGCGAGGATTTTAGCTTGAACGTATATAAGGGTTATACCCCTATAGTTACTGGGATCTTCGAGGTTGCCTTTCTTGTGTATTGGAATTATAATACTTCTTTATACAACGAGTATAATCATTCATTTCATGCCTCCTAACCCGCCAAAAACTTGCGCGCTCACAATTAGCTTCGAAAAGCTAAAATATTTTTGGTGAATCGATATGTACTTCTTAGTTACAGAGAAAACAATGCATATATTTATTCAAGTTATCTTTTCTGGTGATAAATATCAAATTCAGATGGTCCAAATGGAATGCGAAGTTATTGGGCAGATTCTCCTTATGGTTTCAATAAGGAATTTTTTGGCCACTCAAGAACTGCGTTTTGTAAGCACAGCCTAGTAAATAACAATTGATCGTTTTTCCCTTTGCGGTCTGCTCAATAACAAAACCGAAAAAACTCATGCACGCTTGCTCTCGCTCTGAGCAGAACACTTTGATTCTCTTTGTTTATGTTTTCAGTTGACTATTCTCAGTTGAGTTCTTTTTGTTTTGCTCGTTCAATAACCATTTATTGGGAGCGGTCTGACTGAGCGCTCGCACATTGAGAGTCAGCAGCTGAGCAAAAAAATCAAAAACTCAGCCTGAACGGTCTTTTTTTTCAAGGACTCTGTACCTGCCAGCGGGCGTCGCATAGCTGGCGGGTGGGCGTGAACGGTCTTAACTTCTTTAATTTGTCTTTTTGGCAATGAAACTTAAAACTTAATTTCTCACTACTATAATTAAAATTTATCTTATTTTAGATTCAGATTTGCGAAATATCAGTAAGTTATGTATTGCTGCTTGGCAAAATTTTTTTTGTCGATTTTTTGCATATTTTCATAGTTTGGATAATTGAGAATATCGTCCTAAAAGGATTTTTTTAAATTCGAAATTCTTTAGAAGATATAGCCCTTTTAATGACCCAAAGTGATCTGATTTGCCTAGCAACTGTGAGTCACAAGCCCACACAGACACCTCGCTTTCACATAACACACACAAACGCAAATGACTTTTAAATTTTCACTCACAGCCATTCGGTCAGCGAGTGAACAGAGCAAAAGGGAATTAAAATTATTGGTTGTTCGCTGAGCAAAGAGCGAAATGTTCAAGAGCCGATGAGAACGGCTCATCTCTGACTCTTTGCTCAAAGGTCCGCAAATAACTCTTATTTTGAGACAACGAAAAGCGCTCAATTGTTATTTGCTAGCTCTGAGCACAGGTTTTAACAAATTGCGACCGCTCTAGTTTCTGGAGGGTTAGGAGGCATGATATCCTTTTTGACACCCTTCGGGTAAAGTGGTAAAAGCTTTAAAAAGGTCACTTTACTAGCTAGCCGGCTGCAAGACGATGCTGAACTCGACACTTACTGTAAAATTTGACGTTTGTTCCGACTAGATTTTTCAAGAAAATTATGATTAATTGAACACATAGGCCGGTTTCCTAAAATGAATTAATCATGCCTTTTTTTCAGATCCGTTAAACGTTTTGCTCGTGGAATTTTATTGTTAATTAACTTTGATTTCACCAAAATTATAAATAAACTTTCAGCTGAGTCCTATCACTCCTAATCCTTCCATTCTGTACTTTGATTAACGATATTTTTAATGCTTGCCAAGATTTGAGAGTAAAAATTTTGGTGACTGCCGTATAAATATGAAACTCATCTTAATAAGGTTTCGGTAAATCACCATAAGGGAAGGCTATTAAACATTAATTCCCCTGAGTAACGGGTATATCGAAACTTAACTTACTTGGCTTTGTTGACGCTCACAAACTTAATATACTCTGTGTATCTCTGGTACAGAGCAGAGACCTGCAACAAGCCTCTAATGTTCGATGACACTCGTGCATATACTTGTCTTGCTTGGGCTTGCTGCCTTGGTTCGACACACTCGAAATGATCGAAAGCACATTAAGTCAGAACGAGTAAGCTGTTTGCTTTGCACGAGTAAAAATATGAACAAGCTCGCTTAAGCTTTTGCCGAACTTTGCAATCAAGCAGGCTGCCCGCTTCTGCAAGAGTCATAACAAGCCATTCGCCAGCCATGGGAAAGCCTTTCGATCTGCACTCTGACTTACTCGCACTGCCATCAAAATTTACTCTTACTCTCTCTTACTCGAGTTCTTGACAGAGAGCTTAAAGCAAGCAACATTCTTACATATTCGTGTTTTGTTTGACTTTATTTTCCCATAAAATTATGCTTAAAAATTACAGAATAGTAAAATCGCAAAAACAAAAATCTTCCGTCTTTTTACTCAAAGGAATACAAAATGTAGGCTATCATGCTATCTCTTTTGCTCTCACAAGTTGTTGTTTCTGGCGTACAAATAATGTATGTACAAGCTTTGACCATAACAGCACGCGGCAGATCTTTGACTTAGGCCCGATTTGTCAAAAGTTCCGGTTGGCCAACCGCCGGTCAAATTTGTTCCTCCAGTTGACAAGCGGTCAAGTCATTTGGTTTTCTCAGCAGCAGTTTCATCCGATTTCGATAAATTTCTATCGCTGCATTAGGGTGACCAGAAACTGTCTAACCAATCGACCGAATCAGCTGTGTTGGTTTGTTTTATTTTTATGATATTGGCAATAACCAATTGGTCATTGTTGAATAAAATTAAAGTTGAATAAAATTATAATTACCTAGAGGGAAAAACTTTTCGGTGGCTGAGGAGCATTTGCTGGTGGACCAAGTCTTGGAGAACAAGAGGGGTGATTCCATTACTTGGAAGCAGAAGGCCGAGGCTTGGCTTGCTTGCACTGCTTGCACATTTAAGGAGAAGTACCCCTTACGGTTGCGGAATATTTCTGCATTTTCGCCACCAGGTGATTGAATGCGGATATGGGTCCGATAGCCCCAATAACCTTAGGAAACTGACTATCTGACAGAATCCATTGATTGTTTCCTGCATTTTTCCAACATCCATTGCAATATATTCCCATGCCAGTAATGAAATAGCGTGGGACACTTGCTTAACTGCACGACTTGCCGAAGGAACGCTGACTCCACAGAAGTCGCCTGCAGTGATGAGGAAGCTGCCGGTGGCATAGAAACGCAGCGCCACTAAGAGTTTGGTCTCTGATAGCAATGCATGATTCATGTTAACAATCCGAGTCTTGATAAATTGAATCGCAATTTTAGTTAGTTTTTTTACCTGTTAGTTAGTTGTTGATTTTGTCAACCTGAATCGTAGAACAAATTTGGCATCATCCAAATCAGTAAAGTAATTAGGCCTCTTCCTGTACTCTCTGGCATTATTTATTCGTTGCTCTGCCTCTTTAAATTTCATTTCCATTGCGTGGAGTTGAAAAATTCATTTATTCATGAACATTTTGTGGCGGCAAATAATAATATAAATAAAGCAAGTGTTGTTGACAGCTGTTTGTATATCGATCAAATATATCGATAATTCCATCGGCACTGAGCTCGCGGTTAACTTTAACCAGTGCTCGAGCAGTGGTTAAATCTGTTCCTCCGGTTGCGCCACACACAGCATGAGACACGCAATTTCGGTTAAACTGCCTGTCAAGTTGACCAACCGCACATTGAGAAATCGGGCCTTAGGCAACAAGTAATCTCGGTTACTCGCGACCGAAGCTACGAGTATGCCGCGAGTATTTGTACCGAACGAACTTTACTTTTTACGTCTCGCAGCAGAACTTAAATTTTAGCAATAAGGTCTTATGACGACTCGCGTCTGAAGCTCTGAGTCAACGGGAGTGTATGTACGGAAAACACTCGAGTTTGCAGATGAAAGGATTCGCCTTTACTCGTACCTTTTTGCGATTTTTGTTTTGTGTATGCCGTTTGAACAAGCTCAACAATCAAGGCGCTTAGTTTACTTGTATCGCATTTGAAACACGGGTGAGAGAGTGTATTCGTGATGGCTCGTTGCAGTTCTCTGCTACAGAGTATAAAAACTAATCGATGAACCTGCCTTCGTTTTCTTTTAAGGAATTTTACATACCAATTTTGAGATCCGTAGCTCTAGCCATCTCTAAACTGTAGTCGTTCACGCTGACATGGCTTTATGAACTTGGCTGTTTTTGACGTTCCCTTTGATGTCTTCAGCCTGTTACACTTGCACAAACTAGTTATTCTCTTTTCCACCTTTAGTTCAGGGTTCTGAAATCGGTGTCAGGCATATAACATCAAAACTTTTGTTGTTCCAGATGACATAAAAATTGATTTCGGCGCAATACTTCTTTCAGTTTTCAAAACTGCATTCTGGAAACCAGCCTTTAACTGATTTAAAATTTATGGTAAAAGTCAACTTTATTAAAAAAAGGCACAAGCAAAACAAATTTGTGACTTAAACAGGGGAATAATATCAAGTATTTAGGTAGGTAGACGGTAGGTATTATAATGAAGTACATGTGAATACTGAGGAGGGAGTATATCAAAATATAGTAAGTATCAGCGTATACATTTATCCTTTAAGACAAATCACCCATTCAAGTAAAAGATAAACAAACTTAATCTAAATCTTGTTTAAGTACAAATTAGAAACTAATCCAACTGCTTGCTCTCATCCCGATTCCGCTTGAAGGACACTGAATGGATCAGCAGTGGTGGCAAATTGCCACGTAACATTTGCAAACGCTTGCTCTTCTCCTTCTCGGGCCGACGCATGTCGTCCTTGGATGAATTGGCCGATGTTGAGGCAGCCGATGTGTTTGAAATGGAGGCCAATGAAGTGGAACCGGGCAACATTTCTGAACTTTGTGTCATCAGCATGGCCGAACGGCGGAAGTAACGTGGCATGGAGTAATCGTCTTGGGTGGCTCTGGCCGCATTCGCCGTCTGAATGGAGTACAGACTCTGGGAAACTCGATATTTCTCTATGGTTGGTGTATCCTCGTAGTTCTTGGGCAAATTACTAAACGAAATCGATGGAACTTCAGGGGTCATGCTTATCTGGCTGCCAGTGGTGCCGGTAATGGAGAAAATGTCCGTTTCACTGGCTGCCGATCGGACATGCATGTGGGGCACACTCTTGGCAGAGCGGAGAATACGTCTGGGCGTGGTCGCACCTGAAGCGGCCATCAAATGTGGATGTCTATCAATGAGACGTGGACGTAGGATCACCTCATCTAGTGGCTCCTCTTCCTTATCCTCCTCGGCTATGGCCTCGAATTTTTTCGGTGTCAATGATTGACTACCCTCCGGCGAAGACTCTGAAGAAGAGGAGGATGGAGCCAGTGTGAAGGTGATGCGTTTTTCTGGACTTGTCTCCGATTTCTTAGAGTCCGTGGAGTCACCCTGTAGGCCAGCTGCAAGAGAGAGATGAGAAAAACAATGTGTGAGTATTCAGTGGCATCGAACCGCAATTAGAGCAATTCAGTTGGGTAGCATATCGCCTCATTATCACCTGTATTCGCTGTAAAAAGCGCTTAACAGATTGCAAATAAGATAAGACTAGAGTTCACAGACTGATATGAGACAACGCCCCTCCTGCTATATGGTTTGGTTTAACCTCGCTGCAAAATCAAGGGAAAATTCTCTGAAGTTGAGGAGGAGATGTGGAGTTTCACACTTTACTAAGTATTAACTTAAAAAGAAAACAAATAATAATAAAAATACAAATTGTCATCATGTTTCTAGTGCACATTGGGGTGGACCAGGCCCGTCGAAAGGGAATTCCGGGCCCGGGGGGTTTTCTCATGTTGTACATAGTTTATATAAGTTCTCGCCAAAAATCCGGTCTCCGGGCCCCTCTCAAAAGCCTGGAAGGAAACACCCCTTTCCCACCCCCGTCGACGGGCCTGGGGTGGACCGCACTAGAATATTTTATAGGCACATGGCCAGCCTCACATCAGTTACTTTTTTCGCTTATTCTTAGCATAAAAGGGCTTAAAGTTGGTTGCCAATGATTTTTATGTAAGATATATTAAAAATTCGCACTCTTTGTAAGAAGTAGCGAACTCTACTTTGAATGGAATTTCTTAACAAAGCAGTGCTCGACTGCGTAACGCATTGGAATTGGACTTCCAAAATGTTCGACTTTAAAATTATTCTGTATTAAAAGCTTTGCAGATATAAAAGAGTTACACTTTAAGCCACCAGAGTGGGATTCGGTTAAAAAAATTGTCCAGCGATTTCTAGGCCAACACTCACTGTGTGCTGTGCTCAGTTGTAATTTGACATTAGTAAACAGAGAGAGTGGCTCTGAGTACGCTCTCCCAGTGAAGAGACGATCAACGGAAAAAATCTTAAATGCGTATTTTGTTTTTGTTTTAAGCAGATTTTCAGTTCCTGGGTCTAACTGAAATACAATTGACAAGAAGTTTTTGAGCGAGGCAAGTGCTGCTAATAAAATGTATTTCGGAGCGTAAACAATAATTAATATTCTTAAAAAATTTGTTATATTGCTAATCCTATTAATATGTTCGTCTTCTTTTCTAGCATAGTAATGTTGGAATAAGTATTAAGAGCAACAAAAATTTATTGTTTTATAGCGAATTAAAGAGACGGTGACATGCAGATTGCATTAAATTCAATTGTATACAAAAAATTGTGCGAAAACAGTCGGTATTGTTCGGGAAATTCGATAAGATACAGGAAAGTAACATTATAAGGAAACATACATTTCGATGGCCAATTCACTAATCAAATTTAAACACATCGAGCACAATTGGAGACTGTTCTGTGATCTTGAGATCGAATCGGTATTACATCAAATCGGAAATACATCGAATCTAGGGATTTATTGACTGTGGTAGGGTCAGGCACTATAACTGCGCTACAAAATCCCATCAAAAAAATGTATATATTTTGTTACTTCACACTTTCTTTAGAGCCATCCCCAAGCAACATTTCCCAGGCTGTCGGCTTCAAAAAAAAAAGAAATGAATTGAAAATTGTTTCACCAAAACTTTAACAAAAGATCAAGGAAAGAAAGACGATTGTTTAGCTTTCTGGGTAGTATGAAAAAGACCAAACTATGTCAAGTTTGTTAACCAAATGTAAGCTGACTGTTCAAAATTGGAATATATGTTAATCAGGTTTTCCAAAGTTTCAAACAGATTCAAATACAATTATCTTTGGACCAAAAACTATGCAAATTTAAGACTATTTTGACATATTATTTTAGACTTAAAAGTGCACATCGTTTAATGTTAAGTGTAAATTTGTTCGATGGTCGAATTTCGACCACAGGGCGAGCCTAGTTACATTATTAAAGTGTTAAAAAAAACGTTCTCGCATTTTACATTTAATCCAAATTCTTACATCCAAGACGCAAGAAACCAAATATTTTTGCCCTTAGAACAAAAATAGCTTGCCAATAAACATTTTGCAATGATGAATGAATATGATAGTGAAAAGTCAAAAATATAAGATCGGCAAACAAGTCGTTTTGCTCCTTTTGACGGAATCAAAATTCTCAAAATCTCTCAAAATTCTAATGGCTTAAGGTATTGGGAAAACTATTAATGTAAAGAGCTTCAAAATGTCGCATTTGTTGTATTAGCTGTTCCCGCAACACAAGTTTCATTCGAGCGCTCTTTTACTAAGGTTTGTTATTTCCAGCCAAAGAGCCAGTATAGATAAAACTACTAATGATATACTAATGATTAACTTAAACTAAGCTCAAATATTATATTAAAAACATAAGACAATGAATTAAAATGTTTAATTTACTTTCGGCTTAAATACGCGTTTTCTAAATGTGGGAAAAACAAATTTTGACTGAACCCGGGAACGAACCCGAACCTGGGTTCAGCGACCTTCTGAACCCACTCCGTGAACCCGAACCCAAAAAGTTTTGCGGGTTAAAACCCCGGAGTGAACCCCTCCCGATTTTTAAGAGGTTTGCAAGCCCTGGTTTTAAGTCAACTTACTGTTTAGTTTGTTTATAAATTATATTTAATTTTCATGTGTAGAAAACTTACTTTTGAAAATATGTGAATAAATTTGTTGAAGTTCGACTTTTCAAACATAATTCTAAAAAAAGTTATTGAAAGTTTTAAAAAATGTTTTTTTTAACACGTTTTTATTAGTATCACCTGTATGTATGTAACTGACTCGTTTGGGCTCGATTTTTGCAGCATACTTTTAGGCTGAAGCTTGAAAAGCATTGAACTAAAATGGTGGGACATTGGAAAATCCACCATTTTTATGCAGGAACGGGGATGCGATTAACTAAGCACCACTTAGAAGTTGCATTGCCAAACACTTAAGCTTACGTTTAAAAAATGAAACTTTTGCACTTCTTAAGCTAAGCTCACGCGGGCAAATTAATTAACAGCAGCTGTCAAGGCTGAGTTTGTCGGACTTGTGTCCCAGAAAGCTAACTTCGGCCCGGCCGAAGTTTTGTATACCCTTGCAGCCTCTATTGAAAACAAAAAAGTATTTCTAACTAAGACTTTTTTTGGGATCTTATTTTTCTATGGGAGCTATACTATATAGATGACCGATTTCGATCAAACTTAGTGAAATCATGGAAAAGCATAACAAACTAACAATTACGAAATTTGGAGGCGATCCCATTTAAAACAAAAAAGTTTTTCTCACTAGAACTTCTTTTTCTAACGATCATTCGTACTGCAGCTATATGCTGCAGTCATCCGATTTTGACAAAGCTTTGTAGAATTATGTAAAATTGTATAAAATAGGTATATGCCAATGATAAGGACGTTTGCATTGAAAACAAAAAGTTTTTCTCACTAAAACTAGTTTTCGACCGATCGTTCCTCTGACAGCTATATGCTATAGTCTTCCGATCCCGCCGGTTCCGACAAAAGTGCAGAGTATATGTATCAAAAGACTTAATGCAAAGATTGGTGAAGATAGCTTTCAAACTGACGGAGGAGATAGCAAAGAAACAGACAGACGGACGGGCTGACGGACGGACAGACGGACAGGGCTAAATCAACTCAGCTCGTCATGCTGATCAAGAAGATATACCAGGTGTGTTCAAAGGAAACGGTGAATTTTGAATTTCCGCGGGCTGTGTACATTCGATTATCTATATTTTGTTTTTGTTATATTCGGACACATATGTTTGCATTAGCAGCCAATTTCGATTAGTAGTTTGTTTATGGAGAGTATTAAGAGTGCTCTTCGATTTTGGACTAAATTTTGAGCAAAAGCAACGTCGCATTAGAATCGCTCAGGAGTTGTTGAGGGACGTCAACGACGATTCGGGTTTGCTCAAACGGGTCATAACTGGTGAAGAAACTTGGGTATATGGTTATGACATTGAAACCAAGGCCCAATTATCCGATTGGAAGCGGCCAGATGAGCCAAGACCGAAAAAAGCACGCCAAGTTCGATCAAATGTGAAGGTTTTGCTCACTGTTTTCTTTGATTACAATGGTGTGGTGCATCAGTTCCTGCCAAAAGGTCGTACAGTTAATAACAAATACTACAAGGATGTTATGCAACGTTTGCGTGAAGCAATACGGCTCAAACGATCGGGATTGTGGAAAAACAAATCGTGGATTCTGCATCACGATAATACACCAGCTCACACAGCAATGCTTTTTCGTAATTTTTTTGGCAAAAACAACAACGTAAACATGACTCAACCACCTTATTCACCAGATTTGGCTCCCTGTGACTTTTTCCTATTCCCAAAACTAAAGAGACCAAGGAAAAGGGAAGGCGTTTTTATAAATGATTAGAGCGAAAGACAAAACAAAACAAAAAAGAAGAGGGGAAGGGGAAAGGGAAGGAAAACAAAACCAAAAACGGAAAAAAGGAATTTGGGGGGGGGGGGGAAGTTGGCAAATGTGTTATATCCGAGGGCGATTACTTTGCAGGGCACTTCGGCCGAGCCGAAGTTAACTTTCCTCTATTTTTCAAATTCTTACCATCCCGCACGTTCCCACGGCTTGTTGGGAGACCCCTTATTTGTATTGAATAAGAACCTAAAACTTAATTAACCGCCATTAGATACTTTTGGTTGCCATGAGCGATTCTCTTCTAAATGGTATAGCTCTATATAAGCAAATTGCCTAATTGTTTGGAAAAAGTTTTTTTGAAAACTTTGAAATAATACCTACTATAATGATTCATCGGCTCGAGGAATCCAAAAACTGGCAAAATAAATTAGTTCTGTAATTTACCTTTGATTGTAGCAAATCTTCTTTGGTTTCGACAGTTTGATCCTTAAGGCATTTGATAGTTCTAGAGTTCGCTTGTTAACATTAGTGATCATTTTTTAAATATGAACACTAAGATCTTAGAAGATTTAAGGCTTAAGAACGGCAGTTAACTTAAGTTAAGTCGTCCAACATGACGTGCCCCTTACGTGTGACTATGACCGCATTTATCTGAACTTACAAATTAACGCAGAAATGTTTAAAGTTTACGACTGAAATTAAAATGAGTGTGTCGGGCAAATTTCGATTTTGTAGGCACGTCTGATAAAGACTTTGGATGAATTTCGTCAAACCAATGGCCATAAACGTCATGGGACTCCCTCCCTCCGGCCAGCCAAAGTAATCTTCATTAGCATTGTAAACGTCGATCGAATTGTTCGCTGAGTTGACGTAACGGGGAATTACTCAATCGCACTTTGAGTTGAATAAAAAATGATCATATCGAATTGTTTTCAGAGATAATATAAAGTTTTGTGCTCAGTGTACGGCTCGAGTCATTCACCACAGGCACAAAACGTGATGAATAAGTGAATGTCGTTAAGGTAGAATAGTATAAAAAATACAAAAATACAGGTAGGTAGTTGCCTCTTTATCTCAGAGACAAAGCAAAAAAACATTAAACCGAAAGCAGACCCATTTCGTAGTGCCTTTGAAATGAATTGTCTTTTGTTTAGTTGTATTTAAGAAATTGCTTTATTTTGGCAGAGCTCTTGACAAAGGAATGCGAAATCTCAGCAACGAGTAATTTCTTGTTAGCCTTATCAGGCACTAATATGGTTTCTTTTTCCCCCATTTTCTTTATCAGCTAACAAAAACAATAAAGAAAAACTGATTTACGTGCCAACCTACCAACCGACCAACCAGCCAACAGGTTTGTTAAGGAACAAAACTGATTACGGTGAGACTTGTCAGCATTATCTGCTGCAATTTTTATGGGGTAGCACCCAAAAAATTATATGAGTTCACTGTTGACTTGTTGTTAACATTTTTAGAGGGCCTTTCGAAAAAGATTAGTGCACCAACCATCGATTATTTTAGTAGGTTGGCGTATTTATTGTCTAATTTGCTCATTAAGTGCAAAAATTATGATAAATTGTTTCCAGAGCAATAATTTCGGTAACCGTTTCTGGTCGGATCTCGGTCGGTGTTTATCTGGTGCGATAAGGCCAGATGTGACGCAGACGGAAAGATCCAAAGAAGCGCCAAATGTTTTGAGCCCTCCAGGTGTGACGGGAACCGGTTGTATGTACATAAAATCACCTTTGCGTCATGACCAAAAAAATTGTTGTTAATTTTTGCTCTTATATTTGTTTCCTGATTATCGTAAAGGCAGAGAATTAAAAACCGCAATGGAAAAGTTTTGGTATTACTTAATTAGGAGGAAGTTATTGGTTTATGAATCAATCAAGCTAAGGAATACCTACTTTGAGTATACAACACACTTGAATGAGCTGGCATATCCCATTAAACAAATTTATGGCAAATTAGAAGACTGCTAAGTGAGATTAATTGATTATCCAATAGATGCCAGATCGGAAGCAACATAAGAGGAAAGAAACAAATTAAACATATGTAGGTCTAATTATATGCAAAATAATTAAAGAGCCTACATTTTAGGATTGTAATGCAATACGAAGTTTACTTGACAAATTGCTTAAGGTTATGTTAGGGTCCACAACAATGTCAATGATTAACACGGGGATTTTTTAACTAATGACAGTATTATCAGTCACACTGAATTCTTTGTCATTAGAAAGAAGAGTAGGGGTGCGTTCAGACACTCTTGTAGGTTGCCAGATTTTTTAATGCCAGTTATTTGGCAGCCTGTTCAGACTGATTAAAATACAGGAGAATATTGACAGATTTCTCTAACCATATATGGCACCAGTCAATTGGCACTTCACTGGCAGGCGTTAACTCGTGTATGCCAGCAACTGGCATCTAAAATTATGGCAACTTACCAGTGTGTCTGAACGCCCTCCTAAGTAACAAAATGCCAATAGAAAGGGTGACTACACATGGGACACACAAAGCTTAAAGCTTAGAAAGCTAAATACTTAATTATTTTAAAAAAGGATTAAATTTCACAATGTCCTTAAAGGACAAACAGTGATTAACTAAGCTGCCTTGAACTGAAGTATTCATTGGAGCCAATACAACATGGTATTAGTGACTTTAGCGAGTGGAACCCCTTCGGCTCGGGTCTTTTGAAACCCTCAAACAGGACCATTAACTGAGCCTTCTAAAATAAAAGATCTTTCGAACCTGAACCCAGCTTTTTGAAAAAAAGGTTAAAAAGACTTTATTCAATTCTACAAAATTATATATTGCTCTATGCACCTAGAACCTAGAAAGGTTCCTTTTGTATTAAAGATCAAATTCTACATCGAACTTTCCACTATGAGATCTGTGCTACATGGGTCGGGTTGTCATTTTTGAAAGTCTGGCAAGGTATTCGATTTTGTTAAACTAAATTTCCCAATTTTGTTATGAGGTCGACAGTCGGCTGCGTTAAGATGTCGACTTTCATGTTAAGTACGAGGTACGAGGTCCCGTGTTCAATTCCTAGGAAATGAACGTAAAGCTGATTTTTTTTTTTGTGTTATTTAGCAAGCACAAAATGATCCTAAAACATGCCTAAGGAAGATTCAAGGATTCTACTTAAATATGTATTTGTGGGTTTTCATGGCAAGGATGAGTCAAGAATCCCCGCACAGGTTGTTTGCCATCTGATGCCAGAGAGTCCCAAGCGACAAGTCCCCCAACAATATAACAGGCCGCAGTTTTCGTTTTCCTAGATTCAACGAGGCTTTTCCGAAAGCTTTACCAAAGCCCACTTTTAAGGTTTCGTCGGTGTGGTCTATGTAGACATAGGACACACGAAACACCTTGTGCTGTCACTCGCTACCCGAAAAAAGGAAGTATTTCCGCATATAGAGCAAACGGTGGGTTTAGGCAAATGCATATCGAAAGGTCTGTTCCGGCTAGTATCGAAATGATTTTTATTGGTCATATCTCAATAATACATGAGTTGCTTTGATCAGCCACATGTTATTCCTCCACGAAGTTCTCCAAATAATTTTTGTCTTGTCAGCTGAGCAACTCAGGTGAGCAACTCAGTTCAGCGTTTACACATGCCTGAGTAGCTCAGTTGAGTCTGTTACAGAACCATTGGTTCATGAAAATTATTTAGTTCATTTGGGAATTGGCCGCGCAGATTACCTATTTTGGTTTTTATATCCACAAGTGATTTGCTCACAAGTTGTGCAGCAAACTTTTCCGAAGTGGCAGTCCGTACGATCAGCTGCATCTACAAGGTGGGATTGGAGGAGTCATACAGCGCAGGCTCAGCCCCGTACAAGTCAATAAGGCGCGTTACATCAATTTTAATGTTTTATTTCAATAAGCCGTGATTTGACATAAATAAAAAACCAAACCGATAGCCAAAAATCGATAACAATTGTATATCGAAAGCGAGGAAGTGGCAGCGCTCGCTCACTTCAACCAGGCAACCCTATGACGCTCAGCTGAGTGGTCAGGTCAATTAGAACCGGTTCTACTATATTTCGCCTGATCACTCACCTGAGTAAATAAGGTGCCTACTCAGACGCCTGTTCACACGAGCTGACAGCCACCCAGGCGAAAGCTTAGCTGAGCGATCAGGTCGTGTAAATGGAGCTTGATGAAAACTCAGCTGATCGATCAGGTCGTGTAAATGCGCTCGATTCTCGAAGGTACCTTTGAGTGTTATGAAACATGTCTTAAGAGTAAGTTTATTTCTCCATCATTTTTAGTATAAATCATTTTTTACGGTATCGTCCATTATGTTTTGCAATCTTTGGCTTAAGTCAGAGTAACCTTTTGAAAGAACGAAAAAAATGTTTTCAAAACATTTTGTTAGAAATCAACGCCAACTACAAAAAAATACAAATTTGAAAGGCAACACTGCATATGAAAAAACCATTATTATCTAATTTTCGGACCTTATAATTCGACATCGACTCATGTCTAAGTTGAACAGGCTTTTCCAAATTTGAAGAAAATCGGAATATTACTTTTTATATCATTGTGCAACTTTTCAAAGGTCATTTTCTGGTTACGCCTTCGCACCCTGCTATTTTTGAAGAACATACCGAAACTAAAAAAATACCCAAAGGACTTGGTCATCACATCGTAGAGATACTTTTTTGATACCAAGAAAAGATATTTTTCATAGTACCGAAACGGTACGAAGGAGTGATCTTATGAAGCTGGCATGTATCAGAGAGTTGTTTATATTGTTTTGTGTGGAAATTTTGCTGAAGAAGGTCTGCCGAATTCCCAGTAGTTTAGCCGTTTCTGACAAAAAAACATGCCATTTGTTCGATATTTTTGCAGTTTTGAAGCTATAGATGCATTTTTTTGGGTCAGTCAGTTCAGGTTTTTTTGTTTTTGTTTATATCTATATCTTTGCCAAAGAAATTAAATCAAAATTCGAATCGGTTTATTATATATGGACTTCATAAAAATGGTCCTTTATCAAAAAAATACCTTTGCGATGTGATGTGGTCAAGTCTGTTGGAGATTTTTATACCCGTTACTCGTAGAGTAAAAAGGGTATACTAAAGTCGTAACAGGCAGAAGGAAGCATCTCCGACCCCATAAAGTATATATATTCTTGATCAGCATCAACAGCCGAGTCGATATAGCCATGTCCGTCAGTCTGTATGAACACCTAGATCTCGTAGACTAGAAGAGCTAGAGCTACCAAATTTTGTATGATGACTCCTATTGTTCCTACGCAGATCAAGTTTATTTCAAATTTTGACCACGTAGTGTATGTGCCTGATATCTACAATCTGTGAAAGTTTCATATTGATCGGATAAAAAATGGCGGAGTCATAAAGGTTATAAAAGTGTGCATACTTTTTGACGCTACATTCACTTTTTTCTCACATAATGTTGAAATGGTCACATTAATGTTAATGCTCTGTTAATAAACATAGGCAAAGGCTGTTAAACACTAATTGCCCTGAGTAACGGGTATATCGAAGTCGGGCAGGACCGATTTAACCTACGCTCTCGTTTCATTTTTTTTTTTGGTTTGGCCCTAAACGTGGCATGTAGAAAAGCTAAATGCAGCATGTAAAAATGAGAAAAGTAATCGCTCAATATAGAAAAGCTACACAATCGAAGTGGGTGGAAAATCCCTGTTTAACGAGTAGAATATCTACATTTATATGTAGTTTTTACAAATTTTATTTTTTCTGTGTAGGCTTGAAAATCGAGCTTAGACTTCCCGAAGAGTTGAACCTGTGAAATGAACCATCCTACAAATATGAGAGGCTTGCAGCCTTGCTTTTCATGCATATATTTTAAACTTCCTTGATTAGAATTGGAGGATATAAAGCAGCGGTGGGCACCAAATCCCAAATCGTTCAAGCCAGACTATAATATAAAAGAAAATGCACTGAAAGTAGCGCTGCGAATATTCTTTTATTTATAACTGTACTATCGTTCACCCCCTTCGGCGGATCGATAAATAATTCTGAAAACTAAATATGTGCAGAAGGTAAAAAAATGGGTTGGCTCAGCCCCAAAGCCGAGCCTCTCTCAATCTCTTGGCTTGTGTGCTTCTAATGTTCGCACAAACTAAAGAAACCTACAGTTTAACGCCGAATCCAAACGGCAGTTTGAGATTCGTTTGCATGGCTAATTACTACAAAGCTGGCGCCAACAGCAGAGAGTGGTGACCGGGTGTAAAGTTTATTCAAAGAAAAAACATTTCATGAGATGTTCCGGTGCGGGATCAAGACCACGATCTCTTGCACAGCGGTCGCGCACACTAGGCGCTTAGCCACCCGGCACCTGAAGGTACGAGCCTACCATCTATAAAACTTTCGGAAATATGACGTTTTTTGCGTGGGCGGTAGGGGGCGCGGCAAAAATTGAAAATAAACTTGATCTGCCTGCAAGTAAAAGAAGTTTTTACCCCAAACATGTCAAACCTCTATTTATTATCATCTCTAAGATCTGTTTATTGATACGGACAGACAGTCATGGCATGGCTATATCGACTTGGCAGGTGATGCTGATGAAGAATATATATAGTTCATAGCATCGGAGATGATTCCTTCTGGCTGTTACATACTTTTGCACAAACTTAATATACTCTGTGTAACTTTGGTACAGAGTATAAAAATGTCGTCCGAAATGCCATAAAAAACTTTGCCGTTCGGATTTGGCAATGAACTGTAGGTCCCATTTCTTTCGTGCGTTAAAAAGTAGCACATAAGTCAAGAGCTTGATAGAAGTTCGGCTTACGACTCCTTGGGCTGTAAAGCCCAAGTCTATGTTTTGTATATCCTTACCCTTACCCTTGCTAGTTAATTAGCAGAGTTATTGTACTAACATTCTCCAACGCCTTGTAGTCTAACTAGAATGAAAATTCTGTGGACCATGTTAGATTTATTAGCGATACGCTAATACATTACTCCATCAATATGATACATATTCATATTAGTAAGTATTTGACATGTGGGCGGTTGTGGTGCAGCGGGCGTAAGTATGCCTACACAGAAAAAAAAATTGGTATTATCTGGGGTCAATGTTATATTTTTTCATATCATTAAAAAGCCGATATGATAAAGTTGAAAATGACCCGAAATTCATATAAAACTGAAATATTTTCATATCAATTTGATGAATTTTCTGATCAAAAGTATATTAATGTAATATAATAATGATATTAATCACTAAAAATTTAATAATTAATATCAAAATAATATTATTTAGCTTCAATTTGACATTTTTTAGCATCAAAATGATATGAAAAAAAAATGAAATTTGCTAAATATAAAATTAACCATCCCAGATCGAATTGATATTGACAATTTTTTCTCTGTGTACTGTGGCAGAAGTCCGGGTTTCGATATTCTTTAAAAACTTTTACATAACGGGCTACCTTCACCAGCTATTGGCATGAAACTGCTTCTCAAATATAACCGCTCGGATTGAGCAATAAGCTATTAACCCCTTACTCTTTTGCCGCTTAATCACGGATTCGAACCGATGAAAACAGGATTCCCCGATATGAGAGGGCGTTGTGTTTGAACGTGTTGCCGGAGGAGTTAAAAAATATGAATCAATAAATTTCACATTGAACTTAACTAGAAGGACTTTATATGTGAAGTAACAAGAATAGGTCCAGCTTCTAGACCATGGGAGAAGCGTAAAAAATTTCACATTTTTGGCTTTAAACGCTCGTTTCCAAACCGCTTACCTTTCGCCGTCTGATCGAGTAATTGAGAGTTTTTGGAGTCACTTCACATAAAAGGCAATCAGTTATAATTCGAAATGCAAGCGCTTATACGAAAATCTCTACTAATTTCTGGGACGCCACCGATTAAACAGTTAATTTCATAATATTTAGATAAGGATATGTGAAGGATTAAATAAATATCACATAAAAATGTCCCTTAAAATATGCAAACTTTATTTCATTAAAATAATAAAAAAGTTTTAATGGTTGGTTGATCTAGTGTTTTCGTGCTACAAGACTGCGTTTTCGAATTGTCATCACGTCGATTTTTAGTAATTTGAGGTTAAAGTTTCTAAAAGTGACTATTTGACCCTTTTAGAGCGTTTCGAATCAATTCATTGTTTGGACTCCTTTGAACCATCGGAAAGTACCACTCCTTAGCTTTAAAATGAACTATCCCAACAATTCTCGATTTTTTCAATGGAGATATACCTCTTAGCACTTTTAGAATCCAAAAATATTATTTTAAGACTCTTATGTTTTCTTTGTTTTTAAAAGCAAATAACTGGACATTGTAATGACCAGCACAAAATACTAAAAAAACTTCACAAATCTGTCCTTTTTTGGCCTTCGTTTAGGAAATTTATTGTAATCGTCTCTCTTAAGCATTAAGGAGGTATTTAAAATGAATTAGTGATAAAAAGTAAAAGTCCTGAACTATGTTATGAGTATACATTAGTATGGCATACTTTAAAGGGCATTTATCATGATAATTTTTTGGCGCATGAACTGGATAATAGAAAATACCACAGGGTTATAGGATTTTCATAAACTGTGTACTAGGGGTTGCTTTCTGAGGTCTCCAGTTTCACAAAACGAAGATCCTGGTTATGTGGGGTTTAGCGCTCCGCACGATTTAAGCACTGTAGTCCTTACCCATAAGGTTTTTTAAGTCACGATTTTCTTAAGCTGTTTGTAAGGGTGTAACATCATCCTTAAGAGTTATATGTTAACCCAATATACTTCAAATCCAAAGCGAAACAGAGAGGGTATTTACAAGCCCTGATAAACTCGTAAATTATAAATGATAAATTAAAAATTTAAATTTAGAGCATATATTCCTGAATCATCTTAACTCTCAATCCATTTAGAAGCGACATTTTGTTATAATATTGTTTTTATTCATTCATTTACCAATTGTATGTTTATCAGGACTAGTCTAATTTTCTACAACGGTGATTTAAAATGGTTCTGCAAGATTTAGCATCGTAATACAGAAATGTGGCTTTTTTCTGTATTTTTAACAATTTTTCTTCAGACAATTCTACAAATAAGTCCTTGAATATGAGAAACATCAAATTTAATATCAGATCCAAAAAAATGGCAAACTTCGTTATACAGTCAGTAGGTTAAATCACCACAAACTTTAAATACATTTTCCCACATTAAAGGTGATTAGGCAACCAATTCCAGTGGCCAATATTTGTTTAATGATCTCAAGCAATTAGTCGAAAAAAATCTGTTGACTAATGCCAAGTTTTTATGGCAAACAAAGCAACCTACTGGAGTGCACAACCGGTGAGAATATGAGTAAGAGCCCCCCTAAACTTTCGTTTGGTTTTGCTTGATTTGTTTGTTTTACTCTCATTATAAATTATCAAATAATATATAAGTTGGTTTAAACCTTAACTAGGTCTAATGATTACACAAAATTACAAGGTCTAAAAGCAAAGTCCATGACGAAATGGAGGTACATACATGCATACTTAAGGCTTAAACGTTAGGCTAAGTACAAGTAATACTATATAAATCGATTTCACTCAACTTGGCTGGGTCTTTTGCTGCTGCTTATCAAAAAGGTAGAAAATATCAACACTTACGTTCTAATTAATTAATTAATAATATTAAGTCACATTTTGCGGCGAAAGGTTTTTCGTTGTTATCTACTCATCATATCTTTGGCACAAATACTGCAATTTTTTTTTGTAACTCCTCTCTCCAGCTCTCAACTCAAATAGAACTTAACCTTGGGCACACCGCTGGAGACAATACTGCTGCTGCGTGTGCTTTTACCACTAGTTCGTCCACCCAACAGCGGGGTATGCGCATGGCTACCGCTACCGCCGTTACCATCATTACCTTCCAGACGCCGGATTAGACGATCCTGATCGCTTAGGCGCGGAGTTGTGGGCATTTCCTTATTGGGTGAATGTATGCCAGCCAGATAGGTCTTTGTGCTAATCCGATTCAATTTCGTGGGCCCATGATCCTGGAAGATCTGTGAATTGGCAAATACTGCCACTATCTCGGGTCCCAGCATGGTCACATTTGTCTGCGTCTCACGACGGTAGTCCTCCTCGTGGATTTTTGCACTGCGAAATGAAAATGATAAACACAAAACACAAACAAATTAATCGCCGCCCTATTGTGGTCACAAGACAAGCTCAAAAGATGTGCGAAAATTGAACGGGCAAACTCAATGGACTTTGGGTGTGTTTAGTCCCGCAATTAGTACCTCATCGGACTCAGTGCTAGGCTCGAATTGCCTCGTCGCACCGGTTGATCGCAAATGGGCTGTGGCACGGTTAACAAATTATTATTATCCACCACAGTGGGTTGAATGCGTCCAATGATGCTGCCATTCTTTTGGGCAGCCATATAATCGGCATCATCCTCGGGATTGTAATTGGCTGAAAATTAAACAAGAAAAGTTAAATTTATTTATGATTTAATTAAGACAACTGTGGTGATAATTTATGATAGCTTATAAATATGAGAGCAATTAGTTGGGTCATAAATTGGTGGATTCATTTTGCTAATACACCTAGACAAGTTGAGTAATTATATTAAATAGTTAATACCAATTATTTATTTGTTTCCTTTAAAGAAATATGGACGACTAGACCAAATTTTAAAAACTTTAAAGGCTTGTCCGGAGGAAACTCATTCAAAATATCCCAACCTCTGACTCTAACATTTCATAGAAATAAATTTAAATGTATTTCAAATAAACTCAAAAACGTGATTCAATGACAGTGTGACCCTGAATTTTTGTGCGCTGGCAATTCTGAGATTTGAAAAGGTTTGGTAATTTTACACATTTATCCCTGACTCTTCAAACTATATTGACTAAACAGATAGAAAAAATCAAGAACATTGGACTCAAGAGCATAATCGAAAACAGTTTAACAACGATTTGCCTCTTGTGTAGTTCAAAAAACTTGATTTGAGTTTATATTGTTTCGTTTTCAAGAACATTTAAAACTCAACTGCGTAAAAAATTTGATTGAGTTTGGTTCAGGATATAAATGAATCTCACATTCTGGGATTCGAGTTGGGGACACATCTCATTTGATTACAAACGCTAATTACAAACGCTGGAGGTGCTGCTGCTCCGCCCATATTCTATAGAATCTGAGACGTCGCAGAATTTGCTTTATTTTAGTCTTTCAGAAATATAAAGAAATATTTGCATTGGACTCGTCTGGGAATCACGCCCAAAACCTTTTGCTCTTAACGCATAATGATTGGATTGGCATCTTAGCTCATTGCACCATCGCACACTTTTGCAGCCGCAAGTCTAAATGGCTACTTATATTTTTTTGTGCGGTGGTTGAGTAGAGTTGAATTGTGCTCATTTCAAGCACTTTTATAACATTTGGTCTTAATATATTTGAGAAAGTTTGGTTCTTATTTTGAGTTGATAAATGCAGAAGAGCTACTTGGAATAAAGGAATACGCCTTTTAAATGCTCTCAATTATCCTTCAGCTGTGAGCTGTCACGATACGAATTTTTGTGTTGAAATTTAAATAATTGCTAACAAAATCTAGCATACTAGAAATTTAGGTCCTAAACCATCAGGGCCTTGGACACATACACAGAGCCACAGCAACCAGCACAATCGAAGCAAACACAGGTTCGTATGATTCCTGTGTTTCCTTTCTTTGTCTGTGGCAAAGTCGAAGCAATATTGAGTCTACTGAAACGGGATGATCCCTGGATATGCATACTTTGGTATCGACCTTTAAATTGATAAGAGACTCTTTTACATTTGATACTATTTCAAAGTTATCGGCTGAACCTACATAGATGCCAGTGCGTAAGTTGAGGCTTAAGAGTTATAAATTCCAGAACAGATTATAGTTATTTTATTTTTTTTTTTTCTCCTTTTTACAATTTTCATTTGCCACGCCCCCTTTTTTTAACAGTACGCACAAAATAAAGTCCTTTCAAAATCGTTAACGAATTCGAGTTATAAGGAAAACACATTCAACACGAACACTTCACGGTCAGATTATAGTCGGGCTTGACCGACTATCTTTCTTGTTTTTCAACTGTTAACGGCGTTGTGTCATTTCATGAACTTAACGGGGTTCATTTTGTTAAGACCCGTTGTTCGGTCTTTATTATCTTTGTTTTGCGCTAATACCATTTTGGGCTCAACTTGGAAACATTTTGGGGTCATTTTACAAACTTTCGGTCTTCTTTTAGAAACATTTTGGTAACGTTTTAAGACCACTTGGTGCTCTTTTTGGCAACATTTTAGGAAAAATTTTGGAACATCTCGGTCTCATTTTGGTAACATTTTGGGTTCAATTTTCGAACAATGTTGGATATTTTTGAGAACTTTTCGTGTTATATAGTCACATGTGACTGACATCCAAGACGCTTATGATATTCAAACTAGCAAGTTTAAGCCGGTCATGTTGTGTTTTCACATAACTTTAATAGTCAAACACAATACCACAAAGGAGGCTGGTCAACTGAACAGGAGGCTTAAGAACCTCCCGGTTCTATCATTAGCGCAGAAGCAGAGGGTTCCTAATGCTAGCATTGCTATAACTGCTTGGGAATTTCAAAGCAGCATAAGTGCAAAAACCAACACCAGAACACCAATTGTTCATGATTTCCGGACAAATGCCTCCCTGCTTTAAAGTTTACACTTCTACCTTTTAAATCCAGGAAAGGTAGTAGCTCTACCAAATCTTTTCTTTGATAGTGGATTTTTAGTTGAAATTTTGTACCCAACAAATTCTAATTTTAATCACGAGAAAATGTTGCAATTACCAGATTTGATATCAGAGAATGTAGTCAATTTGAATCAATTTAACTGACAGGATATCGAGCCTGGCTTAATCTATTTATCTGCCTACATAGGAGTATACATTTAAGGCTAAGAATGATGGAACTCAAGACGATTTCATTCGACTTTTAAAGGTTTTCTTCAAAATTTACAAACATGTTCTTTTTCGCCGATGTTGTGAAATCTAAAAATCTGCTAAAATAGCAAAACGTGCACACCCCTACTAATAGCACGCATTCAGCATGGAGCAGAGAGAGCCGAGGGTTTTTTCGTAGTTAAACCAACAAATACAACCCATGCAAATGTCCCTTCTAATAGAACAGTTTCTGCTGCGTTTCGCCCCTATACAAATGCGAAAGGAAGATTGCAGGTTTTTGCAACTACTTCTGAGTAGCAAAAGTTGTATACGGGATGTGCTTCTGGCACGCAGTCAAGTCCGACTGGGCGTGCATGTTTGTTGTAATATAGCTAGTGTTTTGCTGTGAAATTCGGACATGTTTTGTGAAAAAAATTCAAGAACGAAATGGTTTAAAAAGGAGTCCGCTTGGGGTGCATTTTTTAATAACGAGGATAAAGTAATAGGTCATTCAGAAATCGTTATTATCATTGTTTGATATTGGAGTTTTTAGTAGAAGTTTTGTACCCAACAAATTCTAATTTTTATAACGAGAATTACGAGAATTTGAAAGGCAAGTAAACGAATTCGAAACTGGAATTTTCGAGCCTGGCCAAATTCTTCAACTTAATGAAATACTTGTATTCTTTTGAGCTTTTGTAAAAAAATTCAACGAATTGGCCAACGCTTTTTATATAAATGTCAAAATAAGCGAGAGCGAGAGAGCGCTGGTGTCAAGCAAAATTAAGAGGCGGAGCGGAACAAAAAATCTTTGCGTGCATTCGACAGACTGTCACTTAAGCTCGAGAAACAAGAAAACAAGTGCGGCACCTTTTATTGGTCACGGTTGTTACCTGACAGGGGCCAGTCACATTTCGCTATGCACACCGACACGAGCCGAACGCATTCCGAGGCTTGTGCCAAGAATGCAATCAGCGTTTCAGTCGTTGGCCAGCGGTCGATGAAGTAAGTCAGAGCTGGTTTGCGTCGCTTTATTCGCGCAAACCAATACACTCTGCTTTTTTGGCGTTGACAAGCTTTCTTATAGAGCAGGAGCCGAAAAAAAAACAATCACATTAAAGCATTGGTATGTGTGCGCATCAACAGCTGGCTGTCTCTCTCTAAACCACAAATTCTTATTTACTGTGCTTTGCGAAGAGCTTATACTGTCTGTGTGACGGCAGCACTAACTTTTAGAGTTTGCCTATGCCCAGTAGATACCGATGTGCCGGTCCCTGTTGTAGAGTTATTTATGGGCAAAACTGCCTAGTTTATTTAATAACTCTACAACAACTACTTTTTTTCTTAAACGTTCCTATCTAATGTATTCCAAGATTTCCCTTAGTTTTTTTTTATTTCGTATGCTCTCTTTTTACGATTCCTTGCAGCTTTGCATTACCAACCTGTAAACGGCTCAAAAAATGCACCAGCCTAGACTTTCCTATGCAAGTTTCATTCATTTTCCATTTTACTAAAGTCTCAACTAAGTTTTTGCTGCAGATTTATATAGGCCCCATATAAGTCTAGATTGTATCCTTCCCTAATCCAAACTTAAGTACGAAATTACTTAACATTATTATTTCATTCACTTCTCTAAATAGGCGCACACCCAAATACTGACCTTTTAGTGAATTCTCAGATAAGGAGCTGACCTTTTATTCCACTCATTTCTCAAACAAGATGTCACCTTTCGAGAAACTTCCGCAGATTGTGCCTAAGGGCTTTGCGAAAATCATTTCATGCATTTGCCCACTCGGATATCACTTGATAAACATAACTTCTTGACAGCTTGTTTACACAAATAATTATGATGCAGTGTAAATAATATTTTCAAAGAAAAAATAACACTCCATTGGCAAAAAATTAACCATTTGTACATACAAAAATATACAAAACTGATATTCCAAGCATACCTTAAACTGTGACTTTTGTGTGCATTTCGTTTGCCCTTGATGGGGGGTGCTCTATTGAACGACAAATTCAAAAACACATTATAAACAACAACAAGAGTCTTATAAAATTCCATTAAATATATTATTTTGATTTGGGTTTCTTTATCTTCTTTAGCTCTCTCGCAAATGCCAAACACGTAAAGTCGTAGCCTCAAGGCGCAAGATCTACATTTCAGACCTGTGCCGCATAACTTTCAAGCTCTGGGTACGTCGGTACCAACGTACGGACATACAACATATGTACACACACACATCCACTTGTACTAGACAGTCATACGTGTAAGTGTGTACCCACCGGCTAACCGTCAACTGTCCAACTTTAGCTAAATTGAAACTTACCGATCGATTCATCATAGCAAAAACGCTCTTCGAAGCAGTTCCAGTAGAAATCTTCCCAACAGCTGAAAAAAACGTTCAAACGCAATACAAAATTGTTAGTTAAAAGCAACAGCAGCAAAAATAATGTGTACAATGTCCGACTACTTACTTCTGACAACAGCGGCACATTTTGATGATTTTTGTGTATTTGAATTTTACTTTGATTTGTTTCAATTTTCTGTTGGAAGAAAATTACATTTAGAGTTTTGTGTGTGGAAATGGAATGCGTGTGTTGTGACTCGTTTCGAAAATGTTGTTGTTGTTGTTGCCTTTTTCGTTTTGTGACGCAGCGTGAAGCGTGGAGACCGCTTGACGATTTATCGGCAACTGAAGTGCGCCGAAAAGTATCTCGCAGTTAGCCCGGCGCGCTCTAAGCGGTACACGTGAGTACGAGAGTGTGAGTGCGGTGAGTGTTGGTGTGTGTGAGAGATATTGAGCGCGCGATAAAACTGTTGGACCTGAACTCCATTAAGCTTGGAGCCTGAGGGCTGTGCAACTTTTTTTCTTCAACCGTTTTTAGAGAATGTAAAGTGCGCTCCAACCGATTGCTTGATCGATCGAGCGAGCATGATAGATTACTGTCAGTGGGGAGAAATAAAAGCTAGAGAGCGCTTATAAAAAAGCTTTCCAAACATTTCTCTCCCTCTTTCTCTCTCTCTCTCTCTTTACCCTCTCTTTGTGGGTGTGTGTGCCTCAGCGGGCTTGTACTTTGCACAGTGGATCTGGCAATTTCAGAAGGGGGAAAGTATTGTTCAGATTTGAAACAGGATTTTATAAGATTCAAAAGATTGACGATCAGTCATTTGGTTATAAAGATATACAAATAACATAATTGCAGGTGGACTGCACAAATAGTCAAAATCTCTGTCAAAAACGTTTTAAAATATTATTCTTGGTTATCTTAGAATCGAGTATATAAAGGGTGATTTTTTAGCTATTATCTTTTTGGCAACACTGGTTAAAACAGCTCAAGCACGTTTCATGTTTTGTTTCACTGTCAAACATCTTCAGTTTGGTCTATAATTTAACCATGAATCGTTTTACACGCGAACAACGCTTGCAAATTATTGAATTTTATTATCAAAATGCGTGCCATGTTAAGAAAGTTCATCGCGCGCTTCTTCCATTTTATGGTCAGTTTAATCGACCCACTGAAGCGGCTATTCGGGCTATTGTGACTAAATTTCGCACCAAATTTGCATTGTTGGACATTAAACCACCAACACGCTTACGTAGAGTGCGAACTGAAGAAAATATCGCAGCTGTATCGGCCAGTGTTAATGATGACCATCAATTATCGATTCGTCGCCGTTCGCAGCAATTGGGCCTCTGTTACTCAACAACGTGGAAAATTTTGCGGAAGCGATTTAGGTGTGAAGCCTTTCAAAATACAGCTGGTGCGAGAATTGAAGCCGAACGACCTACCGCGACGTAGAATTTCTGGTGAATGGGCTCTTGGAAATTGTGTTCAGCGCGAAGATCCATTTTTTTCTCGAATGGGTAACGTAAATAAGCAGAATTGTCGATTTTGGAGTGAATATCAGCCAGAAGCATTGCAAGAGCTACCAATGCATCCAGAAAAAGTCACAGTTTGGTGCGGTTTATGGGCTGGTGGCATCATTGGACCGCACTTCTTCAAAGATGATGCGAATCGTAACGTAACTGTGAATGGTGAGCGCTACCGTGAGATGATATCCAACTTTTTTTTGCCCAAAATGCAAGAGCTTGACTTGCATGACATGTGGTTTTAGCAAGACGGTGCCACATGCCACACAGCACTCGCAGCAATGGACTTATTGAGAGGCGAGTTCGGTGAACATTTTATTTCACGTTCGGGACCGGTCAATTGGCCGCCTAGATCGTGCGATTTAACGCCTTTAGACTATTTTTTGTGGGGCTATGTTAAAGCTCATGTCCATACAGACAAGCCCGCTTCAATTGACGCATTGGAAGACAACATTGAAGCATTTATTCGTGAGATACCGGCCGAAATGTTGGAAAGAGTATGCCAAAATTGGACTAAGCGGATGGACCATTTGAGGCGCAGTCACGGTCAACATTTGCATGAAATAATCTTCAAACATTAAATTATATGGACTGTACTATCGATTAAAATAAAGATTTCATGCATTTTTCTGAATTTTATGTGTTTTTTTTTAAACTTTCCTATAGCTCTTAAAAAATCACCCTTTAGTTATGCTATCAGCCATGCTCCCATCTTAGCGTTCGCAAAAATTTTGAGATTTGGAAAGCAAATTTGGTCGAAAAACCGGTTTCAAATCCCGAAACTCTTGCGAATGCGGAAATGGATTTGGATTTGCTCATTGCACAAAATACATCCATTAAAATCAATTTTAGATATATTTCGGAATACCGTCAATAGTTTTTAAGGCGGATGTAACGCATGACCTTCATTAAGCTGGTTTTTAAGAGTTTAAAGATCAGTTAATCATGAAATGTTAGTTTGCTTATCCAAATCACAAAACTTTCGAAAACAATGGGCGTATTCAGCAGATAAATCCGATTTACGATTACTGATTTATGAATGCCGATATTAAGCGGTGAATACCGTGATTGTCGATTGCGACTGATATATTTGGTAATCATGATTGGTGAGACAGTTTATCGACTGTACGGCCAACTACTAACCTCAAAAATTGTGAGAATGTATTTTTGACCAAATGTAATAAGCCAGAGAATAACCTAAACTAAGCATTCAGTGTCATTCAACAGAAAATCATCAGAAATTGCAAGTCGTAAATCAGTAATCGTAAATCGGATTTATATGCTAAATGCGCCCAATAGGTGATCGATACTATTTGGAACGTTTGAAACAAAAAAAATAGGGCAAAGTTAACTTCGGCTCGGCCGAAGTTTTGTTTACCCTAGCAGTTTGTTTTTCTAATTAAGACTACTTTTCGGACCCTTCTTTTCTATGGGAGCTATACTATATAGATGTCCGATTTCGACCAGACTTAGTGGAATCATGGAAAAGCATAGCAAACTGTTAATTACTCACTTTGGAAGCGATCCCAATTAAAACAAAAAAGTTTTTCTCACAAGAACTTATTTTTCGACCGATCATTCATACTGCAGCCATATGCTATAGTCATTCGATTTTGACAAAACTTTGAAGAATTGTGTAAAAGTATTTAAAATATATATTTGCCAACGTAAGGGACGTTTCCATTAAAAACAAAAAAGTTTTTCTCACAAGAACTAGTTTTTCGACCATTCCCCGAAATTGGCAATTATTAATTTTGGTATTCTTTCACAAAATTCTACAAAGTTTTAACAAAATCGGATGACTATAGCACATAGTACCATAGGAGAAATCAGTCATAAAACTAGTTCTAGTGAGAAAAACTTTTTCGTTTGGAATGGAAACGTCCTTTTCATTGGCACATACTTATTTTATATACTTTTACACAATTCTAAAAAGTTTGTGACAAAGTATAAAGTATATATATTCTTGATCAACAGCAACAGCCGAGTCGATTTAGACCTGTCCGTCTGTCCGCATGAACAAACAGATCTCAGAGATGGTAAGAGGAAAGGTTCGACTTGTATGGGGCAAAAACTTCCTATACTTGCAGGCCGATAAAGGCTTCTACCCTTGCAAATTCGAAACAAGAAAGAAAGCGACAGCTTCTCGCACTGCTGCAGCAGCACACTATTCAGTCTCTGGTCATTCATAATGAAGAATTGAAATCCTGCCAAACTGAAGCTGCCAAGTTAAGGGAGGAGAAGATCCTAGTGCAGGAGGAGATGCGTGCGCGTAAGAAGGCCTATAACAAAACCCTTCAAATGGCACCCACAGGAAGAAAAGCTGCAGCTAGATTAGAATAAAAAACGGAGGATCTTAAAAAGGAGAACCAGCTGAATATCAAATAAATAGCTCAACAGATACACAAATTAAATGAAGAGCTGGAGCAGAGTGTGGCATCAATTAAGGAGAATAACCGAAAGGTAATTGGAGCTTAAAAATCGCGAGTTGGAGCGTAAAAATCGCGAGTTGGAGCTTAAAAATCGCGAGTTGGAGCGAGTTAGCTTAAAAATCGCGAGTTGGAGTTGAGCTTAAAAATCGCGAGTTGGAGCGTAAAAATCACGGTTGGAGCTTAAAAATCGCGGTTGAGTTGGAGCTTAAAAATCGCGAGTTGGAGCGTAAAAATCACGAGTTGGAGCTTAAAAATCGCGAGTTGGAGCGTAAAAATCACGAGTTGGAGCTTAAAAATCGCGAGTTGGAGCGTAAAAATCGCGAGTTGGAGCTTAAAAATCGCGAGTTGGAGCGTAAAAATCGCGAGTTGGAGCTTCAAAATCGCGATTTAGAGCTTAAAAATCAGCTGTTGGAGCAGCAAAGTCAGAAAAAAAAACTAAATTAAATTAAAAAAAAAAAAAAACACGGATAATATGCGGTCCTGACCGCACGGGTCGAGCTCTGCTCGAGAAATGATCTCAGGCAGAATTTGACGCCTTCTTTTATAGCAAAGGCAATGCCGAGCTAATGTCCTAACGCGTTGGCCCAGTTACCCCGATAGTTTCCCGATAACTATCGATATTTGTGGTTAGGCGCCTTATTTGAAAACAAAATGTTCGTTACTTGTTTGAATTTCAACTCCGATTCGTTTATTAATTATATTTGTTGAAGAAATCATTACGCTTCTATCCTTAATACATTTGTTTGAATTTAATTATGCTTGTAATTGTTTTAAATTAATGTTTTTACGTCCGTCCTCGTTGGTACTTCTTCTCAGTGTGACCATTTGCTACTAACACTCATAATACTTTTATATCATGTGCTCAGTGTTGTAAAGTGACAAATTCAAGATATTAACAGCGAACGAATATGAAACGGTTCTAATTTCAAATTCAAACTTATTCAGGGGTAAGTTCACTAGCGATTTGGCTTCCAGCGATTTATTAAAGTACTCCGAAATTTGCGACATGCTACAGGACTTCCAGCGATTTCATTTTTCGAGCTTGTTTTTCATACATTTTTGCATATAGTAAACACCTAGCAAGAGCAATTTAAGGTAGTATTTCTCTTGTGTTTAAATAAATATTTTTAGCTGTAACAGTTTTAGATTCCTTTAACGAAATAAAATTAATTTCCAATCAAAGACTTAAGGAAGACGCAATTCAGTAAGCAGACCGTTTTAAGATCTGACAAACTAGCTATACGGCCAAGCCCGACTATAACATACTCAGTACCTGTGAAGTGCTGCCCATCACCGTTGCGACCGGTGCTGCCCATAATTGTTTGTTTTCCTCATAGCTCGAATATCGTTCATCCGATCTTTAACATTCCGGCGGATCGATAAAGAATCCCGAATACTAAATATGTCCAGAAGGTTCGAACCTTCTATCTATAAAACTGTGGGAGATATGAAGTTTTTTTTGATATTGCGGGGGCGGGAGGGGGCGAGGCCAAAATTGAAAGTAAACTTGATCTGCCTACAAGTATAAGAAACATATGTTCCATACATGTCAAACCTCTATCTCTTACCATCCCTGAGATCTGTTTGTTCATCGGACGACGACACTTTGCACAAACTAATATACTCTGTGACCTCTGGTACAGATTTATTTTGGCTCTGTGTTCCAAGACCGCCTCTTAGCGGGGTAAGTATTTGACCCTAAAAGACCTAGTTCTCTAAAAATAAAAAATATTCTCTAAAAAAATAAAAGAACAAATATTTTTGTTTTCAGCAAAAGCAATAAAACACAAAAATCGTCAGCCCAAACTATATATCTTTTTTGTTTTCCTTTAACTCGCAACCGTTCTGATCTTTACCACTACGGACATAACTAATCCGATTACTAAATATGTCCGGAACGAACCCGCTATCTATAAAACTGTGGGAGATATGACGTTTTTACCAATTTCGGGCGGGAGGGGCGTGGCAAAATTGAAAGTAAACTTGATCTGCCTGCAAGTATAAGAAGCATATATCCCATATATGTCAAACCTCTATCTCTTACCATCTCTGAGATCTGTGCGTTCATACGGACAGACAGACGGACAGACGGATATGGCTATATCGACTCGCCTGTTGATGCTGATCAAGAATATATATACTTTATGGGGTCGGAGAAGCTTCCTTCTGGCTGTTACATACTTTTGCACAAACTTATTATACTCTATGTACCTTTGGTACAGAGTATAAAAACGTGATGTCTCCCACAGTTTTATAGGTAAAAGGTTTATCGATGTTAAAGATCGGTTAAACGGTAGTCGAGTTTTAAGGAAAACAAACAATTATGATGGGCAGCACAAACTTTGTGAGGTACAGAGTATATTATAGTCGGGCTTGACCGACTTTCTTTCTTTTTTTTTTAAGGATCGGCTTACAGCAAATAAATTCGGAATTCCGGGTTCGTCCCTGATTATAATTTCAACTCGAGGATATTAACTCATGTCCAGTCCAAATGGATCTGAATGGAGCTGATTTTTTCTGTGTGAGTGTTTTCTAAATTTACCATCCAAGAAGAGAATTCGGGTATTGAAATTCTTTCCTATTTGGTTTCAGAAAATCCGGGGTTTTAACTAGACTTTTTCCACAAATTAGCAGTATATATAAATTATTGAAGGTTTGATAAGTCGTACACCTTGAAAAGAGACTTTGGCACTGTAAGCAATACAGTTTCAACTGGTTTTCAAGACTGTATTCTTTGGTTTAAGGAGAACAGGTTCGGCCCACTAGCGTGAGCGTTGAGCATTTAATATTATTAATTTACAAAATAATTAAATTTAGCCTTCTTTTGTGAATAAACCTTATTCAATAAAGTCAATAAAGTTCACAATCAAAGAACCGAAAAACGCAGAGGGTATTTCTGAAGGTCTTTCAAACTGAATTCTACTTGCCTAGTGATTCTGAGGTTATGTCGCACATTATCGATCAGATACAAAAAATTCGATAGTTAATAGATCAGATATATATAATCGGATAATATATATAGAATCAGAAACCGGATTGCAGCGCTGCTCTTATTAAGTATTGATCATTAGATCATTTATAATCTTATAACGAAAGGAGACACATTTTGGAGAATGAAAATTAATGTGCAAAGTTTTCGGGAAAGTAAGCTGAATCGTTTTGCCTTCGCCTATTTTAGCATAGTTTTCATGATCCACTTCTGAAAAATTCGTTTGCCTTATGCATGCCCCTGTTCCACTGTAACCTGTTGCCGCATCTGTTGACACCTGCACAAAAACAAAGCAATCACAAGCTTTGCTTAACTTTCATTGTTGTTACTGTAATTTAAACTTTTTCAACTTGCACACACATCGATAAGCCTCCTAATGTACATAGTGTGTACGTATGTATGTTTGTTTGCCTTTACTTAGCACTCTTGAACGATAAGCGAGCCAACAGCAACAAAAAGAGTCTGCAAATTGAGGCCACATTCCCAAGGCAACAGGTGAGAGAGATAACAATTGGAAAGGCATTTCTCTAGACGGCTTAGCATACTTTTAGGCTGGGCGGATTTTGAGAAATGAAATTTCTCAACTTAGATGAAAGTTGAGAGCAGCTAAGTTTCATACATATCATAAATATGTACTTACATATGTTTTGTGTAATCTCATTGATAAGTTCACCGACTTGGTGTGATGATAAGTTAATTGGTTTTTAACGAGTTGCGGAATGTCCGATTGATAAAAATATTTAAAAACCAAAAATGATAATAAAAATACATATGTTTGTATAATTGTATTACTTTTCAATTATAAAACACCTTTTTTTGTTGTTTATCTATCAAGTCTATATCTGGAACGTAATCACTGAGTGCAGATAAGTCGAAACCTTGGTTTTATTTCTTTTTGGATTTGGAAGGTGTGAAGTGTCACAAATGCTCGAACAAATGTTTGCCTTTCCCTTAAAAGAAAACGTAAACCAGATAAGTTCCGCGATCATTTCAAATCAGTTCAAAGATCAGCGCAATCATGTGAGTCCGCAAGTCAATTAAAAGTATTTACAAATTGAATCCCACAATTGAATGTCTTTGATAAAACTTTAAACAAAGCTGGCTCCAACGGCACCGATGACAATCGACACAAAAATTGAAAAGCGCTCAAAACTCAATAAACCGTCATTTCGGACGCACGAACAGACGCTGATGGAATGGCCCGGGGGTTGGGGCTAGGAGCAGAGCATGTGCGCAATAATTGAATGTCAATCAGCTTTTTTTGGTTGCTGTTGTTTTTTTTTTGTTGTTGAAATTAATAGTAGTCACTTTTGTTGATACCTTTCCATGTAATGCAATTTGTGGCGTTTACACGTGATATGCGTGAAGCGCATTTTGAACCTGATTTTCGTTATACAACACAAACGAGGGGCGGTACGAGTTGTATGAGAGATGAGATGAATGAAAATTGAAAAAAAAAAACATGGAAAATTCGTTGTGGTTAGACGGGGAAATTTAAATGCTAATTCAAAACAATAGCTCACATTCAAAAACATGATGGCAAAGCTGGCTCCAAAAGTGACGAGAATTGTATATCCCTGCAAGTGTTTGTTTTAACTGATGTTTAAAGTAAGATATATAAATTAAGCTAAATTATTACTGTCAGAAGTGGTGACAAGTCTTTCTCAAGATACAACCATAAATAAGGGGAAAAATGTATCCAGTGCGACTATATACGTATTTTAAGATCGAACTTTAGAATAGCAACTAAAAATCGAACAAATTAATCTTACACTGGATCCCATTCGAATAAGTTTAGAAAAATAAAACTGATAAGTATTAAAAATCAGAAGTATTAATTTCCCAGTCTATTCAAATTTTTACGATTTGCTCCATAGTGGTCTGATGAGAATAGAATTTAGTCCCTTTGATTAAAGACGTTTCAATGAACTTTAAAGCACTTCTTCAAATTTAACTATGCTGGACATTCTATTACTACGCAGAAAAAAAAAGATGCAAAAAGTATCCATTAGGACTGGATATTTCTTTAATATCCTTTTTATCATCCAACGGAGATGAAAAATCATCCAAGGGATTATCATTTTTCATATCCTTTGGATGATTTTTCAGTTCCATTGGATTATAAAAGGATATTAAAGACACATCCAGTCGAAATGGAAACGGGAAATCATCCAATTGATATTTTTGCATATCTTTTATTTTTCTCTGTGTACTTTTATGCTATGCTCATTTTGCCAAATCATTTCATGAAATGGGAATGCGTGCATAATGCCAAATCATTTCATGAAATGGGTCCGAGAATGCGTGCATAAATACCATTTCATGAGTTCGACAACTCACGAAAGTTGACGATGAATTTGTAGTCAATTCATGAAATGCCGAGGCGCAGCCAACTTAACGCTGCGCTGGTGTTACCAGATATTTTGATTTCTCATATATGCGCTGGTCGTTTTGTGAGTTCATAAAAGCTGCATAAACAGAATCAAATCTTATTCATGAATTACATAGCATAAACGTAGTATATAACTCAAATCGTTTTTCAGATCGCGAAATGATGGCTTGAGCTCCGCTTATCTTTCTGCAAGTCGTTTTGCAAAAATTAATTGAATACTTCTTAAACTCTGTGCCAAATGTATACTGCTTTGGAACTAGTTCATTTTTTCCAGTGTTCAATTAAAATTCGAGGTTGTGGGGCCTCGGCACATGTAATAAAAAAAGTTTTCATATAAAAACTTTTACACAACCGGCCACCTTCTACCATCTATTGGCGGCAGTAGTGATGTAAAAAGCCAATTAAAGATCTCCATACTTTGTCATTGGGACACTGAGCTAAACTGTAAGTTCCGTTCTCTTGTGCCTAAAGTAGAAGGCACACCAATAGATTGGTATTAGCTTGGCTTGGCCCATTGTGGCTGTTAAGCCAAATGTATACGGACATGAGTCCATGTTGTCGAACGTGACCTTCGCACGATTTAAAACTAAAAAAAGTTTAAGTACAACGGATTTTTATATTGCCAATTGGATTAACTTATAACTCTTAATTAGCCCTATAATCGTGCTAAGGTTGATTTTTGACAATTTGTAGTTTTCAAGATGTTTGCAAAATACCAAGGAATTCGCACGTGTCAAAAACAGAAGTCTTCTTCTCGAGCAACAATTCAAACACCGTTTCAGCAAACCCTGAGGCAATATTCGATTGTGACTAATTTTAAAATGTCGTGATGTACTTTTAAAATGGCTTTGAATTTATCCAAAAATTACACAAGGCAACAAAATAAGACTTTTTCCAGTATATTGAAGGGTTGATGGTGATTTTAAATGACTTTTGTATGCCGAGCACGGACATTACGTCTAGGTTTTTAGTAATTTGAATTTAATATGGCTTAAAATGTCGTTTTAGACCCTTTTTAGGCACGTTTTGTGGAGATCCAATACTTTTGTTCTAACTCTTATTGATATTATTGCAAAGTAATACTTCTTAGTTTTAGAATAAACTATCCTAAACATTTCTCCCCGAGCCAGGACTTCTGAGCCCGGATGTTTGGCGAAAACTTTAATAAACTATGTTCAACTTGTAAAAAATCATGTCAAAAATCATGCAAAATAAATATATATTTTCTGAGATGATGTCTCCAAATTGGATGAATATTGTCTCAAAGAAAGCTTATTATGAGAAAAGCTTAACCGAAAGCTTTGAGCTTTTTTGAAACTATTTTGCGGAAGTTCTTCGCTTAAACGGTCAAATTGAAAATTTTTAAAATTTTAAATAACTCGAAAACGGTTCAAGATGGAGTTTTGGGATGTTTTTGAAATGTTTTTTGAAAATAGTTTTGTAACATTTTTTTTCCAAAATTTTTTTGCCAAAAAATTGATTTCTTCAAAAAACTTAGTTCAGCAAAAAAGACCCATCCCTCAAAAAATTTGAAAAAGTAAATGCAATAGCCGCTTTTTTTCTATAACATTATGAGTGGCTGAATTTGCCGGTAACTTGAAAATTGAAGAAATTCTCTATAGAGTCTAAAAAATATTGATATATCGATAATATCGTTGTTTTCTAAAGCTTACACAAAAACTGAAAAGTTAGATTACTAATGACCAGTGCAAGTAGCCGTTCTATCTGATCTTTACATTAGTATACCTTTAAGATATAAATATTAAGATATTATGATATTTATTTTCTGAAATAAGACTATGGGCCCTGTTCCGGTTTTCGAGTCGATTTTCGTGTAAACGTTAACCTTTTGCATCCAAATTGAATAACGTTGTATAGAAGGTGAAAAATATTCCTACGGATACTAGATCTAGTATAAAAAGACTCGAATTCGTTTGGGCAACTGAAATCGATTGCTCAATGCCAAGTGAATTCAATTCGAGAGAAAATTACGACGAGATCTAGTAACCACAGATTGTCTTGTTACTTACATACAAATTAATACAACTTAAACGTGAAACATTAACGTTTACACGAAAATCGAGTCGAAAACCGGAACAGACCCGTATGTTTTCTAAATAACTTAATGAGGTTTTTAGTGCAGTTTTTTTTCTCAGTAGGTCCCCTTTTCTTGTGCGAATCCGAACGACGAATCCGAACAATAAATCCGAACGACGAATCCGAACGGCAGTTTAAGGGGTAGTACAAGTTGCACGTGCTGTTTCTAGATGCTTTTTTAAAAATTCACAGAAGGAAAACGAAAAGATATTTTTCAAATTTTTATTTAAAAGTTCATGAATGAATCAAAAAATACAAATTTTTTGTTTTAGAATTGTGACGTTGGCTGAAAAGTTTCTGGTCTGCGAAAAGTGGTATGACAAAAAAGTGTGCCCATGGCGGCCGTGATTCGGGGTCACTCCGTTATCCGAATTCAAAAAGGAAAAAAGGTTATGGCTTAGTATCGATGTTATTCTCGCCTGAACCTCAGATTTGAAAAAAGTTAATTTTTGACAAAATGGTGGCACTTTGAAAATGGAATTTTTTTTTGGTATTTACACCCGTTACTCGTAACAGTAAAAAGGGAGTAAAAAGGTTATACTGAAGTCGTGCAAATGTATGTTGCAGGCAGAAGGAAGCATTTCCGACCCCATAAAGTATATATATTCTTGATCAGCATCAACAGCCGAGTCGATGTAGCCAAGTCCGTCTGTCTGTATGAACACCTAGATCTCGAAGACCAGAAGAGCTAGAGCGACCAAATTTGGTATGTAGGCTTCTATTGTCCCTACGCAGATCAAGTTTATTTCAAATTTTGGCCACGCCCCCTCCCGCCCCCACAATAGCAAATGTTGAATAACTCCTACAATTTTGAAGATATCAAGCTCATATTTTGCACTGTAGTGTATGTTCATAAAGATCGGATAATAAATGGCAGAGTTATAAAGGTTATAAAAACGTTGCATATTTTTTGGCGCTACATGCGTTTTACCTCACATTATGTTGAAATGGTCACATTAATGTTAATGCTCTGTTAATTAACATAGGGAAAGGATATTAAACACTAATTGCCTGAGTATCGGGTATATCGAAGTCGGGCAGGATCGACTTTAACTTACGCTCTCGTTTTTTTTTGTAGTCTAGTGTAAAGATATACTAAAAATTGTTGTATCTAAAAGTTGGAGGGTGGCCGGGTGGCTCAGCGGCTAGTGTGCGCGACCGCTGTGCACACTATAAATAATTTATCGGTAAAGTTATGATGAAAAATATTCACAATAAGTTCTTCAATTGAAAGATTTTTGTTAATTTTGAAAATCGATCCTTGTCCGTTTTTGAAACACGTTCGAAAAGTAATTACTTTAAAGGTTCTATCCATGTTTCGGTACAATAATGCCAAAAAACTCAACCAAACCGGTTCTAGGGGGTTCGATTTTGCACCAGCTTGCAACCTTGTTCAAAATGTATAATCAAAACTTGTTTAGAAACTTAAATTATTTTCGATAAAGATCACTAAAAGTCCATTAAACTGCAATTTGTAAATTAGCTTTTTTAAACCAGCCTAAACACATTTTTATGGCTTCAAATTTTGTTATGTTGCCTTTGAACTTTGCATTTACCGCGCTTGGCGAGCTAAAATTGTCAAATGCGAATCGCATGTTAAAGTAAATTTTGGTAAATAACTTCCGCACATCGAAAACAAAACACAAAACGAAATAACAAAAGTTAACAACAAAAATAACAATGGAAATTACGGATTGCAATCCCAGCGCCAGAGTCACTCAAGCACAGCGAGCAATGCGGTAAATTCTTTCATGAACAAACAAATAAAAAAAAAAGTTTTTAATAATTTAGTTTCTACCAAGTTCAGATTTATGAATGCTATTAAATTAACATACATATCACTATATATTTCACAAAGCCTGTGCATTTATTTCTCTCCTCTCTCATGCAACTTTTTTGGTATTTCCAGTTGAAATTCAAATTTATTTAGTCTTTATTAATTGTTTATACGCCTGTCTGCTAAATACGTTTATTTAATATGACGATAAAACCAGTTTTGTGTAATAAAATCTAACAAAAAACTGCCTAAACGTCATTAAAAAATTGTGTAGAATTTCTCACTGGAAAATACCCAAACAATGAACTGAAAAAAGAGACAGTTTTATTAAAATACTTGAATTATTTTCTGTGAGTTTTATGGAAGCTATCTCTATTTATTATTCCAATTTATGGCGAGATTGCTAAGTAGAAATGCTAATTAAGTTCCCACGAATTGATAAATGTAAAGGCACAGTGGTAGGAAAATGAGAAGAAAACATGTTCTTTTTGTTAAAAAATCCGTAATTAAAAACAGCAAATGCTTAAGAACTACTAAGGGGACTCAGCGCCATTAACTTCAGTGTTGGACGATTGGAAAATGAATTTTCTTGAGGTGGCTGAGCTGTATCCAATTCAATTAAGCGGGTACATTAGGTACAAGAGGTGTCTCAAAAAACCCCTAAGGTCACTTTTTAGGAACTCATTTCAAATCATTATACTCTGTACCAAAGGTACACAGAGTATATTAAGTTTGTGCAAAAGCACACCCCAAAAAAGTAGTCATCAAAATGACACTATTTAGTCATCAATTTGAAACTATTGAGTATCAAATTCCCTTTAATACTCCAAGTATCAAGTTGATATTTTCGAAAGTATTAAAATGATATATCGAAAATATCAAATAGATACTAACTTGATATTAATCAAATTAATACCAATTTGAAACTAACAACTATCATTTTGATATATTGACTGTCAAACTTTTGGTATCATTTTGATACTAGCATTTCTCAATTTAATATTTTTTTCTTATCCAGTTTAGGCACCAATTCAGTTATAAGCTAACTGCCAATAAAACTAAATCATAAACATTCAAAAACTGATTTATTTTATTCTGTATTCTTACAAAATTTATTTTGCTAGTATGGGAAAAATTGTAATCCAAAATTTCAAAACGGATGTTATTCAAATACAGAAGTCACAGTTAGGAAGTGCATCAGTCCTTATTGACATAACAGTCCGCCCAAATTATGATGGCATGATCATCCCAGCTCGAGATCTTTCTTTAGTAATGGTTCTGAAACCGAAGCTTATACGAACCACGCCTCAATTGGAGCTGAAGTTGGTTCTCCCATTTTGGATAGCGCAGAAACTTGGTGGAGTACGTCCTTTCTAAAAGGTCGTATTTGTTATTTACAAGTGTGTGCATTGAACGATGTATATATGTTTAGCTGCTCACCTTATAAATATAGAGCTTCTGCACCATGTCAAAATACATTAATTTAGTCTTCAACACGCTTTTACTTTAAGCAAATTACCGATGTGTCTGCACTTAAATCAAAATAGTTAGTGCCAATCGTCAAGCGCCTACTGGTCTGCCAGCTCAGCTTTGTTTCACATACGAGCATGACATTTCAAATTTTCGAACATTCATAAAAATGTGATTGTTTCAAATTGATACTTTAACGAATCAAATTAATAACGAAAAGATCATTTTGATACTCTCTAGGATTATATTGATACTAAAGAAACGATATTCGTTTTAGTTTCAATTTGAGACAACGTGTGTCAAATTGATATTGATTCCAATTTTTTTTGGGTGTAGAGATTTGACGTGTATTTGACCTATGCTTCTTACACTTGCAGGCAGTTCAAGTTTTTGCCACAGTTTTATAGATAGAAGGTTCTTTCCTTCTGTACAAATTTATTAATTGGGATTCTTTATCGATCCGGCAAAGGGTTGGTAAAGATCGGATAATCAATAGTTGAGTTATTAGAAAAACAAATAATTATTGGCAGCATTGGTCGCATCGGTGATGGGCAGCTCTTCACAGGTACAGAGTATATTATAGTCGGACTTGACCGACTTACTCACTTGTTTTATTGAGGTTCTTGCGGGACCTATGGACAGAAAACATTTTAGAACCGAAGGGACATCGCTAGCTGATCTTGTGACTCTGAAATGTAATTACTTCTTTCTACGGAACGAACATTTAAAGCAAAACTGCAAACTTAATGCGTTCCCGGAACTAGACCATGAGCTAAGCTTCAAATTTTGTATGTACCTAGAACCTCTACCCGAACAGGACCCTGTCTGTCACTTAAGTAGGTTTTCTAAGAATTATTCAGCTCTGTTCTTATTTCCGAAAGGATTTAAAAAGTAAAACGATTGCAATATCGGATTGTTTTCATATTGGAGTTTCCGTTTCCGTGTGAAATGGAATACGAATTATAATTCAGAATACTTAACAATTTCGAACAACACTATTCGATTTCATGTTCGGCTTCATTTCGATCGATGTCTACAGGCAATTTGTGGGGTAAAAGTTTGAAAAAATAATTATAATTCAAATTATATGCTCGGAAACTTCAAAATCTCACCAATATATGTCATATAAATATTAAACTACTTAAAAGATGAAAATATTACCTTTGCCAGAAAATTTAGCATTTACTTTTTATTCCACTGACTATAAGGCAATTCTTTTGTAACCGAATAACTTAATCGTTGATCGCCTAAGGGACTCTGAGAAGCTGGAGAAGGAAATCCTTATATTTAGTACTCCAACACAGCGACGAAATTGTGTCAGAGTTTTACAATCATATTTCAAGCCAAATTATATGCTATCTCCCTTACCTATAATATGGGAAAGCTAATACTAAGGAAATTATTATCCTCTCAAATAGTCAAGCAGCGCTTAATGCGCTCAGCAGTAATAAGTTCACCTCTAATCTCGTCTTAGAAACAAAGTACAAATTGGACCAACTAGGCAGCATGAACAACCTGTCCTTACGCTGCAGCGTAGCTGTATACTGTGATACGGAAACGAAATAACCGACGAATTGACACCTAAAACTGCGGCCACCGCATTGGTAGAACCCTACTGAGGCATAGGAAAATACATCATTAGGGAGGTCCTCAGAAAGGAAGAGAACTAGAACAACCTCCTGGGCAAACATAACCAAAAACACTAACAGTGAACCACATCGTCAAAAGGTTCCAGAAATTGATCCAACAAGGAAAGAATGCCCTAAGGATCCTGACCACTGCGGTGACTGCAAGTGACTGCCTGCCACTGTACAAGTTGGGAATTACAAACACGCTAGTATGTAGATATTGTAAAGATAAGGAGGAGTTCTCTGAACATATACTAGCACACTGCAATGCTCTGACAAGGCGCAGACTCAACAGATTTGGAGAACACCGCTTAAACCCCATCAAGATTATTAACCCAGAGCCCAGAAAAATCTGGACATTCGTACCAGAAATAGGGCTAATAGGAGAGTTGTAAGTAGTCGTTGTGCGCTGTTTCCTTAAAGATTAATTAATTAAATTGATCGTTTTTGGAAACGGAAACAGTCTTGATAATCGTCGATTTGAAAACCATTATAGTTTTCTAGGTCGACCGGACACTTCTGGAAGACACGATTGAGGAAGTAAGAATGATAACATATGTTTCAATCTTTATCTACAAATGTGTCAACGACTTAAGAATTTTTGAACTAAGCCAAGCTATAAGCTATAACTCCGGATCCAACATTCAGCAAAAGTAAATCAAAGCATTAAAATTATCGGGGGTGACCTGGAAATCTGTAGAGATTTTGGCTTCGGTTGGCTTGCAAATCGCTAGAGAAGTCCGTCGGTGTCCCAGAACTTCGAGAGACTTCGTTTTCTTCGAAAGTCTAGTTCAAAAGGTGTGTTCATAAGATTATGGTCCTACTACAAAAATAGTGATATGTTGCGTGGGTTCGTGAAGTCGACTGGTTTGTGTATTGGTTGGTTTGCCAAAATCTCCCAACTATATACGAGAGGTTTGAAACCAACCGAAAGAGATTTCTAGGACACCGAGAATTGGGTTTGGGTTGGAATTTGGTTGGAAGAGATTTCTGAGACACCGCAGTATAAGATGCAATGGACTAAGGATTGAACCATCAATTGTGGCTGTGGATACATCGAAAAAGTCCGCTTGGCATTGAGCAATATTTTTCAGCAGCTTTATTAATTTCGGGTTTTCTTACACCTAATTTAGTAGCCGTAGAAATTTTTTATCTATCTAAACAACGTAATTAATTGAATGAAGCAGAAAACCAAAGCTTTCACGAAAGTCGACTCGGTATTTGGGAAAAAAATATCGAAAAAAACTATTACATTTTTATGCCTTTACTTTCCCAAAAGTAAAAGTAAGTAAAATTGGCTTGTCAAGATGACACAGCCCCAACGGGCCAAAGCCGAGTTCTCTCGACTAGTGCGCTACTAATATTAGCACAAGAGAAAGGGACCTACAGTTTAACGCCGAATCCGAACGGCAGTTTTTGAGAGGCTTTTCATGGCTAATTACTGCAATGCTGGCGCCAAAATCAAGAGGTGTGGCCGGGTGTAAAGTTTTATTCAAGAAAAAATCTTTTCATTAGATGTTCCGAGGCGGGATCGAACCCACGACCTCATGCTCAGCAGTCGCGCACACTAACCGCTGAGCCACCCAGCCACTTTCCCAAAAGTGGCCCTAAACTCTTCCATAAAATTTTTATACAAATTCACGGAACAGCCTAGTTAGGCGTAGAATTTTGGATAATAAAAACGTATCGGCTTCAAAACTATTCAAAATTTAAACAAAAAATCTTTTAAAAATATTAGCTATTAGCGATTAAAATCAGGGATGCAAACCGGTTCTGGACCGAACCGAACCGCTTTTTTTGAAGACTGCAAAAACCGACCACGAAGCGACCGAACCGAAAACCCAAATGAAAACGGTTCGGTGCGGTTCGTACACTGACGAGTCTCAAGACGCACAAATTTTGCGCCTTTTTAGTCGAATTGCTACGATAAGTCCTTCTTGATGCCGGATTTATGTAGCACTCAACAATTTTGAAACATGCAATTGTCCATCGACCTCTGAATATGCCTGTCATAAGTTAACATTCCTTCTTTGGAAATTGCTAATCGATTTATTTGTCGAGCTTCTTCACCTTAATCCAACTTTAGCCAGGAGTACAGCTATTAAAGTGATATGATTATGGACGATGCAAGCACATTGAAACTTTTTAATTCTCTAGGAATTCAGTATCGAAATGGTCGAAAAGTCACACAGCATGAAGCAAAAGTTCGGGGAAAAGACACTATAGGTGAGCTTTAATATTTTAAAAAGTTTTTCGGTAAAAGATAGCTTTCTCTGAGAAAATTTTCAATATTTAAAGGACTAACTAGACCAAATAAAGTTGGTTCAAAAAAATTCCGGGTCGTAAATCCTCTTAAAACCAGAACTAGTACCTTATAATGTGTTCGATCCAACTTTATTTTTCATCAAATAGTATGTCCCACCCAGGTTTATAGTTTTTCAAACATCTACAGCTTCAAAAGTTCAAAACAATTAATTTCTGAACAGATTCAAGGATATTTTTGAATGTTAGACTTTAGAATGGGCTTAATGGGTTAATGTTTGGTGGAATGAAGATTAATCTTAAAACAAAAAGAAGTTTCGGACTTTCCGCAAAGGTCTAAAAAATGACTTTCCGAGCAGATTTCAGGGTAAATTGCGACGTCATACTCAACAAAATACTTCAAGAGTTGACATAGGGTGAAATTAGGAGAGATCCAAGAAAATAATGGAGTTTCCAACACGTTATCGGACTGTTCTTACTTTGAAACTTCGGAAAAATATCTTTTAGTGCAGACTTTAGAGCAAACTGGGACTTAATACTTAAGAAATGGCTTAGGGCTTGAGACTCGGCAAAATTATTAGCGATCCTTGAACAGAAATGCGTTTTTGACAACTTTTGGACTGCCTTAACATCGAAAGTCTGGAAAGAAATAGATTTTCGAACAGATTTAAGCAAATTTCGGGACGTTATCATTAAGGACTTATGTTCGGCGGGAATTAGGGCGATCCCAGAAATACGTTTTTGTCATTTTTTTTAAATATAAATATGAAAATATCTGTTCGTTAAATTTAAGGATGGGCTTTAAGGGTTCAGATTTGATAGATTTTCGGCATCCAAGGACATAGAGAGCGTTGCGAATTCCTTTCCGCGCAGATTTTAGGGAAGATCGGGGCTATTTGCAAAAACAGAAACTGGCTTACATTAAATTTATAATAAATAAGGACTGGACCACTAAACCGAACCGGTGGTTCAAAAACTATGTGAACCACTGAACCGAACCAGTTCTTATTTCCAATCGGTTTACATCCCTGACTAAAATAGTTTTGAACTTTTTGGTATTTTCACAAGCACAGTAGATCACTTTGTGTCCAATTAAAAGTATGACTAGCATTAAAAATACACAAGACAGAAATTCAACCGACTCTTCTAAGTCAAGAGAGCTTAATGCGATTAGCTTTGAACGCGGAAAAGACGGGAAAACGATTTAGTAATCAGGCACAGCTGTATAATCGTGCAAATTTACAGTTTGTAAGGACGTTGCTTACCACGTCAGCTTTCAGATCGGACTGTTTTATTTTGTAGCAAACATGTTGATTTTTCCTGATTTTAATGTTTGTTGTAGGAGAATTAATTCATTCACACTTCAGGTGACAAAACTCAATATTTGCTGATCTCGTTACATGTAAATGTCAATAGGTTCCATTGGATTCAGAGTTATTCGGAGTAGGCCACTCTACTACGACTATGCAGAAGGTGTCAATAACCGTAAGCACGTTCATGGCTCATGTCGTGCATTGGCCCCGTTTTTTTGTTCATAATATATTTATTTTGTTTTTTTCTTTTGGTCTTTGACAGTTCCACACAACAAGTGGTTGTCAGTTGGAGCAAACTGATCGAGTTTGACTTGGTAATGCAAGCAAGTTTCGCCTGTCACCCAGTCACCTGTGGCAGCAACATTTTAGGTTTCACTCAGCTCCGTTCACTAGTTTTGGGATTAGAATACACGCGCTGAGGTGCTCCTTGTTGATCCTAAAAATTAGCATTAGAAGCGAAATTGAACTCGAAAATATTTTCCAAACAACGCTAAGTAGACCTATTCGGTGTTATTAAAACTGGTTAACACTTAGACGCATCACCTAACAATTGAACATTTGAGCAATAGACACATACTTATTTATTAATAGATTTTGTAAATGTAAATTATACATTTATCATACAGTCACGCTTCAATGCATTTTCATTCTGGTTAACAGTTGCGACAATTAACCTGAGGCAAAAGAATTATAAATCGAAAAAAATGTATAATTTCTTGGAAAACTTTGATTAATTGGTATGGAAGGAACACAATATGAGCTTAATTTAGCTTCACGATCGTCACGCCAAAACTTTTATATTTAAAGCATATGCCAAAGCAATTACTTGTTTAATGACCCCATAAAGTACAAACGATAAATCTTTGAAGTGTACGACGAGTTCAGTTGTTATAGATATTCCGTTTGTCGACGGTTTTTAAATTAACTTTTCGTCGGTTTTAAAGCTAGCATAAAGAAACTTGGGACATAGGATTCTTTTCATTGTTTAGATCTCCAAACCTAGTAGCAAAATTCCCAAATGATTTTCAGATTATATAAAAAATTTTGAACAGAAAATCAGATTTGGTACCAGAACCGGTACCGAAATGTTGAATTTTTTTAGAACCGTTATTCGGGATTGCGATGGTCGCCACTTAAAGAGTGCTTATCGCTCCCCCCGATAGAATTCCGGTAAAATTCCGTGAAAATGAAAATGACTTTACCTAACGTTTTAACATTGACAGTTCATTAAACAAGTTGAAGGGTGCGTTCATATAAAGACTTTGCATGATGATGCGGCTGACAAAGCTGATGTGATTTTATCACAAAGTTTCTTTTCTTTTGATTGATCAACAACCGACGAAATTTGGGCATTAATATTTCTTAAAAGAGTAATACAAGATTTTTGCTCGGCTTAGCATCTAGCACGTTAATAACTCTCAACCCATTTCGGTCGCCCACGCCGCACCGAAAAAATTGAAAGCTTGGTCTTCCCTAACCGACGGTCGTGTTGCTGGTTAGTGTGTTATTGTACACTCTGGCTCAAGTCGTTCTAACATCAACCTCATAACACGCCCATTTCAGTCAAGCGGTCCCAAAGTGTGACTTATTTAAAGATCGAAAGACCAAAATGTTATTTCAAAAATGTTGCTGTGGACAAAGTCAAGTGGAGCAGAGTGAAACAGTGAGAGAGAGAATGAGAGAGCGCACATAGTTTGTCGCATACATACAAACATGAGTTGATATCGGTAGCCTAAGAAGCGCACACTGATTGCATACACACAAAAAAGACCTTTTCGGCAAGCGGTCTATCCCAAACGGTCGGCAAAAGACCAAGAGCGAACAAAGCAAAAACAAATGTGTTTCTTTCCTCTCACGACCGAAAAAAAACAGAGAGCGCTGTTAAAGGTTGCTTCCATCCCTCTTTGTCAATGTGCCGCACGAAACCGGTTTTTTTTGAGAACTGCAAAGAGAGGACCGGTTGTTGCAAGCTCTGCTTAGCATTACCTAACCTAACCTAGCATTACTTTATACATTAGGTCCAAAAATATGCCACATAGAAAAGCATTGTTCTCATAAAGGAAATTATCACGCTTTTCTATTTCCTGATCGAGCGATTTCTTTAGAGAGGACGTATTTTTAGATATTTTGGCTTGAAGTTTAGTTGTGGTCACTTTAGCTGGTTCTAATATGCGTACTATTTCGCGAGCTGAGTCCCACACTTTCCGATGTAGAAGAATGTTGATATCTGCGTCCGCAAAATTGAACAAATGTTGAAGACGTGTGACATAAAAATTTGACATCGTGAAATGGACTTCTCATGATTCCTTCTTCGCGTTACATATATCTGACCAAAATTACGATGCGCTCTGCAAAGGTAAAAGAAAACGATTCGATACTGTTTGACGGTAAACGGTATTCGGCTCTCAAAAAAAACTTTGTATCAGTTCCGGTGCGTGATTTGAAAGGGTATAAATATTCTTACATATATTTGTCAAAAATAGAAAGCACTGTTGTCTAACGAGAATATAAAGCAGGGTTCCCCGAGAGAGACTCTCTCTCCCGCATATTCGGCATGCACTCGGGGTTGCGGCCCCGGGGGCAGCTGGGGAACACTGATGTAAAGCCTAGTGACAAGTATGCCCTCTTTCTTGCAGCCGTGCGGTCTATACAGAGTTATGCAGCGGAGATATGGGGGTTTTCACGGTATCCGGACATTGAGCGTCTTCTAACCTTTTTTATTAAGAAGATCTTCAAACGTCCCACCCAACACACCAAATATGCTATATACATAGACCCTGGGCTGTCTTCGCTTTACACCTTTACGCTGCAAAGACACTTTGACTATATTTTAAAGGTAATGAATATGCATGATACAAGGATCACAAAGCTTATAGCACAACAAATGATTATAGGAGAGACAGGCTTCTTCTCTACATAGAAAGCATTAGCTAATGAGTTCAACTACGTCGTACAACTGGAGAACCCCTTGCATAGGCAGCACGCGGAAATCATCAGGAGACTCTGCGAAGTGTAAAGCAGCGATGTTCAAGAAGAGCGATGCCAAAAAGTGAGAATGTCTTGGTGTGCGATATCAAAGCGATACAGCCCATCTCTGAACTGTCCTGCTCAACGTCTGGGCATCGAATGCAAGCAAAGAGAGCGCTGCTTACGCTCATATGCCCGACTTCAGCATGCGCTCGGCTCGTGTGCGTGTAAACAGCCGATTGCGCTCGGCCCCTGGGGGCTATGGAGGAACATCGCTGGTGTCAAGGGAAAGGTTTATAGACCAGGCCAGTGCAAGTGACGTGCGGTTGACTTACCAACACAACTACTTCAATGAAGATTTTGGCATTTTCAAAATAAGTGCAATTTTAAGAGCCAGGTGCGAAACGCTTAGCCTAAATGCAACACCTCACAGGCAAGATGGTACGCAGGAATGTAGCCTTTGTAAACTGCGAGTACGAGAGGACATCCAACACTTTTTGGCAATTTGACCTATCTTAGCCGAGCTTCGGATGCTACATTTTAATCGAAGAACCCTATTAGCCAAAAGAAATCCTATTAGCCTAAGTTGGGCTGCACTGGCAGCATTTATTGAAGAGGCTACTAAATACCGGCGGAAAATCATTAACGGTGACTTTTAAGGAATCACCTTCAGTTACCAACAATTTAATTACTTTATTCGGTACACTTCAACAGATGGTTTGTCAGAAACCAAGGGGAATACTACGATAATTTTGTGTAGCAGCTGAGTATTTGTATTTTTTGTTTGTTTGCTTAAAGATTGTAATTAACATTGTAGAGCCAGTTACTATAATGATGTATTATTGTTCAATGTTTACAAAAATATACTTACTACTACTACTTACTACTCTATATATTTGTCTCTTATTAGACTTTTGAACCGATCTTCACGAAATTTTCACAGAATGTTCATGTCGATCAGGAAAGAGTCATAGGCTCTGTACCATGTCTGTGATCCCGTCCAAAAGCGGTTAAAACGTATCAAAAAAGGCTTAGAGCCATATCTCAGAAGTTATTTAAGCTAGGAACTTGAAATTTGGTACATATGTTTCGTATTATGGTTTCCCAAATTTCCGAACTTATTTAAGCTATGAACTGGTAATTTTAATGTGTGGGGGTTGGAAATATGTATTTGATATATACGGTTCGGAAAAATTTGGACGAGTTCAAATGTTTGCACCCAGTTGAAACTTGAATTATGTTTTCATAATGCAAACTCCCCGCCGACGCCGGGTATTCAGCTTGTATAAGATATAAATAACACAAGGCAACAAAATTAGACTTTTCCATTATATCAAAAGGTTAGTGGTGAAGAAAAGGGCAACTTTAAGCTCAAATACCCGCAATTACAAGGACACCACGATTAATTTCTACAGACCAAAGGTACTAACACATAGTTCATACCACAGTTTTAGGACTCCAACCAAAATAGTTGATTAAAACTGTTGTTAAATTTGGTTTTTAGCAATGAGAAAAGTCGCTGCAGATTAGTTTTCAACAATAATTAGTTGGCAAAAGCTGACCTTAAAAGCTGGTGTACCAATATGGTTTTATCTAATTAAGAGATTGATGTAGTTATTTGTGATGTATTTGTGACCTAATGACAAAAAATTCTAAGTTTTAAATACTTTTGCAAAAGGGGTGTATGCCTAATAAATGGGAAAATTTCCTATAGTGCAATCCACTAAATACCTTTTGCAAAATTGTTCAAAACATACAAAATTTTGTCATTAGGTCACAAATACATTAATCTTCAGTCTTCCTTTAGTGAATTGCACTATAGGAAGCTTGCTCACAGTAATGAAACAAGCTCATATTTTGCAGTTTATATGCCCAATATCTACAAAGGTTATAAAAACCGTTGCATAGTTTTCTGCGACGCATGCGCTTTTGGCTAACATAATGTTGCAATGTTCACATCAATGTTAATATTCTGTTAATTAACATAAGAGAACGGTATTAAACATTAATTCACCTGAGTAACAGGTATTTTGAATTCGGGCAGGGCAGAATTTAAGTTAAGCTCTCGTTAAGGTAGCACTTGGCTATACAGCTAAATTACAATTTGTATTCCAATTAAGACTGTAGAAAAAGAGATTTCTTTAAGTGCCGGTCAATAAAAGAACGACCTTCATACGGAAAAAAAGCTTAGCGTGAACTGTTTTGCACGTGGCCATTAACTTAAAGATTGTACCAGTCATCATAACTGCTACACTTGTAAAAGTCGATACAATACCCTTCTCCATGGTAATGACCAAGCAGCCTCTGTATAAACGTCCATGCTACAAACGAACTTCAGTACACAATTCAAGGTTTACAGTCCATTCTATCTATCGAGCAAGGTCAAAATTATGAGCAAGCTAGCGTTCAAAATTATGTTGCTTCTAATACACAAGGAGTTCTTCTGAGTACGGCTTTGATAAAAAGTTGGCATAATGGTTCCTGTTAGACAGCACGTGCATTAATAGATTCTGGGTACGGTTATTTCCTATTTAAATCGATCAACTTACCCTTCCAAAATGTGGAAGCAAATGTCTCTGGGTTAAAGCAGACGGTATCAGATCACTCGAAGAGTCTGTGCCGATTTCATTTAGACTCGCCTAATAAGATAAGAATTCTAGTCGAAACATCGACTAATATCCCTTCATGCTCAATTCCACTCTCCGCTTTAAAAGATCTGCCAAATCTTCAATTAGCCGACACAGCCTTCCCCAAAAGTTGGCAGATCGATGTACTTATCGGTGCAGACATACTTCTATAGATATTACTGTGCGACTTCCGATCAAACATTTGCGGCACCCTTTTGTGACAAGAGACCATTTTCGGGTGGATAATTACGGATCCCGTTTCAAAGGCGAAAGACACATTCATCGTGTCATTTTTTACTCATATTTTTAAGTTATGAAGGCTCACTTGATCAATTCTTTACAGCCTTTTAAGAGGTGGAAAATATACCGATGAAACCAAACAAGGACTCTTAGGCAGTTTGTGAGAAGTTTGTAGAGACGACACAAAGGGAGAACAATGGTAGATATACGAGGTGTGTTCAAAAAGTATCGCGAATTTTGTGTTTTTTCAAAAATTATTTATTTATTTATGAATATCTATTTTGCCCCTTCAAAGTAATCCCCTTGAGATATATACACTTGGCCAACGGTTTCCAATCTTCGAAGCACTTCAAAAATCTTTTTTTTATCTTGTTCAGCACCTCCTTTGATGCCGTCTTTATCTCGTCAAGCGTAGCGTAACGTCGTCCTTTCTGGGCCTCTTCGTTTAGGTACAAGAAAAAGTCACAGGGGGCCAGATCTGGGAATACGGTGGCTGCGGCATCATTAGTGTGTTGTTTTTGGCCAAAAGTCACGTTTGAGGGTACGGAGCAATTTTTGTTCTTCCACAAACCGGGCGTTTCTGGCGGTTGCTCGCGAAATTGCGCATAACTCGGTAATTTCCTTATTGACCGTTCTTCCCTGTGGCGAACTCATGATGCACCACGCCCCGCAACGAAGAAAACGTCAGCAAAACTTTCACATTCGACCGAACTTGGCGCGCTTATTTCGGTCTTGGTTCGTGCGGCAGCTTCCATTGAGATGATTGAGCTTTGGTTTCCACGTCATAACCATAAACCCACGATTCGTCACCAGTTATGAGAGTTTAACATCTCATTAGCAATGTTCATGCGATGCTGTTTTTGGTCGCAATTGAGCAATTTTGGTACGAACTTCGCGGCGACCCGTCTCATGCCCAAATCATTGATAAAAATCGAATGGCACGAGCCAATCAACTTCTCTAACGGTGATTCGACGATTGGCCAATACCATTTTCTCCACTTCATTAATTTTTCGTCTGTTGTTGAAGTGCTCGGGCGCCGGCACGCTCTTCGTCGTTCACATCTTCTCGGCCTTCTGAGAACATTTTGTACCACCGATAAACGTTTCTTCGGTCCAAGGTAGCTTCTCCGTATGCCACAGTCAACATTCGGAATGCATCCGCGCACTTAATTTCGTTTTTCACACAAAATTTGATACAGGTTCTTTGATCCATTTTTTTGAATAGGTAAAAATCGAAGACGATCCAAAACACGTGCAAGCAAAGCAGCTGTCAACAATTAAGTGAACATTCAAAATGGCCGAGCTAGTCGGCATAAGTGAGAGACATGAGTACCAACATAACGCCACAAAAAAATCGAAATTCGAATATACGTAACCCGCGAAAATTCAAAATTCGCGATACTTTTTGAACATCGTATATCTCTCCCCATTCGTGATTCAGAATGAATTAATCTAGGCCACTCCAGATGCATTGCACTGTCACATTTTTTTAAGCGAAGAAAGCGGATAAAGAGAGATGCCCAGCTAAAAACTCAGCACGACTCAGTAATTCAAGAGTATTTGGACCTAGGGCACATGCAATTGGTAAGTATCCTCAAACAGTTGTTCACTACTAAATTCCGAAAATATTGAGCTTGAAAAAGCCAGCACAGCTAAATCATTTCTATCTTCTACAAAAACGCGAAGTTCTACATTGACCAGATTTGAGTTCTGAGGTGGTTGAAGTTTGTTCCGCAAGCGAAAGTGCAATATCGTTCTACTTAACTTTAAAGATTTATTTTAAGGTGCCGAACATCATTTGGACCGGCTTAAGCTGGTTCGAAAGCGGTAAAATATCTAGCACCACTGACAAAAACTTACTTAATAAGATTAGGGTCCGAACATCTGTTGTGCTGGGTTGACAACTGGTTCATAGATTTTGCATATTAAGACCCAGACGGACTGACGACGTAACGAGAAGTTTCATACAAAAACTGAGAGAAGAAGAAGCAGGCGTAACGAATTCCTTGCACTTTAAGTTTTCCCCCGTTGGAGTCAGACGCATTTTTGCGCTTAACAGCGCTAAACAGAGCTTAATACTCATACGTGGACTCCATGTTAAAAGGCAGTGGGCCTTATTTTGCGTTGGCTGCTGGAGCAATATTGTTGCCACCAGATGTTACGCGCTGTTACTCTTCATGTACAGATGCCATCGATCAGCTAGACTTAACTAAAATAAAATAAAATTTTAATTGTGAAATTATGGCAGAAAAAACAAAGCGAAAGAGCCGATTGGAATTGTTTTCTCATGAAGATAAGGTTGCGCTGACTTTGTCGGTGAGAGACCGGGATGCCATTTGGGATTCATTCCACCCTAAGCATTCGGACTTAAATTTTGTTAACAAGGCGTGGATTGAGTTGCCTGAGCTCGTTCAAAAAGAAGGTTTGGAACATACATATGTGAAGAAAGACAAGCACTTTGGAACAGTTGCTGATTACCGAACTGGATTTAAGGCTTTGCGGGAAAGCTATTGCTATCATGGCAGAAGCACAAGCGTAAATCACTTGTCCTCAAAACAAAACACCTGATTGAGCAGTGTGACCCTCCACCAGCTAATTAAAAAAAATCACAACCGTTTTACGGTCTCGGCCGCTGCGACCTACTAGTTTCTTATGGACATAAATATTAGATTTTCAATCCTTTCTTTGACACCAATACGTTTCTTTTTGTTGTTCTATACTATGCAAAAATAGAAATCGAAGTACATAGCAATTGACTGCTTTTATATATTTACTTCGTTGATCAACAGCTGGAGTTAGGAGAGTTTAAAATTCGACTTTTGCATTCAAAAATTTGACCATGTTCTTTGCCTTTAAAATAAATTAGTTTCAAATCAAAGGTAAACTTCAGATTTGTTGCTGATTGATTTTTTGAGGTCCAGTCTAATAAACATACTCTGGCAATTTCATGAAGATGCCGAAAACATGCAACATTGTCATTTCTGGGTATTTTCCTATTTTTTAGGGTGCACCCCATAAAAATTACCGCTGCCTTTGTTTTCTTTGTGATAGCTTAAGGTAAAGTACCCAAAGTACTTTGATATTGTGCACAGCTCATTTAGCACTATCTACAGACGTTTCCAAACTGTTTGTCAAGTAATTGACAACAGGGGCAATAACACATCTAAGCCAAATACAATTATTGCCAACCTCGACGGTTCAGAACCACCTTGATATAAGCGGAAATTTCGTTTACTCACACAGCCATAGATCCAGCTTCCCATGACTTTAAAATCCCACTGATTGTGCTTTTAATTTTTTGTTGCTGCTTATGAATGAAATCGGTTAATGCATTGTGTTATAGGCAATTTTCGCTTAATTTTAATCGGTTAATATTTCTCTCAGCGAATTCAGTTCCGCCTTTTTATGTACGCCCAAGTAACGAACAAAAGGTGAGTCAGGTAAACATTAAATGTGATTTTGAATCATTCATTACACGTCTCATTTGAGAAGCTTCCTTAAATGCAAAATATTATATGATTCGTTTTGTACGTAAGCACAGTATATAAGTATATCCCCTGTGTAGGTAGCTCATTCTTTAGAAAATTGTTGTTTGATAAATGCTTGTGCTTTGTTTTATCAGCCATTTGGGGGTGACAAAATCACTTGATTGCTTGAGTTTTTGTTTAATTTTTATTAGTTTAGTGGTAGCACTAAAGATAGAAGGTTTAGGCGTTCACATTCACCAGACATTGAGCGATTCTTTTAGCCGCTTTTTTTTAACCTTATCAATATGGCAAGTCTCTGACACAAATTTTTCGATTATTTCCTATGATGCATTCGTTGCCTGATTTTTTTAAGTTGTGTGACGAATTTCTTTAATGGGCTTAAGTTGGTATTACAGATAGTGGGCATTGCGGAGCTCGAACAAAACGAACGATTAGATATAAATTCAAGCAGAATTAAATGGAAAATGTGTTAACGGCTTTGCTCTGCCACTAAAAATATACGCAATCAGCAAAGCCCCAAATTTCAGGGAATGAGACCAATTCGTATTTCGATTATAGTTCTTATACGTAATGTTTTGGTCCTTATCATGTGTGTTGGAACTTCGATTTCTATTTCATTATGCCTTTACATACGAGCATGTATCTCTATTCTATATTTGTTGAATCGATTGTAAGTAATAGCGATGCAAAATACTTAAGCTCTTATTCTTGAAATTTATGTTGACATTGACATATTAATGACAATAAGCCGACTATAACAATCTTTGTTTTAAGTATAGTTTAACTTCATTAATTTAATAACTCTCAAACTATTAACTTAATCTAGAATGTGTGAAGGACTAATTAATACTAATTAATTAACTCGAAATATGTTTTCAATTAATTAAACTTTCTTAAGGTGACTGTATTTTCGGAGAAGGTAAATTTTACATAATAGCACAGGGCAACTCATAAATTGGTTACGTCTTCGCACCCCGCTATTTTTGAAGAATTTACCGAAACTAAAAAAGCCCCCAAAGGACCATTTTTATGAAGTCCATAAACTTTTCTTCAGAACTTTAATACAGGGTGGCCCATCTAGTGTTTCGAATTTAAACTATTCATAAGTTGACCTTAAAAACTCCAAATGTCATTCGGAAAGCGACTAATGTTTAGTAAGAACTTTGACATTTATGAAATGAGTCGCTATTCGCTTGAAGAAAGTTGGGAAATATGGTGAGTCCTCGACTCGAAACTGTGCGAAATTTGAAAAAAAAACATTTAACAAAAAAAAATAATCCGAAAACTCAATTTGTGGATCAATTCGTAAAGCGAGTTCGTGAAAATGGAATGCTGGTGTATAAACCAACCCGTGTACGTAGTCGTCCGGTGCGCTCGACCGAAAACATTGCTGAAAATGTGCGTAAGCAACTTTCGACGTCAACTCGCCATCGATCTCAACAATTGGACATTTCGCGAACTTCTTTGATGCGAATTTTGCATAAAGACCTTGCCATAAAGCCCTACAAAGTTCAATTGGTGCAGCAGCTTAAGCCATCCGAACCGTCTACAGTTCGCAAATTGGGCGGAAGATCGTTTGGGCGAAGATTTTACCGAAAATTCAACTTTTCGGATGAAGCACATTTCCACCTCGGTGGTTATGCTAATAAACAAAATTCTCGCATCTGTGGCACTGAAAATCCGCATATCGACGTCGAGAAGCCAATGCATCCACCACGTGTCACTGTTTGGTGCGGACTTTGGTCTCGAAGTATGATTGGCCCGTTTTTCTTTGAAAATGAAGAAGAAGCCACCATGACCGTGAATGGTGAGCGCTACCGCGCAATATTAAGTGATTGGTTCTTCGAGGAAATTGAAGCGGAAGACATGGACGATATTTGGTTTCAACAAGGCGGTGCTACGTGCCACAGAGCGCACGCCACAATCGATTTTCTGCGCCCTATCTTCGAAAATCGAATAATCAGTAAATATGAAGATGTGAATTGGCTGCCAAGAAGCCGTGATCTGACACCGTTAGACTATTATCTTTGGGGAGCGGTAAAGGACAAATGTTATGCAAACAATCCTGAAACAATTGATGAGTTGAAAAAGGAGATTCGAGTTGCTTTTGCTGACATACGTGCCGAAACAATTGAAAATGTTCTCAAAAATTGGGTGGATCAAATGGGCTACTTCCAAGTCAGCCGTGGTGGTCATTTGACCGAAATTGTTTTTCATAAATAAATGACATGAACCAACCTTTCAAATAAATATTCAACCTTTAAAAAATTTGGATCCGTTTTTATACTCTGTACCAGAGATACACAGAGTATATTAAGTTTGTGCAAAAGTGTCCGCCTGTCCATATGAGCAAACAGATCTCAGAGATGGTAAGAGATAGTAAGTTTATTTTCAATTTTTGCCACGCCCCCGTAAATTGGTAAAAACGTCATATCTCCCACAGTGGCAACGGTGATGGGCAGCACTTCACAGGTGCAGAGTATGTTATAGTCGGGCTTGACGGACTTTCTTTCTTGTTTTTTTTATAGCAAATTTAAACTTCAATTTTTAAATGGACCACCCTGTGCATGATACTTGTTATCAACAGGAATATTTTTTTTTTTTTTTTTTTGATGTTTTATATTTTCAATTTTATTGTTACTGTGGAGCAACATAAAACTTATTTATAAAACTTATTTATATAAAAAAGTAGTGTTAAGCGTTGTTCAAGTAGGTCTTACAAGGGAGTGAGTAAAATTATTAATTAAAAGAATAAGTGTAACACTGAGTTTAAAAACTGGAATACGAAATTTTAAGTTCTGTGTAAGTAAGTCCACTAAATATGATCATCGGTAGGTAACAAATTATTCACGATTCATACATCTCGTTGCGAGGTCATAAATTTGTAACCTCTTTAGGCGTCTTCTTATAATAACGCCTCTCCTCCTTCGTCTTCTCAACAATCGTCTGGCAAGTCTGTTCGGATGACCCCTTAGTCACTCTAAATAGTCAGCAGCTTGTTTATTAATAATATCACCTATTTTCGGGAACTTTAATTCTTCTTCTATTCTCCGAGTGCGCATATATAGTACCAAGGCGCTCCAGATATTTTACGGAGTATTTTCGCCTGCAAGACTCGCACCTTGTTTAGATGGGATTTTGCTGCTATGCCATAAATTTGGAGCCCATATCTCTAGGCAGGAGCAATTGTGGCCTTGTCTCCAGTGACAACTTATTTCTGCTGTTTAACAGCCAGTAAAGCATAGAGGGACTTGGTAAGCTGGTTGATGTGTGTGCTAAAAGTCAACCTCTTATCCCAGTAAACTTCCAAATATTTGTGTCCTGACTTATGCGGAAGTAGTTCGTCATACAAAAATACGCCTGGGCAGATGTCACGGCGTAAAGTATAAGTAACACTTACACACTTGGCCAGTTTCAAGGCTATGTTCCAACGCTTAACCCAACTGCCAAAACGGAATAAATATTGTTGGATGATATCCGTAGCACTATAATTGCAGGAGTCTCTTGCCATAAAGACCGAGTCGTCCGCAAAGGTAGCCAGGAGTACATCTTGAGGGTTCTTAATGGGAACTGTATCTCCTGTTCCATTGTAAATAGCGTGTAGGTCCTCCCCTGAGGAACACCTGCTCTTATAGACCTTACACTAGATTCAGCTTCGTCAAGAATTACAGTGAAAGCTCTTTCAACGAGGAAACCTCGCACAAGATCGAAGAGTTGAGGAGGAAGCAAACTTTTAGTCTTGCACAGAAGGCCATCGTGCCATACTCTATCAAAAGCCTGTTTTACGTCTACAAATACTACCACCACGTATTCCTTTGCTTGATAACCATCAATAATAAAATTGACAACACGATTTAATTGTTCCGGTGTGCCATGCGACTTCCTAAAGTCAAACTGGAAAGGGGGGATCCTACATCTGACTTCGTTCAGTGCCAATATTCGATTTAGCAGGCATCTTTCAAAAATTTTTGGCACTTAGGACAAAAGGCTAATGGGACGGTTTGACTCCACCTCCGAGGGACTCTTCCGAGGCGTGTGAATCATCACGATTTGGGCTTTCTTCCAGCACTTAGGGAAGTAGCTCAACCGCAAGGCAGCATTAAACATAAGGACCAGAAAGAGAAGAGCTTTGATGGGAAGAGCTTTTAAGACTCTATTGTCCAAGCCTTCCTCACCTGTGTTTAGAACCTTAGTTTGTTCTTTGACCTCCTCAAGCGTTATGGGGGAGATGGTAGCGCAAGTTGACCAGGGATGTCAATGATATTATTGACGCGATTTCTATGACTATTTGATGAAAAGTCAAATGGCTTAAACCTATCCTCAAGGTTCAAGGCAAATTCTTCCGCACGCTCTTGCGGTGAATAGACCAAGTTCCGTTAGCCTTCCGAATGGGAAATTTAGGAACTGGTTGCTTTTTGTTGGCGTAGTTGGTGCTTAAATCAGGAGTTACGTTCTCAAGATAGCGGTCAGTAGCTTCTTCTTTATGCTTGTTTAACAGCTTCTTAATTCGATTAGCCACTCTTCGATATACCCTATCCACATTAGGGTCAGCTGTACGAACGTACTGTCTGCGGAGCCGTCTCTTTATTAGTATCAAAGTGTCCAGCGCAGAAGGTAGGTTACTAGTGTATCTGGAACCAGCAAAAATTTCCCTAAATTTGGAAAATGTCAATTAAATTCCATAAAATTAATTTTTTAAAGAATATTTTACAGAAATTTTAATTTAGAATAAAAAACTGCATCAAAACTGCATTTTATTTTGAGACGTACTAACTTGGAAATGATGTCACTTAGACCCATGGTGTAAAAGAAAAAAATATTTATATTAATAACAGCTATCATGTTTTAAAGCTCTGACGAAAAGTTTCTGGACACCTTGTATCATAAACCGTTTGGAATTTTGTTTTGATGTTTAATGTCTTTGGCAAAATTATAGATATAAACAAGAGCAGAAAAAGTCCTGAAAAGACTGGCCCAATAAAGTTGCATCTAGTGCTTCAAAACTGCAAAATTATCGAAAAGTGGCAGAAACATCTGAACTACTGGGAATTCAGCAAACCTTTCTTCAGCAAAATTATCCCAAACAACAATATAAACAACTCTCTGATACATGCCAGCTTCATACAAACACTCTGTCATACCATAGCGGGGTGCGAGGGCGTAACAAGATAATGACCTCAAAAAAAGTTGCACTGTGTAATCCTTAGCAGTTCTCACTCATCTGTAGTAAAGAAGAACAAAGCATTCTTCGGCTCGGCCGAAGTTTATATAGCCTTGCAGCTCGAATAATTTATATAAATAAAAGTGAAAGTATACCTTTCGGCTACTCTACAAATGGACCTGACCAATAAGAACGAATTTTGCGTTCTTACAATTCTCAAGTTCTTATTCTCCAGGTCGTTGTATAAATAGGAATTTGCAAATGGCTTGATAGTGTGACAGGCAACCGAAACAGTACTGTCTAGGCAACCACTGCAGCTGTTGTTCATATGTAATCTTTGTTGATTTTTTGATTATTATTGAATTATAATCAATCCTCGATCTTGAGCAGGCTAAAAACCCATATTTAAAATTGAACAACCTTCCTTCAATTTCTTGGCTTGTCTGTGCTCCCAATTTTCAAAGAAGAGAAAAAGGAATCCGAATGGCACAGCTTGAAAAGTCTTTTTCATGGCAACTTACATCTCAGCTGGCCCCAGCCAAAGGTACAAAGAGTATATTTAATTTATGGGAATGTATGTAACAGCCAGAAAAAAGCATCTCCGACTTTATAAAGTTAATTTATTCCCGATCAGCATCAACAGTCTATATAGCATGGTCCTACTGTTTATGCGGATAAAAGGATACAGAACATAGCCTTCTTATACTTGCAGGCAGATTAAGTTTAAATATTTTCCACGCAACATGTCTCTCCCGTAATATGAAAAACATATTTTTAACCGCCAAACCCCCCCTGACTCTAAAATATGCTCAAAAACGAAACAAATCAACTCACATCAAGATTTTGCGTTCTTGGCTAAAGTTGCTTGAGAAGTTCCAATTTTACTCAATGCGGATATACTAACCGTAGATATGTTAGTCAAAAGTAAATAAGGGAGAAAAAAAGTCGCGAAACATGAAGAAAATCGCGAACATCCTTCCCTCTGAAATTAGCTTCGAAAAGCACAAAAATATTAACAAGAACAATTAAGGAAATTATTAAGTACAAGTCTCCAGATATGGGCCAAATTTAATAAGAATCTTTCGTTCAGGATGCTTAATCAGTCATTTCAGAAATACTCGGAAAGAAAATGATAAATTTATAACTTCGAACTTTAATCTTTTTCAAAAAAATTTCTTTAGAAAACTGCAATTAACAGTTCTGGTTCCCATCTCTTAAAGAACACTTAAGTAATGCCCTGAGTCAGTCTATCAACTTTAACAACGTTTTTGATACTTCAATCGATTGCGAAAACAAGGGCTTAGATTCTCTGTGCTGTCGCAAACTTTAAACAGACTTCTGCAAATTAAGCAAAAAAGTGGTATTTAAATAAAAGAAGGCTACTTTGGACCGCGCCTATCAACAATTCGTGACTCAAATTCGAAAGCTCAGAGATATGTATATCACAGAGTTACAGTATTGATTCGAACTAATAAGGTCCCTAGGGGTGATAATGAATCCAATACAGTGAATAATACTGCTTTAACAAAGACCATTACAGTAGTTAATATATAGATGTCAGTCCAAGTATAACATTGGGAATGGTTCCTTGTGCCTCACAAACCGCAAGTGATGCTAAGTGTGCGGTCTCAAAATGTATAGAAGCTTCCCTTGAATTATCGTACACAAAACAATGGGAACACAAGTGACTATTACTTTTTACTTTGTTCTATAACCTAGCTAGATATTTCTCAAGTAAAATACTGATACAATATAGGAAAATCTTATTGACTTTCACTTATGAATAATAAAGTAGAAACCCCCTGAGAAACCCGTAATAAAGAGACTATAAATTTCTGAGAAAATTACACTTTACCTCTTAGGATCACTTTAATATTTTCTCTCTATAATTGGATGTAATGAATCATCTACTCCAAGCTGCCTCACAAAAGGTTTTCGTATGAATCAGTTATATAAAATGTTAACTGTTGTAACTGTAAAATAACAACGCATTATCAATGAATGAAAGTTAAATTGGAAAATTAATTGAAAATTACGAACTGCGTGTATTATTTGAATAAACATAAATATTTGTTTTATTGTTTGCTTGGATTACAATTAGCAAGTTTTTATTGCCGAAGCACATGACAAGTTGGCGCAATGCATAAAATCGCACATTTAATGAAAAAATTCGCATTTGATTTGACATCAAAGTAGCAGTAAGCACACTCAGGAAAAAAATAAAAACCAAAAATTGAGGTATAGATGTGGTGGTGTTAAGATGGTCATGCTCTTCAAATTTAAATCAATTTTAAGTTTTTTGAAAATATTGAAAATATAAAAAAAAAGGAAAAAATTGTAACTAAAAATAGGGGTAAGTTAACTTCGGCTAGGCCGAAGTTTTGTATACCCTTGCAGCTTCCATTGAAAACAAAAAAGTTTTTCTAAGACTACTTTTTGGACATTACTTTTCTATGGAATCTATACTATAAAGATGTCTGATTTCGATTAAACTTGTTGAAATCATGGAAAAGCATACACTGTTAATTGCGAAATTTGGAGGCGATGTCATTTAAAACAAAAAGTTTTTCTCACTTGAACTTCTTTTTCGACCGATCATTCAAACTGCAGCTATATGCTATAGTCATCCGATTTTGATAACACTTTGTAGAAATGTGTTCAAAGTATATAAAATAAGTGTATGCCAATAAAAATGACGTTTTCATTAAAAACAAAAAAGTTTTCCTCACTAGAACTAGTTTTTCGACCGATCGTTCCTAAGGGAGCTTTATGCTATAGTCATCCGATTTCGACCAAACTTTGAAGAATTGTGTAAAAGTATATAAAATAAGTGTATGCCAATGATAAGTACGTTTTCATTAAAAACAAAAAAGTTTTTCTCACTAGAACTAGTTTTTCGACCGATCGTTCCTATGGGAGCTATATGCTATAGTCATCCGATTTCGACCAAACTTTGTAGAATTGGGTAAAAAAGTCAAAAACAAAAAGTGCCAATGATAAAGACGTTTTCTTAAAAAAAAAAAGTTTTTCTCACTAGAACTAGTTTTTCGACCGATCGTTCCTATGGCAGCTATATGCTATAGTCATCCGATTTCGACCAAACTTAGTGAAATCATGGGAAAGGATAGTAAACTAAGATATACGTACTTTGGAGGCGTTTTCATAAAAAACAAAAAAGTTTTTCTCACTAAGACTAGTTTTTCGACCGATCGTTCCTATGGCAGCTATAGTTATCCGATCCGGCCGGTTCCGATAAATGTGCAGCATATTTGTACCAAAAGACTTCGTGCAAAGTTTGGTGAGGATAGCTTTAAAACTGACGGAGGAGATAGCATAAAAACAGACAGACGGACAGACGGACAAGGCTAAATGAACTCAGCTCGTCATTCTGATCAAGAATATATATACTTTATGTGGTCGGAGATGCTTCCTTCAATGCGTTACAAACATCCGCACAATTTTAAAATACTTTCTGCAAGGGTATAAAAACTTTTATATTTGAAAAGTTTATTTTATAAACTGAATACCAAGATGAATTTGTAGCATCTTTAAGAAGCATACCAAGCGAGTGGATAAATACTTTAAAACTTAAAGCAAGTCTAAGAGGGCTACAAAAATCGAGTTTGAAATAAGAATTTTGCTCTCAGATTGTTGAGATTTTCCCCAGTTAGAGTACAAAATAATTGAATTTCTCAGTGTATGCCAATATGTACAATGTACTGTTAAATATTTTGTATTTCGCAGAATTCGAGAAAAGCCAAGAAATGTCCAAAAGTAGACACCAGATCTCTGATCTGGTTGGCCCCAAATAAAGGGGTCTGCTGCACTGCAACATAAATTCTTATGCTAAATAATTGGCATTTAATGACGAGGAGGAGACTGACAAGGGGCAAGAGAGTGGGAGAGACAGGGAGGGGGGCCAGAGACTTGTTGAAGAACACGTTCGCTGGTTGTTCTTGGAAAAATCCAGCAGCGGCATTGCCTTCAGGGTCAACAACGTGTTGCACAGTGTATTCTCGCACATCTGATTCGTATTTATGAGTGTATGGGTGAATTCAAGTGCGTTTTCAATTACAGGTTCTTCGTTTTATTTTTTATTTTATTATTTTGAATTTTTTGTTTTTGTTTTGTATCTCAACAAGACATTCACTTCACACACAAAAACACAAAGATTTTCGATAAACAACAAAACATGCAGGCCAAGCTTTAAATATTCCTGCAGCTCCTTTTTTAGGTACACTTTCTTTTCACTGTTTTGGTATAAATTATTTTACAATTTTTGGCATATTTACTTTTCAACTTCACTTATTTTGATTTAGCTTCCAAAACTACGACACTGAAGCTTCACATATATCAAGCGAAAACCGAACACCGAAACTTTTCAAGTCGATCGCTCCGCGCACGTGTGTGAGGTTCAACAATCGTCGGTTTACTGAAAGCAAATCAACGACAACGACGGCGTCAACCAACTTCAACATCATCAACGACAACAGCAACAACAATAACAACACACAACAGTCACAAGAGCTCATAAAATCCGCTGGATCATGAGCTTTCGGAAGTATATTGGCCCAGGCCCAGACAATGTTTGCAGTTTTGATTTTTGGTTTGATTAAAGAGTCTGAAATCTGACCTGAGGCCTGACCTCGGCTGGCTATTTATTAAAAAATTTATTATCACACATATTAAAAAGGTGCCTGAAAAGTTTGCCAAATGATTAGGAAAGTTACAAGATTTTATGTGATTAATTAGGGTATAATTTTGTATTTTAGTTTAAAACGCACTTCTTAATCTGTTTCCTAGAAGTTTATTAGACCTGCCACTTAAAGTTCAAGGGATAGAACTTAAACAGTTTGTTTCAAGTACATATGTCATTTTACTTTTAAAGTGGCCCAAGCGACATCAAGCTGAATTCTTTAACTAGCGAGCCCCAGGCAAATTGTCAGATCACCGCCCACCCAACTGTCCTTGGGGTGCAAATAAATAAACCAAAATTTTAAGCTAAAAGTTAATCCGAAATAGATTAAGTAAGTAAAAGTAAAGTTTACCAGGTGCTCAGTATAATAAAATAATGTGTTCTAAGGCAGATAGGGACATGAACGATCAACACCTTATAAGCCGCAGCAGGTGCTTTCTTCACACTTATTAATAGTAACTAAATATGAAATAATTATTAAGCTTGTATTGATAGATCAGAATAACTACTAGCTGTTAGTTTTGATCCTACAATTTCTTCTTTGGAAGTATTTTCGGTGCTTTTAAGAAGCACTAAAAGCCAGTATTTATCTCGAATCTTTATTCATATACAACTTCACTATATAGAAGACTAAACATGCCACCGGAACTAATCATATTAAACGACTTAGATTCATTAATAAAAGACCTATTTGTTGACTGTTGTTTTTCTTAACTTTTCAAAGGTTACCCAAAGATCAGGTTACTTGAACTGATTTTTTGGCTTCGATGATTAAAGCGTTCGTTTTGAAATTCTTGAACCATCAACCTAAGCTTTGTTTAAGTCGTTACACAACTTTATTGCACAAAATAGGGCAGGAACATTACCATAACATAAAAATCATCTTTAATTAAATTAATTCTAATAAGAATGATGCGACAACATTGAAAAGTTTATTATTTTTCGAGAAGAAAAGTTCCACCAAAAGCCGAAACCGTCACACAGAGAATAAAAATCAAGTATTCCGTACTTGAACTCTGTTTCTCCGAACTTGATAGTCAACTGAATCTTAAATTACTACCATCAAGTTCGCCATACTTAAATCAAGTACGTTTGAAAACTTGATTTGAGAATTATCGGACTTAAAAAATGAGTATGAAGCATACTTAAAATGAGAACATTTCAACTTGACTCAAGTACCTTTCAAACTTAAAATAAGTTCGTCCCTTAAATTAAGTACGTGCAAACTTGATCCAAGTATGATGCAACTTCAAGATTTGGGACAAGTACGCGCATACTTGATCTAAGTAATATTAAAAATTCAAGACATGGGAATGTGAGAAGTACGTGCGTGCATACTTGGTCCAAGTACATTTCCATTGATTCCTGTTTGTTCTGAAAACACATAAGGCTTGTAAAAATTATTAATTTTAAACATCACTTTACCTGGCCTTACTGGGACTCGGTACCTTCGGGAAATCTCCAATCGAAAAGTGTGGCGTCTCTACACTCACAGACATGAGGCCCACGCGTATAATTTTCATATATATATTTAATATATTTATTCAGTTAAAAAAATATTCAGGCCTGTTCCGAATTCCGAACGTTTTCAACAAGTAAAAACGAAACGAAAACGAGCGTGTTACTATTTGCTGTTCCCAATTCCGAACGATTTGGTTACGTTTCGAACTCGGTTTCGAAAACTGCTGGCTGGCTGGCCTGCGCATGTGTTTGTTTATCGTCAGCAGACAGAGTTGTCATTTTCTCCCTAATTTAAATTTATAAAGCTCTTATTTACTCTTTAAATCCATTTATTTTTATCTAATCCAGTATTTAAATATTTCATTTGAATATGTCATATCAAATATGGCTAGACATAGCTAAGTGAAATAGAAAAAGTGCAGTCCGATTAAATAAATTCATATGCAGCAACCCTAGCAGCCGCCGATTGAAGGTAGAAATCGACTAAAAAGTAAAGTGGAATTCAGAACAGCTCGGTCTGGTCACGGCCGCTCGGTTTTGTTTTTCATGCAATATTTTATAGAAGTTTATAAAAAAATTCTGTAAAATTATAATTAAACTTAAGACAGTTTAAGTAATGATGTTAAAAGATCTTAAAAATGTTCAACTAATTTCGAATTTTTAGTTTGTCATATTGGGGAAGTAGTTTAATGCTTTAATTTGCAATTACTTTTAATTCCGCTGACTCTGCAGCGCACGTTTTAAAAACGACAATTCTTGTCGATTTGCGGAATTCGGAACAGCAATCAACTCGATTAGCGGCAATTCCACTCGTTTTCGGAATTCGGAAGAGGCCCGATTAAAAATTATTTATTAAGTCAATAGAAAGATTCATATAAATTAAATACAAGATAATCGGGGGTGTCCGGAAATCTCTAGGATTTAGGCTTCGGTTGGTTTGCAAATCGCTAGTAAAATCCGTCGGTGTCCCAGAACTTCGGAGATTTCGTTCAGTTCGAAGTCTAGTCCCAAAGTCGAGTTCGAAAGTTTGATAATTATGGTCCTACACAAAAACAGAGCCGCCGAATGTGTTTTTAGGTAAAATAAAGTTATTTATAATAAAATCTAGTCTGAAAACTTTAATTTTAAAAGTTACTAATAACTAACTATACTCAAATAATATTATACCGGCGGTGTCCTGAAATCTCTCCAACCAAATTCCAACCCAAAACCAATTCTCGGTGTCCTGAAATCTCTTTCGGTTGGTTTCAAACCTCTCGTATTTTGTTGGGAGTTTTGGCAAACCAACCAATACCAAACCAGCAAACATTCCCAACCAATAGCGAATTCACCAACCCCCATATCACTTTTTGAGTAACAATAATCTTATAAACACTTCGACTCGACTTTACAGACTTTCAAGAAAACGAAATCCCGACTGGGACACCACGGATTCTCTAGATTTGAAACCAACCACAAACTTTTAGGTTTCCCAACCCGACTATGCATATTTTAAAGCAGTGTAGCTAAAAAAGCCCAATAATTTATATAAGATTGTTATTACTAATTGTAAGTATGTTTTTTACTTGTTTTGAGGTTGTTCGTGCTCAACTTTAGCAAAACGTACTTAGATCAAGTACTTTTTTTAGGTTTAGTATTTTAGCAGTCGAGCTCGTTCGAACTTAATTTTAGTCCGACTTTTTTCGCTCTGTGCAACTGAAATAAACTGTTTCGAGTCACGTGCCGAAACTGGAATCGAAACACATTATTTTTTTAGAATCGGAAACTATTTGCCGTTATTATTGGACCTAATAGAAGCGGAACGAAACTGAAAGTTTGGTACCGGTAAGCTTTCGTTTTAATTCACCTTCACTAAGAAAAAAAGCCAATAAATTTGTATTTGAATTAAGTGTTGATAGTACGGTAAGTACGAAAATACTTGGTCCAAGTACAAAATTCTTGGATCAAGTACGAATTTTTCAATCCCAAAATACTTGCTTTAAGACTGTTTCGGGATATATTATAGTAAGTACATTTCGATTTATAATACTTTTAGTTTGTATTGTAACTCTCAAAATAAGTAAAATATGATCTTTCTCAAATTCCAGTAATTTCTAATATCAGCCCCAAAACATTATTGAAACAAAAAAAAAAAAAAGAGTTGTTCTTGATTTGAGCCCATTCTTAAGTTCTCCTAAAACGAGTTCTTTGTATTAGGCCATAAATAAACCTCTTTGGTAGTACTCCATAACAAAAGAGAGAATCAGTTGGGAATTGTTAGAACAGACTCGCTTAAAAATAATTTACATTTTACGTTGCACACTTTTCGGACCTAGCATTATAAGCCAATTTTGTACTTAATCGAACATATTTTGTACTTCAACTTACTGTAAGAACCAAATGTTCTTGATTCAATAACGAATCATACTTGAAATTTTAAGTACAAAACGGGTTAAGTTTAATCCCATTTCATTTAGAACGCTGGCAGCCATTTTCTTCTAAGTGTTTGCACTTTAAATATCAAACGACTGAAACTGTTATGTTGAATATTGTTTCGTTATCTCAGAATTAAAATTTTGCAATATTTAAAAACTTTTACTTGACCCGGTTCGTTCCGGTATACCGAAAAAAAAACCGAATTAGAACCTTTAACCGAAGCATTCATTTTGGTATCGGAAATATCGGCACTGAGTCCACCAGACTGATACAGTGTCTGTGCCTTATGCCAAATTTTTGAGCAATCACTCTTAAAACATTAAATTTAGCTGCTTTTTTTTTTGCAGAATTCCTTTTCTCTGTTTGCTTGTCAATTACTAAGATTTGGTGTTGTTGAAGCACTGATTCTGCAGCAATATTTGCCATATTAGCTTCCCACCGGGTGTACTCAAAATTTTCCCAATTTTATTAAACTTTTGACGGGGAATAACTGAAAACTGAAATAACTGAAAACAGATCAAAAACAAAGTGATTTTAGCCTTTACCATCCATAATCTAGGAGAATTTCGGAAATGTATATTAGGGCGGGTATGGATGAGAAAAAATTAGAACTGTCTTGAACTGTGCAATGTATATATAATAATTTTGACCGTGCTCGGCGGGACCTTTGAATTGATTTTAGACCTATGGTTTCTTGGGGGAATTTTCTTAACATTAACGTTTCTGCTATACGCTTGGTCGATTAAAAATTTGACCCGCCCTAACAAATCTAGGATTATAAATATGTTCTTATAATAAAAATTTAACTTATTTTCTGTTTGTTAAAACGATCACCGTTACTTAATTTTATAGATGCACAATCTGTGATTAACATTGATTTAAGTTAAAAACGAGAGCGTGAGTTAAAACTTAAACTTATTATTAAACTTATCATTTTTAAAATACTGCAAATACAAAATATATTTTCTTTATTGCCATCTTAACAATAAACATTCATCAGTCGTATGCTAATGGTCAAACATGATTAAAGTTTAATTTTCCAAGTCTAGTTTAAAAGTTTGAAAAAAGCGCTGCATTCGCTGAATATCGATAAGAAAATGTTAACCTATCGATATATTCTTGCGCATCACTAGTGCAGCATTTTATAGCTTACCCCCACACGGTCATACTAAGCAGCAGTCGTTGTTGTTGTGTCGCAGGTGCTGTTACACTTAGTTGAGGCGCGCGCGTGTTGGGCTTCTTGACAAATCGGGAAAAAGTCAAATATCTAAACAGAATATGAAGTGCATGAAACAAAATTAAAGCATTGACTAACATATTTATCAGAAGTGCAAGAGGAAATCAACAAATCAATGGCCACGCCAACAATAACAACGCTCAGCAATGGAAATGCGGTTGGGGGCGGCATAATTAACGGTGCTTTGACTGCAGACTCCGCCAGCGCCGTGTTTGAACAGAAATTGAAGCAGGAAGATGACATTACGGCCGTTCCACGCTACGGCCTCAAACTAAAGTTCGATCATGTGTGGCCCGAGCGCAGGAATCAGAATTTGCGCCCCTCGATCAAGCAGACACTGCCAATGGTGCCGCTAGTGTGCAGGTAATGTACATAAAAAACCTGAGATGTCTGCTGATGCTGCTTGTGTGGTTATGGGTGGGTGGGTGGTTGGTTGGGGTAGGGTAGGTTCGGATTGAATAGGCGGCTATGCCACCCATCATACAAAATTAATTAAGGCACACAATAATGCGAAATCAATATTTCTCGTTGTATTTTTTCTCTCTGGGTCTGGTGCGTGCCAAATATAGACCCAGGTCCTGACCCCCTTACCTCTGCTGGGTGTAGGCTTAACTCTCATAAATTGAATGCTTTTACATTCTTTTCCTCTTGGCGCCAACTAAATGACAACTAAATGGCAGGCGGACTAAGGCTCAAAGGAACACACATCACGCAAACGCCGCAAAGGTTTTTGAGTGTGTTTGTGGTTCAAAGTGGAACAGGAGTTGAGTTAACTTTCGAGACTTGTTAAGCATAATTTGTAATGTCCTATAGCTAAAACCAAAAAATCTACTTATTTTTAGTGTATTGTTGTTATCTTTTAAATATGACGCTTGGAGTCATCTAATTTTCTTGGTATGATAAGTAACCAATTCACACAAAACGGGCTTTATTTTAATCTTTCTATACCCGATTTTATACCGAACAAGTGTTACTTCTTTAAGGACCAAATTTGGTCGAATCCCCGGTTCAAATGCAAAACTTTTGGGAATGCGAAAATGGGAGCATATGTCACCAGCTCCGACTTTTTACTTTTACTTTGATATTGTCTAATTGTTCAGTTTTGTTAACTTTAATGTAGACACAATATGACCAGCTGATATGATTTATTAGTATTGGCGTCGCTTTTGTTTCAAACGCCCAAAATGACGCCAAATATTAACTCGACGAATCATTGGAGCAAAAAGTTATTCTGAACTTTATACAATTAATCGAAAACGATTGCTGTGATCGCATAAAAACAATTGAAATGGTTCCAAATAGTTCAGATAATATATTAAAATCCACCTTGAAAGCAAAAATTGTTTAATTGTAGTATATACTACGTTTAAGCTATGCTCATTTTGCAAAATCATTTCATGAAATGGGTCCGAGAGTGCGAGCATAAACACCATTTCATGAATTCGACTACTTACGAAAGTTGACTATTACTACGTTTGTTCATGATTTCTTCAATTTGCAAAATTAAATTTGTTCCTGTTTATGCTACTTTTATGAATTCACACAATGACCAGTGCATACAGTGAATCAATACTTAAAGAAATTAAATTAAAGAAAATATAAAGATGCAACATTTTTTATTCAACATTTGACATCATTTTACAAAAAAAATAAAATTAATGTGATTTTTGATTTGGCTGCAAGTGGATAAAAACCACAAAAAGCACTATTTTTACATAAAAAAGAGATTGTCACAAATATCATATTCAATGTTTTATGCCAGATTTTGGATCTTATATTGTTTGGTAAAGCCTCCTTTGGCCTTTATTACGCCTTTCAAGCGTCTACGCATACTTGCCCATTCTGTCAATAAAGCTTGATTCAGAGAATCCTTGGATGTTAGATGATGTTTCCGAACATTTCTTACCAGCAGTTGCCAAATATGTTGTAAGGGATTCATGTCTGGTGATTGCGGAGGCGTTTTTAATTGCTTGCAATGATAGATTAGCTATTCCTGAACCAAATACGACGAATGTTTTGAGTCTTTACCTTGTTGAAACATTTTCATAGCATCAGGAGCGGGCTTTAGATGGTCAATACCCAAAAATGTGAACTTTCAACCACAAATCGGGCGGAATACGCTGTGTAGAGAAGCATATCATGGACGAGTACCTCGGCTTAAACCATTCATTTCAAACATTAATAAGAAAAAGAGGTTAGAGTTAGCCAAACTTCATATAATTCAGCCGGAATCATTTTGGAAAAGCATTAACTTTATTGACGAATCAATATTTAACCAATTTGGTTCAAAAGGATCACAAAAAAATTGGCGAAAGCCTAAAAAAAAGCTGCAATAAAGTAGTGTTCTTATATCAGTGAAGCACAGCGTCGGAAATGTTATGGTATGGGGGTGCTTTGCGGTCTTTAGCTTCCAGTCTCAGTGTTTGGGTTAAATTGACAGCAATGATTGTTTCAACGAGATAATGACTCAAAACATTCGTCGTATTTGGTTCAGGAATGTCTAATCTATCATTGTAAGCAATAAAAAACGCCTCCGCAATCACCAGACATGAATCCCTTACAACATATTTGGCACCTGCTGGAACAAAATGTTCGGAAACATCATATACGAGGGCGGTCCCAGAAATAGCAGACCTAACTACTAAAACACAAAAAATTTAACAATTTTTTTTTTTATTTTTTAACATAGGATCCTTTAAGGTCGATACACTTTTCCCAGCGATGTTCAATAGCTTCGATACCTTTTTTATAATAAGAACTGTGAAGCTCTTCAAAACAGGCATTAACCTCGGACTCCACATCTTCATTGTTGCCAATTCTTTTTCCTCCGAGCCATTTTTTCAAGTTTGGAAATAAGAAATAATCAGAGGGAGCTAAGTCTGGCGAATAAGGAGCGTGAGATAGCAATTCAAATTTTAATTCATTAATTTTAGCCATTGCAACTGCAGAGGTGTGAACCGGCGCATTTTCATGATGGAACAGCAAACGCGGCACCCATCTTGCGCATAACTTTTTCATGAACAATTTTTCGGTCAATATGCGATGTACAGCACTTTTTGAAATGCCTACACATTCAGCTAACTCACGAACTTTCAATCGCCGGTCACTCAATACACATTTTTTAATTTTGGCCACCATTTCTAAAGTGGTCACCTCATTTGGACGCCCATTACGATGTTCATCTTCGCAGCTCAAATGACCTCGCTTAAACTCAGCCACCCAATATTTTATTGTTGTAAACGAGGGAGCAGAATTACGTAAGGTAGAATCCAGCTCCTCTTCAATATTGGTTGGACTAAGACCTTTTATATGAAAGAATTGTATCACATAACGATGACCAATTTTGTCCATGTTTGCAAATCAATAAAGGCACCAAACTTCAAACTTAAGCTTTTAATAGTCGGTACTTCCCCTTTTTAATATTTTTTGTGAACATTTTCCAACACCACTGTGCTAGGTCGGCCATTTCAGGGACGGCCCTCGTAGCATAGAAACAGACGGACAAGGATAAATGAACTCAGCTCGTCATGCTGATCAAGAATATATATACTTTATGTGGTCGGAGATGCTTCCTTCTATGCGTTACAAACATCCGCACAATTTTATAATACCCTCTGTAAGGGTATAAAAAGATGGTAGGTGACCATCCGATTTTCGATGTTCCGACATATGTGCAGTGTGTACTAAAAGATGACCCTGTGCAAAGTTTCAGCTCGATAGTTTCAAAACTGAGAGACTAGTTTGCGTAGAAACAGACAGACGGACGGACAAAGCTCAATCGACTCAGCTCGTCATGCTGATCAAAAGTATATATACTTTATATGGTCGGAGATGATTCCTTCTATGCGTTCCAAACTTCTGGTCAAAATTATAATACATTTTTCAAGTGTATAATGAAACTATAACAGACTATGTGATTGCAATTAACTGTAACTTTTAGCTTCACATTATAACAAAAATCACAAATGTATTATGGTGGAAAAATATGTCATGTGCGCAATGTCACGTAGCGAATTCTATTTTACTTTCTAAGAAAAACATAAAATGTTTCAGTCAAACTAATTCTAATATACAGTAAAAGTTATTAGAAACATTTTAAAATTTGTCGCACTAAAAAATATTAACTGGTTTCGTTGAGCTCTGCACTTATATTGATGCCCAAAACAAACACTTCCATTTTTGCTCACGTGCGTATCGCTTTTTGATTGGCTTTATCTTGGAACCAACACTAGTGCTATAGTTTAAGTGGCAGAAGAAACAAAAAATTTTTAATTTTGGCTTTTATTCTGCTTTAAATGCTTACGACGGACACGTTCGTCATCATGGAAATACCCATATTTGTATTCCTATAACACTACCTTTAGAGAAACTCTCTAGGCAAGTGAAAAGTAAAAACAAATCAAAAATGGTTTCTTAAAAAATAACATTTTCTCATACTAATTTTCTAATTTGCCTCTCCGTAATGGCTTAATAAAAATGTGAACTCCGCTTTCAAATTAGGTTCAATCCACTAAACTCCTAGTTTTTGTGTATTTTAACACAAATTTTAGCATAGTTTGGCGCCAACAGTGTTTCTTATGCCACCCCAATTTTGGTTTGGTTGTCTGCCCGCATTGGCGCCAAGTTGGGCGGTTCTTGTTGTTTGCGTGTCCTGGCCACATTTTGATGGAGCTACAGAAAAGTTAACTTAGTGTTTGCTGTGCCCTTTTCGAGGTTTTTTTTTTGTTGAGTCAAGTTTGTTTCTCTGCTGCTCCCAATTTATGAACTGACCTGACCAAACCGACCACCCACTACTATTCAGTGCAATGAACTCTTCTCATTTTGGTACTTTGGTAAATGTGGGTCATTCTTTGAAGGGATTTGTTATCAAAAATATGACTCACAGCATGACGTGTACGGAAAATACTCTAAAAAGTTGAGAAATAATGAGAACTCTATCTTATCAATAAAAAAATTGCAACGCAGTGACTGTTAATGTTTAATGCAAATCAGATTAAATTCTATTGTTGAAACAGGCAAAAACGTATTAACCCCTTCCTCTGCTTATCAGACACGTTATTTCTTGTGGTATATTCGTATGCGTTTCCAATGGAATCTTTTTTAAATGATATGTTTTGTACTACTTTATTTAGGTAGTCGTAAAGTATTTCAGTTGAGTTTTTGTTATAGATATCAACACATGTGCGATGTTATGGCGTTATCAACATTTGTAGAGCTTAATCTTTTGGTTGTAGTCAAGCTAGCTAATTTAGATGGAATGATATCAGTGTTATTTTATGTATGATATTCTGTTTACTCCATTTGCTAACAACCGAGTACTTTCTTATAGTTATAGAAATTTTTACAAAAATTTTTTATTTGAGTCTTCGTTTCATTTCGTATACGGAAAGAAATTCGCAATATAGATCGTACTTTATCCCCTTTATCCAACTTTATCCAGTAGCTTATATAATATGAAGATTTTTTAAGAAGTATGGTACACATTCTGTTTTTTGTTCGTGCAATTCCAAATAATGCCAAAAATCCAATAGAATAATGTGCCTAGAGCTAGAACTTATGGGCTTATGCATATCCGACTTTATTTACTCGATACATTTATAAAAGGAGCTTAAAGCTATTTAAATATTTTCATCGAATTTCATTTCGATAATGTGCGACGAGTTTCAGATAATAAAGTAGGAGTGATAAATCAGTGACCGTCAATCAATTTCACCTGGAAACTTTCAAGTATCAAGTATTTCTTATAACTTTTAACGTAAAACATAATTGATTAGTTTTAAAACAAATTATCTTGATATAACAATGAGGCTGTGACTTTGTTTGATGACTTAGATTAGATGAAGAGCCTAAGGTCTTACATTAGGAATGTATCATAGAGTCACTGACGTATCATATAAGTTATTTATATACATATGTAGGTATGTAATCCTTCACACTTTTTACTCACCAAAGTATTTTATATTGTCATGGCAGCTGCTAGAACATTTTATTCCATTTTATGATTACGCTGATTAAATAATAAATAAATGGCCTCTATTCAGGGTTAACTAAGAATTTTTTCTAGTAACCATGATAAGACTTTTCCAAAGCAACCCATTTTCAGGTCATACAAACTTGTACATGTGATTGTGTAGTTATCACACAGTTGGTTTTCTATTAAGAATCGAGTTCAATGTAACTTTTATGCCCGCATTCCGGCAAATTTGCGTTTTTCTTATTGCTCAAGTCCAATCACAAATAGCAAGTGAAGCATCTATGCCTGGCGCCAGGAAAACAAATTCCCTACTTTCCTTAGTTCCTTCTCTTGATGACTGTCACACATCAAATGCTTTTGGCAGGCATCCAGGCAAAAAAGAACCGAAGCATGTGTGCACACTTGCACACATACATACTCCTCCTTGAGCAGCTTCCACAAAAAAAAAAAACAAGCACAAATCTGTGAATAGATGATTCCCCCTTGGTATGTGCTCCCGAAGCACTTTTCGTTATTGTTTTTTCAGGCATTTCATTTGTCGCCTCATGAAGTAAAATTGTGGCAAACTAAATTTTTTTTTGGGGAGTTTGTTATTTTTGTTGTTTATTTTTGGCTGAGTGCTGGATTTGATATTTATGGAATATTTCAATGAAGTTCTATAAACTATTTTTATATCTTTGTTTCCCTAGGGTGTAATAAATCCTTAAGAGAAATCCGAAATGAAGTGATAGTAAAAACAGCTGGTGCATGGTCATCTAAGTCATGCATAAAATCCATAAATCTCTGGATTAGTTTCATAAAATGTGTTAAGTCAAATGTATTTTGAAAATCACTTTTATGTTTTACTAGCGCCGACCCCTTTCGCATTTAAAACTGAAAAAGAAGAGGCAAAGCCTGTTTTGCAACTGCTATCTATCAAATTTTTATGATAATTTAAACTCATTAAAGTTCGATATTTATCTTCCTTACCACCCAGCTGTCTTCATAATAATTTGAACTTATAGCAAAGAAGAGAATAACTTCGCGATTTTTTTAACTAATCAATCTACACCTCCTATTTATCCGTGAACAGTTGCCTTCCATTAAATCTTCTTCATAATGAAGACTTTTGCGAATTTCGACTAACACCATCTGTCCCGTCTTCATGATTATCAATACTATATTTTATGCAAAATTCGCGATTTTTTTGACAGTTCGGTCCTTCTGTTTGGCGCCGCTGGGCCGCTGTTTCAGCAGCAGCCTGTCTCCAAGCTTCTGCTTGGAACTGCTGTCTCAGCAGCTCTCTGGGATGCGATGTGTATAATAAATTACTAGTGTCGATTTCTCGCCTGCTCCGTCGTTTCTGCAGCTCTCAAACTGGTCTGCCGCTTTACTTGTTCTTAATTTGCTTTTGTAACGGAGACTCAGGAGCACGCCGGCTTCCGCAGCTCTCCGATTCGCTTGACGGCTTGCTTGTTGCATTCACCTGAGCTCCGGTTGTGAAGAAGTCTCTTTACTTACACTATTCTGACAAATTAGACTTCCGATTTCTTGTCATATTTTAGAAAATTACAATTTTAGAATGTTTTAAGATTATTTCTTTTTTAAGCTTTACAATTAGAACAACTCCGTTCGACCTACGCCTTCCATGCTCATATGAATAAAAATTTCGTGGATTATTTACCATTAAAAAAGTTAAATTGCCTATTAAATATTTTAGGTTATCTGTCTGATATCTTATCTATCTATTTGCAATATTTCATACAAATCCGTTTAGTCACTTCCCAAAAATAAACATATACAGGCATGTTCTCAATTCAGCTACGATTTGAAAAGTAAACCGAAAGTAATTCCGTTTCGGTTTGGATTTGCTGTTCTCAAATGATTTTGCTTAAGTTTTACTTTTGGCAAACCAAGGACCTATCGAAATCGGCACGGGAGAATCAAGACAAACGATGGAAAATGGAACGTGCGGAAACGAGAGAGGCTGACTTTTACGTTTCGGCTTGGCAGGCGCTGCCAATTTCTCAAGACATTTAACATAAAATTATTTTTAGTTCAGTTAAAGATTTTAATGTAATTAAAAGTACATAAAGAAGTTCTACATTGATCACAGTTTTAAGGAAAATTAACTTAATGTACATTTTGGCATCTATACGGAAGCGTAATTTGAAAATTAATTTTCATTCCACCGAGCAGCAAGCATTACTTTTTAAAACGTAAAACGCTTTTGTTTATGTATTGCGAGAAACTGAATCAATTCCGTTTCCGAAAAGTTTCAGTCGAAGTGGAATTGAAAACAGGCCTGATAAATTTAAATACTTTCACATTTATAATATAAGTAAAATCTTTGAAGCAAGTATCCTACAATATCTGATTATGGTATTGAATGGTACAGAAGTAAGCTATCAACACAACAAACATAAGTTGTTCACAATCAGCCGTTTGGACTAAAAATACAATTATACATTTGCCCAAGCTTTTTAGTTCAGGTTCGTGGAGCGAGTCCAGAACATCTGTGGACGGGTAATAGCTACTAGCTATATTACGAATTTTGACTTGTTTGGAATTCTTCTGTACTTGCTAACAAATGGAAATGAAAATGTTAATCTTTTATATCACTACGAAACAACTTTTCTGTGAAGACCAGGTTAAAAAAAGGTCGTAGAGCTTTTTGATGTATGGACCAAAGTTGAGTATCCTAAAAGTAAGTAGGGTCGCGGAACCATTTGACCCACCTAGGATGAGTATTTTTCTAGTTATTCTTCAAAAAACCCATATTATTTAAATTTGATTCTAAAATTTAGTCATATGCCTAATCTATATACTATAGCTGTCATAGAAAACTTTCTAAGAAAAGTAAGGTCTGAAAAGTATTCTTAGTTAGAAAACCTTTTTTGATTTCAATGGAAATGAACCTTAAATCGTCACACAATTCCACAAATATTTGTCAACATCGGATAACTATAGCACTTAGCTGTAGCAACCTTCGGTCGGAAAACTAGTTTTATTGAAAAAATCGATTTAGTTTTTATTATCTGGGGTCTGGGGTTATAGCATCTTTTAACTTGCCAAATATTAATATTATCTGCTTCAACACACTTTCCCCGATTTTGATGGACATCGGATGAATATATCGAATAGCTGTCATATAAAAAACTAGACAGCCAAATGGTCAAAGAAGCGCAATAAAGAGTCATCTATTGGTCAGTTTGGGAAATCACTCAGGTAGCAGACGTCGAAGTGAAATTTAAATTCCGTGAAAATCACATAACACCTTTCTTAATATTAACGGGTGACAGCTAAACATCTGCACAAACTTAAAAATGCCGCCATAAGCACAATTCTCAACGGATCTATATGAAAATTTGACTACATATACAAAAGAATTGCATCAATGGATTTGGTCAAAAGGACCGTTATCAGCCACTCGAGGTAGCTTCCGGAAAATGTCTCCGCAGGCGGCCTGAACGACCTTGGGGTCCTATTTCCGGATACATAAGCAAATCCTGTTGGTCAGTTCTTTGACCTCTTTTTAGCCTTCCAGTTGTTTTTGTAAACTGCAGCACTCAGACTTCCAAAAAATTCTTCAATTGGGCGACACTGCGGCAAGTTTGTTGGGTTCCGTTCCTTTGGTACAAACGGGATTGAGATTTGACATTGAGATTTGACAGTTTGTATTTAGTCAGGTGTGTAACTTAGTGCTCTTTGCTTACGTCTGGCAACAATATTATTCTTTGTTTTTAGCACTTGACTTATGTTGACTTTATTGTCTATGTTGTTAAAATGTTGTGTTAGCTTTCTGACAGCTTGGCCGATCATAATGTTTTCTTTCCGACCACTTCCAAATTCTCTTTTTTTTATTTTTCGTTACAAAATAATATAAATAGTGCGTTTGGACTTGCCCTTTTGGGTAAAATGGTTTACTCAAAGCACTTTACCTTTGTCAGCGTGCATTTCGTAGAATTTTACAACGCTATCACGAAGACGTTCTTGCTCGGACGGCAAGATGGCGACTACTTGTCAAAATTTTTGTCAGGGGGCATGATATCGTGTTGTCAGGAGAACAAAGAGAAAGAAATGTGACCCAAAGCACAGCTAAGGGCGCGCACTCTCAAAGTTTGTGCAGATTTTTAGTTGTCACCCGTTATATATTCGAGCTGCAAGGGTATATAAACTTTGACAGAGCCGAAGTTAGCTTTCTTCTATTTTTCCTTCTCAAATATTTATCGTTTCTCTTGCACTGCAACCGACCTACCTCAGGGTTCGCACCTAAAATCATTTTATGGTTCAGTTTCGGGTTTCTCACTCTGGTACGCTGGTATTTAAATTTCCTTTTTTGTGTACTTGAAATGATTAAAAAGCTGTTAAAGACAAGTTTTTCACGCTTTACTGCTATCATCCAATTTTGGAATTTTAGTATAATTATATCTTTTTTTTATATCGCGCATATTGGCACTTTTCCACCCGATTGCAGTCACCATCATCAACGCACACAGTTACCTTAACCGTCAGCAAAGTTTTAAATTAATTACCGTCATCGTCTTTCCCTCCACTTTTGATGCTAACCTGCCTTAGCAACCTGTAACAATATGACCAACTTCATTTTTAACTTGCCACAAGCAATTTGTTTCACCGTAGCCCACCCACTTGACCCCACGTTGACCCAACAATTTCACAAATTGCTTGAAACAGAAAAGTTTGTTTGGGAGAAAAAAGTTTTTGTGCATTTTTTTGGGTTGGTGCTGTGTCGAGTTAGCAATTCAATTAAAAAACTATTTTCTTGTCATGTACAGTGCCTCGGGTGGATCATGAATAGTGTAATTGAATTGTCCGGGTAGCGCAGAAAATCTGCAAAGTTCGGGAATTTCGTCTTTCATTTATTTGCCTATTAAGTTTAAAGATGAACTAGTAAAAACCAGGTCTGCAAAACTTACAGAGATCAAAAAAGGATAAACAATGTTAGATGGGTACCGCGGATCCAAAATATCATAGAAACTTAGATTATCCGCCAGGGATGCAAACCGTTCTACAACTAGGACTGATTCAGTGTACTGGTCACAACATAGTTTGAAGCTAAACACAACCATGGTATTGGTTTGGTTCAGTGTTCAGTAGTGTCTGGGATTAGCGTGGCTATTCAGACTGACAGACATAACCGATGGACTAGATTGCCGACATTGTTGCCAGAATTTCGAATTATTAATTTTCCTAATACAAATTCTGACTCGAGCTTCTCATCGTTCTCATCAAGTCAGCTGGTATAAACAAATCAATCTTTTAGAATCTCTTAGTTTGGTTAAACAGAAACGGCAGAATCCAAAAAAAAATTTTTTAAATCAATCAATAAACCAACATTGTTGTGCAATAGTTGGTTAAGAAGCTAAAGTCACGGTGTGCTTCTTACGCCGTAAGTAAAAAGCGCATTTCAACCTTTCTTGATCTCTATTCCTCGATTACTTAGCACGATGAATCGCCACGAAGGCATCGTGTGTAATGGATGCAGTAAAATGGCCTTTAGCGGCCGTTGCTATCGTTGCTTGAGCTGTCGGGACTTTAATATCTGCGCGGAGTGCTATGACAATGATTTTACCACCGCAGATCATCCCTTTGATCATCCCATGAAGTGTGTCTATACTCCGGCTGATGTAGAGCTCTACTTTGGTGGCGAGTACATCAGCAGTGATCCACCGCAGAGCTACAGATGTCCGTACTGCAAGCAATGGGGTTTCAATGAGTCAACTTTCTTGGAGCATGTGTCGGCACTTCATGCGAATGCTAGCCCTTTGCTGGTCTCCACTATGGTCACGTTATTTGAGCAGCAACAGGCAGCCCGTCTTTTTCTGGAAGATGAGCAACTGGCGACGTTTTCAGCAACTGCTAATTCCCGCAACGAACAGTTGCATCGCAAAGAAGGCTCTCTTGTTTTGTATTTGGAGCCTCTCAATCCAGATGGTAGCTACAAAAGAGTTGCACAGAAGTCAACTACGGCACCAGCCAAGCGACAATCGTCACGCGGGGATCGTACATTCAGGGTCCGACGAGGTGGAGGTGGAGGTGGTGGCGGAGGAAGTTCCTCTGCCAGCCCGAGAGTGGTAATCCATGGACCCATACCTGCGCCACCTAGAGAACGAGGCGGGGGTAGTGGTGATGGTGATGAAACCGCAGTGATGCACGGCCCCGCTCTTCCCCCCAACAACAATGGCAACCATGGACCCTTTCCCAGCTTCTCTGAAGCCTTATCCCGTCGTCAACCTCGTCTCAGTGAGGCGGAGAGACTTCGTTTCAATGTTCCACCCATTGAAAGTCTTCGCTTTACCATCTCGGAGGCGGAACGAAATCGATTAAACTTTATGTTGCCTTCCCTAGAGATACCCACACATGCGCCTCGTATAACCCAACAGGCACCATCACCCTCTTCATCTTCTACATCAGCTCAGCAGCCGACAGGTGCACATCCCACCCTAACCGACATAATGCGTTTCTATGGCAGTAATCTTCTTCCCAGTGAACCGTTCAACTATAGTCGAGCAAATCGTCATAACATCAGAGCAGTTCCCTGGCTGGACAGTCAAACACCTGCTGGTGGGTCGGGCTCTTCATCTAGTGGACGGAATGCCAACATTTTTGGAGCGCAAAACCTACCCCGTTCCTTTTTTCTTGCCCCGGAGAGATTTCCACGAGAACACAGACATCGAAATAATAGAGCACCCTCTTATCAGGCTACTGCTGCTGACGGTACGCCAAGACAACAGACAACACCTCAACGACCTGTTGCGGGAGCCACTAACTCTGGTTGGACAAACCAACGTTCTGTTGATTTCAATGAATTACCCTTGGATGAGAGTGACCTTCTAAGTTTAAGTATAGCCTCAGGTGAAGCCCTAATACGCTCTCTCGAAGAAGAACCGACGGCGGCGATGAAACAACGTGAACAGGAACGTCAACGTTATCTTTGCCATCGCTTTCTCTCGCCTCGTCCGAAAGAAGACCATGGTGGATTCCTCATCCAACGTGCCGAGTTTGTTGCCCAACTACTTGCTTCGGCTTTGTGCGAAGAAGAGCTTCAACTGCTGATCACAGTAGAGGAAGAAGAGGAACATGTTACTACAACCACTACAATTACCACTGCGACGCCCAAGTTGAAAACACGTTCGAGTGGAGAATCGTTGGGGGCTGGTGATGGGGAGCCACGGTGATTGAAGAAGATTCTCTTTTTTATTTTGTCAAGATTTTTATTTTTGAATTTTCATCTCTTTCGCTCTCAATCTCCATTAGGAATGTTAAATTTTTAGCTATACTGGAATTTTCATTCGGAACTTTGTGAGGCTTTTTGAAGTCAAGTAAATTCAACTCGTTGTATACACAAGCAAAATCATTTTATTTTGTGGGGAGATATCAGAGAGGAATTCTAATAAATTCGTGTTGGACTATGACTTAAAGAAACGAGAGTGTAAGTTAAAGTCGGCCTTGCCCGATACTCAGGAGAATTAATGTTTAATAGCCATTCCTTATGTTAATTAACAGAGCATTTACATTAATGTGAACATATTAACATTATGTTAGCTAACAGCGCATGCGGCGCATAAAAGTATGCAACGATTTTTTATAACTTTTATAACCTGCCATTTATTATCTGATCTTTATGACAATTTTTGAGATTTTATTGTTGGCAACAATTTGAAATGCACTTGATCTGCGTACAGACAATAGGAGTCCACATACAAAATTTGGTTGCTCTAGCTCTTCTAGTCTCCGATATCTAGGTGTTCATACAGACGGGCGGACGGACAGACTGAAGGACAGGGCTATATCAACTCGGATGTTGATGCTGATCAAGAACATATACACTTTACGGGGCCGGAGATGCTTCCTTCTGCCTGTTACATACATTTGCACGACCTTAGTATATTCTTTTTACTTTACAAGTAACAGGTATATTCCAGGCCACCTATTATCAGCCTTACGAATCACCGCGGCTGTTTCGCAATCAAACCTCTTAGAACCTTGTCCGGAATCTTAAACAAAACCAGCCATGGACACGTAGTGGCCGGATTTGCTCGTTCAGCCTTTCCCTTGTCCGGAATCTTAAACAAAACCAGCCATGGGCACGTTGTGTCCCGATTTGCTCGTTCAGCCTTTCCCGTTTTTCGCTTAAAACGCTATAAAAAATTAGGTATTTAGTTAATTTGGGAGAATTTAATAATTTTTATAAATTATTTTACTGGAGATTATCTATTTTTAAATGAATATAGCTGGCCGTTAAAAAATTAAGACAGCAAAAGGTATCTCTCACAAGCTGATGTTTCGCACCAAGCTGAGGCAGAGAACAACGAACTTTTTAAGGCCAATATATTCATGCCTGTTCCGAATTCCAAACGTTTTCAGAAGTAAAACGAAACGAAAACAATCATTTTAATTGTTGTTTTCAATTCTGAACGATTTGGTTCAGAGTTGCACTCTTCAAGGTGTGTCACGACATGTGAAGAAATGAGAAGTAATTAGCCGTACTCCTGAAACCGGGTTTTAGAACAAATTTGGACTCCAAATCGCAAAGCCTTTTCGAAAGTGAAAATGGGAGCTTGGCTGATTTTCAAATTTTTCTACAAAGTTTTTGTACAACAAGCGTAAAATTTTTATTTTTTTTATTTGCCATTACTTCTCATTACGTAGCAACTCCAACTACGCCTTTAACTGCCAGCTGGCACATGCATGTGAGATTCCTCGAAACTCGAAACTCGGTTTGCTGTGGCCAATTGCATCAAATCTGCTTTTATGGAAATGCAAATTATAAATTGGAGAAATCGCAAAGCAAAAGAAGTGATGTATAGGAAAGATTCTTAATTCTGGAAATTTATGGAAGCCCAAAATTGTACATGTATTTTGTTAAATCAATTTGTGAATTGTCCGTAAACAGATTTTCACTTCATGAAACGTTTGTGACGGGAAAGAAAACTCGTTCACGAACGTATTTCTTAGGCTTTGTTCACACTGCTTGACACATGAGACATGATAGTTTTCAAATTCATAGTCGAAACAAGACGAAATGCAGTCCTACTTAATTATCATGTGACATTTGTCAAACAGTGTTAAGAAAGCCTAATTTGGTTACGTTTTGACTTTTCAAACTTGGTTTCGGGCTTATTGCAGGAGATGTGTCGGATCACTACGAATCTTAATTTAACCGAAAGTCGGTCTTATCGTAGCTTAGGGAATTGATAAAATATTCAAAAAGTTGTTTGGTATCGGTTTGATTCATAACCTTTTTGCAACCCTAAATTAAATTAAACTATTGAATAAAGGTAGTTACATCCACTTAACTAACCAATTAGCTGGCCGGGTACACGGTATATTTTTCCGATTTTGATCGAGCTCGGCAAAATTGTGTGAAAGCAGTTAATATTAATGACGCTACAATGAAATCAAAAAAGTTTATCTCACTACGAGGGCCGTCCCAGAAATGGCCGACCTAGCACAGTAGCGTTGGAAAATGTTCACAAAAAATATTAAAAAGGGGAAGTACCGACTATCAAAAGCTTAAGTTTGAAGTTTGGTGCCTTTACCTTGCACAGTTTTTTTTTTGTCGATTTTAATAGAGAACGCTTGTAATTGATTTGGAAACATGGACAGAATTGGTCATCGTTATGTGATACAATACTTTCATATAAAAGGTCTTAGTCCAACCAATATTAAAGAGGAGCTGGATTCTACCTTAAGTAATTCTGCTCCCTCGTTTACAACAATAAAATATTGGGTGGCTGAGTTTAAGCGAGGTCGTTTGAGCTGCGAAGATGAACATCGTAATGGGCGTCCAAAGGAGGTGACCACTTCAAAAAGGGTGGCCAAAATTAAAAAATGTGTATTGAGTGACCGGCGATTAAAAGTTAAGTTACTGAATGTGGAGGAATTTCAAAAAGTGCATATTGACCGAAAAATTGAACATGAAAAAGTTAGCGCATGATGGGGCCGCGTTTGTGTCCATCATGACAAGCGCCGGTCACACCTCTCCGTTGCAATGGCTAAATTTAAAATTTGAATTCTACCTCCGCCCCTTTTCGCCGCTACTCTCTCTGGAGTCCGAGGTTAATGCCTATTTTGAAGAGCTTCACAGTTCTTATTATAAAAAAGGTATCGAAGCTATTGAACATCGCTGGGAAAAGTGTATCGACCTAAAAGGATCCTATGTTGAAAAAAAAAAAAAAATTATAAATTTTTGTGTTTTAGTAGTTAGGTCGGCTATTTCTGGGACGGCCCTCGTAGCACTTGTTTTTCGACCGATAGTTCATATGGAAGCTATATGCTAGAGTCATCCGATTTGGATTACATTTTGGATAATTGTGTAAAAACCTATTAAATAAGGAAAACAGAATGAGAAGGACGATTCCATTAAAAACAAGGGAGGTTTTCTCACTAACGCTAAGTTCATACGGGCAAACTAGTTTGTCAAAATTAGTTTGACGTGAGTGTGAACGCCAAATTAGTTTGCAGCAAAACGCTTGTGTCAAACGGTTTGCCAAGTCAAGTTTTCGACAAATTTGCGTCTGTCTGATCACAATGTGAACACTCTCTCGCAAACTGTTATAGTATTTGCCGAGTTTGTTCTTACCAGGCAAATGTAAGAACAAACTATGGCAAACTTGAGATGTTTGTCTAAGTAATTTCAAGTGTAATGACGTTTGTAAATCTATTTTAATATTTAATTTGGATAAGATTTGCATTATTGTGTAAAAATGAGTACATTAATATTGTTTTATTGTAAAATCTTCAGAGCTGCATTGTTGAATAACCCGATTCAGACGGCTTGCTGCAGAGATGGAGTTGCGCATTGGTGTGACCTTTTGAAAAATGCTTGGCGTAAATAAAAATAATAAGAAAATTAGCTATACGCTGCATCCTTTGGATTCCCTTCGCTTTACCCACGCACTTTCCCATTCTCTGCGCTAAATTTTACGGTTCTTTTTGCAGAGAAGTTAGGGCATGCGACGATGCAGCGCTAAGGCAAATAATTAACAAATTCTTTTCCTTATAGCTTTGCCCATGTCTGTTTTGGCAAAAATATTAAGCGATAAAGATTTCGATTAGCCCGATATTTTATATCGCACTAAGTCGATTATTTGACAGCTGCTATAGACAAACCAAATAGTTTGTGGGGAAACACAAAATTTTCGCAAACCAAGTTTGCGAGTGTGAACACTAAGCCAAATTCAATGCAAACTTTCGAAGTTCCTAAAAATTTATTTGCACACTAATTTGGAGTGCGTGTGAACACCTAGACAAATTCGGACACAAATACGACAAACTCAGCCATGACAGTTTGTGTAAAATAATTTGCCCGTGTGATCTTAGCTAAAGACTCTTTCAGACCTAACTTATCTATGGCAGCTATTCTAGATAATTGACCGACTTCGACCAAACAAAAAAACAGACGGACAGTAAACAGATTATAATTTCAAACATTTATTTTAACATTTAAAAATGAATTACTTTTAATTCCGCCGATTTTTAAGTAAAAGTTTTGAAAACAGCAAGTTTTGTCGATTTGTATAATTCAGAACAGCAATCAGCTGCAGACCCCTGGATTGAAGACTGGATTCAATAAAGTTCTTCTCTTCGTAACTCAACATATGCCTTTGGGATTGAGTAGAAATTACCTCATTCTAATTTTTTGCATTGTATTACTTCCAGCATATCTTTTTATACTCTATACCAAAGGTACACAGAGTATATTAAATTTGTGCAAAAGTATGTAACAGGCAAAAGGGAGCATCTCTGACCCTATTAAGTATATATTCTAGATCAGCATCAACAGCCGAATCGATTTAGCCTTGTCCGTCTGTCCGTATGAACAAACAGATCTCAGAGATGGTAAGAGATAGAGGTTTGACCTGTATGGGACATATGCTTCTTATACTTGCAGGTAGATCAAGTTTATTTTTAATATTTGCCACGCCTCTCCCGCCCCCGCAAATTGGATAAAAACTTCATATCTCCCACAGTTTAATAGATAGAAAGTTCGTTCCTTTTAGACATATTTAGTAATCAGGATTATAAGGAATGGTAAAGATCGGATGAACGATAGTAGGGTTATAAAAAAAACAAACAATTATTGGCAGCACTTCACAGGTACTGAGTATGGTATAGTCGGTCTGGACCGACTTTCGGTCAAAATTATCGCACATACCATTAACAGCAAGCACATTAAAGCTCATGTACACATATTATTAAACGTCCAAACACACCTTATTCGCTTGCCGTTGCGAATTTTAATTTGATAAGTTAAAATATGCATGGAAAAATGAAACTAAATTTAGGTTTATTTGCGGAGTTTTATTACCTGTTGTTCACAAATTAAAATAAATGCGGTTTACAGTTTAAGCATTTTCATTTTAAAATTCGCTTCAATTTTATACATCGCATGCTTTCGCCCTGTTGCGATTGCAGATAATTACGCATGATTGACTGCTCAAAGGGATTTTCATTTCATATCCCAGCCCAACAAGTTAAGCTTGTTCGGATGCGCGCACAGTTGCGCTTCAATTTCATGCATCCAATTATTTTCAATTATAAAAAAAAAGAAATTTCATCTCTCAGATTATATTCTGCTTCTATCTACTACTCCCAGATAGGTTCCTCTGTGGTAACAAATAATTAAACAGTCGAGTGGAAAAATGTGAAAATTGCTGAATTGGAATGTAACTAATAGAAATGCGCAAGACTCAAAAACTCCCCACTGATTCATGGATCCAGACATTCCATAATAGCACGCGAGCGAATCTGTTGACTTTTTAATTAGACTAAAGTGGAGAACAATGTTCTGTGGAGGGATTTGGGACGGGGTTAAAACAATTCCCCTTTTTCCCTTACCTCCTGTGGGTAAAAATAGTTTACATTTCCAGCTGTTGTTGGACATTTATTTTTATACCCTGTAACAAAGGTAGACGATTGTGCAAATGTATGTAACGTTCATTTAAATGTAAGAGGCTTTAAATTTAAAAACATTTACTTTGGCTAAAAAAAAAAAAAAAACACAAAAGTAATGCCACTTTCACTTGATTAACTTAAAATAAAGATAGGCTCTTCTAATACTGCAATAAATTCCTAGCATTCGCTTGAGTTCGAGCACATTTCCGTTTAGTTAGCCCACGTAATCGCCTCCCCTCTATTCCCAAAACAAAGCATTAGCCCCACTTACACTTGACTTTGGCACAAGGCACATTTGAGACACTGACCTTCAAAATGTATGTGTGTTAAGCTCTCCCCTATGCGTTCAACATACCACCCCTCCCCAAGCGAATCCCACTTGGGGTAGGTAGTTTCATTTCTCACACAATTATGACATCATCCAGCCAATTGGATAGAAACTGATTCTCGTTTACTTCTTCCGCTTTTCTTTCCAATAGATATGCGGCCTACTACTGGAAGGTGTCCCGTGAAGGTCGTCGTGTCTACATGGATTACTATTATATGGAGAACGGTAAGCAGATCTATGGGGTACCCATTGGTGGTATTGGCGGTGGCACCATTGGTCGTGGCTATGCTGGTGAATTCTGTCGCTTTCCAAATGCGTCCGGGCATCTATGAGTACAATGTGGTTCAAGCCAATCAATTTATTGTCACCATCAAGGATCAAAAGGGTTGTACCATCTTTCAGAGCTTACTCTCCAAATGCAGGTAAGCATAGAATGAACTAACTAACATTTTTCCCCAGGCTTTCATTAAATGTCGCCAGTTTTCACTTTATCTGTTTTTCCTACTGTTTCTTTTACTATTTGTTATGCGTGATTCGTGCTATTTTGCCTGCTTTGAATTTGCTTATTGGGATGCGAGGGGAAACTAAACATATACACTTGAAAATTATTGATGTAGGTACATATTTGAATGCTTCGAGAGAGTCGTGTTGCGTGCTATAGATTTTCCGGGTCACTTCATATATGAAGTTTGTGTCATAGTTGATTGCTATCTGGAACAACCTCTGACAGTTGTGCAAATGAGTTTTTATGTATATTAGTTTGGATCGGTGTCAACACCCTGCTCTAATGATATTTATTATTGTAAGCTAAATTGCCTGATTTAAATATTAGCTTTAAAGAAAACACTGTGCTACAAATTTCACTAAAGTGAAAGAACTTGGTAAAATAAACGAGCATTAGCAATAGCTCAGTTCACTAAGTTTTTCTCGCACATAAAACAAATTCCATAAAAAAGTTACGTTCAAAAAGAGGTAAAGGGCCCGTTCTTATTTTTATTGTAAAATAAAAGGGTTATTTAACCGGTTTAAAGTCAATCAATTTAAAAAAATGACAAAGTTTAAATAATATTAACACAGTAGTTTTCAGAGATTTTTGTGTCTAACGCCTGCTTTGTTTTCATAATTAATTAAAAATAAAAATTTATTGAATCAGCCATAACAATTATATACATATAACTGATTCATCCAACCCTAATTATTTGAAGTCATTATCAGTTAATGCAGCGTCATACAAAATTCGCACAGCATATTCTCTCAGATTGTCGGACCAGTTTGAAAAAATCGATTTTTCTTTAATTTTGAGGTTTTATAAACACCTGGTGAAAACGGCAAGTTAATATCTTGATAAATAAGCGAGTTACAGCCGAAAACGTAATCGGGTCGGCGCTGACCCGACAGTCATTCCTCAATTTTCAAACGCTTTTTTCTCGAAACCACGTTTTTCAACTCGGTACCCACAATTTCTCGAAAACCAATGAACCGATTGCCTTGAAACTGGTTGTGCTTTATTCTATACTCTATTTTCTAGAAGATGTCAAAGGTTCTTTTTTCCTACCTTAGTTTTTTTTTTATAAACAAAATAGTTTTTAAATTTTGGCCCAAAAATCATTATTATGTTCAAGCTTTCGCCTCTTTGTCATAAGTCGATATTTTCAAAATGACAACTAAAGGGTGATTTTTTAAGAGCTTTAGGAAAGTTATTAAAAAAAAACACATAAAATTCAGAAAAATGCATGAAATCTTTATTTGAATCGATAGTACGGTCCATATAATTTAATGTTTGAAGATTATTTCATGCAAATGTTGACCGTGACTGCGCCTCAAATGGTCCATCCGCTTAGTCCTATTTTGGCATACTCTTTCCAACATTTCGGCCTGTATCTCACGAATAAATGCTTCAATGTTGTCTTCCAATGCGTCAATTGAAGCGGGCTTGTCTGTAAAGCAGTGGTGTCCAAACTCACACACAATCACCAAACTTGCCAACCACGCGTGGCTGCCTTTTCAAATTTTGGACATCGCTGCCGTAAAGACATGAGCTTTAACATAGCCCCACAAAAAATAGTCTAAAGGCGTTAAATCGCTCTAGGCTACCAATTGACCGGTCCCGAAAGTGAAATAAAATGTTCACCGAACTCGCCTCTCAATAAGTCCATTGTTGCGCGTGCTGTGTGGCATGTGGCACCGTCTTGTTGAAACCACATGTCATGCAAGTCAAGATCTTGCATTTTGGGCAAAAAAAAATTGGATATCATCTCACGGTAGCGCTCACCATTCACAGTTACGTTACGATTCGCCTCATCTTTAAAGAAGTACGGTCCAATGATGCCACCAGCCCATAAACCGCACCAAACTGTGACTTTTTCTGGATGCATTGGTAGCTCTTGCAAAGCTTCTAGCTGATATTCACTCCAAAATCGACAATTGTGCTTATTTACGCACTCATTGAGCCAAAAATGAGCTTCGTCGCTGAGCACAATTTTTCGGTAAAAAAGTGGTCACGCCAACTTTCCAAGAGCCCATTCACCAAAAATTCTACGTTGCGGTAAATCGTTCGGCTTCAATTCTTGCACCAGCTGTAATTTGAATGGCTTCACACCTAAATCCTTCCGCAAAAATTTTCCACGTTGTTGAGTAACAGAGGCCCAATTGCTGCGAACGGCGACGAATCGATAATTGATGGTCATCTGTAACACTGGCCGATACAGCTGCGATATTTTCTTCAGTTGGTACTCTACGTAAGCGTGTTGGTGATTTAATGTCCAACAAAGTAAATTTGATGCGAAATTTAGTCACAATAGCCCGAATAGCCGCTTCAGTGGGTCGATTAAACTGACCCTAAAATGGAAGAAGCGCGCGATGAACTTTCTGAACAGAGCACGCATTTTGATAATAAAATTCAATAATTTGCAAGCGTTGTTCGTTTGAAAGACGATTCATGGTTAAATTATAAACCAAACTGAAGATGTTTGACAGTGAAACAAAAGACGAAACGTGCGTGAGCTGTTTAAACCAGTGTTGCCAAAAAGATAATAGCTAAAAAATCACCCTTTATTTATGGAAACTTTAAAATATCCACAATATTAGACATGTTAAAATAAAAATACTTGCAAGATAAAAAGAATGACCGTTGCCAAGAAAATTGCCATTTACTTTTCATTCCACTGCCTCTTAGACGAAACTTTTGAAACGGAATAACTTGATCGTTTTTCAAAAACGGGAACAGCTACCAATTCCGATTCCGCATGATCTAATCGAAATCGAAAACGAAAACTGGCCTGATAACTTTTATGGATGACTTGACACAAATTTTACAACATGTAATCTTGTGAGTCTTCTGCAATTGCCCGCTGATCTCTTAATATACCTGTCATCAATCTGTATTCTTTTCTTAAAAGTTGATAATTGATTTTTCGTCCTCCACTGGACAATTTTCTCAATTTTTTAAAGTACTTCTCCATCTTAATTCAATCTTTTCTCATACGACTAAAAGGTTGTGTAAGATGCTTATTCTTTTTTGCCGGCTACTGTCTGTTTTCGAAGGGCATTCCTTTAGGAACTTATAGACGAGTCCTGCAAATCCGACATCACAAATTTTTGACATTCTTCTAAGGATTTTAAAGATGTTCAAATGGTTTATTGGAATTCAAAGTAACATTACGACAGAAATCCCAACATTTTATAATGTGACTTTATGAACTACTGAACTGAACCGAAACCGCCGTTCAGCTAGCTCCATAGACCAAAAAATGAACCGAACCGACGGTTCAGAAACTGTGTGAACCACTGAACCGAACCACTACTTATTTTCGAGTGGTTTGCATCCCGGTTTTTTTGTCCTTCTAGACGTATAAAGTAAAGTAAAATCGGCTTGTCAAGATGACAACAGCCCCAAGGGGCCAAAGCCGAGCCTCTCTCAATCTCTTGGCTTGTGCGCTTCTAATTTTAGCACAAGAGAAAGGGACCTACAGTTTAACGCCGAATCCGAACGGCAGTTTTTAGAGAGGCTTTTCATGGCTAATTACTGCAATGCTGGCCGCCAACAGCAAGAGGTGTGGCCGGGTGTAAAGTTTTATTCAAAGAAAAAAAACTTTTCATTAGATGTTCCGAGGCGGGATCGAACCCACGACCTCATGCTCAGCAGTCGCGCACACTAACCGCTGAGCCACTCCGGCGTATATCTCCCCTTAATTCAGATAGAAGGTACACTCCTCATCACTTGAATAGGACACCCTGAACACTCTTTTTACAGTTGTTTATACTCAAAGAGGAAATGATAAAACAACGGTATTTTGGTACTTTCTCTTTATGCAACTATTTATCTCTCACACCAACAAGCTGCAAGTTCTGGGTCACTTCGGCACGTGATCACTGAGGCTTCGCTGATCGAACTTTTTTGTGATTTTCGACAATAGCCTTTAATACAAAATTTAAATGGGTCGAGAAAAAGCTTTAACCGAGGAAGAAAAATTAAAAATAAAGGCGTACGAGGACTCTGGCCTATTAACTGCCAAAATTTTATATTCTGTTTTTACTAAAACCGGAAAAATCGACTCATTAAACATAAATTTGGATACTTAGATGAAGAATTTGACCGGGAAAATTTGGGTAAAAACTAATCAGACTTCCGTACACTTTCAGGTCTCTTAAAAACTTTCTGGTCTTCATTTCTTAATTATAGGTTGGGTTTCTATTCCTATTGGATTATACTATTGTAGAAAAATCACATGTTTTTCCAAAATCTCGATGTCTTTTAAAATTAATTCAAGAACTACGCCTTAGCACTGAATTTATGATCTTAGAACTGAGCAGTAAGAATAACTGAATTCATGACTGGTTTCAGTAACAATCATGAAACTTACCCATGAGTTCAGTACTGAAACTCAGATATGGTGATGACGTAGTAGGACCTGTCTGTGTTAAATTCATGCCAGAAAGTCATATAACTCAAATAATTCAGTACCAGCCCTTCCATTTTTCATGGTTGATTCTGCGGCGGTACTCTGTACCAAAGGTACATAGAGTATAATAAGTTTGTGCAAAAGTATGTAACAGCACCTTAAATGATCAGTATTTAAGCAACTCAAGTCGACTCGTAGGTCTTTATTTATATATCGACCCCATTGCTATTGCAATGGCCTCCTCGTGGTGTTCCCTGGATACCGATTTTATATAATATAATCGGGAGCAAATGCGAGCGGCGACCCCAAATGGTACAGAGTATAATATAGTCGGGCTTGACCGACTTTCCTCCTTGTTTTTTTTTTAACTTACAGACCGTTACTTATTGGGACATTCCAAAACTTATGTTGTTTTGTTTTTTCGTCATATCTTTGTAACCATTCGTCCGATTGGTGTGAAAATTTGACACAAAATAGAATTGAACCCGAGGAATTCATTGGTATTAATATCTCTTTTTGGAAACACCTCTAGTTAAGCTATTTTGCCTTATTGCCAGAGATATCTTCTTTTTGAACAAGCTCGGCCACTTTACACCAAGCGTTGTTAAAAAAATTTAAGTCCGAATGGGATAATATCAAATGGCATCGCGCCCTCTCACCGCCAAAATCAGCGTAACCTTGCAAAAACATTTCCAGGCAGCCCTTTCGGTTTTTTCGCCATTTTAATTTTCCAAAGGTTTGGTTGGGCTGGTTCGAGATTCAATACTGGACGGTCCAAACCAACACATTACATTTGAATTTTCTATAATTTTGTTAACTTCACCTAATCGATGGCTTGCATGTAGAATAAGAGCCGACAATATTGCATCAGCTGCTTAACGCAAAATAGGGCCCACTGCCTATTAACAGAGAGTCCACGCAGGTGCTGTTAATCGCAAAAATTCTTTTTTAAGTGTGTCGTGCAAAATGTTAAGTGCAAGGAAATCGTTACGCCTCCTTCTTCTTCGCTCAATTTTGTTTAAAAACTTCCTAATACGTCGTAAGTCTGTCTGAGCCTATACGAAGAAAAACGATTAAAGAAAAACAAATAAACCAAATCTGTAACATTGCTAATCTCAAAAAAGTAGCTATCGGCCAATATATATTGAATGTTTTTTTTACATATTATGTCTCAAAATAAAATGCAGTTTTGATGCAGTTTTTTATTCAAAATAAAAATTTCTTTGAAATAGCTTTCAAAAAATTAATTTTATTTGACATTTCCAAATTTAGCGAAAGTTTGTAGCGTGATATTGAGAGTAAGAATTTGTGTTGCTATGAACTTCTCTAACGTCGAGTACGCGTTGTAAATCAAAAGCGGGGCCACTTAGACCCATGGTGTAAAAGAAAAAAATATTTCTATTGACAACAGCTATCATGTATTAAAGTTCTGACGAATAGTTTCTGGACACCCTGTAGATATTTTGACCGAAAACGAAATTCGTTTCGCTTGGATACCGTTTCAATATTTTAATTCATTGTATCAGTTCACCCCAGTGGACAAGCTTGGTAATCCACTTCAAAAAATGTAACAAATCATTGCAGGTGATTCCATTTTTCTTTTGGCAAGATTTTTTGAAGCAATGGTCACTCTGACCATACAACAAAAAGTTTTGAGAAAGATTCTGCTAAGGAATATCAAACGTCACTTAAAGTAGCCAAGGCCAAGTTATATATCATTTATTTATAGAGTAATAGAACAAAAAAGCCATATGTGATAGAGAAGACAAAGTTGGTATAAAAATACATTATCCTCTTTTAACTATAGAAATCATTTAAAATGTATGTAAAATGGCTTGACATAGCCCAAAAAGCCAAAGCCGAGCCTCTCTCAATCTCTTGGCTTGTGCGCTTCTAATTTTCGCACAAGAGAAGGGGACCTACAGTTTAACGCCGAATCCGATCGGCAGTTTGAGAAGCTTTAGCATGGCTAATTACTACAAAGAGGGGTGACCGGGTGTAAAGCCACTCGGCTCAGCGATCGAACGGTTTGCTTTACTGTCAAAACTGAATAGCTCGTAATCGATTAATTACACAAATAGCTTCCATTGATAATCTCTTCCTAACATTAGTAAATCTGGTTATCTGTCCACATACTTCACAAGAATCTTTCCCTATCACTTTCGCTCTGTCCTATTAGCTTCTACTCAAAATACCCTGGCATAATGGTACCGAAAAACCTAAATTTGAATAAGAAATAAAACTTTGTTCTCTCATTTTCGATGCACTCTCATACAAACCAACAACTCATCAACACTTGGATAAATTCGATTTGACACGAATCAACGACAAATGTCTTTTTTGTTGACTTCTTCGCGTGGCTTTTGCACTTATGATTCGATTTGGTTTTTGCTTTCGCTTTGCGCACACATCTCTAGCACCAACACGAAATCATCATCCGCAACCAACAACAATGATTCCAACGATGACTCCATTGAGGATGAGAAAACGAAAAGTAAATGTCAACTACCCAATTGCAGCAGCCGCTCCAGGCAACCGTTGAGTGCTTGGCACTCGAACATTGAGGATTCACGCTGCAGTTATACGGGCTTATATCCACGTGCTTGGACTGAATATGATCTCTCCCATTATGGTGTCCGTTTGATATGTCGTCAAATATCACCGGTCATACCGCATGACTACAAGGAATCGAGCTTACCCTGCGCCGTGTTTGTGTGGAGCGTGGAGAATGTGTGCGAGCAGGAACGAAAGGTCTCCATCACGTTTACCTTTAAGAATGGCACCGGAAATAAGAAGCAGGATGCTGAGGGAGGAGCGGAATCGGAGTTGATAAGCGAGGGAAATGCCAAGGGTGTGTCTATTAAGCAGAAAATCGCAGATATGCCTTGTAGTTACAATCTGGCTTGTCGGGTGCTGCCGGAGATAAGCATAACACGTTGTCCTCAGTTTGATCCGGCTGGAAATGGCGAGCAACTGTGGGCCCAGTTGAAGGAACATGGCCAGCTGAGCGATGAGCCCACCCAGGAGGTGTTGAAGACCAAGGATATCGGTGTGGCTGTGTGTGCACAGTTGGCCTTGAAACCGGGAGTCTCTCATGAGCTGGAATTCGTGTTGGCATGGGATATGCCCAAGATACAGTTTCCCAAGAAGTTGCAAACCCATACACGCTACTATACCAAGTATTTCGATGACTCTGGCGAGGCAGGTCCGAAGATTTGTGAATATGCACTGAAGCACTATGGCAGCTGGGAGCGCCTAATTGATGCCTGGCAGCGACCCATACTAAATGATGAGTATGCTTAACCTTTACCTATCTCTGGGTGATTTTTAATTGCCCAAGTTTTCAGAAGCCTTCCAGACTGGTACAAATGTGCCATCTTCAATCAGCTGTACTTCATCTCAGATGGTGGCACCATTTGGCTGAAATGTAACTCTTCTTTGGGCCAGGAATTAGCCTATGATGATCCTCGCTTAGCCTATGGACGCTTTGGTTACCTCGAGGGTCATGAGTATCGCATGTATAATACCTACGATGTTCATTTCTATGCCTCACCCGCTTTGGCCCATCTCTGGCCGAATCTTCAAGTTAGTTTACAATATGATTTCAAGGATGCCATTGCCGCTGAGCTAAGTGACACTCGGAAGATGTTGTATGATGGCAAGGTAATGCCACGAAAGGTCAAGAACTGTGTACCCCATGATCTTGGAGATCCCGATGAGGGTAAGTGGAAAATATTAAATGTAAGTTGGAAATCTATATGATTTATGAAACAATAATTGCAGAACCCTTCACCTTGATCAATTGCTACAACATACACGATGTCAATGACTGGAAGGATCTCAATACCAAATTTGTATTACAAGTCTACAGGGATTACTATGTGCTCAATGAGCTGGCCCAGGCCCAGGCGGATAATGCCAGCAAATTTAGTTCCATTGAGTTTATAGATAAGGAGAGTTTGTATGAATTATATTCCCAGGATAACAAACGCAAGAATTCGGCGGAGGAAAAGCAGCGTGAGTACACAGTTCAACACTGAAACTGATTTTTAAAAGAGATTACTAACACAAAATCATGTTTGACTGTTTATTTCGAATATGGGCATTTCCACAGAAAGGTCACCCGGGCCCAAAAAATTGAAAATACTTCAAAACACCATTTTTGATCATATTTTCAAGGGTAAACAATTAAATTGACCTAGTATAACCCACCCGACAATCGACCTCGAAAACGGATCCGTTTTCGGCATTTTCTAGAAATTTTCTCTTACTAAACTATCGAGAACGGGTTCCGTTTTCGGTCCGAAAAAGTGTTACCTGTCGCTCAGTTTGTGGCAGCAAAACGTAATTTCTCGATACACGTTTTCAGATCCGTTCTCGACATTTTCTCGTTAGCGAAAATTGGTCAAAAACGGATCGAAAACTGAATCTTTTCCGTTTGAAACCCGCATCTCTAGGGAAAAACGAATTTCAATCTTAAGAGAAACTATCGTAATAACTGATGTCCGTTTGAAACACGCAGCTCTAACAAAATGCAGACTTCGATTTTTAGAGAAACTTACGTAATTCCATAGGAAATTGTCGGGTGGGAAGCCAAACTTAAATTTATGAATAACCCATTTCGTGATTTTCAAATTGCAAAGCCTAACAATCACAATTTTTTTCATTTTTATTGTTCTTTTGCACATTTTTATACTCTGTACCAAAGGTACTCAGAGTATATTAAGCTTGCGCAAAAGTAAGTAACAGGCAGAATGAAGCATCCATATATTCTTGATCATCATCAACAGCCGAGTCGATATACCCATGTCCGTCTGTCCGTTCGTCCATATGTCGAAATCGTAGAAATGTAGAAAAGTAAGGTCCGAAAAGTAGTCTTAGCTAGAAAAATAGGGGAAAGTTAACTTCGGCTCGGCCGATGTTTTGTATTCCCTTTGGACCTTACTTTTCTATGAGAGCTATACTATATACATACATATATGTTTGATTTCGACCAAACTTTGTGTAATCATGGAAAAGCATTGCAAACTGTTAATTGCGAAATTTGGAGGCGATCCCAGTTAAAACAAAAAAGTTGTTCTCACTAGAACTTCTTCTTCGACCGATCATTCATACTGCTGCTATATGCTATAGTCATCCGATTTTGACAAAACTTTGTAGAATTGTGTGAAAATATATAAAATAAATATATGCCAACGTAAGGGACGTTTCCATTAAAAACAAAAAAGTTTTTCTCACAAGAACTAGTCATCCGATTTTGACCAAACTTAGTAGAATCGTGTGGGAGCATATAAAACAAATACATGCCAATTTTGAGGACATTTCCATTGAAAACAAAAAAGTTTTTTAACTAAGACTACTTTTCAGACTATACTTTTCTATGACAGCTATACTATATAGATGTCCGATTTTGACCAAAGTTTGTGAAAACATGGGAGAGGATAGTAAACTAAGAAATACGAAGTTTGAACGCGTTTCCATTGAAAACAAAAAGTTTTTCTCACTAAAACTATTTTTTCGACCGATCGTTTCTATGACAGCTATATGCTATAGTCATCCGATCCGGCCGGTTCCGACCAATGTGCAGCGTATTTGTACCAAAAGACTTCGGGCAAAGTTTGGTGAGGATAGCTTTAAAACTGACGGAGAAGATAGCATAGAAACAGACGGACGGACAGGGCTAAATCAACTCAGCTCGTCATGCTGAGAATATATATACTTTATGTGGTCGGAGATGCTTCCTTCTATGCGTTACAAACATCCGGACAATTTTATAATACCCTCTGCAAGGGTATAAAAACGTGCTGCAAGGGTATACAAACTTCGGCCGTGCAGAAGTTAACTTTCCTCTTTTTTTAAATTTCTTTTGACAAGTTATATAACCATGTAATACCAGCAAATCTGAAATTTTTTCTGCACCTACTGATTTGGGTGCGGATGGATGTGCTTTTATAATGGTGCCATGCGTGAAAACGATATGTTCTTTTCATAATCTTAGATTTCTTAGTTAAAAATCGAAGCAATTTTAAAAAACTCTTCTTTAATTTTTAAGTATCCTCTTACCAAAAGCACGGTTTTTGACTTTGAAGCTTCTTAAATAGGAGGTACAATATTTTCCGATTTAAATCGATTCTTAAAAACAAAATCAACCTTACTCAATAATCTAAAAAATCGATTGATTGATTATGGAATTCGATTCTACATTCGATTTTCTCAAGCTAAACATAAAACCTATAAAAAAAGACTTCAATTTCTGGCCGAAATTAAAGCCCTGCGGGACCTGAAATTATTTGAGATCGAAAATGGGAAATTATGGAATTTATAATTTAGCATCGGGCCGTTGTTAAGTTACAAGTTTGAAAAATTTTTAAAATTTGGGCAAAGTATCGAAAGAAAAACTCAGTCCGGACAGTTTTGAATGGAATGTCAGAAGTTTTCAGAGAAATTTTGAAACCAATCACTGTAAATACTAGTCGGGTTTTCAAAATGCGTGCCTTACTTGGCACGCTATCAATTCTTTTGGTTTCCGTACATCATTGTTATATTTGGCCGAAGATGATGTTAAATATTATAAGAAGCACTTGTTCAAGGTACTGTATTCTCAGCGTCAACTGTAGTTAAGGATTAAGATAAAAAGCGTACACTCAATGTTTCAAGACATATAAAAATCAGCCCTTGGATCATTCATACTAATTTTACCTTTTCACTCTTTTTTTTCAGAGAATCGTAAGTCTGCCTCCATGTACATCAATGAGACCAATGGCAAAGTCTATCTCATGGATGCCATTGGCTATCTAAAGGCCATGTATGGTGCTTGCAAGGCCATTATGGAACGCACTATTGAATATGACAAGGACAATGATGGTCTAATAGAAAACACTAAAATGCCAGATCAAACTTACGACTCTTGGGTTATGGATGGTCCCAGTGCTTATTGTTCGGGTCTCTGGTTAGGCGCGCTACAAGCCATGTCCGCAATGGCCACTATACTGGATCAACCCAATGATTGTCTACGTTATCAGGATATACTGGAGAAGGGTAAACGTTCGCTGGAAGAGAAACTATGGAATGGCAGCTATTATCGTTTTGATCTTTCGCACAGTCATCGGGATACCATAATGGCCGATCAATTGTGTGGTCATTGGTATTTGAAATCCTGTGGATTTGATTATGAAATCTATCCCAAGGAGAATGTGAGAACAGCTTTGAAAAGAATCTATGATAACAATGTGATGGGCTTCCATGAGGGTAACATAGGGGCGGCCAATGGATTTATAGCTAATGCCACAGAACCCTCGAAAGCAGGTCATGTGGATAATAGCAATATTCAGGCGGAGGAAGTATGGCCGGGTGTAGTGTACGCTCTGGCGGCTACTATGATCCAAGAGGGCATGTTCGAAGAGGCTTTTCAAACGGCTGGAGGCATGTATAAAACCATCTCCGAAAGAATTGGCATGAACTTCGAGACCCCAGAGGCTTTGTATGGCGAGAAACGTTACAGATCTATAGGCTATATGCGGCCCTTGAGCATCTGGTCCATGCAGGTGGCCTGGGAGAGACGCAAGGCATTGCGTGATTAAGCATAATAAAAAAAGTACAATCAGAACAAACTTGGATGCTATACACAACCAAAGATATTTTCTAAGTCGACTCTGGGATTGGCCAGAGGCACAAAAGAGGTCCTTAGCTATTTAGTTTAATTTCTTCTCGATGGGTGCAAAATAATTGTAACGAGCTTATGCGAGTGCAGGAATGGTATTCAAATGTATTAATCAATATATAGCTTTATGTATACATATGTGCATTTTATTGTGAGTTTAAATCCTTCATCCCGATGTCTGGATTAAATGTAATCGCACCCCATATACTTAGTGTCTCTCTTCTCTCTGTTCAAGTACAACTATGGAATGGTATTCAACTTGAAGCACAAATATATATTAAAAACATATTTAAACTTAAAAATTAAGCAAATCAGAAATTGTTTAAATTACAAATGTTTTATTTTAATTATTTATGTCTACAAAATATAAGAAAACTATTTCAATATGTGTAAAATGTTGCTGTCGCAAATAAAATGCGTGAAAAGAAATCAAAACTTTGAAATTCTAAGTGATTAAGAACCCAGCTTACGTGTTCTATTTTGCTCACCTGAACAGCAAATCCCATCACCTGCTTACACTTTTGCGAATCAGTTCTGAGAGGTAAAATCATTTGCTTTTATAGTTATCATTTTCAATAATTCTAAACTAAGTTGCATTACCTTTAAAGCTTAAATAATTCAAAGGTCAACAATAAATGTTTTATTAAATTAAAAACTAGTTTTTATTTAGAACTAGTTAGCCAATTTGTAAATCCTTTACCCAAGGTCCAAAAAGTAAAAATAGTGCTCTGCAAATGAATGTACCCTGGCTGAACTATAGCAAGTTGGCCTGATGTACAAATATTCGAATTAATTAACCACAAATAAATATGTCTTGAAGAAAGTGCCAAATCCATGCCAAATTTCTCAAAATGTGTTTAAACATACTTCAATAAAAAATTTATTGCTTGAGTTAACTGGAGTTTAAGTACTCAGGCTTTCTTAATGTTAGGTTGACCCAATATCGATAAGTGCTATCGCTGCAGAGACGTTCAACCTATCGACCGCATCAGTTGTTTTTGTTTTATAAAGCAACTGCTTGTTGCGAATATTTTTATTGTGAAAAAATTCAATAAAATTACTTGCGGTGAATCATAATACAAGTTTGAAAGACCAAAAGGCAAAAACTTTTCCGTGGACTTAAGGGGACTTTAAATATTAAGCTGAATATATAACTTGGTACATAAACCCAGTTACTGGCCTACTTTAATTTCTATAAACGGAAAAATTTTAAATCGTGATTTGAGTAATTGAGGGATTTAATGCCCTGTCCCCTCACTACAACTGCAATTTCGCATTTTGTCAAAATCCGCGGTGTCCCAGAAATCTCTTCCAACCAAATTCCAACCCAAAACCAATTCCCGGTGTCCTAGAAATCTCTTTCGGTTGGTTTCAAATCTCTAGTGATTTGGTTAGAGATTTTGCTATACTAAAACTATTTTAAAGCAAAAGTAGTTTTAGAAATCTAAACTAAACTAGTTTACTGATAGGCTGCATCAAATAAATAACTGATTTATTTGATTTAATATGAAATTTGCTTTTTAATAATTTTTCACAAAACCAACCGAAGGCGTATCGGCCAAAACCGCACAGTGGCGCCCTACCTCCTCAGTACGCCGCATGGGAAATTTGTCAAAAACAACGGCCGGGATGGAAAATGTTGCTTTATGATTGGCGCGAAAAATTTTAAATTTTTCGTTTTAATTTTGGGTAATGCGACTTTAATTTAAGTTAAAAAATTAGTATGAATCGTAACCTTATGCAACAGCTAACGATTTCCGTTTAACATCATTTAAATTCAAAACATAGGAAATTTTTTTTGCGTGGCAGCCCTTTTTGTGAGATGGACAATTATTAAGTGCCCAATTGGACCTATTCTCTTTCCCACTAAGAAAATGAAATCTCTTGAAGTTCTGGGACACCGACGGATTTTTCGAGAGATTTGCAAACCAACCGAAGACAAAATCTCTAGAGATTTCCAGGACACCCCCGAATGTAAATTTTCGCCAATTGACGAAGTTTCCAACACTGCATTAGGGCGCGACAAATGGCAGAAGGTTGGAACCTGCAATTAGTCTATACTTTCATAAACTAATTAATAATAACTCAATGAATTGCTGAAAGTTAAGGCTCCCAATATAATTGCAATTAGTCTGAAAAGGCTTGGTTAATTGTAAACAAAGAACATACGGTCTCAAAATGCAAATGCAGAAGCAACACAAATGAGGACAGCAATCCGCATTTTCAGTGATGACGATAACTTTTTTGAAAATGTGCTTCAGTGAGGTAGCCACATAACTCATCAATGGGCGCATTCAGCAGGTAAGTCCGATTTCCGATTGCTGATTTACGATTTGCGATTGCATATGATTCTCTGCTGAATGACACTGATTGCTAAGTTTAAAAATATATTTTAACTATAAAAAATGTTGACACAATTTTTGAGGGCTCTTAACGCTCTAAGTTTCTCACTTCATTTCCAGTTATTGGGTTTATAGTTGGCCTTACGATCGGTTAGCGGTCTCACCAATCATACATTTTGTATGTTTCCATCTGAGCAATCATGAATGGGCGTATTCAGCAGATAAAACCGATTTAGGATTACTGATTTATGAATGCCGATTTATTAACCCCAAAATTGAAAATAAACTGCCAAACTTGCTGCGTTAAAAGCCCTCAAAAATTGTGAGAATGTATTTTTGACCAAATGTAATAAGCCAGAGAATAACATAAGCTAAGCATTCAGTGTCATTCAACTGAGAATCATCAGAAATTGAAAGTCGTAAATCAATAGTCGTAAAACGGATTTATCAGCTGAATGCGCAATTTTCAATAGCAATCGGCAAACACTGTATTCAGTAAATCAGTAATCGTAAATCGGATTTATCTGCTGAATGCACCCAATGTTTGTTAAAAAACTGATAAAAGTACTTCACCCCAATAAAATTGATATTTGTGCTAAATCTGTTCTTGCTATTTCTTATCGGTGATGCCGCCAGCCTCTCAAAAATCTTATCTTTTTTGCAACACTGGTTTAAACAGCTCGAGCACGTTTCGTGTTTTGTTTTCACTGTCAAACATCTTCAGTTTGGTCTATAATTTAACCATGAATCGTCTTACAAACGAACAACGCTTGCAAATTGTTGAATTTTATTATCAAAATGCGTTCTCTGTTAAGAAAGTTCATCGCGCGCTTCTTCCATTTTCTGGCCAGTTTAATCGACCCACTGAAGCGGCTATTCGTGCTATTGTGACTAAATTTCGCACCAAATTCTCATTGTTGGACATTAAACCACCAACACGCTTACGTAGAGTGCGAACTGAAGAAAATATCGCAGCTGTATCGGCCAGTGTTAATGATGACCATCAATTATCGATTCGTCGCCGTTCGCAGCAATTGGGCCTCTGTTACTCAACAACGTGGAAAATTTTTGCGGAAGGATTTAGGTGTGAAGCCTTTCAAAATACAGCTGGTGCAAGAATTGAAGCCGAGCGACCTACCGCAACGCAGAATTTTTGGTGAATGGGCTCTTGGAAAGTTGGCCGAAGATCCACTTTTTTACCGAAAAATTGTGCTCAGCGACGAAGCTCATTTTTGGCTCAATGGGTACGTAAATAAGCACAATTGTCGATTTTGGAGTGAATATCAGCCAGAAGCATTGCAAGAGCTACCAATGCATCCAGAAAAAGTCACAGTTTGGTGCGGTTTATGGGCTGGTGGCATCATTGGACCGTACTTCTTCAAAGATGATGCGAATCGTAACGTAACTGTGAATGGTGAGCGCTACCGTGAGATGATATCCAACTTTTTTTTGCCCAAAATGCAAGACCTTGACTTGCATGACATGTGGTTTCAACAAGACGGTGCCACATGCCACACAGCATGCGCCACAATGGACTTATTGAGATGCGAGTTCGGTGAACATTTTATTTCACGTTCGGGACCGGTCAATTGGCCGCCTAGATCGTGCGATTTAACGACTTTAGACTATGTTAAAGCTCATGCTATACAGACAAGCCCGCTTCAATTGACGCATTGGAAGACAACATTGAAGCATTTATTCGAGAGATACCGGCCGAAATGTTGGAAAGAGTATGCCAAAATTGGACTAAGCGGATAGACCATTTGAGGCGCAGTCACGGTCAACATTTGCATGAAATAATCTTTAAACATTAAATTATATGGACCGTAATCGATTTAAATAAAGATTTCATGCATTTTTCTGAATTTTATGTATTTTTTTAAAACTGTCCTATAGCTCTTAAAAAATCACCCTTTATATAGAAATTACACAGAATATACTAAAGTAACTATAATAATTTTATGGCAGCGTCAATAATATCTTCGCCCTCAACGTCTTCTGTATCAGAATACGACGAATTATTAGGGCTAAAATGTTTTCAGCTGAAAACAAATCAATGGTTTTTAAAATTTTGAAGTTGTCCGGCAACCTAATATAAAACCTAATACAATTACATTGTTATACTTAAGAAATGTGAATATAATTCCTTTTTTAAGTTGATTAATAAGTTCTGCCACAAAATCTGTGCAATTTTGACTCAAGGCACATTCTCTGTTATAAACTTTGCTAATGCAGCTTTCTGGCTAGCAGCTTCGTTCCTTGGCATTGGTTGAAAGTTTATTTTATTTGTCTGCTTGAACGGCAAGGCTTTCTGTAACTGTTTGTTTGTGGCCATATGTTGGCGTATTTTGTCAATTTTTGAAATCATGCTGCATTTGCAATATTTGCAGTAAGCTTTATTCTAGTCACTGGGATCGAGACTCATGCAGTTCTCAAAATCTGGATGATTTAGCCACGTATTGCGAAATTTTTGCTTATAGAATTCTTTCGGCGTTTTTAATTGCGCTTATATTATAAACTTTATAAGTGAAGGACAAAAGTTTATACCTCTCACATTAATCGATTACGATTTAGTACGATATAAGTGTTGGTAAAAGCTTTGTCCAGATTAGATTTTGAATATTAAAAATTTTTTTTGCAAGAAAAATTCAGAAGCTAAAAAGTGATAGATTTAAGGACAAGGTGATTTTAAAATTTTTGAAATTTTAAGGCTAGATCAGTTAAAAAAGTGACAGATCTGTCACCAAATAGGCCAAAACGGCATTATTTTCCGATCTTTATGAAAATTTCAGAGATTGCAGATATTGGTCCTATTTTTCATATTTAAATCAAAATAATGGTACACAACTCCAACAATTTTCATAAAGATCAGATCATAATTGGCAGAGTTTTCCGCGCAGCAAGCGCTGTTTGCTAACGTAATGTTTAAATGTTCACATTAATGTTAATGTTAACTTAAGGAATGTCTATTTACCCTGAATAATGAATATATCGAATTCGAGTTTACGCATGACGTTATTCCAATTTGGGGGACGGGAGGGGGTGTGGAAAAAAATTTAAAAAACTTCTGCCTGCAAGTAAAAGTTTTTGTATGTATGGGACAAGACCTTTATTTTTTACCATCTCTAAGATCTATTTGTTTCAGGGTTCGTAAAATGCTCCAAGGGTATTTTTCTGTCATGATAATTAACATCAATGATAAAAATTGTATTTTTCACAAGTGAGCTTTGTGAGCCCCTCACTATGAGTTTTTCCAAGTCCCTTGAGACTGGTCAATTTATACGAAAATGGAAGATTGCATCAGTTGTACCTATTCATAAAAAAGATTCAAAAATTGATGTCTCTAATTATAGGCCTATTGCTAAGCTTAACAATATTTCTAAGCTTTTTGAACGAATAGTCTCAAAACATCTTAACTTCATTATTAATTCTTATATAGATCCCAACCAGCATGGTTTTTTTCCTGGCCGTTCCACGGTAACGAATCTAGCAGTATTTAGCAATATCTGCATTTCCGCATTTGAAAATCGTTGTCAAGTCGATGTGATCTACACGGATTTTTCTAAAGCATTTGATAAAGTATGCCATAGTGCTCTTTTATCCAAGCTCGCCAAGCTTGGCTTTCATTCTTCCATCCTCAATTGGTTTGAGTCTTATCTTAATGGTCGATCGTACTAAGTTCACATTAATGGCATACGTTCAAGCACCTACATAGCAACATCTGGCCTCCCTCAAGGGAGTGTACTAGGTCCATTAATATTTTCACTATTTATTAATGATATCGGTTGCCTACTTAAGGGGTCTTCTCATTCAAAACCCGTTTTTTGGACCCTTTTTAAAAAAATTCTTATTTGAAAACGCAAAGAATAATTGAAAACTTTTTTTATTTATTGTATTACAAAAGGTTCAAAGTAAATAAAAAATTTTTTTTGCCTCGATACGAGGGCTGTTCAAAAAGTAATGAGACTTCAAAGTTGGTGGTGAAAAAAAAAGGTGTCGTCACGGCGGCCACGATTCCGGGTCTCCGGAGCGTCCGAAATGAAACAAAAAAACGGGGTTATAATCAGTATAGATGTAATTCTCGGCTGAACCTCAAACTTAATTTTGTGATTTTTTTTTTGACAAAATGGCGGCCATTCAAAAAAAAATTTCAATTTCGGGCTTTTTTTTTGTAGTTTAGTGTAAAAAAAAAAATAGTAAAAATTTTTTTAAAATTATGGTCGAGGTTCAGCCGAGAATGGTGACAATTCTGCGTCGATTCCACTTTGTTTTATGAAAATCGGTTCAGTTGAACTGGAGATATCATGGCCGCCAGTTCGAAAAACGTGGTTTCGAGATAAACGCGTTTAAAGTTTGAAGAAATTTTTTTTGGAAAAAAAAAAAAAAAATCAAAAATGTTTAAATGCAGTTTTAAAGAGCTGACAATTCTCCGTCGAATTCACTTTGTTTCATCAAAATCGGTCCGGTAGAACCGGAGAAAACTTAACGCATAGGTCAAAATACGAGGGTTTAAAAAAAAGTTGCTCAATGAGAAGACCCCCTTAAGTTTGCAGTTGCTTGGGAATTTAGGTCACATTGGGTCACTAAAAGGACTATATCTCCTAAACTAATTCGAGTTTTCGAAAATCCTTTTGGGGGGATATTTTTGAATATCCAAGCTATAAATAAATGCAAAAAAAAAAGTCGAAAACTCATTACCTTACTTTTCTATGGAAGCTATACTATTTAGATGTCCGATTTCTACCAAATTTAATGGAATCAGCTATATGCTATAGTCATCTTTGTATATGCTGTCCTTCTATCCTGAAGGGTGGAAATATGCAATAGGCGAAATTACTCAGATACGGTGGAAAAGGATCCGAAAAATGTAAATGGGCGAGTGCAAATTTAAGGAATCGTTTCTGCAGACGCTCAAGCCTGTTTATGTGAACGGCAGCAGAAGGATTCCAGATAAACGAAGCATATTCAAGCCTTGAACGAACTAATGCAAAATACAAACTTAGCCGTGTATAGGGATCGTTAAATTGCTTGGAATTGCACTTTACAAAGCCCAGCATTGAATAAGCTTTGGGGAGGATATAGTTTAGATGCTCAGAAATTTGGAGTCAAACTGCCGTCACGCATTTTGATAATAAAATTCAACAATTTGCAAGCGTTGTTCGTTTGAAAGACGATTCATGGTTAAATAATAGACCGATCGGTTGAAAAACTAGTTCTAGTGAGAAAAACTTTTTTGTTTTTGATGAAAACGTCCTTATCATTGGCATACACTTATTTTATATACTTTTACACAATTCTACAAAGTTGGGTCGAAATCGGATGACTATAACATATAGCTCCCATAGGAACGATCGGTCGAAAAACTAGTTCTAGTGAGAAAAACTTTTTTGTTTTTAATGAAAAGTTCCTTTTTATTGGCATATTCTTATTTCATATACTTTAACATATTTCTACAAGGTTTTATCAAAATCGGATAACTATAGCATATAGCTGCAGTAAGAATGATCGGTCGAAAAAGAAGTTCTGAGAGAAAAACTTTTTAGTTTTAAATGGGATCGCCTCCAAATTAACGCCTCGTAATTAACAGTGTATTATGCTTTTCCAAGATTTCACCAAAGTTGACTTTTTTTTGTAAACTTGTGCAGTTGGGCTCTGGGGGGCTTCAGCCCCTTGATCCGCCACTGCTTCCAAGAGTGTAATAAGGAACGAAAAAACGATAGAAAGTTGGCGTGAAGTTTTTGTAATTGATTCTTAAGACAACATTTTCAGGTCAAAATTTTAACATAATTTTTTTACTTCTCAGTTCATGTTGATTGTTGGGCGGGCGTACCCCTTTGATTTATCCACGTCTGAACAAACTTTTCATACTCTCGTCTGCTGCGGCAAACAATCACCAGTGTGGTAGGACGACATCCATAGGATTTGAGCTCCTCCAGACGTGCCCGTGTGGTTTTTAAACTATGACACAAAATTCGCGGTACCTGAGCAACTTCAAAACGTGTGAAGTGTACTTCATCCAGTAAATAGTCCAAGACCTCTTTGATCTAGAAGTGTTGAGATGTTTATAATTACAGTTAAATACAAATCGGGCGCCGAACTCTACCTTGGTCACCCGCACTGTGTGCACCTGGGGATGCCTGTCCATTATGGCTTTCATTTCGGTTACGCTAAAGCCCAAACGATGTGCCAGATACTCCACCATCGAGGAAAATTGGCCCAGTACTTTTAATTCGTCGAGGGTGAGCTTCAAGGAACGTTGCAAAATGGGTTCAGGACAACGAACCATCCAGGGCATGATCTTGTCTTTTTTGGCACGCTTGGCTCGCTCCAGACGCAACTGCACCGACTTGGGTGTATAACGAAAAGCCCATAAATCTTTTAAAATATTAATGGACGACACATTGTAGTCGATCATGTGCTGCAGATTCTTCTCAAACATCTCAAGGGGCATTTCCAGGATAAACAAACGTTTCGATAGATATTTGGTGACAATTTCAGGACTGACTTGGAGCTGTTCACTGATGTGATAGACGCGATTCTTGTCCTCGGCATTTAATGCGCTGACCAACTTACGCAGACGAGGCACTGTAAGACGCAGGAAAGGCACGAAATGATTTATGTCCAGAATTTTCATTGATTGTATCAACTTCAGCTTCGGTTCCAGACGTTCTAGGAGTAGAGCAGGGCATTAGAGGCTTAAGATTTAAAACCTAACTCTGATTCTTACTGTTGTCCAGGGAGAGCAGCCAGGGATACTCCACGAAACTCTGTTTGCTAACTCCCGCCAATAAGAGCGTGTCCAGTGCCAATGTCAACGAGCGGGCTCTGTAGTTACGATGCACTTGCTCATCGCTCAAGATGCGGTGCACCTCAGCGTCGGAGAGACGAAACCGTTCTCTTAGGGCATCTATAAGTAAACTTGCCTTGGTGCCTGTCTCCAGATTCGAAGGATAGGGCAAGTATTCATTATCCAGCTCCGGACCACTCGCCGTAGAGGTGGTGTTGCTGGCCGTGCCCATGAGAAGCGACTTCTTGGGTAGCGTTTCGATTTGGGCGAATAGCGAACTATTCCGGATGACCATGGGAGCAACTGACATGGTAGTGTTTAGCCTAAGGGCACACTCAAAGGTACGCACCAAATTGCGCAACATTTCTAGCTGGTCTTTTTTGTGTTTATGAGTTCAATTTAAATTACAAAACAATATTTTCATCTGCCGGCGCAGATAAACAACAGCTGACTAACAGGAGCCAGTGCTGCCGGCTTTTATTTTAATTTACAAAACAAGCTAAATTAAGAAAAAGCTAAATGTTCACAGCAGTTTTTAATTATCGATGCTGCAATTTGTTATCGATAAGCTCTTTGTTTATTTTAAATTCAAATTTTGAAGGCCCTCTTCTGGTCTAGGCGACTGAATTTAACCTGTTTTTTATAAACTTGTGGAAGAAAATCGGGAAAAGATTTAGTAATTCTGTTTTTTGTATTTGGTTGCAAAACTCATTGAAAACAGTACAAAATAAATAATGTTTGAATGCGAGGGCTGTTCAAAAAGTTCTTGGCCTCCAAAGTGGGCTGTTGATGATTCGCAGCATTCCGGATGATACCATTATCGGAAAGCAAAACGGAAGACGGGAAAATGGTTGTTATAAATGCCTTTAAGGCCCGAAGCAAAATCATGAAAAAATTTAATTTGTAAGAAAGTCGGCTATATGAAAATGAGAACTCGATTTTTAATATTTTCTTTTATAGTAAAGTGAACAAAAAAAATCCAATGATCGAGGCTCGTATCACAGCCACGTTAATTCTGCGTCCATTAAGCCCTGGGAATTAACAAAAGCTACGAACCATTTTGAAAAACGCGTTTACGAGAAAAATAAGTTTAAAGTTAGCAGTTGCTACGAAATTTGGGTCACTGAAATGGCTATAGCTCCGAAAGTATTTCGAATTTAAAAAAAACTTTTGGAATAATATTTGATTGAATAATATTGAATATCTAAACTACAAAAAAAATTAAAAAAACAACTTTTTTCTACACCAGAAGAGGGCGTTTAGAAATGTTTAGATACTTAATATATTTTCTTTTCATTAAAATATTATCTTAACTTTAATTACGGTTCCTTATAGGTATTTGGACAATTAATTTGAAGAATTCCGAAATAAAGATTAAGAAAATAAAACTTTGAAAATTGTAATAAAGAAAAAAATCGGAAATTTAAGCTAGGAAAAATTAATTGGAAAATTAAAACAATTCAAATCAGGGCTGCAACCCCACAAAATTTGCGAGTTGTACAATACGTTTGTAGTCAAATTTCCGGTGAAAACAAGTGCACAGAAGAACAAATGAAAACGATAACAAGCAAATTGAGATCTTTTGTCGGTAAAATGGTTAGGAAGTGGAATAGTTGAAACATAACTTTACAAGTATTTGAGCAACGCCATAAAGAATGACTAAATGGAGAAGGAGATATCGAATACAGTCGGAAGCCCTTGTAATAACTATATAATGTTCTATAATGCTATAATGTTCGTCAAGAAGCCAAGTTATAAAAGATTCACCGATCGTACAGAAATATATTAATTAGTGTTAATGTAATTTTGAGGTCTGTGGCCTTTACCCGCAGGCCATAGCCTACATAGACTTCATTTAGTGAAGTGTATTTGAAAACTGCAAAAATTTTAAGGTTGAATTATTCCAAGCTGTGTTCATAAAATCTTAGTTCATACACGTAAGACCTTAAGAAAATTTTAATAGAGTACTTGATACATGTCCTTCATCCATCCGAAACCGCGGATCAGTTAGCTCCAAAAACCATGTAATAAACCGAACCAGCTCTTATTTTCGAGTGGTTTGCGTCCCTGGTTTAGTTACATTTATGTTATTGCTCTGTAAATCAACATATGAGATAGCTATTGAACACTTCCCTGAGTAACGGGTATATCGATATCGAGCAGGACCGACTTTAGCTTAAGCTCTCGTTTCACTTGTGAACAGCTGCTCCAACGGCAAAAAGGAAAGGTACTCGTATATTGACATCGTATTGTGACTGGTGTTCCTTTGATTTTCTTTTTTATTTTTAACATATTTGAAAAACTTTTGTCTTTATTTTTGCACACAAAAAATACTGTTTTCTAATGAAATGTAAACTTGTTTTTTTTTTTTAGATTTTACAAAAATCATGAATTATACGTAGAATCTATCACAAACTGTTGACAAGGCTTTCATACATTTACTCTACATCAATATCCTTGGTCACACGGCCCACCCAATAGACGAAACCAGTTTGCACCACTGTGGCCATGAATTTGACATTGCCCTTGTAGTTAGCTGGGGGAATCCAGTCGAAGGTCAAACCACTTAAGGGGCTGCCCTTCGTCGCCTTCAGGTGCGTCAACGTATCCTGTGGTCCCGAGCAGTCCAAGGTCTGTGAGTGAGCCGGGTCTACAACCTGAAATTTGCCAACCACACGATTCTGGCCATCACGGGCTTGAATCATGAAGCCCAGAAACTCATCACCACCCAAAGTGAGAGTCAGTTTTTGATCGCCACGCACATGAGATGGACCCGAGAAGCTGTAAGGTGGCTTGGCGGTCTGCAATTTGGCGCCATGCTGAGGAGTGAGATCGCGACAGGCGGCTTTAGGTGCTCCCTCGGAATAGCCATAAACACTAACGATCAAGCAGGCGGCAGATAGTATCAACAAACGGAACATGGTAACTGCAAAAACAAATAAGAGAGATTGAGAGAAAGAGCATTAAAATTTAGCACTGATGGAAAATGTGTTCATTATCTTTGTTCTATGTGGTCCAAGTAGGGTGTTCTGTTTCTATTCTTCTAACAGTAAATTACTGTATTACAGCAAAAAAATTTTTTTTGAAATGACCTACCGTACGCTGCACTGTGGGCCAGAAATCTCATTTTTTGGCCAAAACTCTGGCATTTCTACACCAGACTAGCTAGGAAGCTGAGATTTTATACGAAATGTTCTTAAAAGATTAAACCTAACGCACCTAATTTCTTAAAAAATTTAAAAATTTTATAACATTGATAATCCAATTTTCCAAATTGGAAAATGTTTTCAACATTTTGGTTTTTATTAAAAAAAAAATAACTTGTAATTAGACTTAAGCCAAATTTGCAGAGAGGTACATATATGGTAAGTAAACGTTGTTTTTTGGAATAAAAAAATTGTCATGATCTGATTAGTCGTTTCCGATTTATTAACCCAAAATGGTAAAAACTTTGACTGCCCACCCCGTTAAGGATTTTCAGTCAAGCTGATTACTTCACCGTTATTTTCATTTATTTAACCTGATCTTTATAAAAATACAAAATTATTTAATAAAATAATAAAAACAATAATAGTTTTACTATGTATTTAAACCAGTAATTCTGTGCTTCTAAAAGTATGCTAGACATTTTAATCCATGGAAATGAAAATAGCTTAGCTCTCACAGTTTAGCTTCATGGGCAAAATTCCGATGTTTTAAAAAAGAAAAGCATACTTTTTGGCTGACTTGAAACTTGCTCAATGCCAAATGGGAATACATTTTTAAAAGTGATTTAATGAAATCCAAAGCAAAATCGCACAAAAGCGCATAGTTCAATATTCAAAGAAAATAGTTAGACATGTTGCGAGTGAATACCCAGTGCCACTCGTGGGCACTCATAAGTCAAAGTTTCCAAATGTAAAAAACCCATAAAATTTAAGATTTTTTCCAATTTTTATGAAAACGAATAGAATTGGTAACTTTTTTATAATAATTTATTGAAATCTAAATTAAAATACTTCGCGCATGGACTGTCTGATTGCTTAAAACCTTGGCAATTCCGATGGAGACGAGAGGAATCTTAAATATAATCTGGCACTTTCAGCTTTTTATACTGTGTTCCAGAGGTACATAAAGTATATTATGCATTTCCGACCCTATAAATTATATAAATTCTTTATCAGCATTAACAGGCGAGTCGATCTAGCCATGTCCGTCTGTCCGTCCGTCTGTCCATCTGTCTGTCCGTATAAACAAACAGATCTCAGAGTTGGTAAGAGATAGAGGATCGACGAGTATGGGACAAAAACTTCTTATACTTGCAGGCAGATAAAGTTTATTTTTTTTCAATTTTTGCCACACCTCCTCCCGCCCCCGCAATATAGTAAAAACGTCATATCTCCGTCAGTTTTATAGATAGAAGGTTCGAACCTTCTGGACATATTTTGAAATCAAGATTATTTATCGATCCGCCAAAGGAATGGTAAAGATCGGATAAACGGATGTCGAGTTATAAGGAATACAAACAATTATGGGCAGCACCGGTCGCAACGGTGATGGGCAGCACTTCACAGGTACAGTTATAGTAGGGCTTGACCGACTTTCTTTCTTATTTTTTTTTTAATTTGGTGGAGAAAGACCATTGGCTTAACTATTTTGTTCTATGCGATTTTTTCAGTTTTTTATAAAATCCCAATAAATTCTCCGTTGAACAAATGTAGTCTCTTTCAATTTGGTTACCGTCTGATGAAGTTATTTGCGGATTTCAAAGCTCACATCGACAATTTAGTATTTTTTTATGTGTTACTAGGCACGAGTGTTTCCGGCACCTTATGATTACAGGTAAAAGAAATCATTTTTACGATTCCTCGATACTTTGTGTAATCATGTAATCGTTTATACGGTGCCGAGTAGTAATCGGCACCGTGGCATCGTATGAATATAATCGTAGCACCGTCAAACAATTTTAATTTTAGCAAAGCCACCTTTTGTGGCAACAGGCCCAAGTGGTTCATAAAACTCGTACAAAATATTCATAATGTGTCAACCACTGTTCACGATTCAAGAAAAAGCGGGATTACTCTATTTTTGTCAACGAATGTGCTTGATTTTGGTAGACTTAAAACGAAATCCAAACGAATCCGCGAAAATCCAAGTATGTGGAAGTGCTAAACACGACCTACCCTTCAGCACTGCATTTTTTTAGTTTCTAAATTTTTAAATGAAAACAAATGTATATCTTGTTCCGTAGCCTTAACTCAGGTCACCGAACAGTGTTTTCTTACTCTATCCACTACACCATCATTGGTGCAAACAAACTTTAGCTTGGAACTAAAACAAAACAGAAATAGAAAATGAGCAAAACGGTGCGGTTCCTACGATTCAACGGTGCCATGGTGCCAATTTGACAGTTAGGTAATCGTACTCATCTGTAATCATACTCGGCGAGTACTACTCGATTACAATTTTACTTGCTCGTGCAGGTCTCTAGCGCCTACATACTAGTGGGTGGCGGTTCAGGGTTTTTGGGCCTCTTGGCCAATCCTTTCCAACAATTTACCTTTTGAAACAGAGCCCGAACCGGTCGTCGTCTGTTCGACTCGTCAAGACTGCTAAAAGTTGATGGCTGTCAAAACTGTGTGGTCGGCGGTAAGTGGAAGATATCCCTATTATTGAAATGAAGCTTTCTCAAATTCAAATATTTATTTCAAAAGGCATCGTTACTAAATTATGCAAAAATTTAATAATGTTTTTTACGGTAAAATTGCTGAAAGAAACATTTTTATTTAAAAGATGAAAAGAAGAATAAATCATAAATCATTTTTATACACTTGAAAAGTGTATTATAATTTTGGCCAGAAGTTTGCTAAATCGATTGAGCTTTGTCCGTCCGCCTGTCCGTCTCTCATTATACGCAAACTAGTCCCTCAATTTTGAAGTAGCGTTGGGTTGTTCATAAATGAGTGAACAAAATTGAGTTGTTCACTAAACTGAACTAGTGAACATGTTCTTCTTTAATTGTTCATTTTTGTTCAGTCAGAGTTGTTGACTTTCTCTTGCTCAGCCGCTCTTGTTCTGTGAATTGTTCAGTCAGAGTTGTTCACTTGCTTTTGTATTGCTATTGTAGTTTGAGTGAGTTGAAAAAAAAACAAGTGAACATATTCAGTAAAAAGAACAACCTTTACCTAACACTATTTTGAAGCAATCGAGCTGCAATTTTGCTCAGATTCTTTTTTTAACCACACACTACGAATATGTCAACGTTACGGATCGGATGATTACTTCTTGTAGCTGCCACAGGATCGATCGGTTTCAAGTGTTAAAACTTCGGCACAGACGAAATTAGCTTTTCTTTCTCGTTTTTAATTGAACAACAAGAAAAGGTTCCATCCGAAAGATCCTAAGAACTGAAACCGGTTAAGCTGTGGTCCAGCTCAACTAAATTTAACTCGGGTAATGAATATTATATATATACTCGTATATATGGCTCCTGTCAAATAGGCTAAGCGACCTGGCTAATACCTCAGGGAACTAAGTATATGTGCATAGATGTTTTTAGGAATTATGATATGTTAAAGGAATATAATGAGATTTAAGCTATTTTTAGTCAATTGAATTTATGAAAAGAATACAATAAAAAGCCAATAAAAATTCAATTTGTTTATGCTTTAAAATATATTTAGTTGAATAAAAAAAAATTAATATGAAATAAGTAAATGTGCATTTTACATTTGTCAGCTTTTTTGCCTAGGTTATATAAATTTTTAGGAACTCTTCACTTTTTATCATTATTTATTAGTTAGTGTGCTTTCCATTTGCATTCTTAACCATCTTTAGGCGATCAGGCATGGAGTCTACCAGTTTTTGAAGAGGTTATTTGCTGACTTGTTGCCACTCCGCAACCAAAACGTTCGTAAATTTCTTGAGTGTCTCAAACTGTCGACTATTCTTAAAAACTCGGTCAGACAGGATTCCCAGAAGTCCTTAATGGTGTTTAAGTCAGTATTTTTCGCTGCCCAATCCAAAACCGTAATGTTTCTGGATACAAGAAATGCTTCTGTAGTGAATTAATTGAGAATCTGGGCGTGGTCTTGTTGAAAAATCTAATTATCCTCATGAAGGATATCCCCAAATACATCAAGTTCGCTTTCCAAAAACTTCATAGAGATCTCGGCATTAGTTTTAGTTGGAATAAATCAATTCCGAGACGTTCTAGCATAAAAAAGAGCGACGCAAATCATTAAATATCCGGCACCGTGGTTTCGCTTATGCCGGTTATTCCCCTGGTGGTCGTATTTCGCGCCACTATTTATTTCAGCCTTCTGGGCCGACGAAATTATGCTGTTTCTCGTTGAAAAAATTACATAGTAGAAATCAGTTTACCAAAACATGAATCTTTCAGCAAGTCCAGAACGAGCATTCAGATGATGTGGAAGTAGTTTTGGTATATGCACTCGGAAAGTAAATGAAACGTTATTGTTGTCAGTAAAAACTTGATGAAAACGTCTTCTAGGTTCATTGAGGCTTAAATGACACCTTGTCTCATTACAAGACATGCCTTTCCGAACCGCAAGACACCAAATTTCTCATTTGCCGCCTCCTTTGATTTCACCTCAAGAATGTGGGTTTTTCAATAAGTTTGAAGTCGCGTTTTTATGCCTTATAACTCTGGCAGCTATATAATAGATTTTAGTGCCATTTATCTTGAGCCCCATTATTAATCTGCGCCCTCTAGCATCATATTTTCATGTTATAAATGCATTCAGGCGCTAACTTCAGATTTTTTTTTAAGATATACAGTAAATGAAACAAAATATATTAAATTATCGCGACGCAAGCCGCTAAAGGCATATAAAACTAAGCTTGCACATATACTTATTTCCTAAGAAAATGCTGTCACACCACACAAAAGTCGAGATAACGCACTAAGAATGATGTCTAAAGAAGGATTTTGCATAGGCATTCTAAAAATAGAATACAAGATCACACTTTTGTATACCAACAACAAATGTACTGTTGCTTTTAATAAAAAGATAGAGAAAAACATTTATGCACATATACTTAGTTCACTGAGGTACACTAGCCCACCTTGACACCTCAGCTAAATCGGCAGGCCTCAAAATCAACTAGAAGAAGACAAAAGCGCTCAGCATCCGTTCCGGAAAATCACAGGCTCTGGTTTTGGGCGAAGAGCCAATTGAGCAAGTTGAGCAATTCAGCTACCTGGGAAGCCTTCAAAATGCTAAAGGTGCCTATGGGATGCTGTCAGCTGTTTGGCGTTGCTCGAACTATACACACTGGCTCAAAATCAGGCTCTTCAAGTCCAAAGTAATGCCAGTGCTCTTATACGGTTCTTCCACTTGGAAAATTACAGCTTCCATAACATTTGTAAACGGTTGCCTGCGACGCATCTACTACATATTCTGGCCTGACAGAATACGTAACTCTGAGCTACTTAAACGAACAAATATGAAGAGTGTCGACACCATAATAAGCAGGATGAAATGGAGCTGGATAGGACATACGTTGCGAAAAAGCGAGAACAACATCGCAAGGAAGGCAATGGAATGGAACCCGTTGGACGGAGAGGAGTGGCTGATGCCCTATGTCCCACAAGGGATCGGAACTAGAAGATGAAGAGTGAGTATTTCCCTAGCATGCCATAAGAAATTTCGATAAAGTATAAAGGCTTGATTCATCTTTAAGTATATTTTTCGGTTTTCAGTTTGGTTTAGAATTTTAGAAATGGTTCAAGACCGCTAATGTACAGACTTTTTATTGTCACATTACATTTTTCTTTATTTACTATCAGGGAGAACATGGACTAGTCGATTTTGGAGCGGCATAAAATCCAAATCTTATTCTAAGATTTTATGGGAACAGCCATAATCTTTCGTGTTTTTATTGTGGAACATTCCCCCATTGAATTATCTTTGTAAAATCTTTCACCAAAACCTTAATACCATATTAGGAACAACTTTGACCAAGGTTAGTTAGACCGATCGAGCAAAAACCAGAATTACAATAAAGAAACAACTTGCATAAAATTAATTCGATGTTGACAAACTGCATAAATAGTAGAAGCTGGAGGTGGAGCTGGTTTCCAAATGCATTAAAACTTAAATTCAACAAGGCCAATGGAAAACCGATTCACTTCAGTGCAAATGTTAATTAATTAATTAACAACACAACAACAGAGCAGCCCAGCAAGTGCCATTTAAGGGGCAGGCGGCATGCAAAAATGTTAACGGCATAAAATTCAAATGTCGAACTGAATGTAAAGATGTTGAGGGTCGTTTAATAATTACTTACAAATTTCTTAATTGACTCGGTTCAATTTTTAATCAACATTAATGTTGATCGAAGACGGGAAACAAGTATCTAAAAGCTATCACAAGAATCAATTTATAAACCAAAACCTTTGGATTTGATGCATTCAAAAGCCGATGAGCGAACCGATCCTTTAGCTATACGACAGATTCGAATCTTCAACATTTTTAATCAAAAAGCCTGTCTGCTATCGAATTACAAAGTTTTTCCCGGTACTAAATTTGCATAAGATTCAGACATAAACTAAATCAATAAAGTACCTAAGCTGCCGCCTTGTGCCGGCTTTAGCACCCTGATCAACACAAAAAAATCATTTAATTTACGGACCAACTTTTAAAATGATTTGAAAATATTTTACCCACCATTAAATTGATTTTAATTTCAAAGCCCAATTACGCTCAACCGAATATTCGCTTGAAAAACGCAGCTTGCCTTTAAACAATGGCCACTCTGTGAATAACTATAATTTAAATTTGACTTGTTTCAAGCTTCAACGAAACTCAACTACCTAAAATATTCCATTATAAAATAATTTGTTGTTCCACCATTACAAAATCGAAACTAATTGAGCAAACAAACTACGAAAATATCCAATGAGACTTTATTTAAACAAATAATAAAAAAAAAACAACCGGTTTTGGGACAAAACCCCCATAATCATATATCTACAGAAGAAAAAGAAAAAACTAAATGATGTAGCGAGACTTGGCGTCCAATGCTGAATGAACTTTAGCATATTGGCAAGACAAATTTGTGGCGGCTCAAAGACCTGTCGTGACACTTTTTTGTGTCGTTGACAAGGTCTTTAAATGCTTGAGTGGGTTTGTACAAGATCAGTCGGAGGAAGCTTAATCAAAGGCCCACTAGCCTTGAACCTGAAGTGTAGGAAATATACTTTGTCTGTTATTTAACTCAATTAAGATATGGGCAGTACTTGACATTTGATCAATCTACGGAAATCTACTAGTAACTGGTTTTTTTTAGATGACCCGAAACCCGTTTAATCAGCATGCAAGTTGGCCAAGTTTATAATTGTATCCATTAAACAAATGGCTTAAAAAAACAAAACCGTTCAGAAAGATTTATGATCAAAAAACGTGCGGTAAATGTTAATTTTGAACTGGGAGTCACACAGTCTTTGATTCGGAGTCATATAAGAACAAGACCAATTTCGCTTCTCTGTCTACATCTTACTCTTAGGATCCTTTTTTCTTTGTTTAACTTCACTACACAATATCTTGTCTTGTCCAAAATGTATTACCTACCACTCTTGAAACAGAAACCACTTCACACACAAAAGAAAAACTTGAAATAAGCTGAAAATTCTACAACAGCTTCATATTTATACCAAAAGCCGCAGAAACATAGCTTTTATTTATAAATTAAAACCAACAGAAAAGACCGGTCAAAGCTGAGCTTTAAGTCGAAAGCTCTCTCAGCTGACGGTAACGAATTGCTAGCTTAACCTGATACATATTCGATCTTGTGGGATTGACTATGTATGTACATTAGGGCGAACCTCAATTAGACAAAATGGGTGAATTGTAGAAAAAAATATATAACCTTTTTCTGAAATTTATAAAATCAAATTTATTATTAATATGGGAGGCCAGTCGAAGCGGCAAGAAGGATTGCAATAAGACACATGCAGCCTTTCTCTCAATTTCACTTCCGCGACAGTTTTCTGATTTAACCACCAAATCTTGCCCATAACAAACTGTTAATTACGAAATTTGGAGGCGATCCCAATTAAAACAAAAAAGTTTTTCTCATTAGAACTTCTTTTTCGACCGTACTGCAGCTATATGCCATAGTCATCCGATTTCGATAAAACTTTGTAGAAGTGTGTCCAAAGTATATTAAATAAGTGTATGCCAATAAAAAGGACGTTTCCATTAAAAACAAAAAAGTTTTTCTCACAAGAACTAGTTTTTCGACCGATCGTTCTTATAGCAGCTATATGCTATAGTCATTCGGTTTTGACCAAACTTTGTAGAATCGTGTGGGAGCATATAAAACAAATACACGCAAATTTTGAAGACATTTCCATGGAAAACAAAATAGTTTTTCTTACTAAGACTTCTTTTAAGACTTACTTTTCTATGACAGCTATACTATATAGATGTCCGACTTCGACCAAATTTAGTGGAATCATGGAAAACCATAGTAAACTAAGAAATACGAAGTTATGGAGTCGTTTCAATTGAAAACAAAAAAATTTTTCTCACTAAAAGAAGTTTTTCGACCGATCGTTCCTATGACAGCTATATGCTACAGTAATCCGATCTGGTCGGTTCCGACAAATGTGCAGCGTATTTGTACCAAAAGACTTTGTGCTTTTTGGTGAGGATAGCTTTAAAACTGACGGGGGACATACACTCAGAAAAAAATTCGCCATGAATTTGAGAAAATCGCGTTATTTTAAAATTTGCCTTGGTATTTAGAAAAATTTTCTAATAAGCAGAAAAAGTTTTCTGAAACTAAGAAAAATATGCCATAAAAAATTTTTTTTAGAAAAAACTTTTCTAAAAACAAGAAAAGGCCAGGTTTTTCTGATAATTAGGGCGCATTTTTCTAAAGTCTTTTTCTTAAAAATAGGGCAAAATTAACCTTTAATTTTAGAGAATAGTAGCCCTTAAAGAGAATACTGTAATTTCTTAAAAACAGGAAAATTTTTTTTTTAGAAAAAAGGTGTTAGATTTCAGGAATTTTTGCTCCACTGCAAAAATATAAGTAGCCAATTAAGACGTGCCACTGCAAAGCTGTGAAATAGCCTAACCGTCTTAGCGGCCGGCCCGTTTTGCGCGCGACAAAGGTCTTGGGTTCTAATCCCAGTCAGTCCCTGAAAATTTTTATTTATAGTATTTAATAAAAATTAATCAAAGCAGCTGGGGTTTTGCTCAAGCGAAGCGGACCTGGACCTGGACGTGGACTTGGACCGGTGGTGAACATGGACCGGTGGTGGGAATAGACCGGTGGTGGACTTGAAACTGGACCGGTGGTGGACTTGGACCTGGACCGGTGGTGGACCTGGACCGGTGGTGGACTTGGACCTGAACCGGTGGTGGAGGTGGACCCGGAGGTGGACTTGGACCTGAACCGGTGGTGGAGGTGGACCCGGGGTGGACCCGGTGGTGGCCCTGGAGGTGTCCATTGAGGTGGTGGACCTGGACCCGGTGGTGGACCTGAACCGGTGGTCTTAAACAATTTTTTCTGCTTTTAAGAAAATACCTTTTCTCTTATTAAGAAAAATTTGTCTCTATATTAGAAAAAAAATTTTTATTTAAGAAAATAGTTTTCTGATTCCGGTTGGTGACCTTTGTAACAATGGCAGGTCAGGGTATTTTTTGCTTCTCTTTTATTTAAAAATAAAAACACATTCTCTCTTTCTTCTTACTCCGTTATTTCGAAACTTCGGGATTCGTCTTCAGGGAGTGCACAGCGTCCGCTTCATCAGCTGTGGGTTTCGAAATATATCGGAGTAAGGAAGAAAGAGGAGAATGTGTTTTTATTTTTAAATAAAAGAGAAGCACAAAAAATACCCCCTGACCTCGAGCCGGCAAAAACAACATTGAAAATAGTTTTCTATGATTCAGAAAGAGACTCTAATTCTAAAAAAAAGTAGCCCTTTGGTTAAGAAAAGCTTTCCATTATATTTAGAAACTATTTTTCTAAATTTTAGGGTGAGTCGCCTTAGGACGGATTTCAAAGGCGAATTTCTAATTTTAAGGGCTAATTAGGGACTTTTTTTTATGAGTGTAGCATAGAAACAGACGGACAGACGGGCGGACAGACAGACAGGGCTAAATCAACTCAGCTCGTCATGCTAATAAAGAATATATTTACTTTATATGGTCGGAGATGCTTCCTTCTATGCGTTACAAACATCCGGACAATTTTATAATACCCTCTGCAAGGGTATAAAAATAAAATCTTGTACCCCAAATAATAGTTTCCTACATTTTTTATTGGGTCAAAATGATACCAGATAAATTCATTTTTTCTTGTGCACTACTTGCACCAGATTAATAATTCCACTTCTGCAAAACTTTTATAATTTAAAACCGGTTCTTTGACTAGACTTGGTCTCAAGTTCACAAAACTTTTGCGGAAGTGGAATAGAGAACAAGGCTGTTAGTTTCATTGTACTTTTGATTTATCTTAATCTTTGAAAAAGATATCTTTTTCGATGAATACAGGAATTTAATTTCATACACGAATTTAAATTCATACAACATACAAAGAAGGTCCACCCTAAAGTACATAATACCAAAACAATTATGACTAAGTGTTTAGTTCGAATAAACTGAAGTAAATATTAAATCAATTAACGCTAAAATAAATGGTCATCAGTAATTTGCTAATAAATATCACATCTAAATTCAGTAAACAATAAAATAGAAAACTATGCTGCTCTTTCCTGAATTTTGTATTCTCTGACAACAAGTTTTCTCAGAAAACTTTTTTTTTTATACTCTGTACCAAAGGTACACAGAGTATATTATGTTTATCTTATAAAGATCATAAATTCTTGATCAGCATCAACAGCCGAGTCGATATAGCCATGTCCGATTGTATAAGTCTCAGATTCGACATGTATGGGAAAAAAACTTCTTATACTTGCAGGTAGATCAAATTTATTTCGAACCTAAACCTTGAGATTAAAACAAAAATAAATATATCGACCTCTTTGTGAGAATATATCGTATGTGCCATTTTTTACGCAATTGACATTCTGTTGCAAATTAGTCCTAAATTCACTTACCTGTCAAGTTGTAAAATATTATAGTGATAATCGCTACGGTTACGCAGATATACACACAGAAAAAAAACGGCGAGACACAGAAAAAAAAAACGGTGAGTAGAATATCCCGTAAATCGAGATTGAATTTTTAAGCTCGTGCCAGGATTACTCTAAGAAAAAATAAAAAAGATTGAATTTATCTCGCCGTTTTTTTTTCTGTGTACGGAGGCTAATTTTTGACTATTTTTAGCAGATGCGTGCTATGTGACGACAATGTTTCTGGTTCCTGTTAACTTTTGTTTATTAATTATGTGTTTCTTGAGGTACGAAATTGAATATTCGGTTAATTGAATTTTCATAAGATGGTAAGTAAAAATGTAAGGGAAGAAAAAGGCTAAAAAACTCTTTTCTTATCTTCTTTAGACCGGGAAAATTAATTCCGGGCTATTCCCGGTCTAGGATTGACTTTTTTTTTACTTTGGACCTTTTTGATGTCTAGTTTTTTCAAGTTTTGATAAAAAAACATTTTTTTAAATGTTCTTGTTAATTTATACTTATTTACTTTGTATGGGAGCTACATCTAAAAATTGACCGATCTTAATGGAACTCTGCCAGAATGTTAGGCATCACATAAGACAAGCGTTTACCATAAATTGTCCAAATCGAACAAGTTTTAGGAGTACCCCATATGAAAACTTTTTTTTGGAAAATTGTACGAAATTCACGCCCTTCTCTTTCTTCGGTTGCACATTGATCTTCTGATCGGAAAAATACCGCCAGAAATTATATTGGAGCACCGAAAAACCTATAAAACGATACCCCATCCATAAGTGGACCCCCTTCCCACCGATCGGAAAAATATTACCAGAAATGAAATTAGAGCACCCAAAAAACTAAAAAATAATCCCCTTTTCATGTTTTTTAGATTTCTCCCCCTCCCCACCGAACGGAAAAATATTGTCAGAAACAAAATCGGAGCACCCAAAAATCTATACAACGACACCCCATTTGATTTTTTGCTTAATTATACCCCCTCCCCCCTCCATAAGTCGGCACCCTCCCAACCGATCGGAAAAGTAGGGCGAAAAATTTTGAAAGCCAAAGACAACGAAGTTATTAATTTCTGCCGGTCAGTTTTCCATTCTGTCCCAGTGTGAGTTGTGAGTTTTGATTTTAATTAAATTGACGTGAAAGTGTCTAGTGAAATGTGGAGATCAGAAGTCATTGGCAATGCCTTAGTTGTGGGGATGGCTGAAATTGCGCTTATCGGATTTTTTGTTGTTTATTTTTGCTGCAGCCATTGTTGAATCCAATAAGTTGGGGTAGGTGTTGGAAAAATTGCAAAATATTTTGTTTGCTTCTACCCAGCTAAACTCGATCAGCTGTTTAGCCAGTCAAGGTTGCGTCGCCACGATTTTTACGCTGGGTACGAGCGACAGCATTTAGTTTGTCCCAGCTAAGAGAGCAGTCGGCAGTTTTAGCAACCCTTTTTTATAAGTAGTTGACACCCAGCTAAATCGATTTAGCTTGTCTGAGTACTATGCCTAACAGTGAATCCGAACGGCAATCCTCCAGAAGCTTATTCATGGCTTTTTTCTTTACAGCTGTCGCTTTTAGTCGGCGAAGATGAAAGGTTGTGCTAAAGTTTTTAAAGTTAAACTTTTTCATTAGATATTTTGAGATATTTTGCACTACAAAAGGACACAAAACCTTGGATCGACGCTTTGAAAAATCGTTCCGTGAACCCGAATAACTCTTGTGATTCTACAAAGGGATCAGAAACGAAATTCAGAGCGAACCGTCTCACGGAAATCGCTTATTATTCGTCAATTCAATCGAAACAACAGCGGATGCTCTGCTCAGGCTAAGTTACCCGTATGGATTATAAAGACCAAGTGAAAAAGGGTAACAATTGGAGAGCAAATGACTTTGGGAAAGCTGGCAGGAAGGAACGACCAAGGAGGGGACACCAAGCTAGGTATGAACTACTGAAGACACCCCGCACAAATCAAATGGAACTACAGTCACAGGCCGATCGTCCAAGTTTGAGAAGCATTTTCATGACTTATTATTTTAAAACTGGCGCCACTAGCTGGTAAAGGCATTATCAGGGTATCTCAACGGATGCCCCCAAGAATGCCTCCAGTGAATGCATTTGCTTTGCTTTAATATTTTATATAAATCTTCTCAATGGTTTCAAACATAGCCTCTTGATGGTTTCAAACACAACGAATCAGCTAAGATATTATTTGGGTTAGAGGTTCGTTCGATCTCGTGAATAAGTTGTTGCCTGTCAAATTGGGCCACTTCAGAACCGGAGCTTTTGTACCTATGTATATTCTCAAGCGAAAGTCATGTTTTTAGATAAAAATATTTGCAAATATTTTCAAGTTTGATGCTAAACTAGCTGTAAGATATTTCCACGCCCAATCCAAGTAACCTTTTCAAACGTTTTTTTTTAATTAACAAAAAATAAACTACATTTATCCAAGCTAAGCAGGCCCTGATTTACCATTCTACTCTTTAGCGGCATTAAATAATCAATTTTTAATAGTTCTAAAATGGGTGCCGAGCAGTCTGCTTTATTAGTTTGCACTCAAACAGGCAATCCAGAGCCGTATCTCCCGTTGCCCAACTCTGAACTTTACTTTCGTTTGTATTTTGAGCACATGCCCACCCCGGTAACTGGTCCTGTGACAGAAGCTCTTCTGCATTTGGTGGATCATATGCCAAGTTCTTTTCAACAAGTTGGGGGTAAGTCCTAAACTAACTCACAACGAAAACTTATTAAGAACTCTTTTAACCAGCACCCCAAGTGGCTGTATATGAAAACACGGATCCGGATTCTGGCTATGAAAACGATACGGAAATGGATTCAACATCTGAAGATGAGCCACATCAAAAAGTACTGGTACCTTTTGTGCAAAATCCCGACGCAATGTTATATGAGAGCGATACTGAGAATAGTAGTGACAGTGATATGTCCTTGGGATCTGATTCCACTACATTGACTTATCTGGATATCGATAATGATGGCATTGAACTGGAACCATTGCAATTAGCTGAGTTTGAACCCGTTTTTGAGTTTGAAAGTGAATTTGAAGAAGTTGAAGAATTTTATTTGCCTGTAATAATGTTTGACGACGAGGAGAATGCAAATAATTATGATGATGAAGAAGAACTTTAATTTAATTTATGGTTTTTAAGTTGAATTATATTAAGAACCCTAAATAACAGCAAGTTTTGTTTCCTGTTTTTAATTTGCAAGGATGTAATTATTTCCGAAGCCATTTAGGTATATCCTCGAGAAAGTGTGCCGAGTCCCTTTCTTAAGCGCTTTTAACCTTCAACATGCCAAAATAGCCTGGAGTCTATTTGAAGAATCCGCTTGACATGTTGACCATTGCAATACGAATTAAGTTCCCGAATGTTCCCACTGCTCAAAGACATAAATAGGAACACTTTTAAGATACACATTTCCACTCCTACACCTTCTTACAAGGCGAGGAATATTAGACATAAAACGCTTCAAAAAATCACCCTCACTGGGAATTTCACATTAGGTGATTTCCGAGAATTAGATTCTACTGTATCACACCCATCTTTTCGAGGGGCAGTTTAAGTTTAACAACACTAGCCAAAGAGCAGCCTCTCCATGCCAGCGACGGAAACCCTGTTTGGGAATTCCAAAGGCAGCTTGCGCGCAAAACACCAAAAATACAGCCTAAGACAGCCATTCCCCTTTGTAAGTGTGTGGCCCCCATTGGACTTTGCATGACACGGTCGCTGGCATGGAGAGGCTGCTCTTTGGATAGACATTGCAGGCTCAAGATCGCTGATGAGTGAGGATTTGGTCCCTCATGAAACGCGTCCGATCAACCTGAAGCCTCCTTTGTTTGTGGTGTGTGCCTCTGTTTAAAGTTATGCCAATAGCATAACAAGACCACGAGTCAGTAAAAACTGCAAGTTATCAGTATAAAGGTTATTAAAACAGTCATAAAAGAAAACAAAAAAGATTTTCTCACTAACATTAGCTTTCCACCGATATTTCACAATTAGCGATATCATGAAAAAGTTTACCTCTAGAAATCAAATAAGTGCGAAGTTTGGAGATGTTTCCATTGAAAACACACAGTTTTTTCCACTAAATCTATTTTTTTTATTGATCGTTCCTTTTCTGCAGTTATATGCTATAGTCATCCGTTCTGGACGGTTCCAATAAAAGTGCAGTTGTACAAAAAGACTTCGTGCAAAGTTTCATTAAGATAGCTTTCAAACTGACGGAGGAAAGTGCATAGAAACAGACGGACGGACAGATGGACATGGCCATATCAACTCAGATGTGGTCAGAGATGGTCCCTTCAATGCGATACAAACATCTGAACTAAAGGGTGATTTTTTAGCTATTATCTTTTTGGCAACACTGGTTTAAACAGCACACGCACGTTCCACAATGGACTTATTGAGAGGCGAGTTCGGTGAACATTTTATTACACGTTCGGGACCGGTCAATTGGCCGCCTAGATCGTGCGGTTTATCGCCTTTAGACTATTTTTTGTGGAGCTATGTTAAAGCTCATGTCTATACAGACAAGCCCGCTTCAATTGACGCATTGGAAGACAACATTGAAGCATTTATTCGTGAGATACCGGCCGAAATGTTGGAAAGAGTATGCCAAAATTGGACTAAGCGGATGGACCATTTGAGGGGCAGTCACGGTCAACATTTGCATGAAATAATCTTCAAACATTAAATTATATGGACCGTACTATCGATTTAAATAAAGATTTCATGCATTTTTCTGAATTTTATGTGTTTTTTTTTTTGAAAAACTTTCCTATAGCTTTTAAAAAATCACCCTCTGCAAGGGTATACAAAACATTTGCAATACCCAATATTAAACACTCCCAATGATTACACAAGTTTACAAAAAAAAGTAAACTTTTCAACCAGAGAAGATAGCCAACATTCCTAATGTACTTTCACGCGCTGAACTCAAATAAATTGTCTGTTTTCCCCCAGGGGGTTAGGATTACCTAAGAAGTTTGCGTAAACGTGTGTTGGAAGAGGTTTGTTCACATTTTTAGCTCCTGCAGCCACATAAATTAACCTATTCAAACCAAGTTTGTTTTTACGTTGACTGAATTGAACAATGATCACGAAAAACCAAAACCAAAGTTTGGTTCTGGTTCTTAAGATAAAAACTTTTTGGTTTAAATATGAAAAATGTGAGCTTTTCTGAAAAATTTCATTTTGTTCGGAATTCCCTAAATTTATCTGCCAGTCGAAAAAAATCGCGAAATAAACTTGCTTATAGACCATTGTATTCCCAGTTTTACTACATTTACACTTTTTTGATAACATCGCGCTTTTGAAAGTTATGGCCCAAAATCCATTGAAATTTTCGACTTTTTTCATAAAATTTTGCTTTAAAACGTTTGAAGTATCAACTCTTTTGTTTTACAATATTTAAGTTGAAATTTCCTAATTTGAAGATATAAGGTAAAAAATGGGCCATAAAACGCGATGATATCTAAAAACATTGATCCAATTTGTTAGGTGTACGTTATTATTTTCTTGGTTGTCTTTGAGATCTCTTGATATTTTCGTGTAAACGATTGCATTTCGCTTTGAAATTGTATGATCTTTTAACGCAGGAATGACACTTTCAATTTTTAGGGACAATTATTGTCGCAATTTTTCGATAATGCACAAAAGTCGCTGTAGTCATCAGAGCCTCTTCGAAAACATTAAGCGGAGAATTTAAGCATATTCTTATCCTCTTACACCAGGGACTTTTCCCCGTAGACGATAAATTTTGACTAAAATTGTTCCTATAAATTTTAAGTGCCATTCCAGAAAACTGAATTTCATCTAGAGGTGCACCCGAGCCTTGTTATGAACGTGTCACGGTGTGTCACGGCGTGTCATGGCGTGAACGTGAGCAAACACAGAGTTTCGTGCGTTAATGTAAGTTATGCACTATTCAAGAAAATTTTTAAAATTTGTTTTTGATTAATAGGAATCATCACTAGAAAATGGTGGCGTTTACCAGCATAAATCGATGACCAAAATTCGACTAATTTTGTTAGATTGTGTTGGTGAACGGGCATCACGCCAATCATGATTGCTAATTTTCGTGATTGTGTTAGATGTAAGTCCATCAAAGTATTTCTTTGTTAGATTGATTTGATTTTGTGATAGTTATCGATAGCAAACAGCTGACAGCAATAAACAAAGAATTAATTTTATGAAAATTAAATCAAAATGGGCAAGGAATCGTCTTTGCTTTTTGCATTTTGGATGTTGGCAAAACGGGAGTCCTTCTCATGAGTAGGTGACCGTTGCCCACGCACACCGCGTCCCATTCACTGCGTCCCATTTGCAGCTTTAGATAGGTCTCGCATGTCTGCAACATTACCGCCCCCCCCCTCCCGCTGCCCCAAGACCCCTTCAAAGGGAGACTTGGCCCCCATGGCCTTGCACCCCAGCATGATTCAGAGCGCACATTTTCACTGACATTTGGTATATGCTGCTGCTGGAACTTATTGATCACCTCAATGGCACACGGCCAATCCTCTTGCAGCATGTGCACTATATAAGCTCCCAATGCAATGCATAAACGATGCAGCACAATCTTGGATCCTACCGCAAACTGTACAATGGTCTCGAGTGTTCGTGCTCTGTATCTCATCCAAATCGTTTGGGAGAGAGCTTTCCTCCGAGTCTATCATGGAGCTGCAAGAAGGCTCCCCAGTTTATTCCCCAAACCCGGCCGCATGAAACTCCTCAATGGAGAGCATCTGCAAGGCGTGCTCCTCTTCGCTAACAAGTAGCCAATCAGGGACAACCAGAAACAACCAAATCGCCACCGAAGAGTTTGAAATTTCGCCATATCGGCGTTTCCAATGTAATGGATTGTACTTGATGTTAATCATATTTTATTATTTTTTTATTTGCGGTCAAAAGTTTAAAACTTCCGCCAATAAAAAATATCGATAATTTTGTTGGCTGCAAATTCCATCAAAAACCGTTCACCAGCAGCCAAACACATTTTTTTTATTGTTGATTTATGTTAGATGATTGGTGTGTGCTGGTGAAAAATGTTAAGAGCATACTCATATGAAACTTTTACTGGTAGCTTGCACGAATTCCAAGAATCTAGAAAATTTTGCTATTGTTAAATCCAGCAAATCGGCTTCTAATTTTAATTATGTGTAACAGAAAAATAGACGAAATTAAAAGAGGATGAGTGAGAAAAATGATCAGTTTTGGATATTAAAGACGTGAATAGATCGTGACGTGAAAGAAAATTCGCTTACGCACACAGCTCTAATTTGAACCAAGGCTGCAAACCGGTCCTGTACCGAACCACAGAGATCAAGTTTGGTTCAGTGTTTTGGGTCCATCGAACCATACCCAGAATGTAACCTTCCAAATTTTTAACCTATTAATCCTAGTGCCGAACCGGATCTCCTCTGCTTGGAAATGGCAGAATAGCTTTAGTCATTTTTTTTCCATTACAATCTAGGCCTACTTATGACTTCGAGCACGAAATAATGAATAAATCAAGATGAAAAGTGGCCAATCTTTCGGCCACAGCAAATCTTTCCTAAGTAATTAAATTTGCAGAGTCTGCGAGCCTTGGCATCACTGGGCATCACCTGCGTAGTTCTTAACGAAATTCCGGCTCCCTCCACACATAGTTAGCATTTGCTTTCAAAGACATTCTTATCGGCTATGGGATGAACCACACAACCAGCCGAGAAAATCACGTCCTTGGGCATGATCTTGGTGCTATGAAGGGGACATGGGGTAAGAGCATAGTGGTCGGTTTTATAACTGCAGCCAACTTATGTTGCATGTTGATTTTATGCCAATATTGATTTTTACTTGTAATACTTGTGAGTATTTGGTTTATGGAAATGTCAGTGGTAGAGACTGAAGATTTATTTGAAGTCTATTTCATATTGGGTGAACGTTTAATTTTTTTTAAAGAACTTGAGGCAGCCATAAATCCTGTTATATTGTTAGCCTTCTTCAGATAATTCACCATCCCGTTGGGCATTCAGCAGCAACTCCAGGGTCCACCACAGCATCCACGATACGGCGGGCAACTTGGTGAGCAACTGGTGCGACAACATGGAATGCTGGCATCCCCCGTCCAACAGTTGTAGCAAAAATTTGTGCACTGTATACAGGCAGGCATGCCACAACAGCCACCAGGATTGCAACACATCTTGAAGTTGCTTGTTTTGGCCTATTGGTGCGTCTGTGTCTTTGTGTGTGTGCGTGCGGTTTCCGACTTAGTGTAAGGAGCTCGTGGATTCTGTAAAAAGCAGCAGAGAATTAGAAGTTTGAAATTCAGATATAAAATTAAATAAACTAAAAATAATGGCATATTATTGATAAAACAACAAAAATCATTGAAATTGAAATTAAGGAAGTAGTAGCGTAAAAAAGCTTGTTTCATAGTCATGTAGTCTGCTACGTGGTCAACTTATCCCTCAAAATTTAGCCGGCTGTTCGCTGTAATTTTGGCTCAGAACTGTTCTTCGACAGTGTCCGTCTCCCTCTAACAAAGTGTTTTCCTATGTTACAATGACTTTGTGTTCCATTATACCCCAGACATAGCCCCTCGGAGCCGAACACACTCGGAAATTCACTCCGAGTGCTTGCCGAAGTAATGCATCATTAAGTGTTAGATGGATACAGAGAGCCTCCCTCTTGGGGAACCCCAATCTACATATATGTTCGCCAAGAGAGGATAGAAAATGTGGCGTCTCTCTCTGACACTCAGTGATGCATGACTTCGGCAAGTATTTGCCGATTGTGCTCGGCCCCCAGAAACACTGATTTACTCGAAAAAAATCTCAATATCAATCTGCTGGCCATATTTTTCTACTCACCACAAACAGTTTGTTTCCAAAGATTTTCTATTGGTAGATGTTGAATTTTGTATGTATTTGTTGTGTTGTTTGCACAACGAGGCTCAGACTCGGAATGAGATTCTACTATTTTGTTAGTGCCAACTAAAAATCAAAGGCCTACCAAATTGTTGGCATTCCTATTTAGAAACTTTTAAGGGAAAGCATAGAAGGCCTTGATTTTGTGACTTTCTCATTTGGAGTCTTGTCACAACTTATAGACACAAAGAAAATTCATTCGATTTCCAGGTCTTGATCAGGCTTCATCAAAATTATTAGTATTTTTTCATGTGATGCAGTAAGTACAGAATTCTGTAAGTATTAGTGAACATTTAACTTGGAAACTTTCCAACACTTTTTAATGGACTCTTAAACAGTGGATAAAATGTCTTTCAAATATATCTCGGCAATTGTGGGTCACTATTTCGGCTTTGGTTTATGTCGGGCTGTCAAACTCTATGGCTATATAGGAGGGATATCGCTCGTAAACTAGCTCAAAACGAACCATCAGAAGGACGTCTGCATCACTACACTTTTTTCATTCATTTATATGAGCATTTGCACAACAGATTCAAACACAGATACATAAAGAAAATAAGGAGAACCAGAAACATGTACACATAACTGAACAATAATATAAAAATGTATTAATAATATAAAAATCTAGAATCACGGTGCTTGTCATCGCACTTTTCCGAAATTTGGAATGTCGTAAAGTAAGTATGTCATCCCGCAAGCTGATGCAGTTTATTCAGGACATGGAGGACCCTGTTTTGATGCACCGGGTGGAACACGCAAAACATTTCGTATTTCGCAACCTCATTGAATAAAGGCATAAGAGCTCACACGGCATTTAAGCCTCCTCAGAATATACGAAATAGCCCAGACGCTTTGTGCAACATAAAAACAATCGTCCAAGGCCTTGGTGATGAAACAATGCAAAATTATTATCTAGGATGAATGCACAATGAGATTTTCTTTGGGTTTAGGACAGAAACTATTCGGCGGCACTCGTTTATTCCTTTAAGGTGATTTCAGACAGTCGCTTCTCGTCATTTCACATTCAACTTAGGCCTTAGATCAGCGATGGGCGAGCCCTTGCTCCGAGAGAAATTTTACGGCAGCTGGCGCCACGCAGTCGCATTAAAAATTGCGTCGGTCGCACAAACTCAAATCTTATGCCCACCGTTGCTTTAGAGAATTCCAGCTAAATGCTATGTCCATATGCTGACGCTTTTTTTAATCATTTGTTAGTAAGATATCGGCAATGCAGAAGTTCCTGCCCATGATAATACTGTTCCATATCTGCGAAATTGCAGAATGCTCTCATTGGCCGCGAATTTACCGATGTACGCACACAATACATAAGCCGTGCGTGGCTGGCAGAAAGCCATTTTGGCAGCAAACTGGACTGGACCTGGACGTCGAGGATTGAAACTGCAAGATATAGCAGTCGTAGCGATTACTTTGAAACTTGAACTCACAATGACTGTGCATTGACTCACGATTGTAACCTAAGAACAAATTGAGAAAAAACATTGAAGCCACAATTTTGAAAGGCAAATTCGGAACTGAAAATAATCCGTCACTGGATTGGTAGAGATCGGATGAACGATAGTTATGAGCAAAAAACAAAATTCGCTGCAGCAGCGCTGCAAAACTACCAAAATGTTTTGAAAAGCATAAAAAGCTTTTGCCTTAAAGAAGATTATGCTATTTCCTTTCCAAAAACTTGCATATTCCTACATAGTCCCATGACTAATCAGCCAAACCACGCACAAAGCATTTTGGCTAAAGATTTGTTCTTAGGTTACATTTCCCAGAAGCGGGAAGATCTTGTAGTAAGAAATCATCATAAAGTCTGCTTCATTGCGTATAGTCAAAATGTATAGTAAATCAAAGTCTTTGGCTTTTATTAAAATCTAAATTGTTTTGCATTATCTTGAGCTATACGTGACTATATTGTTTGTCATTAGCAAAGCTCGGTCCAGAGGCCAGTCATTTTTGATAAATAACTGCTGCAATGGGGCCTGCATGGCGAACAGCACGGTGTGTAACAGGGTGAGCAACAGGGTGTGCAACAAGGAGCACAGCAAGGCGTCGAGCAACATCCAGATCCACCGCAGCACATGATCTGTGTTTGAGCATTATAAATGATCTTCCATTATATTTATATTGTACTTACTTAAGAATTTTGATGGTTTTTGGTAGGAACTATCCTCGTTTCTTTCTAAAAAAGCAAAATGAAGAGCTGTTGATGGGGGATCAAGCGTATATCACAACTGCACCATTCATAGATTTACTTAGTTACGGAAACAGGACGGAAATTTTAACCTATTTTTCGAAAACAAATTTTGGGGTGGTGTTTACACACGGAGTAATAATGTGAAACTGAGAAATTTTTATAGAATATTCCAAGCAAGACAAATGACAATAGTGAAGCAAAGGTAACTACAACCTGGTATACAATATATCAAAAATAATAAAATGTACTACGATACGCATGACAATCTTGATTGGGACAACTTGGCAAACGGCCTGACGACGAATTTGATGGTGCAGAATTTTTGAAACAAATATTAATCTTTTATATATCTATATTTTTTTTAATAATATTTTAATTCACGAGGCTTTCCAAATAAAAACTTAGCCACGCAGCTTGCTTAACATTTAACCCGTACAATAACTAGAATAGAGATCCGGTTAAACGAATAGGACAAAAAAAATCAGCTTGTGTTGGTGAAAAAAAAAAAAGACTGCAGTAGATTTATGTACTTGCTTTGCCGTGCTCGTGGACTCATAAAGTCACAAGTTAGGTTAGTGTTCGTGTGAAAAACACGCATTAACAGCCATGCTCCCATTTTCGTATTCGCAAAAGTTTTGCGATTTAAAACCGGTTGCTCACCAAATCGCAAAACTTTTGCGAATGCGAAAATGGGAGCATGGCTGTAAATCGGGTTTCGGTGGCTATGGGCTGGCCGGGTCTGAACTAAAGGAAGTGCATCGCGCTGCTTCGAAGACCTCGTTGGTTCGATGAGTCAAGCTTAATGCCCTGTCCTCACTACAACTGCATTTTGCATTTTCGCATTTTGGGCAAAAGGTGCATTTTGAAAAAATTGAAGTCGCATTATAGTCTGCACACTGAGTACATTTTAGTTTGTCTTATGTTTGAATCGCACGCATTTTATTTTTTCAGTGTAAAGCAGTAAAACGTCAAATTGCCTTCGTGTTTCGCTGCTTCGCACACAACCGAAACGCTTTCATTGTGTGAGTTTGGACACCACTGATTTATAGAATACACATATTCTCTCTTTCTATATATGTTTCACTGCGACGCCGGCAGAATTTGGCTTGCCAACCACGCTTGGCTGCCTTTTCAAATTTTGGACATCGCTGTTTTAGAGGATGGAATATGATGATGCGAAATTGAAATTTACACTGTCAGTTGACGCTCTTAAAAATGTATTGAATATAAAATAATACGAATTGCACGACATTTATTTAATATTCGGTCAACAATAGCAGCTTTAAGAAGCATATGGGTGTTGTTTAAAGGCCGTCATGCTTGGTCTTCCTCACACATTAAGACTCTTTGGGTCCTTGGGGACAACTTTCGCCAACTCTACTGTTCCTGTATCTAACTTGATAAATTTACCATCACTTCTTGATTACCAAATCTTATGTGATTTGGTAGTGGGCATTTGTATTACCGATGCAAGCGCTGCTCGAAATTTCTGAATCAACGACAATTGGGTCTTTTTGTGAGGAAGGAGGGAAGATCTGCATCATGTCGGGATGATTTTTCCGCATGTCACCAACAAATTTCTCATGCCAGCTTTCATGCAAGGCAATTTCAAGTGCTTTTCTGGCCGATTAAATATTAAAAACAAAACCATATTTTAAAGTGCATGACAAGTTTCTCTAACATTACTTTATTTCATTGGTGGGCAAGCTCTTGCTCTTTGTGCTCCCATTACTCCCATTGCTCCCAAGAGCACCGCAGTTGCATTTAAAATTGCCTTGTCATGCGCACAAGCTGTGTGATTAAAAGAGTGTATGCTGCAGCAGCGCACTAGCACGCTGTTTACCGCTGCCACTGCAGCATCAAAATTTATGTTCGTTGGTACAGAGTATTACATAGTCGGGCTTGACCGACTTTCTTCCTTGTTTGGTTCATGGTTCTGGATGAGAAAAGCACACAATGCTTGTTTACCTAACAGATTGAAAGGGATAATTTCGAACGGCTCTAGGCAACTAAGCATAAGCAAATCGAGCCAAGTGTTAGCACAGTCTTTGTTGTTGTTACTGCGATAAGTTATTGAAGCACACTATCACGCATACACAATTGCAGTTCACTGAGGCACACTCGTAACGCATGCAAGAGCGGATCCAACTGGCCCCTTTCCAATCTCTTATCTGAGGGAGTGTTACAAATATTGGCAGGAGATTATTGGAAATATTTAGACAATAGTATCAACCTTCAGATATAACTACATCCTAGAAGAGAACGACGACGTATCTCGCGACGAGTGTGGCAGCCGCGGGTAGTAGCTGATAGGGTGCATTGAAATGAAAGCGACTAATTATTTGTATTGTTATAAGTGAGATTGCTTATTTTCAAAAAGAAAAATCAAATTCAAAATCATACTGATGTTGTCATTAGTTTATGGAAACAAATGCAAAAAGAGACAAAAAACACGTTGATTAAAAGTACGTTGGCCTGACCCCTCTTTCATGGTCTCTTTGGGTAACTAATGTTTTTCGTCTGTGCAAAAGAGGACCACTTTCAGGTAGCTCTTGTTTTCAGTCATGGGCTGGTTCTGGTTGCTCTCGTTCTAGTTATTGTACCATTTAACAGTAGTCAATTAAGAGAAGGCAGTTGAAAGTGGCAGTGTTGCGTTTAAGATTTTACATTGCTTTTATTTTGTCTATTTTTTGGTTCACTTTACATTATTATTTTGTCAAAATGCTCCAGCAGCTGGGTTCCAAACCTCCTTAAGATACTGCCCGTCAAACTGGTCGTTATCCTGGCCCATTAGCAGCAACGTGGATAGCAGGGAAGATTGCAACAATTGTAGGAACATTGCAGATAGGCTGGCGTACACGGAACACAGCATAGTTCCACACAACAGGACATGCAGCATGATCCGCAAGGTGGTCCACAGGAAGGACAACAGCCAGCTGGTCCGCAGCACATGTTCTATGATATAAAAGTACAAAGAAGGTACAAAACAAGGTTCAACAAAGGAGAAATGGAATGTTACTTACGTTTTGGTTGGTTTTGTTTAGATAAACTGAACTATCCTTATTTCCTTCTAAAAAAGCTATCTATAAAGCTGTAGGGAGAAAATATTTAAATTTAGGTGCCAAACTGAAGTTCTTGTTGTTTATGTACCTTAGCTTAATTACAGAAAAAGGAACACACTCACAGCTAACAAAATAATAATGTAAATTTTGTGTGTTTGCTCTGGGAATTTTGAGGTATGACTGAAAATTGTTAAAAGCCAAACATGAAGTAAACAATTCAAAGCCTACTAAGGGACTTTGATTTATAGAGAAATACCATAGCCATCTATGATGGTATACAAATTTAATTCACAGAATTTGATATTACAAATCGGTTCTCCTACATATAAGACGAACATTAATGGTATGACTAAAAGTGATTTAGATTTTATTTATATGGCTTCCTCACTGAAGCACCTTCCCAAAAAAGCCGTCGTCATCGCTGAAAAGGCAGTTTGCTGTGATCATTGTGCACTTGCATTTTGAAACCATTAAATCTTTGTTTAAGGCCTAGACGAACAAACGACGTAAGTATGTAATCTTTACACCACCAAATATTTTTATACCCTTGCAAAAGGTATTCGGCGGTGTCCCAGAAATCTCTTCCAACCAAATTCCAACCCAAAACCAATTCTCGGTGTCCTAGATTATAATCGGGGATGTCCTCGAAATCTATAGAGATTATGTCTTTCGGATGGTTTCAAATCTCTAGTGATTTGGGTAGAGATTTTGCTAAATTCAACGCTAAAACTATTTTGTTATGCTTAATTAGGAAATGTAAACTACATTACTGGATTTATTGGATAGGCTGCATCATTAATAATTTTTCGCAAAACCAACCTAAGGCTGCCATATCAACCAAAACCGTAGTGCCACTGACGCCATCTACCGGCCTCACTAGGGCTACATGGGAAATCCAACATCAACAAACGTGCCAGGGTTTGGCAAATTCTGCTGTATGATCGGAGCAAATATTTAAAAATTTTTTTTTTTTAATTTTGGGTAACGCGATTTTAATTTAAGCTATAATATTAGCATGAATCATAAAACTTATGCCACAACTTGCAGATTTCCGTTTAACATCATTTTAATTCAAAACTAAAAAAGGGACAATTTTTTTGCGCGTGATGCAACCCTGTTTTGTGAGATGGACAATAATTTTTAACCCAATTGGACCAATTCTCTTTCCCACTTAGAAAATGAAATCTCTCGAAGTTCTGGGACACCGACGGATTTTTCGAGCGACTTGCAAACCAACCGAAGACAAAATCTCTAGTGATTTCCAGGACACCCCCGATTATAATTTTTTTGCCCAGTAGTTTGCAACGCATAGATATATTCATTTCCGACCCCATAAACCATGTATATTCTTGATCAGGGTCACGGGCTGAGTTGATTTAGCCCTGTCCGTCTGTCTGTCTCTCCGTCTATCTGTCTCTTAGTTTTAAAGCTATCGAGCTGAAATTTTGCATAAAGTCTTCTTTTTAATGCACGCTGCTAATTAGCCGGATCGGATGACAATATCTTATAGCTCTTATGGAAACGATCGGTCAAAATACTAGTTTTAATGAGAAATATTTATTTTGTTTTCAATGTTAGTCTCCAAACTTCGTATTTATTGGTTTTGTATGCTTTTTCATAATTTTTTTTATTAAAATCGGACAACTATATACTCCCATACTAAATACTACTATATAGCTCCCATACTAAAGATGGGTCTTGAAAAAGGCTTAGTAACCAAACCTTTTTTAAATGCACCCAATTCTACAAAGTTTTGTCAAAATCGGATGACTATAGCTTATAGCTTCCATAGGACCGATCGGTCGGAAAATGGGTCAAAATAAAAAAATTTTTTTTTTTCAATGTTGGAATATTTAACTTGGACATCATTAATAATTGGCCCTGTTCCGAATTCCGCTGCGGTTTTTGTGTAAACGTTGGCTTTTCTAATTTAAAATTGACAAATTTATATGGAGGGTGACAAGCATATCTACGGTTACTAAATTAGGTTTGTGAAAATTAGCAATTGTTCAAACAGTTTAAACCGATTGCTCAATGCCAAGTGGATTCGATTCGTCAAAAAGCGAGGACCTGATCTAGTAACCATATTCCCTTTACTTTTCATATGATATGGTGAACTTTAAATTATAAAAACGAACGTTTACACAAAAATCAAAGGAACAGGGCCCGATTTATACTTTCAAACAGATTTGGCAAAATTTGGTCGAAAGCGTTATATGAAAAAATATATTTGGAAGGTATTAAAACTCCTGCACAGCCGAAGCTAGCTTAGCCTTCTCGTGTTTTATACACTTGCAGAGGGTATTATAAAATTGTCCGGATGTTTGTAATGCCAAGAAGGAAGCACATAAATAAACACATAAATATATATGTTAAGGTGGCCCTCATTTAGAAATGTTGTTCGTTTTAAGCTCTCATAGCCCAAGACCATTCGATTTGATGTAAAAAAAAAGTTTCCCGCACTATGAATTTTTAGAGGCGCCACGAAACCTAAAGTTGAAAAAATCTTTTCTTTTAACTAGCAAAAACTGTAAAAATATTTTATAAGATCACTTTTATGCACATTACAAAATAGTTTAACAATTTTGTTAATTTAAAATAATTTAAAATGCGTACACAGAGAAAAAAGGATTTTGAAAAATATCCATTTGATGAATTTCGTATCCATTCGGAATGGATATTTCTTTAATATCCTCTTAATCATCCAACGGAGCTGAAAATCGTCCAAAGGATGACCATTTTTCATATCCTTTGGACGATTTTTAGTTCTGTTGGATGATTGAAAGGATATTAAAAATGGTTAATATGATATTTAAGACATATCCATTTCAAATGGTTCTTTTTTTTTCTGTGTAGAAAAGACTTGCTGCGATATTTAAAAGTATAAAAGTTTGTGTTTAGGTGTGTGAAGTACTGCCCATCGCCGTTGCTGGTTTGATTGGCAGAAGTTTTGAATTGTTGACTGCAAATAAAATTAAAAGTACAGGAGGTGAAGGAGCCTGGGAGTATTTCGCTGATATGGAGACCCTCGTCAATGGCGACTTGGCTGTCTCTGGCTTTCCCAAGTTGCCCACACTTGTGAGGAGAACGACATGCAGATGCTCTCTATTAATAAAACAATGAACTGCTCTGAAAAGAAATTGTCCAAAAATGTTATTAAATCACCAATTGGGTTAGCATTTAAACCCGTCTGTCTGTCCGTATATACAAACAGATCTCAGAGGTGGTAAGCGATAGAGGTGTGACATGTATGGGACATATGCTTTTTATTATATTTTTATAAGGCACACAGCCTATTAACATAGAGTCCACGTATGTGCTGTTAAGCGCAAATGTTCACGCCATGCCAATGTTAAGTGCAAGGAAATTGGGTAATTGTCTAGAACAGGGACCTGTGCTCAAAAAGTTAAAAAAAAAAGAATTATCATGCAAAAAAAATCGAAACGGACTTCCATGGTTTCTTTTTAATTGAATTTTCAAATTTTCTGTATTTGCACCAAAGTTATGCATGTGCTTTTGGTCAAAAGTCAAAAAACAATAAAAAATTGCAAGTTTTGAACGACTTGCCCCTAGAATCAAAGGGAACAGTCTAGTAGAGGTGCCTTTGCCCAACAAATTAAGAATGTCCTTCAATGGTTAAGCATAAAATGCGGGGCAGACTTAATCGTCGTACAATTGGTTTTTGTTTGTTTTTATTTTTGTTAATTCATAGGAGGAGAAAGTGCACGGGGAAGACGATAGTGGACTAGACACTAATTCGCTCCTTGAATTTTACCTCAACAGGTGGCAAAACAGACCCAATAGGTGTCAAGTTTTCCTCACTTTCGCACTGAAATTCAAGCAAAAGTTCGTCTAACTGCAAAACAAACTGAATTCAAAAAGCCGATCTTACTGTACTTTTCAGAATAGATAGATATTCCAAATCCAATTATCCAAATCTGAAACAAACTACATGCAAATTTGAGGTTCTTTTTTTATAGTCTCTGAGATCGACGCGTTCATACAGGCAGAAAGACGGACGGACGGACAGACGGACTTGGCTATATCGACTCGGGTGTTGAAATTTTTACATCTCCCTTTTACTTTTGCACAACTTCATGATCCCCTTTTCCCATTTTTAATGGGAACAGGGTATAAAAAGGACCATGGTCCACCGCCAATTAATTTCTGCACGTAAATTCATTATCATTCACGGACTATCGTGGAAAAATATTTTCAGAATTTCTGCTAAGGTTTACCTCTAAGTAAACATAATTTTTGTAGTAAACCAGCTGGCGGCTGTGAAATTTGGTGTTACTTAAGACAATTTTCAGACGGTTCAGTGGCTAAGAGCGCTGTATGCATAACTCATAAGTGCGAAGTCGCGGGTTCAATCCCTGAAGCTGACCAAAAATCTGTATATTTTAAGTTTTTTTTTAACCGTTTGGGTGAAAGAAGAGAGGTTGGGGGGTATGTATGTATGTATTGGTTCTTTATTTAAATTGTTTTATTATTTAAATTCAAGTCTTTTTGCTCTTGACAAATGCAATGGCTAACAATAAATATGGGATTAAATTATTCGGAAAATGGCGGAAGTGGGCTACTACTTGGAACTGCCATTGGTGGCCTTCTCCTTGGATTCCTTCTTCTCGTCCTCGACTGCATTCGGCTTGACATTCAAGTGAGCCGGTCCCACTTGCTGGATTTGTATCATACGCGCTTTCGATTTGTCCTCCAAGGGCTGTGTCTTAGGGATGCTGATGGTGAGCACACCATCGAAGAACTTACTAACAATGACTGAATAGTCGCCTGTCGGCATAAATGTTTAAATAGGTAGTGCGTTTTACAATTTGTATACTTTAATTGTTTTGATTACTTAGATTATTGTTTGCCTAATTAAAATTATTTAGGAGAAATGAACAGTGGTTGCTTTAACATATTTTTTATCTTCGGTTTTCGTTTAGTGGTTTTTGTTTAAAAAAATAATATTGATCCATTATCTTTTACCGGTATTTGAATCGTCAAGTCCATCAAAGTCCAACGATTTTTCCAATGAACCAAGTATTTTTAGACTTAATACTTTACAATTTTACAACCGCTTTATATTTATGTTGTTGTAGTGATTAACTTTTGAAGTTTACCATATACGATTTTCCATTTTATGAGAATTAGTTAATACCCTATATGTGCCTCTATTTGAACGCACGGTCTTTATTTGGGTGCTTTGCAAAAACAATTGAGCAGCTAAGTCATATCGGGGGCGTCTCAGCCTCATATAATCCGCAAACGGTAAACATCAAACCATTGCTGAAAAAAGGACCCACCTCGTCGCCTTATGTGATCAACCTTTGTACTTAAAGATGATTTGAATTTGATTCAAGTTGGGTGATTTTTTTTTATAATTTATTATAATAGATGTCCCATGTGATCAAATTTTGCTTTTATTTTGTGAATTTGAAAAAGATTTTGCTATTAGAAATATTTATTTAAGTCCGAATGTTGATAACTGATATTCAATCTAATTCAGTAATGGGCAAAGAAAGAGACGCGGGACTGCTTCCGGCTCGGGATCCATTGGTATGCCCATCACTGATTTAGTTTGGATAGACTTTTAATGCTGCAATATTTTGGCACGAGATTCCCGCTCCTAGCTAACAACATGGTCCACAGCAACCAGATGAACAGCAACCGCAGCAAGGACCACAGTCCGATCGAGGGCAACAGTAGCTGCAATCAATAAGGCAGCATTGAACGCAAGGCGTTTCCCGGTACCAGCGGCTTGGGCAGCACATGATAAAGCTAATGCCAAAATATTTTTAAGTTATTGTTCTATTTTTCCGAAAGTGGAATAGCCACAAAATATAAAGTCAATGAAAACAACAGAAAAGTCAAGGCCTATTAAGTTTAATTTTAGTTAGTTTGTCAGGATTTGGTCTGTTTATAAAAACTTCGGTCTTATCTCAATATGCTAACACAACTCTGTCCAGAGACCCGTCATTCTGGATAAGTAGCTTTTGCATATGGGTGCTGCTGGTGTAGAGGAGGAAGTATTAAGGCACGGAGGGGTTTTAGCACACGGAGCGCCAACTGTAGCGGCGCCTGGAGCAGCACTGGCACTGACGCCAGTACTAGGACTTATGCTCTGACCGGCGCTTGGACCGTTGCTTGCACCAGAGCTCCGAGGTGTTCCTACAGTGCCTGGTCCAGCGGCTGGGGCTGGAAATATGCCTGGAACTGGGGCTGGAACTATGCCTGGAGCTGGGGCTGGGCAACATGGGTCGCAACAAGGAGGGCAGCAATAGCCATATCCACAACAGGGACCTCCACAGAACATGATCTGTAAGATGTATAAGAATATTATAAGATTTGATAGAACATCATATTTCTACATACTGTTTAAGATTGAGTAGTGGATATTTTAGAGATATATAGAAACAGCGACCGATAGCAGTTATCCTAGTTTCCTTCTAAAAAAGCCAAATAAGGAGCTGTGGGGTATATGGAGATATTATTTTGTTTATGTAGATTACTTAAAAATAAATCTGTTTTGCTTTACGCAGCCCAAAGAGCCAAAAACAAAGCTTCTCTCAATCTCTTGGCTCTTGCAAAGGAGAAAGAGACCTACAGTATAACGCCGAGTCTAGTTACTTCACAGCTAGCGCTACTAGCTGGTGAGGAAAACCAGGATCAAACCCACGAAATCTTGCATAACACGCACACACACTACCCGCTGCATCTGAATCGGCCATACTTGCCTTAGCTTAATCACGGAAACAGGATTTAATTTTGACTAACGAATTTAGGAAGTCTTCACAATTGAAATATCGAATTTAAACTGAGAAACAATTAAACAACACCCAACCAGCTATATGACACAAGCTAAAAATGGAATATAACAGCCTACTAGGCATAGGGTTATGGGTACACGGGAAACAAATTTATTGATTTTGTAGAAGCAAATCGGAATAGCAGATTGTGGTTCAGAGAAGCCCTTTAGACTGTTTAGCCACATATTTTTAGTATGTGAAACAATCAGAAGAAAGCCTCTCTGACTCTTCAGTACACACTATAAGTATATTCTTGATCAACCTCAACAATTAAGCCTAGAGTCTAAAGACACCAAACTTGGGAAAAAACTTCTTTCATGCTCAAACAATAAACAGCAGGCATAAGATTTAATCAAGCCAGGAACAGTAAAACCTAAGCTTATTAAAGAAAAAAGTCTAAAATATGACCTGTTATCCTAAAGCATTTGAAGGAATTCTACAAGCAAGAGATGGAGCAAAACTCGGGAATGTACAAAACAAGACAATTCTATTTAAAAACGCAGCGCAAATCGATTTTATATTTCCTGGAGCAGTCTAATCTCACAAATGTGAACACCTTGCCCAAATCAATGCGTTAGTTTCAAGGAATTATTTCCTTAAACTTATCTTATTAAACTTATCTTAATCTACAATATTTTTTAATTTGTAGGTTCGCGTGATCTATCACCTGATTGTTGGGAAAGTTAAACTAAGGGAAACTACTTGGGCAAGTTGGCAGAAAGGTCTAAAACAGAGATCTGCACGAGTGCACCGCAACTGCAAGTGCTCTGAATAAGTACTTGATATTTTCGCACTCAGATAGCCCGACTTCTCCAGCAAAATGTATACAGTAGTATTTCTACTAGCGGCATATTTGCGTCTCGCACTTAAGTGTCGAAAACACTCGCGCCACTCGCGTAGCGAGTGTGAAATTATCCACCATCAATTCAAGCAACGCATTTTCTATATATGGCTTTCTCACTTAAGTATTTTTTTTACTCATGCTTGCCTCTTGTGGAATTTTTTTTACTGGTGACCTTGTGTGTCTGCTCTTTGTTATGTCTTCGAGTTCTGTTCGTTTCCTTCACTTCTCGTTAAATTCATCCCCGTATCACGCTTCTGCTTTGACGTCGACGTCAGCAGAACCGAATTCTGTGTGTATTCTTTGTGCGGCGTTCAGGAAAAAAAAACAATTTGGCCTACGCCGTGTAGAATAATATGGGTATGAAGAAGTTTGCATACCCTTTAAATTTGAGCGAGCATTTAACCTATGTACATGTTTTTAATGAAAATATTTTAGAATTTTAAAATAATGGCCTTGGACCGTCGTTCGTGGAAAAAGACTTACACATGTTTATTATTCTTACGAGGGCCGTTCCAGAAATGGCCGACCTAGCACAGTAGTGTTGGAAAATGTTCACAAAAAATATTAATAAGGGGAAGTACCGACTATTAAAAGCTTAAGTTTGAAGTTTGGTGCCTTTACCTTGCACAGTTTATTTTTGGTCGATTTTAATAGAGAACGCTTGTTATTGATTTGCAAACAAGGTCAAAATTGGTCATATAAAAGGTCTTAGTCCAACCAATATTAAAAAGGAGCTGGATCCTACCTTACGTAATTCTGCTCCCTCGTTTACAACAATAAAACATTGGGTGGCTGAGTTAAAGCGAGGTCGTTTGAGCTGCAAAGATGAACATCGTAATGGGCGTCCAAATGAGGTGACCACTTCAGAAATGGTGGCCAAAATTAAGAAATGTGTATTGAGTGACCGGCGATTGAAAGTTCGTGAGTTAGCTGAATGTGTAGGCATTTCAAAAAGTGCTGTACATTGCATATTGACCTAAAAATTGGACATGAAAAAGTTATGCGCAAGATGGGTGCCGCGTTTGCTGTTCCATCATGACAATGCGCCGGTTCACACCTCTGCCGTTGCAATGGCTAAAGTTAATGAATTAAAATTTGAATTGGTACCTCACGCCCCTTATTCGCCAGACTTAACTCCCTCTGATTATTTCTTATTTCCAAACTTGAAAAAAAGGCTCGGAGGAAAAAGATTTAGCAACCATGAAGAGGTGGAGTCCGAGGTTACTATATTATACTCTGTACCAGTTGAGGTCGCCGCTCGCATTTGCTCCCAATTATATTATATAAAATCGGTATCCAAGGAACACCACGAGGAGGCCATTGCAATAGCAATGGTGTTGATATTTGAATAAAGACCTACGAGTCGACTTGAGTTGCTTAAATACTTATTGTTTAAGGTGCTGTTACATACTTTTGCACAAACTTATTATACTCTATGTACCTTTGGTACAGAGTATAATAAGGAGAGAGAGGGAGAGAGACAGGATTGGCACGCGCCGCAGACAAAAAATAACCTTTGCCTTTGCCAGAGCTAGAGATGGGCGTACATCGAAAACTACGCGGCACTCCGGATTGACCAGAATGACTTAACATCATTGTGAATACTTGATATTATGTTAGAATTAAAGAACTAGACTATTTTTATATTATTTGCAATTTAAACAATCCTCGTCTTAGTAGTCAGATGGGTATCGGGCGATATATTTGTCCCGCGACCATCTCTAATTTCTCTCTCTCAATATTGTGTATGTGGGAAAGGGAAGGGGGAAATGAGAGCGTCCCAGTTAGCTGCAAGAATCCAATTGGATATAATGAGCAAGCCATAGCTGTTAGGTTTTGTATAGGATTTCGTTGTTGGAATTACTCAGACAATTTATTTGCAGGTTTAATTCATTTAAAATGTGGAACTTTTGGCGGGGCGGGGTCATCACACCCACAACGATCCAATATGAATCTTTAAATAAAAACACATTGGTAAAGAAATAAACCAAACATGGTGAAACTATTCAAGATTAGTTTTCTATTGGAAGACTGTCCTATTACAAGTTCACAAATAAATTATATTGAGACATGTCAACCAACTCATCAAACATTCTGATGAGCTTCTCCAAAACGTTTTCTTTTTAGAAAACCGATTTGCTTCTATGTTCTGAATACAATTCAAGAAGGCATGCGAGGGATAGCTTCGCTCCATTAATAGCCTCCTTCCTTCCCTGATAAAATTTGTACTCAAATATAAAATCATTTTCACATCTTCATTCTTATATAATCTGCTTCTCAATCTGCTTTGTAAATACAATTAACTAAATTCTAATTAAATTTTCCATTTCCAGTTCCAGTTTCCAGAAATCATCATAACAATCCAGCAAGCCAAGTCTTCTGGTACCTGTGATTGTGATTCAATAAGATGCCATCATAACAATCCAGCAAGCCAAGTCCTGCACTGTTAAGTTTACTAAAGATGAACTGCAAAAAATGTAGATGAAGTAAAAAAAAAACAGAGATACATATGTTGACAAGATACTTACTCGTGTAAAAGCATAATCTGTTGCAATAAGAAACTAGGGGGAGTCCAACAAGCCAAATGGATGCCATCGAAATATAAAGTTTACTTCAAATAAAAGAATAAAGCTACAAAAGCAACAAGACTTGTGGTTAGCGCACTCAACACTTACTTATGGCGAAGAAAATTGAAAAATTAATTTTGATGTTGCCTTTACAAGGCTTGAAAAACAAATGAAATGAAAATTCCTATTGGCTAAAGTTAAAGTTATGACAAGACTACAAATTCTAAGCCATCTACATCTACAAATTAAAATTTTTCTTTTTCTAAATTTCTTTCAACTCCCACAATTTTTGGCACTTCCACACGGGGACTCCAATTGCGATAATCCATTTGAGTGGCTGCTTCATATTCCTGCACTAGGCAATCCACTGTATCGCGCGCTGAGTCCAATTCGGATAAATCTTCTTTAAACATGGTCTGACGACGAAATTGATCGAGAAAAGCATTTCGTTTTTTTAGCTTATCGTATTGGGTCATGGCACGTGTGAAGAGCGAACTAATGCCCGTATGATTGGCCATCATTAGGCCGGACACCTTGTGGGCTGTCTGCACATAAGGAGAACTACGTGACAAAGCCACTTGTATGCTCGCCGGTCCCCAGGGTATAAATTGGGCCAGTTTGCGTTCGCGTATGCGCTGCAAAGATTTATGCACTTGGCTGGGATCCACTTCGCCTTGAATGATATTCATGATGGAAATGAAACAGTGCCGATTCTGCTTGTCCGCTGTGGCGGAGGAGACCATCATATTTTTGTGCTGCAGTAGACGTCGCATCACATCCAAAACGGTAGTTTTACGCACATTGGTTTTAGTCTACAAATAGAAGATTTAGTTTTTTAAGGGAAGCTCTTCATTTTCAACCGACCTCTTGATCTGAGAGGAGAGGTGTGTATCCAGTCATCAGAAAGTGCAATTGCGGCGTTGGTATAAGCGGCGCCGTCAGTCCTATCAAATTATTATTCATATACGATGGATATCTCAATGTGGTAGTGCTCACGCTCATTATGGTGGATACCAAATTATTGATCTGTGTGAAAGTGGGAGTTTGTATGTGCAGTCTCTCTGTGGCAATGCGATTGAGAGCCGTGTTATCTAGAACCACTACCACATCTGCACACTTGGTAAGTCTTTTAAGAGTGAGCATCGAGTTGTATGGTTGCACCACAACGTCACTAATCTCATCCTGATTGGGAAACACACTATAAGTTTGTATCAATTTCTTGGGAAATCGATCTGAAAGACGTTCCAATACATAGGAACCCATGCCCGAACCCGTACCACCGGCAATGGAATGACAGAGCACAAAGCCCTCTAGGGAATCACTGCCTTCGGCTTCACGATCGAGTATATCAAAAACCTCCTCTTGAACACGTTCACCTTGACTAAAGCCAGAGGCCCAGTTATTACCTGCTCCGCCTCCATGTTTGGATAGAAAGACATTCTCTGGATTGTAGAGCTGTAAATAATACCAAAATTTGTTTTAGAAATTGAATAAACGATGCAAAATCTAAGGAAACTTTCAAAATTTATTTCATAACTGCAAGATGTACAAAACAAAAGTGGCGAGGAATGTTTCCGCTCCTTTGTACTTAAATATCCGATAGAAGGAAAACAAAAAAGTAATTTTTCTTACAATTTTCCCCCTAATTTTCCTGTATTTCAAAAAATTTGAATGGCAATATCATTTTTGCACCCTCTGAGTAAGCCGTGAATTGATCGTGTCACGTGCGCATCTCCTTGCGACTTAAGCCTTGCTTTTGCTTACCTTGGCATATTGCGAACTCATTATGTTGTGTATCACTCTTGGCTCCAAGTCCAAGAGCACAGCTCTGGGTATATAATGATTATCGTCGGCCTGATAGAAGAATACATCCTTGCGATCCTGTCCATCGGTGGCAAAATCTTCCAAGAGGCCATCGGGTGAGATGCCATGCTCCAGGCACAATCTCTTCCAGAATTCAAAGCCAACTGCAAGAGCAGTTCGGATCGGTGTTTATCTAAAATAATGGCCGATTTACATACTCTGATTGCCGCATTGGCCTAATTGCAAGGTAATTATTTCGCTGGGCATAATTTTTTTACTTTCTGCTGTGTCTTTTTCTCTTCACATAACGGTTCTGAGAAAAAAACATGGCGAGGAAGTAGAGGGCAATGCCAACAACAAAAAAATCTTTTAAATAAATAAATTACAAAAATAAATAATTTCTTAAATGTTTTTTAAATAAAACAAACCGATTATTTTTTTTAAAATTTAATTTGCTTAATTTGGCGCTTTCATTTTTTTTATTCATTTCCTTCAGTTCTTTGGTATTTTGTCTGAAAACGGTCACTCTAATTGAAACAGCTGTTGCTTGTTATTGATTTATTTTGGGTGTCTGCAGAGAAAATGTGCAATTGTTAAATAAAAACCACAATGCTACGCCAGGAAAACTTGGCTGCTAATTTCTGTGGCCTCTTGGCCACCCAGGGATACAAGGGTAAGAGCTATGCCGAACGCCTCAAATCAGTCTTAACTCCTAATCCCTTCTTTTGCAGAGAAAGCCAACGAGTGGCGCATTCTGGGACAGGAGCAAGATGGCTCATTGCTTACCTCTTGGATATTCGAATACGAAGAAGAGAATGCACGCAAAGAGACCTGCGTGGGTCACTTTCATGCCACCAAAAAGCAATTGCGTCTGCTGTGGTCCCTGCCTGGCGGCCAGGAGGTCATCCAGGCCAGCATTAACAGCAGTGTCACTCTGCTCTCGTATGTTGTAAAGCAGCAGGGCCTGTATCAGGCCTTTGTGGTGGAAGCGCGTAGCAGCGAAGGCGGTACTGCCACACCCCTGAACATGGAGCCCACGCCCAGGCAAATGATGACACAGTTTCTGTGGCGAGTGGAAAGCGCCACGCGCACCTGCTGGCAGGATAAGCTACTGGTGCTCACCCATGAGGAGTGTAAGTAGTGGCTTAGCTCGGGGTTCTAAATAAATCAGCTAAACTCTTCTGTTTTTGCAGCCATCAAGCAATACTCTTGCATTGTCAAGCAAAGCTCCATTACGACCAATACCCAGCAGGCAGGCGGCGGAGCCGAGGGCAGTGCCTGGCATTTGGATACTTCCATACTGACTCACGAAACTCTGGCCAAAAACTTTAGCTGGGCTCAATGGGATGCAGAGTCGCAGGCTTTGTATTATATTCACCTCAAACCCAAGGCCAAGAGCTTAAGCTTATTGGATGAGCGAGAGGAGGAGGATGGACCAGAGGCCACACCCACCTTAAGTCCCACCTTAACCGCATTCCAGTTCAATGAGAAGCAACCCACGGAGACGGTGGTAAGAGAGCTATGCAGTTCAGAGTTGCCATTTTAGCGGTTTAGTTGCTAGTTCTTGCAATTTTGAAAGTGGGAATGCCATTAATTTTTTTACATATGCTAATAGCTCTTAATCTGGCAGTTTTTAAATTAGGTTTAGCTATTTCGATATTTTTAGGACAAGGGCGAAATGATTCCTATTAAATTGGTTTAACACCTGAACATTCTTTGCTATAGAACGCCCCCTGAGTATAACGTCCCAAAATAGAAGAATTTCTGAGTGATGAGTTAAGGGGGTTCTCTCGTTTAAAGGTCTGATTTTGAACCATTTTTTTTTATAAATTTTTTGTGAGGACCAGTAAAGAGATATAACTTTGGAGTTTTTAATACTTGATTATGAGAGTACACATATAAATTTTCAGGTAAACATATTTACTTGAACCAAAATTATAGCGTTTTTCCCAAAACTATGTTTTTTAACTTTCCTCCATCATATCTAGAGAATGACTCAGCACAGGTAAACTCGAGGAATGGTCTATTATCGGCCCAAAATTTTTTAATGTTTTTATTTTTTTAATAAAAATCGGAGAAAAACCTCAAATTCTAATTTTTTATACCCGTTACTCGAAGAGTAAAAAGGGTATACTAAAGATGTGTAACAGGCAGAAGGAAGCCTCTCCGACCCCTTAAAGTATTTATATTCTTGATCAGCATCAATAGCCGAGTTAATTTAGCCCTGTCCGTCTGGTCGCCCGCCCGTCCGTCTGTATGAACACTAGGGTTTACCAAAAAACAATTTTTTTTGTACCTTAATTTTTTGCAAGCTTATAGAGTAAAGTATTTTTGAGATTTTTTTTTTAATTTTTCGGAAGACGTTTAGAGGTTGCGCAAGTCGAATTTTCCCACAAAATCGGGTATTCCGTACTGGTTTTGAATTTTACCTATAACTTGGTCAATAACCACGATTTTCTAAGTTTTTAATTCAACATTTATAAGGAAAAATATCCATATTTTACTTTTATGGGCATTAACAATAAGTTGTAACTATGCTGTTGCTCATTTAGGTGCCATGAGGTACATTTTTTTGTAAGTTTTTCATAAATGTTGTTAAAATCGCATCATAACTTTTAAAATTTCTATGAAAACTAAAAAAACTTGTGATGCAGTTTAAAAGATGGGTAAAATTTAAACTATTTAAAAAAAAACTTCAAATTTGCTCTTACCGTTCCAGAGTTGTACTTATTTAAAGCTAAACGTATTCCGAAAAAACGGAAAAAAATCCCAAAAAATACTTTACTCTATAAGCTTTCAGAAAGTGCCGGTGCACCCGTGAAAATAAAAAACAAGGAAGAAAGTCGGTCATGCCCACCTATATTATACTCTATACCAGTTGGGGTCGCCGCTCGCATTTGCTCCCGATTATATTATATAAAATCGGTATCCAAGGAACACCACGAGGAGGCCATTGCAATAGCAATGGGGTCGATATATGAATAAAGACCTACAAGTCGACTTGAGTTGCTTAAATACTTATTGTTTAAGGTGCTGTTACATACTTTTCCACAAACTTATTATACTCTATGTACCTTTGGTACAGAGTATAATTAAGAGAGAGAGAGAGAGAGAGGATTGGCACGCGCCGCAGACAAAAAAAAACCTTTGCATTTGCCAGAGCTAGAGATGGGCGTACATCGAAAACTACGCGGGACTCCGGAGTGACCAGAATGACTTAACATCATTGTGATTTCTTGATATTATGTTAGAATTAAAGAACTAGACTATTTTTATATTATTTGCAATTTAAACAATCCTCGTCTTAGTAGTCAGATGGGTATCGGGCGATATATTTGTCCCGCGACCATCTCTAATTTCTCTCTCTCAATATTGTGTATGTGGGAAAGGGAAGGGGGAAAATGAGAGCGTCCCAGTTAGCTGCAAGAATCCAATTGGATCTAATGAGCTAGCCATAGCTGTTAGGTTTTGTATAGGATTTCGTTGTTGGAATTACTCAGACAATATATTTGCAGGTTTAATTGATTTAAAAGGTGAAATTTTTGGCGGGGCGGGGTCATCACACCCACAACGATCCAATATGAATCGTTAAATAAAAATTTGTCCTAAAATATTGTTGGCTATCGCTTTGCTGTGTAGTCGTTGCTCATCTTCTTCTTCTTCTTTGGCCATCACAACCGTTTTACGGTCTCGGCCGCATGCCATGCCACTCGCCTCTGTCCCGGCGAGATTCCACCAGAAGGACACCAGCTTGAATGTCTCCCGCACCTGGTCGCGCACTCCGCTTCGGCGACCCGCGGGGGAAGCCTCCCAACCGTCGCGCGATTGTACACACGCTTTGCGGAGCGCACATCCATACGGGTAACATTCCACCAGCGCGCTTTGTTAGGCGACAGGCAGTCCCCTAGCTACAGTTCGCGATTCATTCAGATGCGAAATTCGCCGCCAACGTTTAGAGGTCCATAAATCCTCCGAAGAACTTTTCTCTCGAACACGCCAATTGCCGCCTCATCCTCTTTTGTCATTGTCCATGCTTCTGCGCCGTATAGCAGGACTGGGATGATAAGCGACTTGTATAGCGCAATTTTCGTTTTCCGAGAGAGGGCTCTGCTCTTGAACTCCTTATTGAGCCCGTGATAACATCGGTTTGCAAGAGTAATTCTTCTTCGGATTTCCAGACTGGTGTTGTTGTCGCTGGTTATCGTCGTTCCGAGGTAGACAAATTCCTTAACAACCTTGATGTTGTAGTCTCTTATTGCAACAGATTGTCCAAGCGTAGACTCACTGCGCGTTGATTGTAGGACTTCGTCGTTGCTCATATATACATTCCTCTACATACATATGTATGTGTTTTGCTGCTGCAGGAGCAGCCCAGATATATTGAATTTTCGTTTGCTCATATCTTTACTACCGTTCATCCGATCTTTACCATTCCTTTGGCGGATCGAAATAATCCTGATTACTAAATATGTCCAGAAGGAACGAACCTTCTATCTATAAAACTGTGGGAGATATTACGTTTTTTCCAATTTGCGGGGGACGGGAGGGGGCGTGGCAAAAATTGAAAATAAACTTGATCTGCCTGCAAGTATAAGAAGCATAAGTCCCATACATGTCAAACCTCTATCTCTTACCATCTCTGAGATCTGTGCGTTCATACGGACAGACAGACGGACATGGCTATATCGACTCGGCTGTTGATGCTGATCAAGAATATACTTTTTGGGGTCGGAGATGCTTCCTTCTGGCTGTTACATACTTTTGCACAAACTTATTATACTCTATGTACCTTTGGTACAGAGTATAAAAATGAACACCTAGATCTCAGAGGCTAGAAGAGCTAGAGCCACCAAATTTTGTATGCAGACTCATATAGTTTGTACCAGTGGCGTACGCAGAATTTTTTCATGGGGGGTTTTGGAAAAAATATCTTCTTCGATTTTTATACCCTTGTATTATAAAATTGTGCGGATGTTTGTAACGCATTGATGGAAGCATCTCCGACTACATAAAGTATATATATTCTTGATCAGCATGACGAGCTGAGTTCATTTAGCCTTGTCCGTCTGTCCGTCTTTCTGTTTCTATGCTATCTCCTCCGTCAGTTTTAAAGCTATCCTCACCAAACTTTGCACGAAGTCTTTTGGTACTAATACGCTGCACATTTGTCGGAACCGGCCTGATCGGATGACTATAGCATATAGCTGTCATAGGAACGATCGGTCGAAAAAATAGTTTTAGTGAGAAAAACTTCTTTGTTTTTAATGGAAACGCCTCCAAAGTACGTATTTCTTAGTTTACTATCCTTTCCCATGATTTCACTAAGTTTGGTCGAAATCGGATAACTATAGCATATAGCTGCCATAGGAACGATCGGTCGAAAAGCTAGTTCTAGGGAGAAAAATATTTTTGTTTTTAATGAAAACGTCCTTATCATTGGCATACACTTATTTTATATACTTTTACACAATTCTACAATAGCTCCCATAGGAACGATAGGTCGAAAAACTAGTTCGAGTGAGGAAAACTTTTTTGTTATTAATGAAAACGTCCTTTTTATTGGCATATTCAGTTTTGATATAATTTAACACATTTTTACAAAGTTTCATCAAAATCGGATGACCATAGCATATAGCTACAGTATGAATGATCAATCGAAAAAGAAGTTCTAGTGAGAAAAACTTTTTTGTTTTAAATGGGATCGCCTCCAAATTAACAGTGGTTTATGCTTTTCCATGATTTCACCAAGTTTGGTCGAAATCAGACATCTAAATAGTAGAGATCCTATAGAAAAGTATTGTCCAAAAAGTAGTCTTAGTTAGGAAAACCTTTTTTGTTTTCAATGGGAGCTGCAAGGGTATACAAAAAATTGACCGAGCCGAAGTTAACTTTCCCCTATTTTTTATTTATGAAAAACAATTTCGGTCAAATGTCCACCAGGCTGACTTGAGAGTAGCCCATTCGATCCACCCAATATTTGAGAACATTTTCAATTGTTTCGGCACGTATGTCAGCAATAGCAACTCGAATCTTGTTCTTCAACTCATTAATTGTTTCAGGATTGTTTGCATAACATTTGTCCTTGACCGCTCCCCAAAGATAATAGTCTAACGGTGTCAGATCACAGCTTCTTGGCGTCCAATTCATATCTCCATATTTGTTGATTATTCGATTTTCGAAGATAGGGCGCAGAAGATCGAATGTGGCGTGCGCGGTGTGGCACGTAGCGTCGTCTTGAGTTTTCGGAACATTTTTTATTTTTTTTTTTCAAGTTTCGCACAGTTTTAGTCGAGGACTCACCACTTTGGAAATATGTTTTTAATATTTCCCAACTTTCTTCAAGCAAATTGCGACCAATTTCGTAAATGTCAAAGTTTTTAGTAAATATTAGTCGCTTTCCGAATGACTGACGTTTTTAAAGACAAATTATGAATTGTTCAAATTCCAAACACTCGATAGACCACCCTGTATGACTTGTCGGCCAAATATTTAAATTCAATTTTAGTGAACCAAAAAGCAAATAATGCTGATTTGGACGTAATCACTAAATTCCGGTACTTAATTCTTAGCATAGTTATGGCAAGAACTGATTCTTTGTCAGCTTTATTTGCACTTAGATTCGAGATTCTGAATCCATAACCAGGTATCTTGTCCCTTTTTGAAGTCTTAGTACCTTAAAAAGTAATTTTTGAAAGTTATTGTTGGATTTTAGTTTCAAGAACACTATTTTCTTCAGATTTAACTCTTAGCTACTCAGCCATAAAAAGCTTCTCAAACTGCCGTTCGGATTCGGCGTTAAACTGTAGGTCCCTTTCTCTTGTGCTAAAATTAGAAGCGCACAAGCCAAGAGATTGAGAGAGGCTTGGCTTTGGCCCTTTGGGGCTGTGTCATCTTGACAAGCTAATTTTACTTTTTTACTTTGGTAGCTACTTTTGAATTATTTTGAGCAATTTTTTTGAAAATCTTGCAACTTTTTGATCTGATGTTTTGGCCATACTGATGCACTTACCAATTTATTATCCATCTCTCTAAACCTGTTTTTTCCAGCTCAATATACCCCTCAACTTGCCCAAGTTGACACAGGAGCATTCACCCAGCTACGACGATGATGCAGTGCCTCTACGCGTGCACGATAGCTCACTGAATCTGATCATTCTGGCCGATAGTTCGGGCATGTTTTTTGTCTGCCATTATTATCTATATCAGCCCCTGCAATCCCAGCAGCAGGAGGTGCACTTTGCTTACTCCGTTACCCTGCTCCATCATGGTTGTGTGGTGCATTGCGTTATGCCGGGTGTACCCTGGCATAAGGCTCGCGTTTTAAAACCCACTTTTGCTTTGCACGGTCCACATCATTTGTTGGTTTCGTCTGCTTTCTTTGTGCATCTGTTGGATGTGGGCTTGCAACATGAACCCATGTGTCATATAGTGTGTTCTGCCCAATCTTCTCGTAGTCCTCAGCTGGGTCAGTTGGTACCCTTGAGAAAATGGGGAGCATTGGCCTATGACTTGGGCAGTTTGGATTTGGTGTCCCTGACAGTGCCACGATCCCATCTGATTGAGGCCTTTCGCAATGATAGCTCTCTGGATAATCGCATCAGTATTATACACTATTTTCTGTTACATACGAATGACTTGGATGTGCTGGCAGAGCTGTTGAGTAGCATACTGGAACGTCCTCTCTGCTTGGATACGGTGGCTTTACTTAAGGAAGTTCTAGTGGCCGGCAGCTATGCGGCTGCTGTGAAGGGATTGCCCGAGGAGGCCAAAGCCTTAATGAGGCTATTGCCCATCAGCACCGCGGTGCCCTCACGACCCATTCAGGCCAAAGTTTCGGACATTAACGTGGGTCTGTCGCACGAAACTCTACATAATACCAGCATGATGTTGCTCTCGCCCCAGCAACGCCTTTCGCCATATCGTACGGACATTTGGACGCGTTTGTGGGACTTACTCAATGAGTCCGGCAAACAGGAGCAGCCACGATTTGCTGCCGAACAGGTCACTGAAAAGTTGATCTTCAGTTTAGCTTGCTATCAGCCAGAGGCTTTGTCCCGTTGCACTACCCCACTAACACCCGAGGCTGGTACTGGTGGTTTTGGTGATTATGGTTCGGGTAGTGCTTTCCCATTTAGCAATGAGGTGCTGCCCTTCATTGAGCTGGAGGGTTGTACGGCCAGCAAACAGGAGCATGTCATCTCGGTGGTAAGTGTTATTTCAATTGATGAAAAACTGTTTAAAACATTTGATTTGATTTTTTAGTATCTGCGGGAGTTGAGCGTTCATTTGGTAAAAAATTCAGCTAAACCACATACAGGCTTTCGTTGGCTTAAGGAGACCTTCTTCGAACGCTCACAGGCACCCGCTCATGTGCATGCGGTGGCCTCACAATTTGTATCCTCACAACTGGAATTATCAAGAGGACTTTGTTCGCTAGTTTGTCGTGCCGTGGGCTTAGATGCACGTCTGGAGACGCTAAGAGGATTTCCACTTATGTAGGTCTGCGAGTTTGAAAGGAGTTTAAGTTAATTTCATTTAAATTTTTTTCACTTTTAGTGACCAAATGAGCAGCAGTCAACAGCACTCACTGTTTCTTATATTGGAACGCTATTGTTTGGCTGTAGAATCTATAGCATTTCCATTACCCGAAGGCTTTTCATCGTTCTTTACCTATTTGGGTTATCGTGCCCTGGAGTTTAATATGTTTTTGCAGTATGTGGAGAATCATGTGTTTGAGCTGCAAGTGGATGTGATGAAGGCCATAGTTTTTGGTAGGTAGAAATAATCAGGGATACTACATATATGTATGTAATGGGTTCCTATTCCTATTCCTTTCCTATTCCTTTCGTATTCCTTTCCTATTCCTTTCCTTTCCTATTCCTATCCTGTTCCTTTCCTATTCCTTTCCTTTCCTTTCCTATTCCTTTCCTATTCCTTTCCTATTCCTTTCCTATTACTTTCCTATTCCTTTCCTATTCCTTTCCTTTTCCTTTCCTATTCCTTTCTTATTCCTTTCCTATTCCTTTTCTATTCCTTTCCTATTCCTTTCCTATTATTCTTTTCCTATTCCGTTGTTATTTATTTCCTGAAACCAAAAATCGTTTCCTATTCCTTCCTATTTTTTTCCAATTCCTTTCCCATTCCTTTGCTACTTCTTTCCTGAAACCAATATAAAAATTAAACCATTTCTTTAATAACAAAATGCTTATTAAAAAATTTTTAGACATTGAGGACACACCTTTGGGCGTGGAACGCAAACTCTCTCTGCTGTCAGCTCTGCCCAAGCAGCGGGCTCAACGTTTACTCAAATGCTGGCAACATCCTGATAGTCTGATGATACGTGGACGCGAGCATGCGGCCAATATACTATCAGGTCAACAGCCACAGGAATCCTCACAGCAGCAAAGAGCTGCCACAGGGATCATCTCAAGTCGCACACATACCCGAAGCGGTGAGAATTCTAGTCACCTTGTTTTTCATTTCATTCCCTGCATTCATTTATTCATTCATTTAGCTTTGGGCAAACCCCATACTTTGGTGTGTCATTCATTATTTTTGGGTTTTCTACTTATCATTTTAATCACTGCCGTCTTAAGCATAACCAGCCTTATGTTTAAGCAAAAGCCCATGAATTGGTAACTTATTATTTGGTACGAATGCTTGTATGTCTTTGTCCCCTCTTGAATTAAGCATATCTGTTACTGCCTAATGTCAACACTTCAAATCTTTTCATTTGTTGTAGATCTCACTGCTGAAGCTTTATCGCCCTTGGATTCCTTTCTGGATCTCTTGACAGCCAAAGCCAGTCTAAACGAATTAGATTATAATTTGTTAATTGAAACCACCTTAAGTTCTTTGGATCAACTTAAACTGGAAGAGGAGCAGCTAAATTAGAATTAAGTATAGTATTTTGTGTGTGTCAAACCAAAAGAGCCATCCATGTTCAGTAGCTCTCTACTGAAACTAACCAGAGGCTAAGTTAAGTCTTTCTTAAGATGTATGCTGTATGTTTATTGTAATTTATATATTGAATTGTTCCTTAATTTTTTATGTGTCATGCATATGTACAATTCTGGGTTTAATGCCGAAACGATTTTTGGTTTCAGTAATATTCCCTGGTATTAACTACTTCCCACATTCCAATTAAATGTACCCAAGAAATGTAAATAATTATCAACTATTTATGGTCTCGTTTCCTGGAATGGTGTAGGTCGAGTACACGACGTTAGATGGAAAGGCCAAAAAATGATTTTAAACAGACTTCTAAAATACAATAGAGTAAAAAGTCGACACCGAACTTTTACCATATGACCCGGTAAAGTTGCTCCAGAGCGACCCCTCGTATAAGGAATCCCATATTTGGATTCTGCGATTAAATTTCTTGGGATCGCCGCTTGACCTGGAAAATCCATGTGACTCGGGCAGCAGCTCCTGTTGCAGCCAAGGCGTAGGAGCACCATTGGCTCCTCAAGTCTCTAGTGCCGATAGGTTAGGTTGAGATGGTAGAAGCGGTGAAGCTCCATCACTTAGACGAAAGAATAGGTCCATTGTGATACCATATAACCCCTAATTTTTATACCCTGTTCCCATTGAAAATGGGAAAAGGGGATCATGAAGTTGTGCAAAGTATGTAACAGGTAGAAGGAAACATTTGCGACCCTACAAGTTATTTCTTGATTAGCATCCGCCGACGATTAGCCCTTGTCGTCGTCTGTCCGTATGAACGCGTGTTTCTCAGAACTATAAGCTAGAGCCACAAATTGATAGTAGGTGTAACCCGTCATACGAGTTTGTTTCAGATTTGGAAAATTCCTCCCCCTCCCCCTTTAAGCGCAAAAAACTGAAGACCTACCAAACTTTACATATCAGTAAGGCCCAATATCTATCTATCTGAAAAGATCACTAGATCGGTCAATAAACACCAGTTATATACGAATCATTTGTTGTGGGGAGAGGGGGCCTGTTGTCGTAGCGCGCGGCCGCGCGGTTTTGTGTATTGAGGTGTGATGTGTGATATATGTAAAGTTTGGAAGGTCTTCATAAAAAATTGTGGCTCTGACAGTTTTTTGCGCTTAAAGGGGGGAAGGGGAGGAATTTTCCAAATCTGAAACAATCTCGTATTGAATCGGGTATACACCTATCTACATGCAAAAATTTGTGGCACTAGCTCTTATAGTCTCTGAGAAACACGCGTTCATACGGACAGACGGACGGACAGACGGACAGTGCTAAATCGACTCGGCTGTTGATGCTGATCAAGAATATATATACTTTATAGGGTCGCAAATGATTCCTTCTATCTGTTACATACTTTTGCACAACTTCATGATCCCCCTTTTCCCATTTTCAATGGAAACAGGGTATAAAAATGATACAAAATAACAGTTTAATGACGTAATGAAAAAATTATTTGAAAAAACATTACATATATGACTATTTACGATTAAGATAAAAAGTTAAAAGACAATGATACAGACTAAAGATATGAGTTTGTATTTATGTGCATAGGCTAACCCTGTCGCCACCAAAACTTCTTGGATTCTATTTTTTCTAAAGCTAAGACGTCTTTGGAAGATATGCTTGTGTCGAATCTGAATTCGCTTTGTTTTGGTATAGATTCTTTAATTGTTTTATCTGTAGCCCTGCGGTATCTATGGTACAATACTGGAACACATTTTTCATTTTGCACCAGTTGATGCTTATCTAGGTAAATAAAGGCCTCTGGTGGGATAAATCCTAGTTCCAGTGTCTTTTTGAAGTATTCCTCATTGGCGTAAAATGGACCATTAATTAGGTTGTTAACTTCGCAATCCAAGCATTTTTGTATGTGGCCTCTTATAAGGTTGATCACATAGTTGTCGATCCCGTAAACGTTAGCTTTATTATACACATAGCAGTTTTGGTAGTACTTGGTATAGTTGCTTTGTGGTGTTCTGTAAAGCGAGGTACATGACCTGAGGCATTTACGTTCAAATATTCGTATCCTTTCCATATATGAGGGCGATATATAAAACCATATTAAGCACTGGTACATTACTATTTTACCTCGAGCCGATATGTGCATTGAGTAAAACAGATATATGTGTGGAATGCTTTTGTTGACGAGCTGAGTTCATTTAGCCCTGTCCGTCTGTCCGTCCGTCCGTCCGTCTGTCTGTTCCTATGCTATCTCCTCCGTCAGTTTTTAAGCTATCCTCACCAAACTTTGCACGAAGTCTTTTGGTACAAATACGCTGCACAATTGTCGGAACCGTCCGGATCGGATGACTATAGCATATAGCTGCCATAGGAACGATCGGTTGAAAAACTAGTCTTAAAGAGAAAAACTTTTTTGTTTTTAATGGAAACGCCTCCAAAGTACGTATTTCTTAGTTTACTATCCTTTCCCATGATTTCACAAAGTTTGGTCCAAATCGGATGACTATTGCATATAGCTGCCATAGGAACGATCGGTCGAAAAACTAGTTCTAGTGAGAAAAACTTTTTTGTTTTTATTGAAAACGTCCTTATTATTGGCATACACTAGTTTTATATATTTTTACACAATTTTTCAAGGTTTGGTCGAAATCTGATGACTATAGCATACAGCTGCAGTATGCATGATCGGTCGTAAAAGAAGTTCTAGTGAGAAAGCTTTTATTTTGTAAATGGGATCTCCTCCAAATTTCGTAATTAACAGTGTATTAAGCTTTTCCATGATTTCACCAGGTTTAATCGAAATCAGACATCTTTATAGTATAGATCCCATAGAAATTTAAGTTCCAAAAAGTAGTCTTAGTTAGAAAATTTTTGGTTTTCAATGGAAGCTGCAAGGGTATGCAAAACTTCGGCCGAGCCGAAGTTAACTTTCCCCTATTTTTAGGATAGCTTTAAGAATCCTGTTATGAAGTGAACCGGTGGTTTAAAATGTCTTTAAACAACTGAAATAAACCAACTTAAAGCATAAGAATACATAATGTTCTTGGTTGAAGCCCATATAAACTGGCAGTACGTAACTACTTCGATATTTCGGTATGCTGTTCTGTATTGGATAACAAGTGGATTTTTAGTTAGTTGTATTTATTGATATGACATGCATTAACATTTTTACCCCAGCTGAAGACATTGTGAATTATCTCAAACTTTTTGATGACATCCAGATTAATTCCTTTTGACTATTCGACTGATATTGGCGTCGTCGGTGCAAATATGTGGCACAAAGATTCACCCATTTACTAATTCGTCCTTTATTGAGAGTGTTTTTTAGCCTTGATTACAATTATGCTTTTCTCCAATAAAGCTTAAATTCAGCATATAGACTGCCAGATGAATAAAAGTTGTAGTCCAAGCGAAAATCACCTTCTGGAAATGGTAAAATGTCAGTTAGCCTGTGACCATAAAAATCATAAGGCAGCTTGTCCACAATTATGTCATGCTGAAAGAACAAATTAAACTGAATAATCTTTAATCAAATAAATCATTGGCAAATCCTTACGTAATATGGACAAGTATGGTTTAAATTAGAATAGCGCACAAAAGACTCGTAAAAAAAATTGACTACAGGATTTTGTTTCTTATTTTTAAAGAATTGACAGGCATAGCCGGTTATGTTATAAAGAAATGGCTTATATCCATTCAGTCTTTGGTACAATGCGAGATTTGTCTGAAATAACATTGATTACTTTTTAAATCGAGTTCACTTTCCACTACTGCTCACTCACCTTTAAGTTCGGAATGGGAAAATTTGATATTTTGGTTTTAAGTGCCAGGTATTTGTAGCTACGATTCACAGATTTGAGATAACACCGCTCAAAGTCGATCACATTGCGATTCGGGGTAGTGCATTTAAAATTTGTGAATTCAAATCGGGAATGAATCTGAAAATATAGACCCTTGTACTTGATGAGGAGTCCATACAAACTTTGCAGGACTTACCCTAGTACATTGAAGTACCAGCAATACGATGAGAACTGTAAAAGTTTTCCCGAGGTACATTATTATAGCTGAAGTTGTTTATCGTACTGATTTTTAACCAGCGATTGCGCTAAAAACTTAAATCAATTCGCATTGATGAACAATGCGAAATTAAATTTCGATCAGGTAATAGTTTCATGCATGTTTAGATGGCTTAAACGTTTTCCTAACAAGCAAAAACAATATACAAGAATATGTTTCCAGTTCCAAATGCTACTCGCTGTTTCATAAGTATTGTACAATGTTGTGAACAAAAATACATATCAACAAAAAAAGTAGGCGAAAGTTTGTATACCCTTGCAGTTGGTTTTTCTAAATAAGACTACTTTTCGCACCTAACATTTCTATGGGAGCCATACTATATAGATGTCCGATTTTAACCAAACTTGGTAAAATCATGGAAAGCATAACAAACTGTTAATTACGAAGTTTGGAGGCGATCCCAATTAAAACAAAAAAGTTTTTCTCACTAGAACTTCTTTTTCGACCGATCGTTCCTATGGCAGCTTTATGCTATAGTCATCCGATTTTGTCCAAACTTTGTAGAATCGTGTGGGAGCACATAAAACAAATACATGCCAATTTGGAGGACATTTCCATTCAAAACAAATTAGTTTTTCTTACTAAGACTACTTTTCAGACTCAACTTTTCTGTGACAGCTAACTATATAGATGTCCATTTCAGCAAATTTTAATGGAAAATCGTTTACGTCCTAACGTTTCCCTAAACTAGTCACGTCAGACAGCATTAAGGCCGACAACCGATTTGTTCCAAAGTCTCTGGTTTGGTGGGATACTTCAACTACGGCAACGGAAAACACCATCTCGAAATATTCTTTGTGGTCGGTTCTTCCTCTATGGTTACAACATCGTCATTTGAATTACCCCTTCTGATAAACTTCTGACAACTTGTCCTTTATTCTCACACAATTGCGTATTTGATCTGTTTATCGAAAAGCCGTCATCTAAAAACTCTGGCTTGGAAATCACTAGCGTCATGTTAATCTTGTGTCTGTACAAGTCTCGAGTATATTAAGTTTGTCCAAAGTATGTACAGAAGGTACCTCGACTTAGTATTTCTTTTTAGCCACCACAAGTCGTTTTAAATTAGCTCCGCCCCGCGTGCTCCCAAATGCAAGCTTTTGACAAATCGACATTGTCGGAACGGCCGGATCGGATGACTATGAGCCATAGGACGACGGTCGACTAGTTTTAAAAACTTTGTTTTCAATTGAAACGCCCCAAAGTACGTATTCCTAGTTTACTATCCTTTCCCATGATTTCACTAAGTTTGGTTGAAATCGGATGACTAAAGCATATGGCTGCCATAGGAACGATCGGTCGAAAAAATAGTTCTAGCGAGAAAACCCTTTTTTGTTTTTAATGAAAACGTCCTTGTCATTGGCATACACTTATTTTATATACTTTTACACAATTCTACAAAGTTTGGTCGAAATCGGATGACTATAGCATATAGCTGCCATAGAAACCATCGGTCGAAAAACTAGTTCGAGTGAGGAAAACTTTTTTGTTATTGATGAAAATGTTCTTTTTATTGGCAGACACTTATTGTATATACTTTGGACACATTTCTACAAAGTTTTATCAAAATCGGATGACTATAGCTTATAGCTGCAGTATGAATGATCGGTCGAAAAAGAAGTTCTAGTGAGAAAAACTTTTTTCTTTTGAATGGGATCGCCTCCAAATTTTGTAATTAACAGTGTATTATACTTTTCCATGATTTCACTAAGTTTGGTCGAAATCAGACATCTATATAGTATAGGTACAAAAAAGTAAGTAAGTATAAAGTAAGGTCCAAAAAATAGTCTTAGTTTGAAAAACCTTTTTGTTTTCAATGGAAGCTGCAAGGGTATACAAAACTTCGGCCGAGCCGAAGTTAACTTTCCCCTGTTTTTTTATAACCTGTTCCCATTGAAAATGGGAAAAGGGGGATCATGAAGTTGTGCAAAAGTATGTAACAGGTAGAAGGAAGCATTTGCGACCCTATAAAGTATATATATTCTTGATCAGCATCAACAGTCGAGTCGATTTAGTCCTGTCCGTCTGTCCGTCCGTCTGTCCGTATGAACGCGTGTTTCTCAGAGACTATAAGAGCTAGAGCCACAAATTTTTGCATGTAGATAGGTGTATACCCGATTCAATACGAGTTTGTTTCAGATTTGGAAAATTCCTCCACCTCCCCCCTTTAAGCGCAAAAGACTGTCAGAGCCACAATTTGTAAGATAGACCTTCCAAACTTTACATATATCAAGTAAGGCCCAATATCTATCTATTCTGAAAAGATCACACAATATCTATCTATTCTATAAGTTATATACGAATCAATTTTGCTTGTGGGAGAGAGGGGGGGTCTTGCATTGTCAGTTATCGCGCGCGGCCGCATACCATGCGTTTGTGTGTATGTTGGAGTGTGTGTATGTGCGAGTGTGTGTGTATGTAAAGAAAAAACACACGAAATCAAGGGAACAGGGTATTTTGTAGTCGGGGCACTCGACTGCAGCTCCCTTACTTGTTTCTCTTGGACAGTAAGGGGTCATCCCTTTTTAAACCATTTTGACTCAAGTGGCGATACTTCTTAGAGAATACAGACAAAATTGAGGATCGCAATTAGATTTTTGTCAAGTGTTGGAATAACCCTTTTATTTTCAAAGATAATCCCTATAAACTAGGTGCTTTTCCATTATACGAAGAAACTTTTAACATAGTAAAGTAATAAAGTCGCTCGAATGAAAGTCGCTAAAATAAGTAAATTTTCCAAAATGGAAAATAATTTTTTGTACCCAGTAGAGCTTACAGCATCTTTTAACTCTAAAACAGGGGCCGGCAGCTTGCTATCTGGCGTGCATACGAAAAATCTCACAGCAGCGCTGCTTCCTCACACACGGTATAAACTGTTAAAGCTCCGCTGCGTTACGTGTTCGAGTCGCAGTCGTTGCTACTGGAAAAGAGAGAAATTTTTGCGCTGCTCTCACACACACCAATGTGAATGTATTTCGTGCCTGCCTCTGCTCTAAAACTATTAATTTGCTACATTTTTCATTTTTTTTTTTTTTTGGGAAATTAATTTGTATTATTTTCTTCAAGAGCTTAAAAGTTCGGGAAAGCATTTGACTGTAGTATGTTTCGGTAGCTAAGGTTTGCTTAGAGAGTTGGGACACTGGCCCTACTCACCTATCCTGATTATAGCGGTGCGATCTGAGAGTCCAGGCCCTCAAGCTTTAGCGATTTCACAGCCTACTTACCGAAGACCCACTAAGGCCAATTAGGCTACTTGATTTGACTTCTCACAATTAGTTTACCACGAACCAGAGTCCATGGCTACCCTGACGACACTTGACTCGTTTTAAACAGTACTCCATCTCCTGCCTGCGACGTATCTTCTGCATATTCTGGCCTCACAGAATGCGGAACTCCGAGCTGCTTAGACGAAATGGAGTTCGATAGGGCACACATGGGCAATGCAATGGAGCCCGGTGGACGGACTCGGGCGGATACCTGGCAGACCCACTGAACCTTGGATAAGGAGTGTCGTTAGAGAAGCGGAAAGCATCGGGAAAAGTTGGGGAGAACTCAAAGAGAGGGCCCTGTTCCGCTTTTCGAGTCGATTTTCGTGTAAACGTTAACATTTTGCATCCAATTTGAATATCGTTGTATAGATGGTGAAAAATATACCTACGGTTACTAGATCTGGTATAAAAAAACTCGAATTCGTTTGAGCAACTGAAATCGATTGCACAATGCCAAGTGAATTCAATTAGAGTGAAAATTACGGCGAGATCTAGTAACCACAGATTGTCTTGTTCCTTACAAACAAATTAATACAACTTAAGCTTAAACATTAACGTTTACACCAAAATCGAGTCGAAACCCGGAGATATAAACAAGAGGAAAACAGTCCTAACAGAACTGACCCAACAAAATGGCATCTAGTTCATCAAAACTGGAAAAATATAAAAAAATGTCAATGTTTTAATTTTTTTTTTCAAGAAACTTTCTTTCTTCAGCGATATTGTCCCAAACAACAATATAAACTACTCTTTAATACATGCCAACTTCATACGATCACTCCTTCATTCCGTTTTAGTACTACGAAAGTTAACATTTTGAACTCTGAACCAGAGGTACACAGAGTATTTTAAGTTTGTGCAAAAGTGTCCGTAAGAGCAAACAGATTTTAGAGATGGTAATAGTTAGAGGTTTGGCATGTATGGAACAAAAACGTCTTATACTTGCTGGCAGATCAAGTTTATTTTCCATTTTAGCCTAGTCCCCTCCCGCCCCCGCCAAATTCGGAAAAACACGTCATATCTCCCACAGTTTTATAGATAGAAGGTTCGTTTCAGGATTATTTATCGATCCGCCAAAGGAATGGTAAAGATCGGATGAACGGTTGTCGAGTTATAAGGAAAACCAACAATTATAAGCAGCACCGCTCGCAACGGTGATGGGCAGCACTTCACAGGTACAGAGTACGTTATAGTTGGGCTTGATCGATTTTCATTCTCGTTTAGGTGACACTTTGTTTTGTGCATGAACTTTATTTCGCATTATATTAAAGGTAAAAAATATGGAAAATTTAACTTCGGCTCCGCCGAAGTTTTGTATACCCTTGCAGTTTGCTTTTCTAAATAAGACTACTTTTCGGACCTTACTTTTCTATGAGAGCTTTACTAAGGTCCATATCAAAATTATAAGACACCTTGTATTTTGAATATAATTTTCAAGATATTGGGCAGAGGCCGAGGGCATGATTGCGCTCTAAAAACGCTTGCGGAGGGAGTATGCAAGGAGTCACGATCCAGCCGTTGATAGACTCTATAGGAGGATCTCAAATCGGGTGAGGAAGATGCTAGCCAACATTAAGAAAGAGGCAACGGACAAAATGCTAGAAGAGGCTACTCCAAACGAGGACTCGAAGTACGCTCTCTGGAAGCTCACCAGAAGGTACAAAAGGCAGGTGCAGCCGAAGTTCCCGATCAGACAACCTGACGGCACATGGGTCAAACACCCTCAAGACCGAGCTGAAGCCTTTGCCTCTAACCTCGAGGAAAGATTTCAGCCATTTTGCACTGCCTCGACCAATAGGCTCCAATTGGTCAAAGAAGCACTGGATGTCCCTCTTCAAATGGCGCTACCTGTCAGGCCCATCACATTTGAAGAGGTGACGAGCGAGATAGCCTCACTCAAGAACAACAAGGCACCTGGTGAAGACAGAGTTGACAACAGGACAATAAAGCTTTATCCTCGCCAAGCGATATTGTTTCTGTTGCTCCTCTTTAACTCAGCCCTGCGCCTCAGTTACTTCCCCAGTGCTTGGAAGAACGCCAACATAGTCATGTTGCATAAGCCTGAAAAGCCCCCAAACGAGCTGGACTCCTACAGACCTATAAGCCTCCTCCCAGCCTGTTAAGGAGAATCCTGGAAACCCCAGCGGTGAAAAGGAGCACACCCAAGTTCCAGTTCGGATTTCGCCTAGGCCACGGAACCCCAGAACAGCTGCACAGAGTGGTCAATTTCTTCCTGGAAGTACGTTGTGGCAGCGTACTTGGATATACAACAGGCTTTTGACCGCGTCTGGCACGACGGCTTACTAGCCAAGCTGAAGGGAACGCTCAATCCTCAACTCTTCTTGATGGTCAGATCGTTCTTATCTGACAGGACATTTAAAGTTGTCCAGGATGGCCTTGCATCGCAGAAGAAGAGGATTCGAGCAGGAGTACTTCAAGGCAGCGTTCTGGGGCCAACCCTATACAACCGCTGCGGACATCCCGATTGAGGAGACACAGGACCTCCTAATCGCAACTTTTGCTGACGACACGGCCATTATGGCTCGCGACAGTTGTGTCTACTCGGCAACAGACGCGATGCAAGAGTATCTCAAAAGGTTTGAGAGCTGGGCCTGTCGTTGGAACATCTCCATCAACCCTGAAAAGTGCGTATCTGTCACCCATACGCTCAGAAGAGACAGTAGACCTTGCGTCTTCCTGCATGGAGAGGTCCTCCCTCACAAATTGGCCCACAAGTATCTTGGAGTGACACTTGACAAGAGGCTTACCTTTAAACAACATGCCGCCGAAGTTGCAGGCAAGCTTCACAGCAAGGCGAAGAGGATGAGTTGGCTACTCAACGCCAACAACAAACTCTCGCTAAGGAACAGGGTCCTCTTATACAAAGTGATCCTGGCACCGATTTGGAAGTACGGCGTTCAGGTGTATGGCATCGCCGCGAAGACCCACCTGAACAAAATCAGGGTCTTCCAGGCCAAAATCCTGAGGAGGATTACTGGAGCCGAGTGGTTTATCCGAACTAGAGACATTGAGAGAGAGTGCGGTATTCCGATGGTTGGCGACACAATCAACAACCAAGCAGCGAGGTACTTGGATAAGGTCGCCGCCCACCCAAACAACCTCGCCAGGCGCTTACTCCGATCGCGTAGGATCAACGGAATCAGGGCAAGACGCAGGCTCCTAAGGATTCACCTAGATGACCTGATTAATCGAAGGATTTAGTCTAAAAATAGGCAACGAATTTGCTGCACACAATTTGATTGATACTCCATCTTACCAGCTAAGTCCCATCACCCTCAGTCACCCGCAATAATTCTTAAGTTAAAATCCCTACTATAAGATACACACTCAATCCTAATCAACCACTAACAGAATAGTAAAACACACATTATATCGCACTATTCCCTACAGTACAAGTTAGCTATAAGTTGTAACAGTAAGCTGTAATAATTTAGTTTAAGGTGCTAAATCAGAAATAAATATATGTTTTTATTTAAAAAAAAAAAAAAAAAAAAAGCGGAGTCATCGGGCCATTTTTTTTCGAGAACGCCGCTTGTCAAACGACAACAGTGGACGGTGCGCTTTATAGGGTCATGTTAACCGGGTTTTTTCTGCCGCAATTGGACGAATTAGGACTGGAGGACATGTGGTTCCAACAGGACGGAGCAACGGCACACACTGCGTGAGCCACCACCGACATTCTGAAGGCGGCGCTCCCGGGTCGCCTCATCTCTCGTTTTGGCGATTTGAACTGGCCTGCAAGATCGCCCGATTTAACCGTTCCAGACTTTTTTTTGGGGTTTTTGAAATCCCGTGTTTACGTAACCAAGCCCGAGACCTTGGAAGCCCTCAAGGACAACATTCGACACGAGTGCGAGAATCTGCAGCCCGAAGTTCTTGCCGAAGTGATAAAAATGCCATAAAACGAGCCCGTATGGCAATCAATTGTAACGGCGCCCATTTGGCCGATATCATCTTCTAGAAATGACCAATAAAATTCTAAAGGTTCAAATAAATATAATCAATAAACAGAATACCATATACGTTTTTTATTTAGAAAAAAATGAAAGCCAAACAACATCGGATGACTTCTTTTGACCCACCCTGTATAACATCCAAGGATTCACTGAAACAAACTCTACTGACAGAATTGGCAAGTATAACCTTAGACGAGGCTGCCAACTTGGTAGTAAGTATACATAGACGCTTGAAAGGCGTTATTAAGGCCAAAGGAGTCTTTACCAAACTTAAAAAGATCATAAATCAATAGAATACATTTTTCTAGAGATTTGTGGCACCAAGAACGAAGCTAAAGTCTTAATAGGTTGTATATATCGCCCAAATCGAAATATTGAATATTCTGATTTAATAACGCTTATTTCTAGTCTGTCTGTGCAATATAATGATATTATAGTTGCCGGAGACTTAAATAGTGACGTCCTAAAAGAAAATCATTTGAAAAGTAGCATGGAAGCTCTTGACTTGCATCTTGTAAATTTTAGTACACCGACCCACTACTCAGGAAATTTCAATACTCTCTTAGATGTGTTTTTTGTGAACCAAGCAAATAGTAGCTGGCTTTGCAGTTTGAGAAGCACAATTGGACGAAGGAAATGAGACTAAATTGGATCTTGAGTTGAAGAAGGTGGAAAACGATATTATTTAAAAACAATGGAGCTGGAACACCAGGAAAGAATTAAAAAGTTTGAACTAGAACAGTACAATAAATAGTCAGTAAAACTTGTGGATTAATTAACAAATAAAGTATATTTATAAAGCTTTACCAATTCAAACCTCAAGTTATTAATTGCCTTCTGTTCAGGTGTTGGACATCTTAGAGCAGATAGGGATGCATTTGCTTCACCACGTACATTTGATCATCGTCAGGAACAGCAATTAGTTCGTCTCGCTCTTCTAGTAGAAGATTGTGAAGAATGCAGCAAACCAGAATCACTTGGAAAACTTTTCTTGGCTATACGGCCTTGAATGCGAATCCTCATTTTTTTAGGCTCGAGAACTTTTCTTTAAGCATGCCGAAGCAATTTTTCAATACCGTTCGCGAAATTGACTGTCTTCGGTTGCAAACTGGCTTGGTCGCTGGGTTCCGCTCCTGTCGCATTGCTTCTATAAGGAGTGATTAAAAAATTTGTCAAAGGTTGCTGAGTCCCCAGCAAGCCATTCTTCTCTCCGCTAAAATATTTTTCATGCTCCAAAAAGTTTAGAGTTCCTAAATATCTTGCATCATGGTAGCTACCCGGGCCCAACTACGACATTTCGAATTAATTGGTAGTCGCAGACATCCTGTACCTTGTTAGAGTACTCATGTTTCCGCGAAAAGTACACCTCATGGTTCTTTGCAGGCTTTCTCAGCAAGCTTTATTTCCTACCAATCAATGTTATCCCCCAATGCATAATGGCATCTCATGGAGAGTTTTGAGACAAGTCGCTTTCGTTCAGCTGCATCTGGCCAGTAAATTGATTGAGGCATCTTCCTCAAAATCGCTCCGAACACTCGGTCTGTAACAAGACCTAGAGTGCCGCCATCACTACTCCAAACAAAGTTGTAACTTTCTTTATCGATGAAGCTTCCAGACGACCCTAATCGAGAAAGTGCAATTACCTGTAACTCAACTTGGGGACGAAATACGGATGACACAAAGCATGGGTCCAACGGATCAGATCGACGACGGAATCGAACTGACACTTAGTCACTCGAAGCATTTGGAGAAAGCGACCATCATTAAATGCTGGCGGAAAATTGGCTCGCCAGTTGAGGACTTGGGCACAGAAAACTTGGTGCCTCGCCGATAGCATGCTATTGCAGTCAAATCCTCCATTGGCTCATCCATCACTTCATCGGCAGCGTCATGGTCCATACCTAAAATTTTTGTCTGTAGTCATAATTCTTCATCCTCGTATTTAGCTAGATCTGCACAACTACCATCAATGCATTCTATTTCATGAAGGGCCATGTCAATTTTCCGCGTAATCAAAGTTTGTTGCACACTTTGCCTTGGCATTTTTTTTTTGTTACAAGTAAAGTTTTGATACTTAAATAATAGCTTGACAAAACGGCTGGAGCCAAACAGCTGTTTTCTACAAAACCACGACAGTGAACCCAAGGGCGCTCATTAGCTCGTGTGTGGTAAATTTTCGCTTTACCATGTTACGAGAGTGAATACCCTCAATGTTCTTTTATTTAGTCAAATTTCAGTACCTGCCTTTCAAAACATGACCTTATATTTCTTACCTATAATATTTGTCTTGACTTTACTGACTACCCTATTCTTACAGACTTCAAAAACATTGACTATGACCACTTAAATACCGAACAACATAAATGTGACTGGGACATTACTCTACCCACTGTGGACAAAGTGTTGAGCACCTTCAGCTCAACATCACCCCATATAACACTTTTGTCCTTTAAAAAAGCAAACTTATTAAGCCAAGGGTAACCTTGGTTCAGTGCTGAAATCAAACGAGCCATTGAATCACGTGATCAGGCATACAAAAATGGTAGAGGTATAAGACTGACTATCTTTATGCTTACTTTAAGAGATTAAGAACGAACGTTAACATAATGATCTTTAGAGCTAAGAGCGAATATTTGTGCAATAAATTTAACAGTGCAATAACGACTAGTCAGTCATAGAAGGATATAAATGGGTTGGGAGTGGGAAAAAAAAATTTAAACAAATGTGATACGGACGTAAATGAATTAAATAATCGGTTTGTTCATAGTCAAGTTCCGTTACGTGCAATCCGTATTTAAACTGTGTACCTGAAATTTTGTGATAGTAGCTTTAGTTTTGCGTGTGTAAGTCAATGTGATGTCCTTGAAGCTATACTTAAGATAAAATCAAATGCAACAGGACTTGACGACATCAACCCTAAGTTTTTAAAAAATTATCCTGCCCATAATTCTTAGATATATTACACATGTAATGAACACTGCCCTTACTACCTCCACATTTCCTAAAGTGTGGAAAGTAGCAAAAATTATTCAGTTCCAAACAGAAAAATGAATACAGGCCGATCTCCATCTTGCCATACCTATCAAAAGTTTTCGAATCTCTTGTCGCTAGCCAAATAAACATTTACCTGACGTCACACAACATCTTAAATCAAAATCAATTAGGCTTCAGAAAGAATCGTAGCTGCACCACTGCACTACTGAAAGTATCGGAAGACATTCGAAATAAGCTAGACGATGGGCAAGTTACATACCTGACGCTGCTTGATTACAGCAAAGCATTTGACACAGTCAATCACGATATTCTGTGTACTAAATTGAGCAAAATGTTTAGCTTTTCAAGAACTGCATCTAAATTGATGAGATCATATTTGACTAACAGGCGTCAGGCTGTCGTATCATCCCTCAGTGTATCGTCTTTCTTATCTATTACACGTGGTGTCCCTCAAGGTTCAATTTTAGGTCCAATATTGTTCTCAATGTACGTAAATGATCTTCCAAGTACCCTGTCAAAATGTAATGTACATATGTATGCTGATGATGTCCAATTGTATATTAGTCGCCCGTTATGTAAAATTAGTGAATGTGTAGATGTAACAAACTCTGAGCTAAAAACAATTGCAGAATGGGCCAGTAAAAATGGGCTCGGACTAAATCCCTTAAAGTCAAAATGCCTTGTAATATACAAGAAAGCAATTAATATCAGGACTCTTGATAGCTTATATATTGATGATAAAGAGATAGAGTATGTTGAAAAGGCAAATAATTTAGGGATTATATTTAACCAGAAGTTGACGTGGACTGACCATATAAACAAGGCAGTTGGTAAGACAAACGGCCTTCTGCGACAACTATACTTGACCAAAACTTTGTACCTGAAAACCTCAGACTTCTTATTGCTAAAACATATTTGACACCGTCCCTATTCTATGGAGTCGAGCTATTTGGGCAGAGTGATGCCGAAAGTACACAAAGACTGAAGGTAGTATTTAATGACATTGCTAGGTATGTTTTTAAAAAAGACGAACTGACAGCATCTCTAACTATTCCTATAAAATTTACAATCTTACCCTTAATGATTTTACAAGCTTAAGAGCATCTATATATTAATACGCTAAAAAGCTTCCATACGAATGTACGGCCCCCTTTTTAGCATAGTAAAACAAATTCAATTAATTCAAAATTTATAACATATGTTCGTATGAGAATTTCGGCCCAGCCAGAGCAAAAAAAAAAAAATTAATTGCAATTATATATTGTTTTATAACGAATTAAAAGTTGTACTAACACAGACACACTTTACACAGATAGGAGAGCAACAACAGCAATAGGGCAACACTCAAGGTGTGCTTTGCTCAATTGTATTTTGAGCTTTGTAAACAGAGAGAGTGGCTCTCAGTGCGCTCTCCCTAAGAAGAGACGTTCAACGGGAAAAAAAGCTTCTACGCATATTTTGTTTTTGTTTTAAGCAGATTTACAGTTGCTGGTCTGACTGAAATCCAATTGACAAGAAATTTTTTTGCGAGGCAAGTGCTGTTAATAAAATGTTTTTTGGAGCGTAAACAATAACTAATATTCTTAAAAAAATTTGTTATATTGTTAATCCTATTGATATGTTCGTCTTTCTTTTCTAGCATGGTAATGTTGGAATGAGTATTAAGACCAGAAAAAATTGTATTGCAATTATTTATTGTTTTATAGCGAATCAAACATACATACGAGACATGCAGATGGCATTAAATTCAATTGACTAAAAAATTAGTGCGAAAATAGTCAGTATTGTTCGGGAAATTTAATAAGATGACAAGAATGGTACTTTATAAGGAAACATTCAGTTCGATGGCAAATTCACTATTCAAATTTAAATACACCGAGCACAATTGGAGACTGTGCAGTGATCTAGAGATCGAATCGGTATTACATCGAATCGGAAATACATCGATTCTATGGATTTAACGCCTGTGGTAGGGTCAGCCATTATCACTACGCTACAAAATCTCTTCAAAAATATGTATATATTTTGCCTCTTCACACTTTCTTTGGAGCCATCCTCAAGCAACATTTCCCAGGCTGTCGGCTTCAAAAATAAAGAAATGCATTGAAAATTGCTTTAAGACTTACACTTTACCAAAACTTTAACAAAAGATCAAGGAAAGAACGAAAGGATGTTTATAGCTTTCTAGGAACCTATTAAATTAATTAACCAAATGTTGTCTGACTGTTCAAAATTGGAATATTTGTTAATCGCATTTTTTTGCAGATATGAGATTCTTCGACAAATTATTTTAGACTTAATTTATTTTTTTTTGTTTTTCAACTGGTTGTTTTTATTTAAATTAAAAGACCTTAAAATTAAATCTCTCGGCTTCCAAAAGGACCAATAATGTTGTTTGCCAAAAATATAAGCTATCCGCGTCAGAAAAGCACTTCTTTATATATGCTGTTCGCCTGTGGAATAACTTGCCACATGAACTAAAATCAATTAGTAGCGCACCCTTATTTCGAGCTAAACTCAACACACACTATAGTACAGGATAAATATAAATACAATATAGAAAAAAAAAAAAAAAAAAAAATTAAACTATACTAGGTTAAGATTACACCAAAATCCAATCTAATTTACTGTATTCTTAATTAATAATATCAAATGCTATATTTTCTTAATGTTAATTTAACTCTTTATGTTTCCATTGCTGGATCTACATTTGTGACTAGTGTTATAAACTTAAAGTTCTTGTACTTGTAACACTAGGATGTTTAAATAAATAAATAAATCCGATATAAAACATTGAATATGATATTTGTGCCAATACTTTTTTGATGTAAAAATGGTGCTTGTTTTGGTTCTTATCCATTTGCAGCCAAACCATTAATGATATAAAATTAACTTTTTTGTAAAATGAAGTCGAATGTTAAATAAAATATAATGCATCTTTATATTTTCTTTAAGTTAAACATAAACAAATATATTTGGCAACAAACTTTAAAAATGAAGCTGTGCCAATACTTTATTGATACACTGTATGTGTTAGAAACTTCTGTACAAAATTATAATACCCTTTGTATGGGTATAATAAAGTTCGAACAATTTGTGGGATGTATCACAGCTGCCTTCCCCTGCAACACAAATACTTGCAACCGCTCTCTCTCTCTCTCTGACTCAACTGCTTCCCCTGTGAATCCAACTGTTATACAAACTGAATGCCACATTGTCTAAAACAAACGCTAGGGGGCCTCTGCCGTTGTCGTCGTGCAACCGAACCCGCCACCAACTCACGAACTCAATCAAATATTGTCCACACCATCCACTTTGTCCACTTCTTCGTTGTGGAACTCAATGTGCTCCATGGCAAATTGTTTGTTTATCCAGTTGACAGTTTGTTGAAAATCGTCACGGTGCGCGCATCAATGTATCGGAAAAACGCAAACATTTTCCAAAAACGTTGGTGCAAATTGGTATAGAAAATGTGCGTCTAAAAATTAACAAAATTAAGGCAAAGTGCCAAAATTACAAATTATAATCTAATAAAATAATACAAAAGTGCAGCAGCGCGTTTCGCCAAACAAAAAATTTTTTCAAAGTGCCGAAATAAAACTTGTCATTCGCAAAAAACCTAAAATTCGTCGTCGTAGTCAGTCGTCGTTGTTGTCGCTAGCTTAAAGTTTTAAAGTGCAAAAAAAAAAAAAAATGGCGAAAAACTTGAGAGGAATCTTCACTATTGGATTATTTTTGGCTCTGCTGGGGACTGGACAGACGCATTTGAACATCTTTTTGAATTTGCACGAGGTTTTGCGGCTGATTGGTGAGTTTGCAAGTGAAAATTAGAATGGCTTCGATAAATTAGTATTAAAATAAGTAATTCAAATAATATTTAATTCATTATGTACCTAAAAATGTATAAGTGTGAAGGATTATGCCATAATCCAACAACGTGTTGATTATTATACTGATATTATTTTTGTTAGGAATGTGTTAAAGTTTTGGCACTAAACTCAATTTAATTAGCTCAGAAATGATAAAGACACTTTGTAAGATTAGCTTGGGACAGTTTTTGATAAGTAAAAATCACGTTCTGGGTTGAGGAGACATCTTTCATTCAGATAATTTGGCATAACTTGTATTGATTGTAAGACTAGTTGGTAGTTGTCTGCTATAGGCTCATCCTCACTTTAATTTTGGGAAATTTGATTCCTTGTTTTTCTTTTCTCAAAACATAGTTTCTCGCAAAGTTGTGTTGAATTTTATGCCATAGAAACACGCAAACTTTAAAATAGAAATTTGGTTGTCGCGGTCCAGTGGGTAAAAATATAGAAACTTTTGTGATGAAGTGGGAAGTTTGCGAAAGGCCTGATTTCGATCCCTTTACCCTTTAAGAACTGGTCACCTTCTCCAGCTGTTGGAACCAGCTGTGAAGTTACTAGCCATGAAAATGCTTCTCGGAAACTGTTCTGTTCGAATATGGCTTTTATCTATAGGTCTGACAAACCAAGAGATTGACTAGGACAATTCATGCTAAAAAAATATTTATAAGAAAATATTATTTTCCTATGTTTTCTATATTGTATAAGGAAGCCCTTTTTATTAAGGGAAATGCCATGAAGACATTTTTCATCATAGAAACTAGTTAAGAAAATACTTTTTGTAAGGGGTTCGCTTTGAGCTGTTTACCAGTCGATGAAGTCGATGAACCTAGGTTCAGGTTCAAATCCTGGTTCGGGATTAAATTTTTAGTTATTATCTATTCGATTCTGATTATTGCTTACTATGCTTCTGTTTTCACATTCATGAATGCATGAATTTCACATTCAAATCGTTTAAGCAAATATGTGTGTGACTAAAGTTCTTTGGTAACTAGATAAAGTCCAATAAAATTGTAGGAATTTAAATCACTAATACCGTAACAGTTTTCAATTCGTAAGATATTTTTAAATTTTGTAGACTTTAGCTATTCAACTAGTAGCCACAGATATAAGTGGCATTTTTTATACTAGTAAGTGTTGAAAATATAAGGGTTTACGTGCTAAATTCGCAAAAGTAAGTTGAAAATGGGAGCACAAAATGTGCAATTTGCTATTTATATGAGTAGAAATCACTTTAAAATAGTTCTGCATCTAGAGGATTTTGTATTGAACTAGAAGGAATTGATCAGGTTTTGCCAATTGGCACTTAAAATTGGTTAAGAAATCATTTCTTAAACTATTAAAAAATGTCTTTGACTGCATTTTGAGAAACACAAAAACTTGCATTAAAACTATTTTACACTCAAACAAGAAAGAAAGTCGGTCAAGCCCGACTATAACATTCTCTGTACCTGTGAAGTGCTGCCCATCACCGTTCCTGCCGGTGCAGCCCATAATTAATTGTTTTCCTTATATCTCGACTATCGTTCATCCGATCCTTACCATTCCTTTGGCGGATCGATAAAAAATCTTGATAACTAAATATGTCCTTCTATCTTCTATAAAACTGTGAGAGAAATGATGTTTTTTCAAATTTGCAGTGGCGGGAAGGGGCGTGGCAAAAACTGAAAATAAACTTGATCTGCCTGCAAGTATAAGAATCATATATCCCATACATGTCAAACCTCTATCTCTTACCATCTCTGAGATCTCTTTGCTCAGACGGACACTCATTCGTACTTCTGCTATATGCTATAGTCATACGATTTTGACATAATTTTCTAAAATTGTGTAAACGTACATAAAATAAGTATATGCCAATGATAGGGACGTTTCCATTAAAAACAAAAAAGCTTTTCTCTCTTCCTATGGCAGCAATGTACTTTAGTCATCGGATTTTGACGAAACTTTGTAGAATTGTGTGAAAGCATACCAAATAAATAAATGCCAATTTTAAGGACTTTTCCATTGAAAACAAAAACGATTTTCTAGCAAAGATTACTTTTCAGACTCCACTTTTCTATGACTATTCCATTCCATATAAATGTTCGATTTCGACCAAACTTTGTGGAATAATGGGAAAGCATAGCAAACTAAGAAGTACGAAGTTTGGAGGCGTTTCCATAGAAAACAAAAAAGTTTTTCTTACTAAACTAGTTTTTCGACCGATCGTTCCTATGACAGCTATCATCCGGTCCGGCCGGTTCCGACAAATTTGCAGCTTATAAGTACTAAAAGACTTGGTGCAAAGTTTGATGAAGATAGCTTTCAAACTGTCGGAGGAGATAGCTTGGAAACAGACGGACAGACAGACGTACGGACAGGGCTAAATGATCTCAGCTCGTCATGCTGATCAAGAATATTTATACTTTATGTGGTCGGGGTGGCCGGGCAAGTACGTTATTTCATAACGTACAGACCGTAAGAAAGCAAGTACCGAATCATTTGTGTTCAGCACTTGTGGGTACAAAACTATATTTGTTTTGAACTATTTTGTACAAAATTATTTTTAGTTTTACGGTTTTGTGGTAGTTACGGACTTTGTGGTAGGTGATATACAGCTATGAGTGTAAATTCTTGTCTGGGAAATAAATTTCTAAAGAATTAATTGATTCTAATAAGAGAGTTCCTTTTAAATATTTTTCCTAATGGAGGTCCTCGCACGAATTTTTGGTTACATATACATTTTTGGGCAGATTTCACATCTGATAGAATGAACCATATTGCCACATAACAGAGAAAATTGTAATTGAGACTTGAAATTTGGCCCTTACAATATTTTGATAAGTTGCAACCGAATTAAATAAAAAACTTACAAAGCACTGAATATAGAACATTCGTCGACACTCAGTCAATCAAATAAAAAACTTTCAAATCATTGACTGCTGATCTGCCTTCCTGTTTTACAATTTTGGTTTTTTGATTTTGACTTGACACTGACTTGTGAGATTTACAAAGCACAAGTTTAAGTAGCAACAAAATTTGAAAGATTTAAAAAATCTTATTGCTCAGTTAATCAAAATTTTACAACTTGTGCTACTTTAAGTCAAGCAATTTAAACACTGTTCAAAACAAAAATAGCTTTGAACGCACAAGTGCTGAACAAAAATTGTTCGGTACTTGCGTTTTTACAAAATATTTACCGTACTTGAGTTTTTTGAACAGTACGTTACTAAAATGTACCGTATTTGTCTGAGTACGGTACTTGTTGTGCTTGGTACTTCCGTTCTGAATGCGATCCCTCGTTAACAAACATACTCGCACAGTCAAGCAGCTCTTAAGAGAATCGACTTATACACAAATAATGCTAAAACGCTCACTAAATGTCGCCTATACCTTAACGAGATTGGTCCACACTTTAGTATTCACCGAGTAAGGGTGCCTTGACACCGAAATATATAAAAGAACGAGCCACCGAGCTCTTTTCATAGAAGAGCACGTTAGGAATTCCAATGGCTACCTATAAGCTTCACAAAAAAGGTAAAACATTACGAATCGCTATGTACTAATTAACTAATATACTTTTACGTTCTGGTAGGGGCCCTGACACTGTCTCTCTGCTTATAAGACACTGCACGCTTAGGCGTACCACATCATGATTTCTGTAGAAGTTACAGATATTAAGAAAAAGCGGAAACGGTGCATCACTTTCTGGGTCATTGTCCTGCTTTGAGTAGGAGGAGACTTAGGTCATTTAGTAAACCCCTCCTACTCAACATCTCAGAGTCATCCGAGCTAGAGATCTCAGCTCTACTATTGTTAATTTTGTCCACACAATTGTTCAGTATTGAAGATCACCCTAGGATCTAAAAGGATTTAACAGGGAATATATGGTATCGCAACGGGAGAGTGATTTGTCGCTTTCAACCAAGGCAATCTAACCATGTACTTACATTCTTGAATAAAGATATTTTTCGTACTTACAGTGATTCCAAAATAATCTGAAAACTCGTTCTTAATTTAAGAACGAAATTGAAATTGAGTACGAAATAGTCCTTCAATGCCAAGCCAAAACAGGGACAATTTATATCTGTATTTAAGATAGTAAAGAATGTAAGACAGTTCGAAATTTATTAAACACATGTCGAAACGGTCCAAAATCAATTATTTGAGGATTGAAAACTTTGTATCTGAAATACGAATTTTGAATTTAACTCAACAGTTCTTAAAAACAGTTTATGCTTAGTTCAAAAAGAAAAAAGAAAACATGGTAAGGATCGGATGAACGATAGTCGAGTTATAAGGAAAAGAAACAATTATGGGCAGCACCGGTCGCAACGGTGATGGGCAGCATTTCACAGGTACAGAGTATATAATAATCGGGCTTGACTGACTTTCTTACTTGTTTTAAAGTTGTGGGAGTCTAAAAACTATCGAAACTTTTGTCTTATTTGCTTGTTCTACTTATAGAAAGGCTATAATTGTATAGTGGACTTTACTGATCAATTTTACAGAATTCATTTGATAATTACGATTATAAAATTCAAAGTATTTTAATCAAGTGACCCCAATCAATCTGATTTCCCTTCTCTTATCACTACTTCCTTTTAAAAAGCCCACCAGTTTAGCTTGACAAAATTTGCTTGATTCAGCTTGCAAAATAAGCAAACAACATTTTATATTGGCATCTCAGAGAAATGGGAAGCGTTCATGCACTTTATTTTACCTCTTCAAAGAGTTTGTCTTAATAGCTATCTCAGAAATGTAAGTACTTATCAGTCTTTAGTTACTACAACTCAAATAATACTTTTGATAGAAAATCGATCATCCCTAGTCCTTGTCTCTATTCGTACCAACTGCTTGTCCTTTCACATCAACCGCATACCCCATCCGAAAAGTGTCTCAACATATCCGCTCATTTTGCTAACGAGTTGCCCAGCATCAGACCGTCCCTGACATGGTTTATATAGTCAGAGAGCGGAGCAATTTGGAGCATCCTTTTGGCACACTTCATACTAGTGAGTGAGGAATACCTAACGAACAGTAAATGCCCCTGGTGCATAAAATTCTTCCTTCACTCTTCCTCCAGCCAGCTGTCTTTTTTTTCTTCCTTCTGTGGGTTGACAATTTAATTGATGTGCACCACACACAAAGGTTCGCCACACAAGCTTTTGAACCAACCGCTGAACTGACACTTACCCTACGTAGGGGTAACTAGGTCAGGCATGCAACTCGCTGTCAACGCTTGGGATAATTGGAGTGGGTTTCCACCTTGCAAACCACAAAAGCATAGACCAAACGCGACCGGGCTAACCGATTAATGGCCTTAAATTTAGTGATTTTATTTTGACACGCGGCTGACACAACTAATAAATATTACCCACTGATTTGATAGATCACATCAAGTGCCCCCCCTCTTAGTGACTGCTCCCTGATTGAGTGTCTGGCGCTCTCTGATAAGAACATGAATTATAACCAGGAATCGCCTAGATAAGCGCCTGATTAGCCCTGCGACAACTGTAGTGGCTAGTTCTCTTGCTGCAGTTGCACTCGTTCAAATATTTACACAGTTATTCACAAGTGACAACACCAACAACGGCACCACCTCCCTCCTGGCCATCAATCACTTGGCCTGTTTACACAGGCAGCCGACGCCGTCGTCGTCGTCATCGTTGAGTGTTGTAAATTTTACAACATAATTTTTGATAATTTTTCCATATCTCTCGCTCTGTCTCACTCGCCCTCCCGGTTACACTTTGCATGTGTTTTATGGATTCGACATAGATTTGGTCTTTTTCTTGGTTTGCTTTTCTGCTACTGAAGTTGTAAATTCTTTTTTGTCGACACCTCGTAAAACACTTTTCCTTTTTGTGTGCTTGCTTTATGGTTTTTGAAAGGATTATGATTGCATTATAATCTGGGTTATTTTTGGAAGATAAGAGCTTTTAGTGAAAGAAAAAGTGGTCTGTGGGATGAAGATTAAGTACTAAAGTTTTACTTTACTCTTTGATTTAAAAAAAAAAAAAAAAAAACAACTGTAAGGTGAAGTTTATTTCGGCTGTGCAAATGTTTTTCAGCTTTGAAAACGAAGATAAACTTGTAAGCTTAAATACAAAAAATTCTATAATCAAAAAACTTATATTCAAAAGTTTTGGGAATCTTGTATGCACTGCAAAAGTAACGGACAATTCAAGTTACTTAAAAACAAATCTGTTATTGGCTTATTACACTGAGCAACATCTGACATCTTTAAACAAAAGTTTGCAATATCACATCGATCCTCATTAAATATAGTAATATCAGAGAAGGTTGTCATGCATTTTATAATTTTTTTCGGCAAGAAAACTACTTTTAACAACTCAAAATCATGATAGTGATTAAAGAGGTGCTCGCCCAACTCCCGACATTAAGCAGATCTTTTCACCTTCTACGCGAAGAACCCAATTGACATTCAGAGGGTCTAATATTTTGATCCCGGTTTCAGCCACGCTGAACTAATTTCTATAATCTAGCTCAGCCTTGAAAGAACACACCATTATAACTCATTATAACTCGACAACCGTTCATCCGATCTCTACCATTCCTTTGGCGGATCGATTATTAATCCTAATTACTAAATGTGTCCAGAAGGAACGAACCTTCTATCTATAAAACTGTGGGAGATATGACGTTTTTTCCAATTTGCGGGGGCGGGAGGGGGCGTGGCAAAAATTGAAAATAAACTTGATCTGCCTGCAAGTATAAGAAGCATAAGTCCCATACATGTCAATCCTCTATCTCTTACCATCTCTGAGATCTGTGCGTTCATACGGACAGACAGACGGACATGGCTTTTGCACAAACTTATTGGTACAGAGTATAATTAATAGTTTGAGTTTGTTGATTTAATTACGCACTCCTTTGTGGGCAAAGATCTTTGATGCTTGCAGATTATAAAGAAAAATTAAGAGGATAACTCAAGAGTAGTTCAAAAGTTATGATTTTTGCAACGTGATTTGTAAACAAAAATTTATGAACGAAATAGTTCAAAGAGGAGTTTTTTTCTTAGTGGATAAGATAAACATTTTTGCAATTGTTTTTTAGGGTTTATAAGTTCTTTAATAACTTTTCGTTTTATTTTAAGCCTTGGAAATAAACGATACCAAGAAATATTGCAAACTTTGGTTTTAAAAGACTTGAAGTGAATCTTTTTTCGAGAGAAGGACCAAACATAGAGTACTTTTAATACCCACCATAAGTTTCTTAAATGTTGAAATAAAATTCTTGCCATATATAATATATTTTATATATGACTTGCAGTTTTTACTGGCTCGAGGTCTTGCTATGTTATTGACATAACTTTAAACAGAGGCACACAACACAACAAAGGAGGCATCAGGTTGGGCGGACGACGTTTCATGAGGGACCAACCTCACTCATCAGCGATCTTGAGCCTGAAATGTCTGTCCAAACAGCAGTCTCTCCATGCCCGCGACGGCAAAACTGTTTGGGAATTCCAAAGGCAGCTTTGCGCGCAAAACACCAAAAAGACAGCTTTTATATATGTTTTTGTATTATTTTTGATTCAACACATTTTTAATAGCATTGACAGACAAATGTAAGATGCTAAATGTTGCCGGTGTGAATTTCTATTTCACATCATTATCAAATTCCTTGCGATCCTGTAAGTTGTACTCAGTGTACCAAGCCTATAACACTTTGCTTATTAAGTAATGGTAATTAAGTAATGGTACTTTGCTTAATTCATGGTCCTTGGATTTTTCCAGCCTTCTTAGATTCCATAAAGGGACCAAATTGGGAAGTGCCTTGGGACTAAATTGGCTTAAACCCACTACACTATTTATGTATCTATTTTATGTACTCTAAATTTTTTTTATTTCTAGAATTTATTTAACAAGTTTGTTAATTTTGTTTTATATGTTGATTTTTTAAGAATTAACCGATTTGGACTGAAGACCCAAAAGTATGATTAAAGAAATTTTAAAATATCCCGAAACAGTCTTAAGTATTGGTAAGCTTTTACCAACTAAACTGGTATTAGTGAGCTTTTCAAAACCTTTCCTCTATTGTTAGCCCGCTGATCAGTAGGTCATACATACATACGATAAGTGTGAAAGCTTTTGAAAGGCATTAAACACTTGTGTTGTTGTGGCTGTTGTCGTTATTATTGTCACACCTTGTAGCACAAACAACAACCAACATCCGCAAAAGCCATTTAGCTCTTTAATTAAGCCCAAGTGGTAGGCGTGGCCATCTAACCATGACCATTTTTTACGCAATGCATCTCTGTATCTGGAGTGGGGGGTGGATATGGTGATGGTGTAACAATGATAAACAGTGAAAGCCAATGAAGGGCCAATGACTTGCAGTTGCTACACATCGAGTGGGTGTAGTAGGTGGTTGATATTGACACGTGGTGTATGTGTAATTAAAATCATTGAAATGCAACCGAGATTTTGCCCACCCTCCCCAAACACACGCAGCACAAATGCTGCAAATATCTCGACATGGCTGCCCCTCTTTGCCTCGTCATCGGCGCGTCGACATCTCTTGTTCATTTGCCAATTACGCGCAGAACAACATGCAGTCTCCATTCTCATGCATTCCCCTTGTACATATTTCCTATTTCGTATTTATTAATTATTCTATCTCGTTCCTCCCTGCAAAAGAGATTCGTTACGCACATTGCGCCTTCCTCGCCAAAGATTTAGGGCTTTAGGCTTGGGGATTTTGGCATTCACTAATTGAGTTCACATTACTTGGCACAATATATGAGTTTCGGTATAATTTTAGGCAAAATGTTCTTTCGCTTTTATTAGCTAAACGTGAGTTGGCAACAATTTTGTGTTTAGAGAGTGCTAAAAGCTGTTTCCTTCACACCAGAGTGGAAAATGTCAATCGCTTAATGTCCTTAGAGTTGGGTTGAGATTAGCAAAAGTGTTGATAGACATCGCCAAAACGTGACTTGCAGTTGAGAGAGACAGAGATGTGCAGACAAAAGGAAAGGGGGTTCAAAGTACGAGAGTGTAACCTTTTGTAATTATGGTTCTATGGGGACAGTAAAGGCCGTTTTTGAAATTATACAAAAAGAATCGATTCTTAGGCAGGTTAATAAATAAATCAGGGCTGCAAACGGGCTTTGAACCGAACCGGTTTGAGCCCGGAATTCCGACTATTAATTTACTGTGAACCGAACCCTGAAGCGAACCTCTTTAATAATAAAAGCTGAACCTGAACCTGTTCGGAACCTACAGTTTCGGTTCGGTTCAACAAAATAGACTAAAAACAATTGTGACTACTGAGTCTAAAATCGTCAGAAAATTTTAATAAAAAAACCTTGAAAACTTTCTGAAATACTTATAAAGTCCCCAATAGCTCTGCCTTTTTAAGATCTTTGACTTCAAAGCTTTTAAATGATTCACAAAAACAAGAGTTTAACTTTACATTGGTAATATTTTTCATATTACGAAATGAAATTGAACTTAACAGTAAATTGTATTTTGAATTGTCCCATGTGATCTACAAATCGCTTCCGGTTAAGAAGAGCCCGGCTTTGGGGCATACATATTTTGTGGTGTTGTTGTTTAGGGCTTTAAGTTGGTCGTTGGGAGTTCTTAGTTTTGAGTACTGAGTTTCGAATATTAGAGCAGCGTTGTTCAAGAAGAGCGAGGCCAAAAAGTGAGAGTGTATGGGTGTGCGATATTAAAGCGACACAGCCCAGCTATGAACTGCCCTCAAAGACGGCTGGGCAGCGAATGAAGGCAAAGAGAGCACTGCTTACGCTCATATGCCCGACTTCGGCATGCGCTCGGCTCGTGTGCGTGTAAATAGCCCATTGCGCTCGGCCCCTGGGGGCTATGGAAGAACATCGCTGATTTAGAGTATAGAGTATCGAGTACTTAGAGTCGAGTACACTCAATATCAAATACAGAGTATCGAGTACTTGGTATCGAGTACTTAGCATCGGTTGCTGAGTACCAAATTCAAAGTATCGATGTCTTAGAATAGAGCACTGAGTATGAAATACTGTGTATCGAGTACGTGGTATCGAGTACTTAGTATCAAACACTAAGAATCGAATACTGCGTAATCGAGTACTGAGTATAGAGTACTAAGTATCGAGTACTTAGTATCGAGTACTGAGTATCGAGTACTGAGTATCGAATTCGTGTCAAGTACTAAGTATGGAGTAATATTATCGATTACTGAGTATCGAGTTTTCAGTATCGAGTATATAGTATCCAGGGATGCAAACTAATCGGAAATAAGGTCTTGTTCGGTTAAGTGGCTCACGCAGTTTTTGAACCACCGGTTCGGTTTATTACATGGTTTCTGAAGCCAAATGAACCGCGGTTTCGGTTCGGTTCAGTGGTTCAGTCTAAATTTATTATATATTTCATGAAATCCCCATCTTCCCTCAAATTTTTATGTACTTTCGATGGTCAGACAATAACAAAAATTCCAAGAACGCAATTTATGTTCCTGGATCAGCCGAAATTCTGTTAAATCTTAAACCTTAAAGCATCTTTAAGTATGACGACCCTTAATACCGCCTAATCTTAACTCGTAAGGCATATACTTAAGGATATCGTACCGAATTTAGCTTAAATCTGTTCGAAAAGTTACTTTCTTCGAACTTGCGAATTTAAGGCATTCCGAAAAATGTCCAAAATAGACTTGTTTCGCCGAGTCTTAAGCCTTAAATCCCGGTTTACTCCATGATCTTCGCTGAAAGGTATTTTTCCAAACTTTCGAAGGTAAGGCAGTCCGGAAAAGTTTCAAAAAATCATTTATGTTCTTGGATCGCCTTTTATTTTACTTTATCTGAATTCTTAAGGCCCTTTCTTGAGTATACCGCCGCAACTTACTCATAAATCTGCTCTTAAAGTCATAGTTTCGGAATATTGAAGTTGCGGCAAATCAAAAATGATATCAAAAACTTATTTTTGTTCAAGTATCACCCTTAAATATGGTTGTAACATTAAGTTCGGTCCGTTGGGTCCGAACACATTATGAAGTATTAGTTCTGTTTTTTAGGGGTGTTTAGCCCAAGGTTTTTGCTTAAACCAACTCTTTTTGGGTTAGCTTATGCGTAGAGTATAAACCATTTTTTGTATTTTATATTAAGACGAGTTTTATCGAACTTTTTCCCCAACATTTAAAAAATAATGATTTCCAAAGTGAATATGCGACTTTTCGACAATTTCAGAATTGATTTCGTAGAGAACATTTGAATAGTCGGATATGCTGACATTGTCTTTGCTAAAGTTGGATTGAGGTGAAGAAACACGACAGAATCCATTAAGAACTTTCAAAGAAGGAATGTAAGCTGATGACAGGCGTGTTAGGAGGTCGGTGGGCAAACTAGTCAGTGAACTGAACCGATCCGAACCGTTTTGTTTTTTGGTTTCCGGTTCGGCTCAGCGTTTTCAAAGGGACGCCGGTTCGGTGTGCGTTTCGGTTTATCAGCTGGAATTAGCGGTTCGGTTACGGTTTGGTTCGGTTCGGTTCAGAACCGGTTTGCATCCCTGATAGTAACACACAACCACAATAATATAAAAGGCGGAACCTATCATACACAACATATTTCACATCAAGGCCCCGTGAGTGTTAGACCCACTCATACCTATTTTTGATTAACACTGTGTAAAGCATGGGCTGAACCAAGGTTCGAACCAAAACCTTCACCTAACAACCTCGAACCTCAAATTTCCGAACCTTTACCATTCATAAATTTTGGTTCGAACCGAAGACAATATTTCGGAAAACTCGATATTTTAGGTAAATGACAAATTCGATTCGGAGCCAATTAAGGTCCAACTTTTGTCAATAAAGTGAGCTGGCTGTCTATGCAGCAGTTCTAAGAACCTCTAGGTAACATCTTCAATGGGCTTCGCCATTTGGTCACTCCATGTTTTGGGTTCAATGATTTTATTTTGCTGCTATTTAAAAACTCCTCGATTGCGTTCGCATATTTTAAGTTAAATGATTTTATAAAGAACATTCATATTAATTGGTTTTGATACCAAGGAATCCACTTATCACAAATAAAATAGACCAATTAAAAGAATTCATCCAAGATAATCCCATACTTCAGCACTGACCATCTGCTTCGTTATTTTTCAAAAATCTAATCAACTTAAGGCATTAAACGAAACTCTCTCACTCTCAATGAAAAAAATACCATGTATCTCTAATTGCTTTTGGACCCACCCATTCGTTCCCCTTATCAACCAATTAAAGTAAATTTATTTAAATTAAAATCATATTTCACATTCCAATTTAGCAATGCACGCACACACACGCACACCAAGAAGTTGCATATGCCACCCCCTCAAGATCCCTAAAGAACTTTTCCCATATCTCAAGTGTTCATTTTCATTCCCCGAAATTCCCATGCCCAGTCACAGCGTTGTCCAGCCTGTTATCAAATTAATTTAATCAGTTTCAATTGTTTATGTTTTAGTTTTGTTTTTTGTTCTTTTCTTTGGGCTTTTTTGCATGATTGGTGGTTGTTAGACACGAAACGGAAGCCCTGGGAAATCCACTAACATAGACTCGCATGAGTTGCATAATTTCCAATTGAGTTGGTATTTCGAAATTTTCTTTTTATAGAGAGCGCGTTTTTATTTCTTCAACGTCTTTGGCTAGAGTGTGAGCAATTATCAGGCTAGACAAATTGTTGAGTCCATTATGAAGCGGATTTAATGGTTATGGCAAATGTTCTGGTTTGATGGCCAACACATTGGGGTTAATCAGCAAATGGGGAAATTGGTCATGAATTGCTGTTTCAGTGTTCATGTCAAAGAGGCATTACTTAATTGTGAAATATGGTTTATAAAGTTGTAGAAATTTTTGTAATTGTGTTTTTATAATTAAGTTTGCACAAATAAGTTGCCACAAATAAGTTTGTACAAATAAGTTTGCACAACTTAGTTTGCTTCGAATGCTTTTGAGGGATTTTTTTCGAATTTAACTTTTTTTAGGCATCATATAACAACACTTACCCTCAATAGACTCCCCCTGTCAAATTCGTTCAATTTTTTTGTGGAATATTTAATTCGATTATTTCTAAATTGTCCACTTTCCCAACATAAATCAACGACAAGCCAAAATCACAAAATTTATGATAATCCTCTAAGAAGGCCAAATGAAAATGCTCAAATTATGCTAATGTCCACTCCGACGGGTGACAAGATATTTGCATTAGGGCGACGCTCTTAAAACAATATACGCATTAAAGGATCTTGTGCATAAAAAAGGATATTCGCCATTTAGCTTAATTAACTCCTGTTGTTCCCACAATGATGAGAGGATGATTAGCGGGCGGAGGGATGGGCCTGGCAGATGCATCAGCTTAGTTGCAACAAACGACTTGGGTAAACAAAAACCAAAAGCAACTGACGCGTGCTGTGCACGGTCGCAATAGAAAAAGCAATTGTATCTTGTGGATACACAAATTCCCCCTCGCCTCGCACCAAGTGAGAAAAGTCGCACACAACAATGACAAACGCATTCCAAGCCAGAAGGAGGGTAGCTGCTCTACCTTTGCAACAACAACAGCAACAACATCGCTACTTAATGGACCAGAAATGCGTCGTGCAAACACATACTGGAAGCAGCGGCAGCAGCAGCAGCAGTAAGCAATCCCAGTTCCCTTGTGTCTACTCCTGACCCTCGTCCTGCGTATGCAAACAAAACGCGGGACTGGGCCCGGGCCCGGAAGCGAAATGTGAAGCGACGTCAGGCTGGCAAAGCACTTGAGCACGCCGCGACGCGGGCCCAGAACCAGACACCCACCCCACTGCGGACTGCCTTTTGCCTCCCCCCACACACAGAGCTACCCGCGTTGAGTGCTTTATTTGCAACCGCTCGTCAGAGGCTAGGGTAGAGGGTGGAACTGGCGGTCTCTCAGCTTGGGCTTGCAGTTGCCTGCAGGCCAACAATTCCAATATGATACCCAATGCACAGTGGTGCGAGTGGTAAAAGAAATTAAATTTTGTATCAAAGAGAAATAACAGAATCAAAATCAGTAGAAGGAGAAGGATTTCTAACGTAATGCGTACAAGCCGATCAACAAAAAAACGCTTCCTTTTGATAAATATGTGTCAGATGAAAAATGTTTAGCAAAGGGACACAATCGTTATAAAACTTTAATAGTGTGTTATTTTCCTCAGAATCCGCCAACTGAACTTCTCAAACCGTAGTCGACAAATCACATGAATACACACATAGCACACAAATGAAATATAGTAGGTACTTGATTAAAACTCTACCTGACATTCACTTATTTGGGCGATACTCATCTTTGTGTTTTTAGAGATTTTGCTACCTTCTTCGCCTTTGGTTGAAATATGGCATTTGGAGCTTTCTCTTAAGTGTTTAAGACATAAAGCATAATACGATACGGAAAGACGGGGATGCAAACCGGTTCTTATCCAAACCGTAACTGAACCGACTTCCTTTCGAGTATGCTGAACTAAACTGAATTTCACTTAGCAAAACTGTTCGGTTCAGTTCTTTGACGAGTTTTAAGACGTAAAGCGCTCACCTTTAGACAATGTTACTTGTAAATTTTGGAATTTTAATGATTTTGCTAAGTTTATTTTTATTTGACCCTTTACAAGAGAGATCACTGATAGGCCAAATTGATCCTCAGCGATACCGGATGACTTCAACAATTTGACAACGTGTGATACCGTAAATCTCCTCGACCTGTAAGGAACAATATTCTCAATATCCAACATCTTTACCTTAATCCCGTCTTAGCCATCTCATAGACAGACAACCAAAAAAGAGTAATCGAGGTTATTCACTAGCTCTCGTAAAATGGCAAAGCGTAAATCCAAAAGTTGACGACGCAACAACAAAACACATGAAAAAAAATTACCACATTTGTGATGCCCAGGGGTATGTTTAAAAAAATCAGGCGTAAGTGCGTAAGTGTGTAATGTTTTGAAGTGTTGTAAAATTATTCAAAGAATCGGTTTCGAGATTTTTGTCCTAAGAATATGCGGTCACACCAGCAAACTGCAAATTATACAAAAGAAAACTGTAAGGTGATTGTGGAGCGGATGACCTACACGCTGATGTTGAAGCGACGCTACAATAGCAAGAAGCTGAGTTCCAGTCGCACTGTCAAGCGCTCGCTCGAGATGATTCAAGCTCGCGTTAACCAGGCCATCTGGCTGCTGTGCACTAGAGCACTTGGGTATACCTTCAGGAACACCAAGATTATTGCCGAGAGCTTGGTTGATAAGCTGACCAATGCTGCAAAGGTTTCCTCCAACTCGTACGCCATCAATTCGAAATCAAGAAGAAGAAAACATAACAATTCTACTGACATGTTTACAAAAAATTTAAAATAACTCAATTTAACTCAATTTATTCCGGAGCTTAACTGGGGCGAACACCCAAAACTTAAAAACATAAAAAAATACAATCAATAATACTCTGTCTGTAACAAGACCTAAAGAGCCGCCATCACCTACTCCAAACATTGTTTTAGTTTTCCTTATTGATGTAGCTATTTTGCATACTATTTCTTATAGGGCCAAGTCAATTTTTCGATTATTCAAAAAATCGCAAAACTATGATTGAAATAGGGTCTATAATGGTGACAATTCTGCGTAGATTGCACTTTGTTTTATCAAAATCGGTTCAGAACTATGGGCGCAATCAGTGTCGCCCGCTCGAAAAACGTGGTTTCGAGATAACCGCCTTTAAAGTTCGCAGTTGCTAGGCAAATCGGGTCACTTTGGGTTAATAAAAGGGCTATATCTTCTAAAGTATTTAGAATTTCAAAAAATTCTTTTAGAACGATATTTTCAAATATAGTTTGATAGTGTGATAGTTTTGTTAAAAATTAGTTCTGCCGAAATTACGGCAAGTTTTTACAATAAAAATATGGCCCTGAAAATTACTACAGTGAAATACAAAGGGTCGCTCAGTAGCTCGTGTGTGGTAAATTTACGCTTTACCATTTTACGAGAGCTGGTGAATACCCTAATCATCAAAACGACACTATTTAGTCATCAATTTTAAACTGTTGAGTATCATTTTCTCTTTATAACTCAAAGTATAAGTTTGATATTTTCAAAAGTATTTAAATAATATTTGGATGATATCAAAATGATACTGAATTAATTGTATCAGGTTAAAACTTTTTTGTACTCATTTCTTTGAATCATTTTGATATAAGCTCTTATTAATTTCATATTTGAATTTTTAAGCTTTTAGTATCTTTCTGATACTAACTAAATTATATCATACTATATGTTTTCTAACATCCAAAGTAATAACATTAAATCCGTTAATTGTTGCATATTTGTTTTGAATTATTATAAAATTCTTTTAATTTACATTAAATACATATGAATTCGCTGGTGTTTTTACCTGCCCTTGACTATGGAAAACATGCAACCCAGACCGCCTATGTCTATTTCTTGATTTCTACCCACTTCGTATAGATCCTCCCGCACTGAGCCTTATTTTGAATAGGTAAACGTTGTATACATGATCTGTTAAAAATCTGGGGGAGTGTCAGACCAGAGTAGCTCTTTTTTTACCAATGATCTTTCCTGTTTCTATTCACAACACTTAATGTTACAAGCCAAGCGGTGACGAGCGTGATAAATCGAATTTTCAAACTAACATTGGCTGACATGGAAATGTTCAGTTTAAAATAAATACTTTTATGTATCCAATTAAAAGGCTAAGGCATGATACCAAAATATAAATTTGATAATTCCTAGTTTTATTTTGACACAAAAAAAACAGTTCTTTCTTAAGGTGAGTACTGAGACGTGCGAATTTTCCTTCAAGAAATTAACTTGGTATTCCTTTTTAGCGTAAAAGAGGCCTAAAAGAATACTCTTTGACAGCAGAATGCACACCACTCACAACAGCAGCTCTGGTGACAATTTTCAAAATACATTTGTGTATTGCTTTGTTTTTGAGTTTTTGAATTTTTTAAAGTAATTTTTTATATGGAATTCAACAGCTAAAGTTGAAATTTTATGGGTGTAGAATCTAGATCTGTTTCTGTAGATCTTATAAATATTGTCTAGTAGTTACATTTTTAAAACGAAATGTGAGATTTTCAAAAAATGCTAAATTAGAACCAGAGAAATAATTACGATTCCGCATGCACTGCTAAAAATGAGAAACGGAAGTTTCCTAAATTTTGTACAGGTATGCGAATCGGTTTTGATCCGATCCGAACGAAACCGTACCGAAACCGATTGTAAGCCGATCCGAAATGGTGCTCCATTGAAAATTCAGAACCAATCGAAAAAACACGTATGATAATGATAACTGCTTGGCTTGGTTCATTTTATCAAAGAGTTTGATGAGCCACAGCAGTTATAAATATATGACCCAACTAAGCACAAAGATAGTCGCAAAATTTTTCACACTTAGTTATATTAAGAAATTCGTTGGCCGTGTTTAGCAGAAGAACTTTCTCCCTGATCAGCTATAAAGTTTCAATGATTTTCTTGGTGAATTAAAACAATGCGGAATCATGATATATAATTTTACATATCATGATAGATGCGCATGTATCGAGAAAAAATAGTAAGCTCCTGTAACATACTCTGATTATAAGGGTGGCCACGCTAAGTCAATACTGGAACTTATGGTCATATCAGAGACTTCAATTATGACTTGAGGATATTTAGATATTTTCCGAAAACTTAAGCTTGAAATTAAATGCGAAAGTTCAAAAATTTTTAGTCTAAGAAAGTTCTGAAAAGTCCATGATTATGTAATTAGCGTGACCTTCTCAACAAAACCGCTGCGGTGGTTCACTTAACTAAAAGCCTTTTTACAAACCAAACCGGAGGCTTAAATTATTCTTCTTCTTCTTCTTTGGCCATCACAACCGTTTTACGGTCTCGGCCGCTGCCACTAATGCCCGCCACTCGCCTCTGTCCCGAGCGACATTCCACCAGAAGGACATTCCCAGGTTCGCAATGTCTCCCTGCCCTAAATTATTATTAAACCACTGAAACGAAGTATTAAAATTGTCGCGAGCACGACCCGGCACAAATTCGTGATGAGTCGTGTCGTGATCACTTAGGGCCGTTTTACCAGGCTCGCGTTTTTGAAAATCTACAAGAATGTGAATTTTGTGATCATTTTGAGCATTAGCTATGTAATTGCGTAAAGTCCACCTGGATTTGCAAGAACAAGAACATAAAAAAGGCCCTTAAATCTCGGCTTCATTTAAAAACTGGTTTAATGGTAAACCTACCGGCCGCCCTTGCATTCCTACCTAAAACTAACTGCCAAGATGTAGTACAGAACGCTTAAGCTTAAGTTGTTTTTTCTGAATTTCATTTTGGAATTCAAACTTTCTGCAGTTTTTGCTCAATGTTTTAGGTGTTCTGCACCATCTTTTTTTTTTAAACATTTCCCCATGTCACTTGCACCACTGTGCGCATAGGCCCTTGAGCGTGCCGCATATTTTTTTATTGCTCGGCGAATTCCGAACGGGCGCCACTCCGGGAACCCTCCTCACTCTCAACATGACTCTCTTAATGAGCCCGTAAATTATTTTTTATTATTTCGCATTTAATTTTTTCATTGCTCGAGTTTATTTTTTGTTCTACTCCAGAGCGTGTGTGGTAGCTATTTGATAGGAAATTGATTGTGGGAATGTGATATTTTGAGGGAAGGGTTGGCAGGACCTCCGGGAGAATAGAAATTGATACACCACAAGTAATGCAAAATGTGGCTAGATGAGTTGGAACTAATTTCGAAAGTGCAACTAACTTTCCGCACAATTACTTACGTACATAAATGGCTCCACCCTAGAGAAATTTCAAGAGTCATAATTTACAAATGCAACTTATTGGAAAATTTCACACGCCCGCAGTTCGAAAATCAGGCCTCATCCCCTGGTGGTAGCTTCCCACGCAAATGCTGAAAATATACTAAATACTTGAAGTGGGGGACGGTGGAGCATAGTGATAATTAAACAAAAATTGGAGCACTTAAGCGGCACCAAAGGGGGTCACAGTCCTGAGGGAATTTTTTACAAAAATGATTTCTCTCTTGACCTATTTAAGTCACTTTGTGATCGATCATCGCACGTCCACTTTACAGTTCCTACAATTTCGCGCTAATCAAAATATCAAATGGAAATCATTGCCCAATTTTCTTCATAGAATCTCACGACTCTACCATATAATTTATGCCTTCAATCAAACTGATGACTGGCCGACGACAGCGAAGATTCCTTTGCTGGTAATTTCGCTGTCACGCCTGATAGAACTGCCACATGGTAACCAAGCATCCTGATTACAGTGCGGTTTATTTTAAGTTTAATTAAGCAATGGAAACAGAATATTTTTATACAAAAGAAAAAAAAAAGAAAACCAGAATTCATTTTCTACCCTCCCCACACAGTGGATTCGTTCCATTGCGAATGCAATTCGTTATGCGTTCTTCTGTGCATTAGTTGCGGTTATTAACGTGTCTGCCTCTCGTTTTTATTATCAATTCTCATCTGCTTTTGTTGCTGGCGTGAAATGTGTATGTATGAGAGCGTGTTTGGACAGGCTAATGGGTGTTGAGTGGTTAGGCGCTTAGGTGTGAGGAATATTAGCAACATTATCATTAACATATTTCGAAAAAGTGAGAAGTGTAATAAGCCCGAGGGTGGCTGATGCTGATATGAATGAATTATGAATAAAAGGGTGCAAATTGGAAGGTTGAAAGATGATTGAGGTGAAACATATATACTGATGAAATGTGATCTCTCTATTTCTCTAAATCCTGCAAGTGCTACATCGGGTTTCAAGAATGGTTTTCAATATAAGTTTAAGTTTTAGCATTGCAATGCTCTAAGCTCTTGATTCAAGAATAAGCAATCTTGGATTAAAATACGTTTAGCACTTGATTCAAAAACTTTTCTGCCTGATTTGAGAATGTTTCGAACTATTAAAAGTCTTGGATCAAGAAAAACATGCTCAAAAACACATACTTAAATCAAAAATTTCGCTCTTGGATCTAGAGTTTTCATTTTTATTGCACTTCTGACATCAAACATTCTGGATCCTATTATGAAATTCTCCATTTTTTCCAGCCTTTCTGTTCTTACAGCCTTTCTGTCGCTCAATAATTTTCCCAACACAACACGGATTTCCGAAAAAGCAATCAGTCAACTCTAACTTGCTTGAGTTTACAACTCTTGTCAATATGGTGTTTGTAAAAAAGCAGCAAGCGGATGTGATATGTATATATACAGATTTCAGGAATTCTTTCGACTCCGTTAATCATGACCTCCTTATACTCAAACTCTATCTGCTGGCTTTCCTCCTAAGCTACTTAATTGGATCATGACCAATGAGCGTGATCGGTCTCGAAATCAAATAAATATGTTCCGTTTTATCTACATCCTTTGCTCATGAACTCTTTTTTGGAAACCTCTATCTAAATTACAACAGTTGTTACCATCTCATCCCTTTAAACTCTCCTTTGTTGTATGACATATTTCAATGTGAAATCTTAATTCTTAATGTTCACGAAACAGTTTGACCAGAGAAAACGAAACTATCGTTGAATGTTCGTAAACGGACTTACAAACGAGACAAATCTGCGAGCGTTGGCAAAAGTCTCGACAAACTATCATAAGCGGGCTTCAAAAACGAGTGATATGCGGAAGAAACATCAGAGCAGACAATAGCCGAATAGTTTTTTCCGATTTTGTCTCTCTCAGCAGTGCGTTTTGCAGCAGGCAAAATGACAAAACTTTTCGGTAAATGCGATTTGTTGTTGTTATCAGAAAAGGCCCATAAAAGATATCGCAAAAGGCTCGCAAACGAATCATTTGCGAGCTATCGAATACGAAACTTTCACTGCCACAAACCGAGCGACCAGTGATTCATTTTCGTAACGTTTTCGGAACTGTTTGTGACAGTTTTGCACGTTTTTGTTTCACGTAACTCTCGCTTGCAAGTGTTTGGTCCACTGGGTACTTACGATAAGATTTTTTCAAGCCAAGCTTAAAGAATTTTTCAAAAATTATTATACCATTGCAGATGCTTGTAACGCATAGAAGAAAGCATCTCCCACCACATTAAGTATATATATTCTTGATCAGCATGACGAGCTAAGTGTATTTAACCATGTCCGTCTGTCCGTCCGTCCGTTCGTTTTTATGTTTCTATGCTATCTCCTCTGTCATTTCACCAAAGCAGTCATAAGAACGATCGGTCGAAAAACTAGTCTTAGAAAAACTTTTTTCTTTTCAATGGATTCGCATTTAACTGCTTTTCATGATTTCACTGAGTTTGGTCTTTTAGTGTATGGAATTTATATTTCTTTTATTCATGCTAAGGCTCATTCAATTTTATTAAAAACAGCTTAATTAGTTCCTCGTTGATGCATGTGCAGCATCTTATCAAAAAGTTGTTCATTACTGCTTGGAAAGCTGAGACAGGAATAGCTGCAATTGTTGCTCGAATGGATTGCTTTAGTTCATTCAAATTTTTCGGTTTTGTTTTGTAGACTTTCTTTTTGCAATAACCCGAGAAGAAAGACTCAGGTTCAGTAAGATCAGGCGACCTGGTTGGCCAACGGAATTTGGAGTTTCTGGATATCAGCTTATTGGGAAATTTTCGTCGCAATTCTTTCATAACAGGCTGGGCTATGTGAGTAGTTGCACCATCTTCCTGCAACCACACAGAGTTGAAAGGAATTCTCTTTCGGCGTAATTCTGGATAGAAAAACTCTCTCATCATGCTCAAGTAACGGTCTCCAGTAACAGTATCTGTGGGTTGAAGGCACTCCATATTCGACAATTTTGTTTGCTTATGTTGAAAAAAGACAGTTGAACATGCTTTCGTCCTCTTCCACCATTTGAAGCATCTTCTGGCAAAATTGTTGTTGGCCATTTGAATTTTATATGGGAATAAGTTCAAATCATTTTGAATAATTGACTGCAATGACTGTCTGCTTAAACCCATTTGAGCAGATAAGTTCCTTGTCGAAACTCTTGGATTGATTTGTATGGCAGCAGCTTCTGCAGCGATTGTTTCCTCCATCTGAACTGTTGGGTTTCGATGGTAAAGTCTTCTTTCGACTTTTCCACGCTCGGCAAAATTGTTAACAAGTCTCATTATGGTCCATCTGCTGGGAGAATCACCGCCAAACGTGCAGCAATACTCTCTTTGAACCAAAACTACGGACTCAAGGGCGTGATAGCGGCGTACAATCCAAAATTCTTGTTTCAGTGTTCCAGTTATCCGTTTTCCCCAAATTTAAAGATCAATCTACAAAATAAAAATAAATTAAGATACCACCCTTGAAAGTATGGTCCGAAAAGTAGTCTTAGTTAGAACAACTTTTGTTTTTAATGGAAATGTCCTTACAATTAGATGTATTAATTATATCCGTACCAGAGGTACACAGAAAATATTAAGTTGGTGCCAAAGTATGTAATATCCAGAAGGAAGCGTCTGCGTCCCTATAAAGTATATATATTCTTATTCAGCATCAAAAGCCGAGTCGATATAGCCACGTATGTCCGTATGAACAAACAGGTCTAAGCGATGGTAAGAGATAAAGGTTCGACGAGTATGGGAAAAAACTTCTTATACTTGCAGGCAGGTCAAGTTTATTTTCAATTTTGGCCACGCCTCCTCCCGCCCCCACAAATTTGAAAAAACTTCTTATCTCCCACAGTTTTATCAAAATCTATTGATTATAGCTTATAGCTGCCATAGGAACGATCGGTCGAAAAAAAGTTATAGTGAGTAAGAAGTTTTGTATTCAATGGTTGCGTCTTTAAACTGGCCAGACATAAGTACCATCTGCTTCAGCACAATTTGGCAGACTTTAAGAAAAATCGGATGAATATATTGATTAGCTGTCAAATAAAAAACTGGTCACCTAAGAGGCGCCAGCATTGGAAATAATTCAGCTAGCATTGTTCAAAGCGAAAATGAAATTATTGTATAATATCATTAAATACGTTATGTAAGGGTAGACAAACTTACTGAATTTTTTGTTTTTTGTTTCCTCTATTGAAAGCCAATTTCTACAACAAAAAGACAAATTGGGTTTGTCCTTAAGTTTTTTGACTGTTGCCTTGTGTTACCAATACATGGTCTGCTCTCCATTAAATTTCACAGCAATTAGCTCATGGATAATGCTTCTTATTTCCCGTTTATTTATCCATTGTCAAATATATAAAAACTGGAAAGATAACAACAGAAATTTTCATTCAAATGTGTGGTAATTTGTAAAATAATTAAGCTCAACTCCTCCACAATAATTATCTTGCCGCTAAGCTGTGTTAATTATACAGATCTCAGATGGGTAAGCTCGCCACCTCTTAAAAGCACCTCGTTTCTCATACCACTTATCACCCCAGTTGATGAGTGGACTAAACCACAAAAACCAGAAAGCCAACGGCACTTTTCAGCTTTTGCTTCTGCTTCGTGTGTGGTCTCTGTCTGTCTTTTATTCACTTTGTTTTTGCAGCGTCACGTTTACAAGATGATAAACCCTTAGCCACGAAAAACATACAAACAAGACCCAAATATATCTAAGTACATATATTTTTTTGACCCAAAAAAAAAAAAAACGAAAAAGCTGAAAACTTTTCAACGAGTGTCGCCTACAACACCCAATGCAACTCAGCTAATCTCTCTCTCTTTCCTCCTCCTGCTCGAGAGCAGCTGGCCAAAAAGTCAATACCGAGTAGCAGCGCTCCAAACGATGCTCTTCACTCGGTCAGAGTCATAAATTACGCCATCCCGGGGGTGCTATTGTGAAGAAGCAAAAAAAATTGTTGTGTGCGTCTGTTCGCACTGTTTGTTTGTTGCCCCCGAGGTGTTCCCTCCATGCTGGCTAACTGGTCCTGTCAAAAATTCAACATAAATTTTACCTTCTAAACCCAAACAGGAAGTTGGGCTGTTTACTTAAGCACACACACACATACAGAATTGTCAAAAAAGGGGCCACCCATGATGCAAATCCCAAAAACTAGAAACCACAACGCACATTAGCAGAAGCTGACCCAAACATTCAAAACCGCAACAAAACTCCCAACCTAACTAGGGCACTCGGCACCTGCCCACGCTTTATGACTTACCATAAATTTTATGGCAGCGCCTAGACAAGACCAAGACCAAAAGAGCAGACCAGGTTCAGGTGATAAAAATTTCATTTCGTTCAGCAAAAAGCCAAAGAAATTGAAAGAAAACTTCAGGGACTGACTGATGTTTTAGGGGAGTTGGGTGTTGGATGGGAGTGGAGTGGCACGCAATCTTTTTTGTGTTGCTGTTTAATAATCACCTTAACGTTTCCAGATAATCACATTAAATTTAAGACTTTCGCTTTGATTTTTATGAGTCCATATAATTCTGACTCCTGGCTCACAGACGCACACACAAACACACTCAAGGCTCTTAAGTGGGTTTGGTCCCTGACTAACATGATAGCTACTTAAGGTATCAGAGATTAATTACACATTAGTGTTAGATTAATTAAGTTGTTGAAGTGCCTTGACCTTAATGGCTTCCAAGAGGGTTGCTTTTAATATTTCTTGATAAACTAAAGGCTTGGGATAATCTTGACTAACTATTTGGTTTAAGGAGCTTCAGAAGAATTCACTCTAAGAGAAATAGAACGAAAATACCCAATAATTTCCAGAAAGCGCTCCCAGAACAGAAAGAAAAACGGATTAATAGGCTTTGTTAGGCTCCAAAGGTCTGGGTCCACCAATGTTCTGAGTGTACAAAAATACCAAACTTTTAAAAAAGGTTTATTAAACATAAAAGGCAACCCTCTTAGCTATGTATTTTTTAAGGTTTGTCATACTTAAAAAATCAAACATAATTTATGCATCATGCATCCTTGCATCTTCCCTTTTACCCTTCTTTTTTTTTGCACACAAATTTATGGTCTGACCATTATCGATGAAGCAACGCAATGTGCGGAGGTGATAATGTAAAAGAAAATACACACACAAAAAGGTGCTAGAGGCCAACTCAGACAACCAGCCAGGCTGTGGGCACAGGCAAATAAATTGCAGCTGCTCGACTCGGGCGATGAAATACTTGTACAAATAGAAATACTTGGCAGCTACCGTGAATGTTGCTTGGTTTGCTTGGATGAAGTTGCACCAGCACTTCACATGTCCTGGTCTTGGCTTGTTTGTCTTTCACTCTGAAATGCTGTGAACGAAGTGAAGTTGTTTGGCCAGACAACGTCTTGGCAAGCCAAGCACGAATCATGACCATTTGGATGAATTCTTTTTTTTCTCATTTTCGAAAATTACCTTAACTTTGCCAGGATTGGTAGTTAGGTCTGCTCTTGACCTTTTAGGGCAAACCACAAGACGAGACGAGAGCTGAGATGAGAGTTGCGATTTAATCATTTTGCACAACATATAATTTTGTGCAGGGCAACAAAAAAAAAAACCAAATTGAATTTGCTGCCGCCTGCGGCAACAGATGAAGAGTTATGCGATAGGCTCAACCCCCAAAGTTCAGTCAAAATTCAATACCCACCAAATGTCATTATCAGTCTCTTTCGTACATAAAGACAAACTACATGTATGTAGATGTATGGATAATAATAAAAACGTCGTCTGGTCTCTCCTCCTCCAGCGGTCTGTGGGTTTTAAGGCACAACATATTCATGTGTCAAAAGACAATTTGAGATTTATGGTCTGCAAATTCTGTGTCCCCCGCCGAACAAAATGACGCAAGTATAAAATAGCCCAAATGGAAATTAGTTTTGTCTGTAGCAAAAATTGTATACCCTTGCTAAATCTATTTTAGAAAAAAATTTGGATATTTGGCAAGAAATTGTTACTGAAGGTCTATAACTTGACACTGACTTTATTGAACATTGGCTTTAACCATGTCTAATTCATGTCTTAAAATGAATATGACAAAACTGGGAGATTTCAAATATTTTTTGAATTTTCCTGAGTTTTTATAGTAAAAAGTAAAGTAAAATGGCTTGTCAAGTTGACACAGCCCCAAAGAGCCAAAGCCGAGCTTCTCTTAATCTCATGGCTTGTGCGCTTCCAATTTTAGCACAAGAGAAAGGGACCTCCAGTTTAACGCCGAATCCGAACGGCAGTTTCAGAAGCTTTTCATGGCTAATTACTACAAAGCTGGCGCCAACAGCAGAGAGGGGTGACCGGGTGTAAAGTTTATTCAAAGAAAACACTTTTCATTAGATGTTTCGAGGCGGTATCGAACCCACGACCTCTTGCACAGCGGTCGCGCACACTAGCTGCTGAGCCACCAATCATCCCGAGTTTTTATAGTAAAAAAAAATGGTCAAAAGTTAAAAAATTTGTTCTCATTTCTTTAACTTTGACACTGAATATTTTTTTAAGTATTGATTATATTAACAAAGTGTGTTTGAACAATCTTTATCGATATTTACTTTTGTACGGCTTTTTAAATTCGATGACGATTTATCAAGTTATGACACTTCCCCTCATTGCACCTATAAAAAAGCTAACATTTTTAAATCAAAAACAATAAAATAAATTATCGAGTATTGCTGAATCAGCTGTAAAGACAACTATTTCACTTTTTGGGAGTTGATAATGAAAATAAGTTATGCAAGCCCTAACCACTTTTAATTCGAACACCATTCATTTTTTACATAGTGCTACTTTTATTGGTAATTTTTTCTAAGTTAACGGTAGCTGCACCAACTTGCTTATAGTTATATAAAAGGTTGATTAATTAGCTTTCGTTTCATATATAATATGTAACATAAATTATTTCAAAACGTTTTAAAAATTCAAATTATATGAGACCACTCCATAGCTGTACGATATTCTACCGACCATTTTTAACTCGTACAACTGTTTTTATATAACAAAATAAACTGGAAAAATATAGCTGTAAGCCAACACACTGAAGTACAGTTATGTGGAATACCGAGAAGTGAAATAACCAAAAAACAGTTTGTGAAGAAATTCGGCGGCTAATTACTGATAAGTTCAATTCAGGCAAGAGCAGTGGGCTGGAACATTGCTATCTCGTGTGCATAGGAAAAATCTAAGAGCAGCGCTGCTCCAACACAATATAAGCAGAACAAGCGCCGCTGCGTTGCGTGCTCTCCTGCACAGCGACGCAGTTGTTGCTACTGAAATTGAGAGCAATTTTTGCGCTGCTCTCACACACACCAAGGCAAAAATGTAAATGTATTTTTTGCCTGCCTCTGGGCTAGACCAATAGGGATTTCCATATCAAACGATGTTAACCTTCCAAGATCAACAGTACAAAGTATAGAAAAAAACTTTAAAAAGAATGGCAATAAACACAATAATATTGCACAATGAGGTCGAGTTTCAAAAATCACTCTGCGCGATAAAAGGGCTTTGTCTGCTATAATAAAAAAAAGTCGAAGAAGCACAGTTCGAGAAATTGCATCATGTTGGTCCAATAGTATTGGCAAAAACGTCAATCGTGAATGGATGCGCCAGCAAATGAAAACTATAGATTATAGTTTCTACAAAGTAGGTTCAGGCCACTAATGTTGCAGTACGTAGTCATATAACATATGTGTGTTTTTTTAGGCCAAGGAAAAGAACATGCTTACGTTTGCTATGGGCAAAACAAAGATGGAACTGGGTAAAAAGACAGTGGAACACGATCATATTTAGCCATGAATCTAAATTTGATTTGTGTGTCGGAGATGATAGAAAACGAGTAATAGGAAAGAAATCGGAGACATTCAATAGAGACTGTCTGAAGCGCAAAGTAAAGTTTCCAGCTAGTGTAATGGTATGGGGATGTATGTCGGCAAAAGGTGTAGATGGAACAGTTAATGCTGAATAATACGTCAATATTCTACAAAATCATATTATACCTGTAGCACCAAAGCAAGCCGATTTTGGCGAATATATCTTTCAGCAGGACAGTGCAACATCACATACCGCTAAAAAGACCAAGACTTGGCTTCAACAAAATCAAATTGACTTTCTCGATTGGCCATCATCAAGCCCTAACCTGAACCCAATGGAAAGTCTCTGGACATTAATGAAAAGAAAGCTCAGAAATGAGCCACAGCGCACTGTAAGCGACTTAAAGTCCAAAATTGAGGAAATTTGGAACTCGATTAACTCTGAAGAGTGTCAAAACTTAGAAAATTCAATGAAAAATCGATTAGAAGCAGTAATACAAAATAAGGGAGACGCTATTCAGTTTTAAAAAGGAATATAAGCTGCTGTGCGAACTAAAAATGGTCGGCATAAATTCAGTCATCAATGAAGGGTTCTCATAAAATTTAAGTTTAAGTATTACTTCCCCAATTTTTTTTAATTGTTATATATATGAAATAAAAGATAATTAAACAACCGTTCAGAAAAATATAATCATGTTGGTAAAGCTACCACTATGCTAAGAAAATTGACTTCTGAAAGAAGCAATAAGCAGAAAATGCATGGTGTACGAATTAAATGTGGTTAGGGCTTGTAGTTGACAGGCTGCCATATTTTTGTATGCACAGTTATCTGGCAGTCTGTTCAGACACACTGGCAGGTTGCCATATTTTTAGATGCCAGTGAAGTGCCTGTTGACTGGTGCCATATATGGTCAATGAAATCTGTTAATATTCTCATATATTTTACTCAGTCTGAAGAGACTGTCAGATAACTGGCATACAAAAATCTGGCAGCCAACCAGTGCGTCTGAACGCACCCTTAGTAAAATACATGGGCATATTGACAGATTTTAATAGAAATTGAATTGCCATCTTATTCCTGAACATCCTAATGTGTATCCATCAATGGCTTCATGTTCTCTCATCTCTTTAAGATCCTCATTTGTGAGTGACTCTCTGTCCAAGTGCATGAACTGTTTAACATCATTGATCGTGTAATTTACCAATCCTGCACTAGTAGACAATCTGATCCCGAACAGAAGAGAAGTCATCAATCTGTGAAGATGAAAGGAACTTTACGCATTCAGGCCATTATTTCTTACAGAACTTGTTAAATGATTCTGAAATAAATTCTTTCCACGTTAATCTTTACAGCATCTTTTATGCTGAATTTCTTCCAAATGTCAGTCATAATGGCAGTAGAATTTAAAAGTAAGCGAAATATTTTCTGCAAATAATGAGCCTTAAACGTTGAAATGGCACCTTGATTTACTTTGGGATTCATTTTTCTTGAGTAAATATCCCTTCACCTTCGGACGAAAGCATTTGTGAAAGCATTCATCAAAAATTATTTGTCATCTATAAAAACGATAAGCAAAAATTCCATTTTTGCCATGATGCAAGATCTATCACGGATAATACCTAGAACGCGTGTACCCAACATTTGATATGGATTATAGTAGAGCTAACTTGTGATCAGAGCTCGCCAAAAACTCTCAACACTTTCAACATGTCGGCAAAAGCAGTTTCGTTACGGACACAACAAAAATAGGGAGCGAAAGACAGTTTCTGTTCTGTTTTTGCTTAATTCTGGCGCGTTTAGAGCAAAGACGGTTTTGTTTTGTTCCTGTTTCGCTCCTGTCTTTCACTGACGCTTTTACCGAGAGCATTAATCCTTTTGAAAATTCGCATTAAACAACAGTGTGTCCACATTTATTCAAAAAAACATAGCATCTACATTTTTCTAAACTTGCTTGTATTCCAACACTCTTCCGTTTTTGGCTGTTTTTGGTTTTTTTTTTAAATTTATCTGGCGGCCGTTAAGCGAGGTACAAACGGCCTAAATATTGTGTGACCTTTAAGTAAAAATGCCGTTAAGCGAGGTTTAGGTATATACGGTACTACGGTCAACTGGCACTGCTTTGACAGATGCTCACACATGTATGGCAGCAGCTGGCACATAATAATATGACAACCCTCCCGAGGGTCTGAGCGCCTCTTAAGACTGCTGTTCAAAAGCATTCAGATTTTAAACAGCTCAAAAGGTTGTCTAATCATGTAAATTTCTACCCAAAACTTATTTTCATCCGTTCTGGAAACCCACCTTAGCCAAAAATATATTTTATTGGTTCAGTTTTGGTACGACTTAAACTTAATTGATATTAAATACACGGAACATCTTCAAGGACTATTCGTACTTCTCGCCTTTCTCCAATTGCAAAATGTCTGCTGATGGTAGGACCGGGAAGCCCTTGAAACAGTACCGTACACATAAACCAAGCTATGAGTGTAATGTTTAAAAATCTTGCTTCTAAGTACCTTTATATACAAGTAAGAAGAAATATATATACTTTATAGGGTCGGGGAAGCTTTTATTTCTGCCTGTTACTCTGTGTACCTTTGGTACAGAGTATAAAAATGAATAAGATATTGTCCCTGAAGTATCTAAAGATTTTCGTATAATCGATTGGACTTTGCCGGCAACTAGATTATAGAAAAGGAATCCCTTACGCATTAAATCCAGTTTGCCTTGAGCAGTAAGTTTCAAGTAAGTCAGCAAGTTTATTAAGTAACCGGACATTTTGGAGACAGTTCACCTAAATTTAATTGGGTAAAAAACTGCCTAAGCAAGACTTAGATACGAAAATCTCTAGAGATTTCTGGGACATCCCCGATAAATTAGATAAGATAATAAAATAGTTTCTTGCAATTTTAATGGATTATACATAAAACCATAGAAATCCAGTCTGAAAATGAACGCAAAACGAAGAACTCACTACATTTGTCTTTTAGCTGTTAACAAATTTCGCAAATTTTGCGTGTATTAAGCGATTACTAAGCTAATATTAAACGAATATTTTGCGAATATTTGGCGAACATTTAGCGAGTACTTAGGGAACATTTTGCGAATATTAAACGAATCTTAAACTCGATTTTTGTTTGCAAAAGTTTTACTCAGAAAACGTTTGCTAGTTAAAAAGACTTATAAAAGTTGCAGAGAAAGACATTTTAAAAATGTTCTTGAAGTTATGTACCGACACCCTCCATAAGAGTACGAAAATTTCAATTTTATTCCTAAATATCATCAAAACAAGTCGACCCTTGTCATTTAGGGTATTAAAAATATGTTAAGAAAGCATAAAATGATATCACAACTACCCACTAGCAAAAATCTTTTTCCCTCGTTCTGTGTCTGTGTCAGTTCAGCTATTTGGTTTGCATAAATTAGGGATCTAGACGGGTTTGCTGAAAGCCGGGTTAGCAATATTTGGGGCGCAAAAAAAAAAAAAATTGTGCAAAAAAGGGAAAAGTTTTGGTTTATGCGTCTGCTAGGGTATTTTTTAGGGTTGTAATTGAAATTAAATAGATGTCGTGCCATGAATTCAAATCGGTTTTGGGGCTGGGGTTTTGGGGCCAAGAATGAATAAGTAAAGGGAACTTAAAGAGTTAAAGAAAGTCTGTGGGAAAATCAATATTTGTGCTTTAGATTGCTGTTGCAATCAGGCAAATAAATTGGCCTTTTATTGTCTCTAATTGGCATTTGTATACCATTTGTAATGTAGTCTTAAAGAAATAACTTTAAGAAATTCTGTCATCTTTTGATTTAATGAGGTTACCTCCAAACATGATGGCCGCCCATTAACCCTTTTTGCCTGTCAACTGCTTTATCTTTCCTACCTAAGTTCATTATGCGACAGTTTTTCATATTTTTCCTCTCTACTTTTACCTTCTCTCCCTTCTGACTAATTACATTTTCAAAGTGCAAACGAAGCGTGCGAGTATAATGCGAGTAAGGCAGAATGGATGGAGTCCCCCACTAATTAGTACGATGTGTATACACTCCTATGAATAGCCGACGCATATAAGTGGCATAAATTAAAATAAAATGTTCAAGTATAAAATGTAACTGCAACGTCGACTGCGATAAAAATCTAAAATAAACACTGGCGTTCAGCGTTTTGCGTTTTCTGTGCCCAGTCCTTCTGTGGAACGGGGCATGCAACACATATGTTGGTTGCAACTACATCAACATTAATTAAGCATGAACATTTAACCTGCCCACCAACTAAAGACACGCCCCCACGCACACGTTCGCGTGTCTTTCGGACAGCCAAGCCGCGCCGGGTCGAGCTGTCGTGCAGTCCCGTGCACGGGGTCCCTTTTTATAATTTGATTGATTTATTGTATGGTTCAAGCCAGAGTTGCAGCAAGTGCAGCTGTACACAATAGCTGCCTTCAATATTGTGTGCAGAGCTAATTTAATTAAAAATGCCTACAGAGCTGTCAAAACTATCTGATAAGCAAATAGGTTAGACAGGTGCTAGAGGGACACCAGCAGAAGGAAAAGTCTGCCTGCTATCATTTGAGGTCTTTGTTCAAACTTTTTTGGGGTTGATCCAAATCGATCATTGTTTGACACTTGGTGGGTTAAGCGTAAATGTTATTTTTGGGTCTTATTGAAAGCTACTATCTTCTTGACTTCCTTTTACTAAAATAGTGTGCAGACAGTAGGCGATCAATTGTTAAAATGAAGGACTGAAAATGAAATTTTTCCACTGTCTAAATAAGGGATCTAGCATGGAACCTTCCTCTCTCAACGAAATTCGCATTTTTATTTATAAAAGATTCTTAGAAAGCTTTAAGAACATCTTTTTAATTTTGATAGTCGGGTGTTGTGTATTGCTAGAATAAATTTGCACATTAAACGCAAACTTGGGCTGATTTAGAAAAACTTGATATGATTTGGTGCTACCTGAAGCCTCTAGTTTCACAATTTATTGGTCCCGTTCATAGCTAAAAGTTAAATTTAGTTACACTGTGTACTTTTTAGTTGGTTATCCAATCGACTTAGACACTGGAAGATTTTCTTTTTATATGTCTCGAGAGAAGCTTGAATTTTAGAGCGAAGCTCTTTTACCGACGGTCTTCTGGGGGGCAAATCTAGAAAACGATTGTCTTTGCGACAGATTTCTTTCGCTACGCTTTTGACTTTGCTTTGGTCTTTTCAAGACAGACATAGCAGCAGGTGGGTTGGTGGTAGTGGATTAGCGATGTCCAAAACAGTGACCGCAACAGTGACCGAAACAGTGACCTAAACAGTGACCGAAACAGTGAACGAAACAGTGACCGAATCAATGACCGAAACATTGACCATAGCACTGACCGAAACTGTGACCAAAACAGTGACCGAAACAGTGACCTAAAAAGTGACTTATGTACCGGAACAGTGACATAAACAGTGACCGAAACTTTAAGCAAAACAGTGACTGAAACAGTGACCGAAACAGTGACCGAAACAGTAACCGACACAGTGACCAAAACAGAGACTGATACAGTGACAAAAAAATGAGAAAACAGTGACCAAAACAGTGACTTATATAGTGACCAAAACAGTGACCTAAAAAGTGACCAATACAGTGACCGAAACAGTGACCAAAACATTGACCAATACAGTGACCAAAACAGCGACCAAAATAGAGACTGAAACAGCGACAAAACAGTGAGAAAACAGTGACCGAAACAGTGACATATAGTTACCAAAACAGTGACCTAAAGAGTTACGAATACAGTGACCGAACCATTGACCAAATCAGTGACCAAAACCGTGACCAAAACAGTGACCGAATCACTGCTTTTTCAAAATTAAGACCATCCGCATGTAACCAAAAAATAAATTTTAGTTCGTCCGGATGTAATGATACAAAAACAAACCTATTCTTTATTCTTTTGCGAGTATTGAAATTTCAAATCAAGTTATCCCTCTTAGCCCACTCTTTTTTAAATTTTTTTACAGAAAGCTAGCTATGAGACTGCTAGCAGCAGTTGGTAGCAAAATCGCGAGATATTTGTGGTTCAGATTTTGATGCAAAAATAGATAAATGGGATAATTTATCCATAAACTTTACTGACAACTAGCTAATTTTTTGTGAATTTTCAAGACTCCTTAGCTTCTTCCGTGTCAAGTCGCGCTCTTTCTCCTTTACTTTCTAATTCACGAATGACGTTAAAACCTAAATACAAAACTAATAAGACGTTTGTACGCAAGAGCATCACTAAATTTATGTTTTCACGAATTTTCTTCAGATTCGAAGCATCTGTTCTTATGTTTACGTATGTATGTTAGCATTGTCTTTGATCAGTGCTTCAAAATTTCGGTTGGTAGGCCGCACCCCTTTCCCTTGTCGGTCTAGACCAGCGACGTTTCTCCATAGCCTCCAGGGGCCTAACGCAATCAGCTATTTACACGCACACGAGCCGACCGCATGCCGAAAACGGGCATATGAGCGTAGGCAGAGCTCTCTTTGCCTTCATTCGCTGCCCAGCCGTCGTTGAGGGCAGTTCAAAGCTGGGCTGTGTCGCTTTGATATCGAAGATAGTGAAGGAGAAAAGAGAGTGCTGTCATTTTTCTTTCCTCTCTCCATTTGGCTGGGTTTGATATTGACTGAATGATTGCCCCGTCGCTCTTCTCTGACAGCGATTTGGTTGGATCTTATAACTTTATATTTGTCTTTGGGGCTGCTAGGCGTGCTATGGGAGTGCTGGAAGCGTAAATCCACATATTCGGGGGTGTCCTGGAAATCTTCAGAGATTTTGACCTCGGTTGGCTTGCAAATCGCTCGAATAATCCGTCGGTGTCCCAGAACTTCGAAAGATTTCGTTCTCTTTTTCGAAAGTCTAGTTAAAAGTTAAAAGGTGTGTATATAAGATTATGGTCCAACTACAAAAACAGTGCTAAATTGCGTAGGTTCATAAAGTCGGTTTATGTATTGGCTTTAGTCGTTTTGCCAACAAAATACTCCTACCAAAATACGAGAGGTTTGAAACCAACCGAAAGAGATTTCTAGAACACCGAGAATTGGTTTTGAGTTGGAATTTCGTTGAAAGAGATTTCTGGGACACCTCCGACTATTTTGGGAAGTAGTTAATATTTTCCTAATAAATTCCCAAGTATAGTTCCAGGAGAAAATTTCGGGGATTACCAGAAAGGGAAGCTTAGTAAGAGTAAAAAATGGCTTGACACAGCCCCAAAGCCGAGCCTCTCTCAATCTCTTGGCTTGTGCGCTTCTAATTTTTGGCACAAGAGAAAGGGACCTACAGTTTAACGCCGAATCCGAACGGCAGTTTGAGAAGCTTTTCATGGCTAAATACTACAAAGCTGGCACCAACAGCAGAGAGGGGTGACCGGGTGTAAAGTTTATTCGAAGAAAAAACTTTTCATTAGATGCTCCGAGGCGGGATCGAACCCATGACCTCTTGCACAGCGGTTGCGCACACTAACCGCTGACCCACCCGGCCACAAGAATGGGAAACTTATCCGGATAAAAATCTTACAACTTGAAAACACAGCGACGTGAATGCCTATGTGCTGCTGCTGCCTGAATTCAAAAATGTATATAATCATATTGACAAAGGTCATAGCAGAATTAGTTATTTAGCTTTCATCAAACCTTAACTCCTTGAACGTTTTGAACAGTGAAAATGCTTTTGAAGGCAAAGAAATTTCGTTTTCGAGATACCCAAATGTACCGTTTTTTGGGATGCCCACCTATCCGGAACTAGAACTAGTTTGGTTCAGTGCTTCATGGAGTTTTTGAGCCAGCGACAACAATATGGCTTTTGAATGAAACCAAACAGCGATCTCGGTTCGGTTCCAAAGAAAAAAAACTACATGAAATTGTAGTTTTACTACACGTTTGACAGGGATTTTCCACACACTACGTTTATGTAGCTTTTCTACATGCCACGTTTACTTTTCACATTTCTACATGCGGCATGTATCTTTTCTATACGCCATGTTTAGGGCCCAGTCTATATAAAAAATAAAAACTGTTCACACAAGGGAGAGTTGGGAGGAATGGGAACAAAAGGGGACAAAGAGGCAAGGTCTTCCTTCTGGAAAACGTACAACTTATTTTTTTTTTCACTTAACTTTTCTGGGATTCGAACTCACAACTTATTGACCTTGTCTAGGGAATTGAGACACAATTGCCGGAATTTTATTTTGATTTTGAGCAACAATTTTTGTTAAAAATTTCTAAACGAAAATGTAAAAAACCTAAATTTTTGTGTGGAGCTTATATTGCAGTATGAAAAATGCAGAAGTTATTTGAAAATAAGCTAAGTTTTTCTCAAGTCGTGCACCATTTACCTTTGTCCACGCAGCATTTACCTTTTCAGCATGTTTCGTTTACTTTTTATTTTATTTCTACATTTAGCATGAATGTTTTCTACACCTTTAACTTTCTGTTTTCTACATTTAGCGTGTGAAATTTAGCATGGCGAACTATGTTTCGTTTCGGATTGCCGTTTTTACGCGCGGCGTGTAGCTTTTTTAGTTTTCTCTGTGTAGCTATTAGTCGAAAAATTAGTTAGAAAAATACGACCAACTGAAGAAAGTTCAGAGTTCTGAAAATACAATTTGCAACTTCCAAGGAAAGAATGAAGGAATTATATGAAGAATGGCAGGAATTGCAAAAGGTGGACCAAATCTGGTGCTATTAGTTTGTCCCTTTTTGCATTTGATTGAGTATTTAGTCGTAGGCTCATAGGGACATTGAGTGTCTTTCGCTATTCAAGGATGTCAACTATTCAACATAACTTAACAAAAACTTTAAAAATGTTTCTTATTCCCTCAGCTGTTGAGTTATTTTCGATTTATCCATGAAACAATTCACCGCCATTTCTTTCTTTTACTTCAAACAATTTAACATAGTCTCACATACACCAAATTTATTTGCTCCAAGCTGAAAAAAAAAAACCAAATTGACAATCACTTTGTATGCCATCTGCCCTGACCCTGTGCGGGCTCAAGCTGTTTTCTTTTTGTTTGGGAGGAGTCTTAGCCATTTAACTCCTTCAATATGTCACTAAAGTGTCTTGCCTGGACAGATATTGGGATGTGTCTCTTACCAAAATCAATTTTTTTGTGTAGTGCCCCGCCAAGGAAAAGAAAACTGTTTATCCCGGGTGATTGATTATGCCGGCGCAGGCAGTGACTAAGCGCAAAGTTTTGCCTGCAAACGTATCATTAATTTCAGTATCCTAAATGTTTTCCCTTTTTCTTCTCTCCTCCCTTGCAGGCGTCTCAGCGGAGCTCTACTATGTGCGCGAGGGCGCCATCAATGATTATGCCTTAAATTTTGCAGTACCGGTGCCGGCGAATATAAGCGATGTGACCTTCACCTGGCAATCGCTGGTGGATCATCCGCTGCCCTATAGTATAAACATAGCCACTTCGGATACGGATGTGTTACCCAGACCCTTGCTAAACATATCACGCATTGGTGATGTGCCACTGGAGCCACAGACCTGGGGTATAGCTTTGAAATGCTCGGGTACCCGTAATGCGGAGGTTACGGTGACCATCAATGTGGAGGTTATACTGGATAGAGCTACCAATAATAATACAAATTTGATCTTTAAACGTAAGAAGATTTGCCTCAAGGAAGAGCAGGACAGTGCACATGAGGAATACGACGATGATGATGTGGTGCATCCGCCTTTGAGTGGTCATGAGGATGTGCACTATGTGGATCACAATGAAGAGCATCATGGGGTGGTGGCGAACGGTCATTTGGCTCCAAATGCTGAACGGGATAAGGAAAAGCCACATACTGTGATGACTGACCCGCCCGTAACTGTGGGCAGAGGTGGTAATTCGGGTAGAGATTATGATCCCATGTTGAGAGAGAATCTAGTGCCTCCGGCCAGTGGCCTGATCACTCTTATTGTGGGTGGTATACTGGCCTTGGTTTTGGTCTCCACACTCATACTGATCGCCTATTGTGCCAAGGGTCCCTCCAAGCGGCATCCCTCGAATGGTGTACACTTGATTAAGACCTCCAGCTTTCAGCGCCTACCCACCATTTCATCGACTGCCCACAACTCGATCTATGTCTGCCCCTCGACCATTACACCCACCTATGCCACACTGACGCGGCCCTTTCGCGAATATGAGCATGAGCCTGAGGAGTTCAACCGCCGTCTCCAAGAGTTGACAGTCCAGAAATGTCGTGTGCGACTCTCCTGTCTTGTCCAGGAAGGCAACTTTGGGCGCATCTATCGCGGCACTTATAACGACTGTCAGGAGGTATTGGTTAAGACAGTGGCGCAACATGCAAGCCAATTGCAAGTGAATCTCTTGCTGCAGGAGTCCATGATGCTGTATGAGGCCACGCATCCGAATGTGATGTCAGTTTTGGGTATTTCTATTGAGGATTATGCCACACCCTTTGTGCTGTATGCGGCCACGGGCAGTGTACGCAATCTGAAGACATTTTTGCAAGATCCCTCTTATGCACGTAGTGTGACCACCATACAGACCGTATTGATGGCTTCCCAGCTGGCCATGGCCATGGAACATTTGCATAATCATGGTGTTATACACAAGGATGTGGCAGCCAGGAACTGTGTGTAAGTACAAGTGCGGGCAGGGTGTTAGTTGAAAGGGTTTTAAGTTTTGTAAATCTACCCACAGAATTGACGATCAGTTGCGCGTTAAGTTGACCGACAGTGCACTCAGTCGCGATCTCTTTGCGGGGGATTACAATTGTCTGGGTGATGGCGAGTACAGACCCATTAAATGGCTCTCCCTGGAAGCTCTGCAGAAATCCCATTACAATGAAGGCAGTGATGTTTGGTCCTTTGGTGTTTTAATGTGGGAGATGTGTACTTTGGGCAAGTTACCCTATGCCGAAATTGATCCCTATGAGATGGAGCATTATCTTAAGGATGGCTATAGACTGGCTCAGCCCTTCAACTGTCCCGATGAGCTGTAAGTAAAGAATCATTTGCTAAACTTAGTTCCGTTTCCTATTTTTCCTTTTCTACTTAAAGCTTTACCATTATGGCTTATTGCTGGGCCTCTATGCCCTCGGAAAGACCTTCGTTCAGTCAGCTACAGATCTGTCTATCGGAGTTCCATACCCAGATAACCAGATATGTTTAACCAGCGGTGCTGCAACATGCCAAGACTTGTAAATACAACAAGAGGCGACGTCGTAAGATTTACCAACAAACCACGTCGGCCACTCTGTTCCCAAAGACATATTTAAAGGCAGATATATAAGATTTATGTGTTGGTTGGTAAGGCCACAAAATAGTTACTTATCTATGTCTAGCATTTAGTATTTTTAGGTTAGTTCAGAACATCATGTGACATTTCAATGCAAGAAAAACTAGAATTAAAATAAACTGCCCTTCCTGTTTCAGTTGGGGTCATACGAAAGGGGTTTAAACGACGGACTTGGAGAAAATAAAATCCGACACAAAACACCGTTCGTGTGACACCATCTCAAAGGTACACCCAGTAAACTAAAGCATTTCATATGCTACATCAAGATATACCAGTTAGGTTAGTTTAGACTAAGACTTTGTCATCAAGTAGCTCTGAAGACCGCGTTACAAGTTCGTCGTATAACAATATATACATACTATACATGCCTACATATATCTATGTGTAAATGTCTTATTGTGTAAGAAACGTAGCCCTACATATTTAACTAATGTTAGATAAAAAGAAAAACCAACGGTGCACTACAAAACAAGAACTCACCCCATAAAATTGAGTTGTTAACCTCTCCCTCAACTTTGTAATATACTTAAAAAACAACAACAACAACAAAAGAAAAACACTGAAAACGATTTCAATAAACGTCCGTGCATAACATTTGAAAACCAAAAACAACAACTGCATTTTGTGTATTGCCTGGAAATGAATCTGGTAAGTAAGTAGAAACAACGCGCTCTAAAAGCAATGTGTTGTTTCCGTTGGCTTTTTGGTAAACCAATCTCTTTGGTTGGCATGTAATGCCAACTGCCTATTTGGAGGAGTAACTAAGGACCACACACACCTGTACGTGTGCGCCTTTTGATGGCTAACGTTGCTGCTCGAACACTACTTAGTTTTCTGGCACGTCATGGTCTCGGGAACGACATGATGTTGCCAGCGTCCTTTTTAATATGCCTGTCACATCGTCAACAAGCTACGCAGGAAGACTAGTTTGTATGTGTGTGTGTGTGATTGGATGAGTGTTGCGGGGTAGAGATGTCTTTAAAAAACGTTGCTCGTTTGGCACGTGCCCCGAGATCCTAAAATGTGAAGCATTTAACTAAAGCCACTACGCAAATCGAAAGCTAATAGAAGTCATGTCATGGTGTATGGTGAGGTACACTTGAAGAAAACGGTGCCAAAATGTACTCATGTTTTTTTAGAGAGAAAAGCAGCTCAACACCCGCCCAACCTACTGAGGAGCCCAGCCTCGGAAACATTTGCGAAAATTGCGGGAATTAAAAATGCAAAAAGACACAACATCTCAGAAGTTCAGGTTAGTAAATCGCCGCAGTTTACATACTTTGGTTTTAGCAAACACAGTTTCAACCGATATCGATAAATTGCTATAGCTGCAAAGGGCTGACCAAAGTTCCAAAAGGTACACATACACTTAGGGGAAAAAACACTGATATTTAAATATTAACACTTTGATTTTACTATTTTCACCATTAATTAAGCATTAAACATAGAATTCGTATAGAGAATTTTATACTTGGATCAAGAATTTTCGTACTCAATAGTTCGATAAGAGTGAAAGTTCTTGATACAAGAACGAAATTCTTGATCTATGTATGAATGGAAGGGGGCAGTGAGGGGTTGGTACCAACCACACCAACCCACCACCACACCCCATTCCATTTTTTGTGAATTTTTGCAAGATATGTACGATATCATATGGAAACGCTCAGAAAAAAATATGTACTATCGAAATGTGTGATCATAGTGAAAATATGCTATTACTCAACAACGTGGAAAATTTTAGAGAAAGGATTTGGGGTGTGAAGCCTTTCTAAAATACAGCTGGTGTAAGAATTGAAGCTGTACGACCCATCCGCAACGTACAATTTTTGGTGAATGGGCTCTTGAAAGTTGGCCGAAGATCCACTTTGTTACCGAAAAATTGTGTTCAGTGACGAAGCTCATTTTTGGCTCAATGGGTACGTAAATAAGCAGAATTGCCGATTTTGAGTGAATATCAGCCAGAAGCATTGCAAGAGCTACCAATGCATCCAGAAAAAGTCACAGTTTGGTGCGCTCTATGGGCTGGTGGGCATCATTGGACCGTACTTTAAAGATGATGCGCATCGTAAACGTAACTTTAAATGGTGAGCCGCTACCTTGAGATGATATCCACCTTTATTGCCCAAAATGCAAGAAACAACAAGAGTGCCACATGCCACACAGCACGCGCAGCAATGGACTTATTGAGAGGCGAGTTCGGTGAACATTTTATTTTTCACGTTCGGGACCGGACAATTGTCCGCCTAGATCGTGCGATTTAACGCCTTTAGACTATTTTTGTGGGGCTATGTTAAAGCTCAAGTCTATACAGACAAGCCCGCTTCAATTGACGCATTGGAAGACAACATTGAAGCATTTATTCGTGAGATACCGGCCGAAATGTTGGAAAGAGAATGCCAAAATTGGACTAAGCGGATGGACCATTTGAGGCGCAGTCACGGTCAACATTTGCATGAAATAATCTTCAAACATTAAATTATATGGACCGTACTATCGATTCAAATAAAGATTTCATGCATTTTTCTGAATTGTATGTGTTTTTTTTTTGAAAAACTTTCCTATAGCTCTTAAAAAATCACCCTTTGTGAACTTTGTCAGCTACCGATTATAATAGAGAGAGGCGAGACAGACTTTCTTGCTTGCTTTAGTCTTAAGACTTACATATCTCTTCGAGTAGATACGTATTTTTACCAAATCTTTTAGCCGGGCCCCGATCCGAGTCCCACAGAGAAGCCGATCAGTTCGGGCTTTAAGGTACCTCGAGTGATAATAAATAAAAATTTTTTTTTTTTTGTATTTCATTTAATTTAAAATTTATTTTGTTATATTTTTTTTATCGGGTTTTTATTATATATAATTTTATTAGGGGTTTATTTATATATTTTTAATTATTTTGTTATTATTTTTATTATATTTATTATATGAATTTTTTTATTTTTTTTTTTATTTTTTTTTTTTTTTATGTGTATTTGTAAAATTTTTTTTTATTTTTTTTTATTTGTCACCTATATATGAACCCAACCCTTTTTTTTATTATCTTTTATTTTTATTTTTATTTTGTTATATTTTTTTTAGTATTTTTATTATTATTTTTTTTATGGATTTTTTTTTGATATAGTTAATATTTAATTTTTATTTATTTTTATATATTTTTTTTATATTTTTTTTTTATTTTTTAAATTTTTTTTTTTTTTTAATTTTATTTGTAAAATTTTTTTATTAATTTTATTTTTTTATTATTTTATGACATCAGACATCTATAGTATAGATCCCATAAAATAAAAATAAAAAAGTTCGTTAGAAAAACTTAGTGTTTTCAATGGAAGCTGCAAGGGTATACAAAACTTCGGCCGAGCCGAAGTTAACTTCCCCTATTTTAGTTCCTTAAGACTTTAATAACTAGCAGCCATTCGTGTTTATCTTAGACCAACAAATAACCAAACGAGTGGCTCTGGTACTGAGTAAAGCAACACTTGAAACAATTAATCACACCTTAGACAGGAGCATAAATTGAACGGCAGTGTGGCATATGTGTGGGAAATTTTCAGGAAGTTTGGTATTTCTACCCCAAAACAAAGAAAAAGCGAAACTCGTCGCCGAAAACAGTTTGAGATGAATAATGACAATTGGCAAAAAGTCAATGGCAAAGTCAAAGTCGCAAAACGGCAAACACGACAAACGGTCGTGGAAAATGATAAATGAATGCAGGTGCCGTGTACCAGAAAAAAGGACTCCAGATGTGTAGGCTAATCGATAGACAAGACACGGAAAAAAAGTTTTAATGAATTTTCAAAAGGCGTGATAATCAAACGGCTGGCCCAGACTTACTTCACTTCAAACGGTAGACAGCGGCACGCCCAAGTAATTCAATAAAACTTTGCGACAAATGAAGCAACCGCCATTCAAGTTTGGAGTTGGCATCCTAGCCGTAACTTCAATCGAATCGGCGGGAGGGAAGCCAATGAAGCGTTGGCTTGCAAATGAAAATGATTTCCTTCCATGTCATTATTGTGTTTTTCTTTTTTTGTAAAGAGTCGCGTCGACTGTTTTCACTTTTCTTACGGCTAAGACGTTGGCTCATTGACAGCCCCTTGCTGAGATAAAAAGGGCAAATGATTCTCTCTTTCACTCTCCCTGCTTGCTCAGCGTTTGTCTGCGTTGTATGCTTTCCGTTTCCGCTTCCTTAGCTTTGCAGTTTGTAGCTGCTGTTCTCCATCTCTCTCTCTTTATCTTTCTCTCTTTGTTGGCGTTTTTTGGCCAACAATTTCAGGAATTTTTCACATAAAAAATAATAAGAAAAGTTGTATGCTAATGTTGTGCTTCGTTCAGCTGCGTGTTTTTTGTGTATCGAAAAGAAAAGAAAAAGAAATTGAAAAACAATTTTTGCATTTGGCATTTTCTCAGCATGGGGAAATTGTGACTTAAGAGAATAAGTAGCTAAAGTTAAATCCGTAGAGCTGATTATAATACATATATAAAGTGGCTTTGTCTGTACAGGAAGTTTTGTTGTTAATCTGGCAGGAGGGGACTATACGAGGAGACTAACAAAAGTTTCGATTAGTTGGTACTGTTTAGTTTGATTCAAATAAATTTCAAAATTTTTAATGATTTCTAAATGGTTTCAAAAACTCCAGAATAAAGATTTTTCTGCGTTGAGCGATGATCTAGAAGAACATTTGTGTTTACAAAGCACCGAAACAAAGGCCGTTCACACAAATTCACACCCACAGCAGACCGAGTTCGATCCCGCGTCGGAACATCTGAGAAACATTTTTTTTTTTGAATAAACTTACACACCCGGTTAGCCTCACTGCTGGTTGGCGCCAGCTTTGTAGTAATAAGCCATGCAAAGCTCCTTAAACTGCCGTTCGGATTCGGCGTTAAACTGTAGGTCCCTTTCTCTTGTGTGAAAATTAAAAGCGCACAAGCCAAGAGATTGAGAGGAGCTCGGCTTTGGCCTTTTGGGGCTGTTTCAAGCCATTTTACATTTTACATTACTGAGTGCCGATTACTGAATATAGAGTACTGAGTAAGGAAAAGTAAAATGGCTTGTCAGGTTGACACAGCCCCAAGGCTTGTCAAGTCAAGAGTACTGAGTACAGAGTACTAAATAGCGAATACTGAGTATCGACAGCTAAGTATCGAGAACGGAGAGAATCGTGTACTGAGTATTGAGTTCTGAGTATCTAGTTCTGAAATTGGTGTATTGAGTATAGAGTACTTACTACCGAGTACTGAGTATTGAGTACTTATTTATTTATTTATTTATTGTGAAGGTTTAACAATGTTCAGTCAAACAGAATATAAAATTACAAAATGTACAATGAGAATCCAGAAATAACGATCTCCGACCCGGTGGGACTAATTTATTGGCTGAAGCCAGTTATGGTTTAACTCACAGCAAAGGTGGTCAGAGTGTACGTTATCTGGAGATTTCTCAGTTAAGAAATGACATTAAGGCGTTTTTTACATTTAAAGTAGAGTAATCGATAGAAAACAGGTGATAGTACTCATTATAAGCAAGACATAGGCAAAGGAGGGGGTCTCCATGAGCATAGTTGGTTAGGCGAGGCGAGAGGTAGATTGGAGTATTGTGGCGAGTTAATCTGGGTGATACTGTCAATTTAATAAGGCTTAAAAGAACCATGGAGTCAATCTCACCCGCCAAGAGCTTGTGGACAAAAATGACTGCATGACAAATTCTCCGGGACTTGAGTGAAGGGAAGGTCTATTAAACGTAGTCTTTGCTCGTATGGAGGTAAATGCCTGTTGGTGTCCCAGTTTAGATCACAAAGGGCAAAAATCAGAAACTGCTTCTGAACCGATTCAATTTGATCTTGGTATGTCAAGAAGATAACACGGTGTGACAGTCAAAGAACTTTGGGATGCCCACATAGTTAGGTTTTAGATATAGTTAAATGTAACATTGTAGCATACCACAAATTTTTCGTGCCTTCAATCTTTTCAATAACGGGTAAAAAACCGTTTTTTCGAGGTTGATATCATCAAAAATCATATGTCTTATGTCCGGTTCTCACTACAGCACATTCTTGCATCTCTGCATCCTTGTGTCGGATGCAACTTTCACGCCATACAAAACTCATAGGGGCTAGTGGTGGCAAACAAGTTGCATCCAATTTGAATGCAACAGCATTCGTGACTTTTCGAGTAGTGACTCGACAGGGTATCGATCATTTTGCCTATCGAACGGGTATCGATTCAAGTAAACCACTACAAAAACAAAAACAGCTGTGACACTTTAAGCGGAAAAAAAAGTCGACATTTCAAACAAACAGGTAAGTTTAATTATTATTTCAATTTAATTGCATGACATGATTAGAAATTTTGTCGCAACAGGAGACAGATTCGCATGGACACCAGAGTCCCAGCTAATATGCTGGAGCTTTGCGAAGAATATATTGGAGGACTCCGCGGACTAGAAAACTCCCACATTTACAAGGAAATGGCGGAAAAAGCAAAGTACGGACCGACTCCTGGGGAGATAAAGACAAAATTGATAACATGGACCCGAAAATACAGGTACGTCAACAAAGGATCTTATAAATGGCTTAACTAAAACTATTTCTCAAAGGTTGGAGCTTGCAAAAATGGACCATCTAGCGGCAGCCCATCCACCCGCAAGCACTTCTGGATCAAGTGTCGTCAATTCTAAGTGTAGCCGAAGTCCATCATATTAAACCACAGTTCACAGGGGAGAATATTAAAAATAAATATGCTTTTTTATACAATAAAATAAATTTTTGCGACTTCTCCCATAGATCGATGGGAGACAACTCGACTGACTTTAACGACGACGGTTGAAAAACAGGACCAATTTCTAGATATCGAGAAGAGGAAGCTGGACTGCCATGGAGCGTATGGTGGAGGAGTCGGTGAGCTTCCACAATCGTGTGATGGCTCACTGGAGAAGAAAGAGGAAAAGGAAGAGAAAATGCCTCAAAAAATAAAAAATAATTATATTTAAAATAAAATGAAAAGAGAAATAGATAAGCTTGAAAATCATTTATTCTTTTAATTTAGTTTAAATATGAAGCTAGCTAATTGTACCAAATAAAATTTAAGAAGTGCGAAAAAAAGTACTGTGTAAAAAAAAAATTCCTGAAAATTAGATTAGATAAAAATAAAAATTTTTTATTCATTTGCATTCTCTACAAAATATTCCGGCAAGTATAAGCGAATTGATTAGCTTTTATTTTTTGGTTTTTTTTTTTTTAAAATTTCACAACCTTGTTGCCAAGAAATGATTTGCATGTTGCGAAGCTTAGATATACATAGCGATAATTTGAGGAGTCTTCTCAATGCTGTTGTCTAATCCGCGGAAGATCCCAAAGTATACAGTGCTATTGCAATTCGTTTCCCAAAGGAATTGCCAATCGGAGGTCTTGTTTCCGCAGACCCTGGAAGATTGCTCCACTTAAAGTTGAGAACGCACTCTTCTCCACCCGTAAACTTTCCTTAAAGAACTCATCCGGGCTTGCGGGAACGCTCCTCCCAAAACGAACAATATTGTGCCTGTTGAAGTTTCAATATTGTGAACTTGAATTATTATTTAATTACTAAGAAGTGCGAAAATTAATTAGCTACTTACAACGTCCAAACGTTACGACGGGTTCTTTCCATTTGCTGATTGTAGCCCGAGATGTCCCTACCAACTCCATCATTTGCAAGAACAATGCCTCGTTCTCCAAGCTGATGAAGATACAACCACTCATTATATAAACCATTTTTGTTACAATTTATTTTTTTCACAATGTCAACAATATCAGTCAGCTGTTTAATGGATGCAAAGAACACAAGAATGCAATAATGGTGCCATTGCGAACACTTATCGCATTTTTTCGATAAATCTATATGTCGATGAACAAAATCACGGCGGTAGAACCTAGCGTTAAACTATGCATCTTATAATCAGATGTAATACGTCTTTGAAAAGAGAAGTTTCACAACGGTATTACGTAATCAATCCTGGAACAAATTGAGGGAGGTACATGAAAAACAAATCTATTTTTTCTGTGGTTTGCACATCACCGTAATTGGAAAGAAAAATTAATCGGTCAAATATGTATGAAACTATTTTATTTTAGTATGCAGTTTCAAATAACAATTAATTTTGCGTCTTCTGCAACTTAGTTTATTAAAATCAAGTTATATTTGATTGAGTTATTTAACTTTTTAGGAAAAATGCCATAAAAGTCTTATAAAACTAGAAGGAAAGTCTGCCAAGCCCGACTCAAATAATACACTCTGTACCCACAAAAGTGTTTGCTCGTAAAAGTTAGATGCTGCAGGAGCAGCTGAAAGCAGCGCTGTTACTGCGCTGCAGCAGAGAAGTTTCTTTTGCTTATATCTTGACTCCATTATCCGATATTTACCAATCCTTCAGTAGAACGATAAAAATCCCGATTATTAAATATGTCCAAAAAGTACGAACCTTCTATCTATAAAACTGCCGGAGATATGACGTTTTTTCTACACTTGGCGGCGGGAGGGCGTGGCAACAAGTTGAAAATAAACTTGATCTGTCTACAAGCATAGGAAGCTTAGTCCCATACATGTCAATCATCTATCTCTAACCATCTCTGAGATCTATTTATTCATATGAACAGACGGACGGACAGACAAACCGACAGACGGATATGGCTATACAGTACTTATCTAAAAAAAAAATTTTTAAAGAAATTACTCTTAGAAACTCAACAATTTTAGGGTCGATAGTGCTATTATGGCGTGACTCATCAACATATGGCGGATATTTTGTTATCCGGAAACGTTAATAACTTTGCTAATTATGGACCGATTTTAGAAATTAGGAACACGTTTATTGGGCTTCAAACCAAATAGATTTCAAAAATGTCACCTAAGTCAAAAAATTGGAAAACAAAATCAAACAAATTTGGTTTACCTAGCAAAAACCAAAGATAAGAAATGAAACCTCTTAAGTCAAATATAGTAACCTAAATTCCTCTCTCTCCAAAACCGGTAACATAATGAATCATTATATGACGTAGTTATGGGCGTATAAGTGAGTGCTTGAGCGAAAAAATGGCTTCTTATACTTATTCAAAATTTCGATGTGCACCGAAAAGTTCTAGTATGCCACAAAAATCTACTGAACTACAACTACAACCTACGCCATGTCCTGTCCCAGAAGTTTTGTTTAAATTTTTTTGTCACACAGTGTAATCATTATAACTTACTGAGCATGATTACTTAGTTTCGAGAAATATGTATCGAGGACTCAATATCAATTACTGAGTATCGACAATTGAATAAAACGCACACGCGCGAGAACTGAGTATCGAGTACTCAGTATCCAACTTTTACTATGGAGTACTGAATATCGAGTATTGAGCATCAATTACTTAGTATCGAGTACTGGGAATCAATAAGTGAGTATCAAGAATTGAACCTACCCCTCTTCCGTTCCTCACATCTCACCCCGGGCCGGACTAAGGTGCCATTTGAACCGTGGTAACTAATAGTCCAGTCTCAAACTGTGATAGTGAAGTACTGAGAATCGATTGCTGAATAGAGTAGTATCAACAGCTGAGTATCGAGAACTGAGTATCGAGTATTGAGTTCTAAATTTAGTATATGTACTTAGTATAGAGTAATAAGTATCGAGTACTGAGTATTGAGTACTGAGTATGGTTACTTAGTATCGAGAAATAAGTATCGAGTACTGAGTATCACATACTAAGTATCGACAATTGAATAAAAAACACACACTCGAGTACTGAGTATCGATTACTTAGTGCCAAGTACTGAGTAACAATTACTGAGTATCTTTCGTTTGATATTCCAAAATTAGTTTTATTCAAATTTTTTAAGGCAAGTATTGAAATTTTTACTTACATTTCTCTTTGTAAAGAGCTCTTCTTTCTTTAAACCCATTTCAATTCACACAATCAAAATTTATGATCAATCAGTGTGACTTTGCACCTCTCTAGTCTAGCCATTGCGAACTCAGCTGTAAAGCCACTGCCTTCAACCCCATAACTTCTCCACCACCACTTATTCTTGACACCAGTCAAACTTTAGCCTATCATTTCCTTGACAACCTTTGACCAAAAAATTATCGTCATTCCCCTTTTCCTCTGATGATTGTCCAACGAATTAAATCTTTTTAAAGCAATTCCAAGTGAGTTTGCCAGCAACTTTTTAATTAGTTTTGCAATCAGGAAAACATCAAACTTTGTTTGTTAGAGAGAGAGCGAGAGAGCACAATCCTATCAGAGAGAAACTTTTACTTAATAATTTCAAAGGTAAATATTTATTTTTGTGCTAATGCCTGATGGCCATAATCAACAGCTTGAAAATGCCAACCAAAATAAAAAAAATAACCGAATCCAGCACTCACTCTTGACAAAGTAATCAATTTTGAGGCCAAGCCGACCCACTTTACCAGAAGTTGTTGCACCAAACCACCCTCACCCGAAAAAAGTTCAAACATCACCTGGGCAGTGCCGCAGGGCCATCAGGCATTTGGCTTCCCGAAATGACTCCCAACTGACTCCACTCAGCGGGCTGGACTCTCTTCCTCACTGACGACGTGGCTGTCGCTGTTTTTTGTTGTTGGTGTTACTTTTGGCTGTGGGCGTGGTTTGTTGAAAAGTTTTTCCGCTGAAAAATTGAAATGCTACCTCACGTGCTCTGGCATTTTTTTTTTATATGTATTTGTTGATTTTTGGCTTAGAGTGTTGACCAAAAACACAAAGTTCTAGTTGGCTTTTGTTTTTCAATTTCAGTTTTTTTCCGTCGGTTTTGTGGAGAGCAGCTCCAATTTCAATGGGAAGGGAGGAAGGGTTTGGATGCGACCTTTTTTTCGTTTTGTGTATTTTAATAACTTAATATCTTTTGTCAACTTCAGAACTAGAGCATTTCCATTTTGATTGAAACGCAAATGGTCAAGTTGACCCTTTGATTGGCTTCACCCGTGAAAACTAATCACTGAAAAGTCAAAGGGAAACTTTTTTGGTTGCTTTTCGAAACTCAAATAGCTAAAAAGTAATTGAATTTCTTTTGCTAAAAGATACTCTTCCACTGCTCTATTTTGTTACTTGACTTACAAAAAAACTGTTTCCCTTTTTTTAAAGATTTATCATAGTTAATTGACTTGTATGATTTCTGATAGCAAAAAGTAAATTCTTAACGCCTCATTCTTACATAAGCTCCATAGCAGGCCAGGCGATTTAACAAGTACACGCCTGTGGTTACTATTTAGTATTCTTGGTTTATCAATAAAAGATGAGACAAATTTAAAAACATTCGCGACTAAATCATTTTTTTCATGACAATCCATGACACTATAACAAAAATATAGGAAAGTTAACTTAGGCTCGGCCGAAGTTTTGTATACCCATACAGTTTGTTTTTTAAATAAGACTAATTTTCGGACATTACTTTTCTATGAGAGCTATACTATATCAAAGTCCGATTTTGACCAAACTTAGTGAAATCTTGGAAAAGCATAACAAACTAACAGTTTCGAAATTTGGAGGCGATCCCATTTAAAACAAAAAAGTTTTATTCACTTTAACTTCTTTTTCGATCGATCATTCATACTGCAGCTATATGCTATAGTCATCCGATTTTGACAAAACTTTGTAGAATTGTGTTAAAGTAAATAAAATAAATATATGCCAATGATAAAGACGTTCCCATTGAAATCAAAAAAGTTGTTCTCACTAGAACTAGTTTTACGACCGATCGTTCCTATGGAAGCAATATGCTATAGTCATCCGAATTTGACCAAAATTTGTAGAGCTATGTGAAAGCATTCCAAATAAATAAATGCCAATTTTTAGGACATTTCCATTGATAACAAAACAGTTTTTATACCCTTGCAGAGGGTATTATATAATTGTGCGGATGTTTCTAACGCATTGAAGCAAGCATCTCCGACCACATGAAGAATATATATTCTTAATCAGCATGACAAGCTGAGTTCATTTAGCCTTGTCCGTCTGTCCGTCTGTCAGTTTCTATGCTATCTCCTCCGTCAGTTTTAAAGCTATCCTCACCAAACTTTGCACAAAGTCTTTTGGTACAAATACGCAGCACATTTGTCGGAACCGGCCGGATTGGCTGACTAGCATATAGCTGTCATAGGAATCGAGTGATGAGCGCTCCCCGTCAGTTTATTATATATATTTGGACGATGCTCAATGCATCTAACATATGCTGCGTGTGTCTGTTGTCGTGTTTTTTGTGTATTTTTTTTTAGTCCCCCAGGTAGGTAAGGTAAGAAAAATATAAATTTTATAATTTTTGTTAACTTTGGTCTTGAGCCGAATTTTGTAGCAGAAGCTCCCATTGATAACAAAAAAGTTTTTCTAACTAAGACTACTTTTTGGACCTTACTTTTTATATTTTTATTATAGATGTCTGATTTCGACCAAACTTGGTGAAATCTTGGAAAAGCATTATACACTGTTAATTGCGAGGCGTTAATTTGGAGGCGATCCCATTTAAAAACCCAAAAGTTTTCTCACTAGAACTTCTTTTCGACCGATCATTCATACTGCAGCTATATGCTATAGTTATCCGATTTTGATAAAACCTTGTAGAAATATGTTAAAGAATATGAAATAAGAATATGCCAATAAAAAGGACGTTTTCATTAATAACAAAAAAGTTTTTCTCACTAGAACTAGTTTTTCGACCGATCGTTCATATGGCAGCTATATGCTATAGTCATCCGATTTCGACCCAACTTTGTAGAATTGTGTAAAAGTATACAGATTAAGTGTATGCCAATGATAAGGACGTTTCCACTAAAACCAAAAAAGTTTTTCTCACTAGAACTAGTTTTTCGACCGATCGTTCCTATGGGAGCTATATGTTATAGTCATCCGATTTCGACCCAACTTTGTAGAGTTGTGTAAAAGTATATAAAATAAGTGTATGCTAATGATAAGGACGTTTTCATTAAAAACAAACAAGTTTTTCTCACTAGAACTAGTTTTTCGACAGATCTTTCCTATGGGAGCTATATGCTATAGTCATCCGATTTCGACCCAACTTTGTAGAGTTGTGTAAAAGTATATAAAATAAGTGTATGCCAATGATAAGGACGTTTTCATTAAAAAAAAAGATTTTCTCACTAGAACTAGTTTTTCGACCGATCGTTCCTATGGCAGCTATATGCTATAGTCATCCGATTTCGACCCAACTTTGTGTATTTTTTTAAAAATATATAAAAAATATATGCCAATGATAAGGACGTTTTCATTAAAAAATAGGGTAAGTTTGGCTCGGCCGAAGTTTTGTATACCCTTGAAGCTTCCATTGATAACAAAAAGTTTTTCTGACTATTTTTGGGACATTACTTTCTGGGATCTATACTATAAGATGTCTGATTTCTATTAACTTTGGTGAGATTATGGAAAAGCATAATACACTGTTAATTGCGCGAAATTTGGAGGCGATGTCATTTAAGACAAAAGTTTTTCTCTTTATAAACCGATCATTCCTACTGCAGCTATATGCTATAGTCATCCGATTTTGATAAAACTTTGTAGAAATGTGTCCAAAGTAAATAAAATAAGTGTATGCCAATGATAAGGACGTTTCCACTAAAAACCAAAAAGTTTTTCTCACTAGAACTAGTTTTTCGACCGATCGTTCCTATGGGAGCTACATGTTATAGTCATCCGATTTCGACCCAACTTTGTAGAATTGTGTAAAAGTATATAAAATAAGTGTATGCTAATGATAAGGACGTTTTCATTAAAACCAAAAAAGTTTTTCTCACTAGAACTAGTTTTTCGACCGATCGTTCATATGGCAGCTATATGCTATAGTCATCCGATTTCGACCAAACTTAGTGAAATCATGGGAAGGGATAGTAAACTAAGAAATACGGACTTTGGAGGCGTTTCCATTTAAAGCCTAGTACGGAGATCGCCAAACAGTTTGTGCACAAAAAGCCCATTTATTACGAAAGTGGATCGTAAAAACACATTAGTGTGCTGAGACAGCCAAAAATACCAAGAATAAAAGGCGTTTGGTAATTTTTAAAGGTACGGTCACACACTTCCCGGCTTACAAACAATTTAATGAGGATTTCAAGTCGCAACAAAAAAAAATTAGTATGAAATGGAGATCAGTAAGGTCCAATAGAGAAGCCAGGAGGCAGTTGTCCCCCTACATTACAGATTTGCATCTGAAAACTCAAGTTTTCATTTATGCCGCACAAATTGCCTTGGATGAGGAAGGCAGAGCATGCAAGAAGCAGGCGCTAGCGTCTCAGTTGGCATATTTAAAAGATTTGCTAACGATATGAGTATATCGACATACCTAAAGAGATTGTAAGATCTAATGTGGTTTCACCAATAGTTCGAGTCACAGAAGTGTTCATTCAAAACTTCAAAATGAACGCCAACAGTTTTATTTGGCTCCAAAACAAAGCACCCGGTGCAGATCAATAATAAATGTTACTCATTTTCATTATTTATTTGTTTTTATTTCATAAAACGTTAGTAAATATATATAAATGTTTTCTCGTTCACATTAGTTGAAAGCAACAAATTTGTTGCTGCGCTTTCTGGATTTCTAGACTGGCTATGGCAACTGAATCTAAATACTCAAAATATTGATGAGGCCCCAAATAATTAGCTGTTTTCTTCCTTATGAAAGCGCTTCAATTGAGTTTTTTTTTTTTTTTTTTTGACATATTTTTGCTTTACCGACCGTCAAAATAAATAAATTTAATTAGTTTGGGCGCCCAAACAAACTCAAACAGCTGTTCAATAAAATCCACATGTCAAAGTAGTTGGCAACTCGAAAGCGTCAAAGTGGATTTTACAACCCCCGTTTGCTGGTCAGCATACTAGTCGTCAAACGTTTAACGTCAAAATTTTGCGAGCGGTTTTACAGTACCATTTTTTATATGAAGATTTTTGTTTGCGAGCGCTTTTTTGCGATCTCCGTACTAGGCTTTAAAAACAAAAAAGTTTTTCTCTTTAAGACTAGTTTTTCAGCCGATCGTTCCTATGGCAGCTATATGCTATAGTCATCCGATCCGGCCGGTTCCGACAAATGTGCAGCGTATTTGTACCAAAAGACTTTGTGCAAAGTTTGGTGAGGATAGCTTTAAAACTGACGGAGGAGATAGCATAGAAACAGACGGACAGACGGACAGACGGACAAGGCTAAATCAACTCAGCTCGTCGTGCTGATCAAGAATATATATACTTTATGTGGTCGGAGATGCTTTCTTCTATGCATTTCAAACATCCCGACAGTTTTTATATACCCTCTGCAAGGGTATAAAATTCACAAAAAATGGAATGGGGGTGGTGGTGGGTTGTGTGTGGTTGGTGCCAACCCTCACTGCCCCCTTCCATTCATAAGATCAAGAATTTCGTTCTTGTATCAAGAACTTTCACTCTTATCGAACTATTGAGTACGAAAATTCTTGATCCAAGTATAAAACTCTCTATACGAATTCTATGTTTAATGCTTAATTAATGGTGAAAATAGTAAAATCAAAGTGTTAATATTTAAATATCAGTGTTTTTACCCCTAAGTGTATGTATACCTTTTGGAACTTTGGTCAGCCCTTTGCAGCTATAGCAATTTATCGATATCGGTTGAAACTGTGTTTGCTAAAACCAAAGTATGTAAACTGCGGCGATTTACTAACCTGAACTTCTGAGATGTTGTATCTTTTTGCATTTTTAATTCCCGAATTTTCCAAATGTTTCAGGCTGGGCTCCTCAGTAGGTTGGGCGGGTGTTGAGCTGCGTTTCTCTCCAAAAAAAACATGAGTACATTTTCGCGCCGTTTTCTTCAAGTGTACCTCACCATACACCATGACATGACTTCTATTAGCTTTCGATTTGCGTAGTGGCTTTAGTTAAATGCTTCACATTTTAGGATCTCGGGGCACGTGCCAAACGAGCAACGTTTTTTAAAGACATCTCTACCCCGCAACACTCATCCAATCACACACACACATACAAAACTAGTCTTCCTGCGTAGCCTGTTGACGATGTGACAGGCATATTAAAGGACCTGGCAACATCATGTCGTTCCCGAGACCATGACGTGCCAGAAAACTAAGTAGTGTTCGAGCAGCAACGTTAGCCATCAAAAGGCGCACACGTACAGGGTGTGTGTGGTCCTTAGTTACTCCTCCAAATAGGCAGTTGGCATTACAAGCCAACCAAAGAGATTGGTTTACCAAAAAGCCAACGGAAACAACACATTGCTTTTAGAGCGCGTTGTTTCTACTTACAGATTTACCAGGCAATACACAAAATGCAGTTGTTGTTTTTGGTTTTCAAATGTTATGCACGGACGTTTATTGAAATCGTTTTCAGTGTTTTTCTTTTGTTGTTGTTGTTTTTTAAGTATATTACAAAGTTGAGGAGAGGTTAACAACTCAATTTTTATGGGGTGAGTTCTTTTTTTGTGCACCGTTGGTTTTTCTTTTTATCTAACATTAGTTAAATATGTAGGGCTACGTTTCTTACACAATAAGACATTTACACATAGATATATGTAGGCATGTATAGTATGTATATATTGTTATACGACGAACTTGTAACGGTCTCAGAGCTACTTGATATAAATCTTAGTCTAAACTAACCTAACTGGTATATCTTGATGTAGCATATGAAATGCTTTAGTTTACTGGGTGTACCTTTGAGATGGTGTCACACGAACGGTGTTTTGTGTCGGATTTTATTTTCTCCAAGTCCGTCGTTTAAACCCCCTTTCGTATGACCCCAACTGAAACAGGAAGGGCAGCTTATTTTAATTCTAGTTTTTCTTGCATTGAAATGTCACATGATGTTCTGAACTAACCTAAAAAATACTAAATGCTAGACATAGATAAGTAACTATTTTGTGGCCTTACCAACCAACACATAAATCTTATATATCTGCCTTTAAATATGTCTTTGGGAACAGAGTGGCCGACGTGGTTTGTTGGTAAATCTTACGACGTCGCCTCTTGTTGTATTTACAAGTCTTGGCATGTTGCAGCACCGCTGGTTAAACATATCTGGTTATCTGGGTATGGAACTCCGATGAGACAGATCTGTAGCTGACTGAACGAAGGTCTTTCCGAGGGCATAGAGGCCCAGCAATAAGCCATAATGGTAAAGCTTTAAGTAGAAAAGGAAAAATAGGAAACGGAACTAAGTTTAGCAAATGATTCTTTACTTACAGCTCATCGGGACAGTTGAAGGGCTGAGCCAGTCTATAGCCATCCTTAAGATAATGCTCCATCTCATAGGGATCAATTTCGGCATAGGGTAACTTGCCCAAAGTACACATCTCCCACATTAAAACACCAAAGGACCAAACATCACTGCCTTCATTGTAATGGGATTTCTGCAGAGCTTCCAGGGAGAGCCATTTAATGGGCCTGTACTCGCCATCACCCAGACAATTGTAATCCCCCGCAAAGAGATCGCGACTGAGTGCACTGTCGGTCAACTTAACACGCAATTGATCGTCAATTCTGGGTAGATTTACAAAACTTAAAACCCTTTCAACTAACACCCTGCTCGCACTTGTACTTACACACAGTTCCTGGCTGCCACATCCTTGTGGATAACACCATGATTATGCAAATGTTCCATGGCCATGGCCAGCTGGGAAGCCATCAATACGGTCTGTATGGTGGTCACACTACGTGCATAAGAGGGATCTTGCAAAAATGTCTTCAGATTGCGTACACTGCCCGTGGCCGCATACAGCACAAAGGGTGTGGCATAATCCTCAATAGAAATACCCAAAACTGACATCACATTCGGATGCGTGGCCTCATACAGCATCATGGACTCCTGCAGCAAGAGATTCACTTGCAATTGGCTTGCATGTTGCGCCACTGTCTTAACCAATACCTCCTGACAGTCGTTATAAGTGCCGCGATAGATGCGCCCAAAGTTGCCTTCCTGGACAAGAGGAGAGTCGCACACGACATTTCTGGACTGTCAACTCTTGAGACGGCGGTTGAACTCCTCAGGCTCATGCTCATATTCGCGAAAGGGCCGCGTCAGTGTGGCATAGGTGGGTGTAATGGTCGAGGGGCAGACATAGATCGAGTTGTGGGCAGTCGATGAAATGGTGGGTAGGCGCTGAAAGCTGGAGGTCTTAATCAAGTGTACACCATTCGAGGGATGCCGCTTGGAGGGACCCTTGGCACAATAGGCGATCAGTATGAGTGTGGAGACCAAAACCAAGGCCAGTATACCACCCACAATAAGAGTGATCAGGCCACTGGCCGGAGGCACTAGATTCTCTCTCAACATGGGATCATAATCTCTACCCGAATTACCACCTCTGCCCACAGTTACGGGCGGGTCAGTCATCACAGTATGTGGCTTTTCCTTATCCCGTTCAGCATTTGGAGCCAAATGACCGTTCGCCACCACCCCATGATGCTCTTCATTGTGATCCACATAGTGCACATCCTCATGACCACTCAAAGGCGGATGCACCACATCATCATCGTCGTATTCCTCATGTGCACTGTCCTGCTCTTCCTTGAGGCAAATCTTCTTACGTTTAAAGATCAAATTTGTATTATTATTGGTAGCTCTATCCAGTATAACCTCCACATTGATGGTCACCGTAACCTCCGCATTACGGGTACCCGAGCATTTCAAAGCTATACCCCAGGTCTGTGGCTCCAGTGGCACATCACCAATGCGTGATATGTTTAGCAAGGGTCTGGGTAACACATCCGTATCCGAAGTGGCTATGTTTATACTATAGGGCAGCGGATGATCCACCAGCGATTGCCAGGTGAAGGTCACATCGCTTATATTCGCCGGCACCGGTACTGCAAAATTTAAGGCATAATCATTGATGGCGCCCTCGCGCACATAGTAGAGCTCCGCTGAGACGCCTGCAAGGAGGAGGAGAGAAGAAAAAGGGAAAACATTTAGGATACTGAAATTAATGATACGTTTGCAGGCAAAACTTTGCGCTTAGTCACTGCCTGCGCCGGCATAATCAATCACCCGGGATAAACAGTTTTCTTTTTCCTTGGCGGGGCACTACACAAAAAAATTGATTTTGGTAAGAGACACATCCCAATATCTGTCCAGGCAAGACACTTTAGTGACATATTGAAGGAGTTAAATGGCTAAGACTCCTCCCAAACAAAAAGAAAACAGCTTGAGCCCGCACAGGGTCAGGGCAGATGGCATACAAAGTGATTGTCAATTTGGTTTTTTTTCTTAGCTTGGAGCAAATAAATTTGGTGTATGTGAGACTATGTTAAATTGTTTGAAGTAAAAGAAAGAAATGGCGGTGAATTGTTTCATGGATAAATCGAAAATAACTCAACAGCTGAGGGAATAAGAAACATTTTTAAAGTTTTTGTTAAGTTATGTTGAATAGTTGACATCCTTGAATAGCGAAAGACACTCAATGTCCCTATGAGCCTACGACTAAATACTCAATCAAATGCAAAAAAGAACAAACTACAAGCACTTCATTTGGTCCATCTTTTGCAATTCCCGTCTTTCTTTAGATAATTCCTTCATTCTTTCCTTGGAAGTTGCAAATTGTATTTTCTGAACTCTGAACTTTCTTCAGTTGGTAGTATTTTTCCAACTAATTTTTCGACTAATAGCTACAGAGAAAACTAAAAATGCTACACGCCGCGCGTAAAAACGGCAATCCGAAACGAAACATAGTTCGCCATGCTAAATTTTACACGCTAAATGTAGAAAACAGAAAGTTAAACGTGTAGAAAACCTACATGCTAAATGTAGAAATAAAATAAAAAGTAAACGAAACGTGCTGAAAAGGTAAATGCTGCGTGGACAAAGGAAAATGGTGCACGACTTGAGAAAAACTTAGCTTATTTTCAAATAACTTCTGCATTTTTCAAACAGCAATATAAGTTCCACACTAAAGTTTAGGATTTTTACATTTTCGTTTAGATATTGAAGGCCTACATGCGCGAGTTGAAATTCTAATAGAAAATTGTAGCTCAAAATAAAAAAAAGACACAATTGGGTCTATATTCCCGAAACAAGGTCAGTGAGTTGTGAGTTCGAATCCCACAAAAGTTAAGTGAAAAAAGAATAAGTCGTACTCTTTTCAGAAGGAAGGCCTTTTTGCCCCCTTTTGTTTAAATTCCTCCCAACTCTCCCTTGAGAGAATAGTTTTAATTTTTTATATAGGCTGGGCCCAAAACGTGGCATGTAGAAAAGCTACATAAACGTAGTGTGTGGAAAATCCGTGTCAAACATGTAGGAAAACTACATTTTAATGCAGTTTAGTTTTCTCTGAGTGTGGCCGGGTGGCTTAGCGGTTAGTGTGCGCGACCGCTGTGCAAGAGGTCGTGGGTTCGATCCCGATAAGTTTTTTCTTTGAATAAACTTAACACCCGGTCACCCCTCTCTACTGTTGGCGCCAGCTTTATAGTAGTTAGCCATACGAAAGCCTCTCAAAATGCCGTTCGGATTCGGCGTTAAACTGTAGGTTCCTTTCTCTTGTGAGAAAATTAGAAGTGCACAAGCCAAGAGCTCGGCTTTGGCCATTTGTGGCTGTGTGAAGCCATTTTGCATATTACAGTTTTCTTTGAGTAAAAGTCAATAATATCTAGATGTAATGTATGGTGCTCGAATACTTAGGGAGTACCACGGAACCGAACCGAAATAGCTGTTTGGTTTCATTCAAAAGCCATTTTGTTGTCGATGGCTTAAAAACTCCATGAAGCACTGAACCGAACTAGTTCTTATTCCGGATAGGTTAGCATTCCAAAAAACGGTTCATTTGGGTACATCGAAAACAAAATTTCTTTGGCTTCAAAAGCATTTTCACTGTTCAAAACGTTTAAGGAGTTAAGGTTTGATGAAAGCTAAATAACTAATTCTGCAATGACCTTTGTCAATATGATTATATACATTTTTGAATTGAGGCAGTAGCAGTACATAGGCATTCACGTCGCTGTGGATTTCAGTTGCAAGATTTTCATCCGGACTAGTTTCCCTTTCTGGTGATCCCCGAAAATAGTTCCTCAATTTTCTCCTGGAACTATACTTGGGAATTTATTACAAAAATATTAACTACTTCCCAAAATAGTCGGAGGTGTCCCAGAAATCTCTTCCAACCAAATTCCAACTCGAAACCAATTTTCGGTGGTCTAGAAATCTCTTTCGGTTGGTTTCAAACCTCTCGTATTTTGTTAGGAGATTTTGTTAAACCATCTAAAGCCAACACACAAACCGACTTCACGAACCTACGCGACTTAGCACTGTTTTTGTAGTTGGACCATAATCTTATACACACCTTATAACTTTTAACAGGACTTTCGAAAAAGAGAACGAAATCTCACGAAGTTCTGAGAAACCGACGGATTTTTTGAGCGATTTGCAAACCAACCGAAGCCTAAATCTCTGGAGATTTCCGGGACACCCCCGAATATGTGGATTCACACTTCCAGCACTCCCTTAGCAGTCCCAAAGACAAATATAAAGTTATTAGATCCAACCAAATCGCTGTCAGAGAAGAGCGGCGGGCCAATCATTCAGTCAATATCAAACCCAGCCAAATGGAGAGGACAGAAAAATGTGCTTGTGTTGGTAAGCACGAAGACTAAAGTCGACTCGCTTTCTTTTCTGTGTTATCCAATCGAAAAAGGCACAAATTCGGCTTGAGACTGTGTAAAAAACACGAAAGATTTCGGCCATTGGTGGCTATGTCGGGCTATATCTATGACAGCAACATATTTTCTCTTTCATTATCTTCTGTATTGTTCGGCGTTGTACTCTTTCAAAATTACCCAAAGACTCATAAACAAATCTGTGTTGCTGCCGAGCTACTGTTGCATTAGATTCAGTAAATTTATATGAAAAATATTTGTTGTGAGCTTCCGAGATGGATAGGAATTTTCAACAAGCTCTTGAAATTTTTGGGAAGGTCGAAAGGGTCTAGACTGATAAGGGAAAGGTGTGCGGCCTACCAACCGAAATATTGAATTACTGACCAAAAACAATGGTCACATACATACTTTTACGTAAAACCCTTAAACACCGATGCATCAAATCTGAAAAAAGTTCTAGAAAACACTAGTCTAACGATGCTCTTGCGAACAAAGTTTGTACTACAAACGACTTATTAGTTTTGTATTTAGTTTTTAACAATGTCATTCGTGAATTAGAAAGTAAAGGAGAAAAAGCGCAACTTAGCACGGAAGAATCTAAGGAGTCTTGAAAATTCACAAAAACAAGTTAGGTTGTCAGTATCGTTTATGGATAAATTGTCTAATATATCTATTTTTGCATCACAATCTGAACCACAAATATCTCAAAAAGGTGAGAATTCTGTCTTTTCCAAACATTTCGTCTGAAAAAGTTAAGAAAGGGCGTTAAAGCAGAAGAAAAAGTTTTTTAAGTGTAAGTCCAAGACTCAGGGTAGACAAGCTAAAGTATTTTTTTTATAGATCTTACCAACTGCTGCTAGCAGTCTCATAGCTATCCTTTTGTAAAAAATTTGAAAGAAGAGTGGGCTTAGAGGGATAATCTGATTTAAAATTTCAATACTTGCAAAAGAATATAGAGTGGGTTTGTTTTTGTATCATTACATCCGGACGAATTAAAATATATTTTTTGGTTACATTCGGATGGTTTTAATTTTGAAAAAGCAGTGATTCGGTCACCGGTTTTAGTAACTGATTTGGTCATTGCTTCGGTTATTGTATTGGTCACTCTTTAGGTTACTGTTTTGGTCACTAAATAAGTCACTGTTTCGGTCACTGTATTGGTTACTGTTTTCTCACTGTTTTGTCACTGTTTCAATCGCAGATTTGGTCACAGTTTCTGTCACCATATTGGTCACTGTTTTGGTCACTATATAAGTCCCTGTTTCGGTCACTGTTTTCTCACTGTTTGGTTAATGTTTCTGTTTTTTGGTCACTGTTTACTCACTGTTTGTCACTGTTTCAGTTTCTGTTTTGGTCACTGTTTCGGTCATTGTTTTGGTCAGTGTTTTGGTCACTGTGTCGGCTGTTTCGGTCACTGATTCAGTCACTGTTTTGCTTAAAGCTTTGGTCACTGTTTATGCCACTGCTTCGGTACATAAGTCACTTTTTAGGCCACTGTTTCGGTCTCTCTGTTGGTCACAGTTTCTGTCAGTGTTAAGGTCAATGTTTCGGTCACTGTTTAGGTCACTGTTTCGGTCACTGATTCAGTCACTGTTTTTCTTAAAGCTTCGGTCACTGTTTATGTCACTGCTTCGGTACATAAGTCACTTTTTAGGCCACTGTTTCGGTCTCTGTGTTGGTCACAGTTTTGGTCAGTGTTATGGTCAATGCTTCGGTCACTGTTTAGCTTACTGTTTCGGTCACTGTTTCTGTCACTGTTGCGGTCACTGTTTCGTCACTGTTTTGGACATCGCTAATCCAACACCACCACCAACCCACCTGCTTCTATTGAAGTCTTGCAAAGACCAAAGCTGCTGACTTTGCAAAGTCAAAAGCGTACCCAAAGAAATCTGTCGCAAAGACAATCGTTTTCTAGATTTGCCCCCAGTAGACCGTCTATAAAAAAGCTTCGCTCTAAAATTCGAGCTTCTCTCTTCTTCCAGTGTCTATGTCGATTGGATAACCAACTAAAAAGTACAAAGTGTGACGAAATTTAACTTTTGGCTATGAACGGGACCAATAAATTGAGAAACTAGAGGCATCAGGTAGCACCAAATCATATCAAGTTTTTCTAAGTTCGTTTAATGTGCAAATGTATTCTAGCAATACACAATACCCGGATTATTGGCATAAATTTATTTTATATACTTTAACACAATTCTACAAAGTTTTGTCAAAATCTGATGACTATACCAAATAGCTGCAGTACGAATGATCAGTCGAAAATGAAGTTCTAGTGAGTAAAACTTTTTTGTTTTAAATGGGATCGCCTCCAAATTTCGAAACTGTTAGTTTGTTATGCTTCTCCATGATTCCACTAAGTTTGGTCATGTAGTATAGCTCTCATAGAAAAGTAATGTCCGAAAAGTAGTCTTATATAGAAAGCCAAACTGCAAGGGTATGCAAAACTTCGGCCGAGCCGAAGTTAACTTCCCTCTATTTTTTTCTGTTGTTGTTGGACTGCTCTGAAGATCAAATATCGTGCCCACCGATGATCTAATACATCGCTTGTGTCCGTACAACAACTTCAGCGACTTACCACCCAACTAGAAAGAAAGAAACAATTTTGTCGGACTTGTCTGGAGTCGATCCCTTTTTCTCAAGACCTTTTTTCCAAGACAAAGACGTCTAAATGGCTACTTAAACTTTTCTGTGCGGTGATTGAGTTGAGTTAAATTGTGCTCATTTCATGAATATTTGAAACATATATTCTCACAAATTTTGAGTAGAAGGCAACTTATTTTGCACACAGGCTTTTCCCCTCTGTGTATACAAGTATACAATGAAAAGCTCTCTAAATATTTTGCAAGGACTACCAAAGCCTAGAAATTTTAGCCAAATATCAAATTTTTGGGTCGATTTTGGGGCATTTAATTTTTAAGCAGTAAAATTTGTTGGATCCATTTGTACCTGAAGTAGTTCTTGAAGGTTGGCGTCATCTGCGGTGATTATCCTCGCTTACTTAGCCGTTCATCCAGAAATGTGTTCCGTCACTAACGATGATTTTTCGGCAGAATTTAAACGGTAGTATGATTTGGACGTGTTGCTTAGTCGTTGAAATTGTCAATGGTTTTTTGGAGATCTCTGAGATCTGTTTGCTCAGACCAACATGGTTATCTCGACTCGGCTGTTAATGCTGATCAAAGTTTATTTCGGTTCTCTAATAACAACTGAAATATTTTGGATTGGCAGTAACATCAATGCAATTATACTGATCAGAAAAATATATCAAGAGCAAGTTGGCACTTTCCAAATTATTCTAATAACCATTTTCCATATGCATAAACTGCCATCTCAACTTACTTGGCAGCATTTCAATTTACAACAAACAAAAAGTGCTCTAATGTCTATCCATGCCCAACCAAACAGGTGGTGCTTAGACCATTTCTGTTGGGCTGCCAACTTGTTTATTATTTTGGCACTTGAACCAACTTGAAGTTGGCGGACAGGAAAGCAAATAACCAACAATAATACTCGTATGGCTCTCGCCCATAACGTGCAATTTAATTAAATTTTTGGCCAAGGCCAGTCAGTCAGTCGAGTTGAGCTGAGTTCAGTTCAGTTCGGGTAGCCTACGTGCCTAGCTCTATACCTGGAAGTCTCTACTGCTCCTTCTCGTCGTCGCCGTCATCTGGCGACATATGCGGTGCATAAATTAAACACTCCAAACTGCAGGAACGTCCGTCCACACACGTACATTGGGACTGGCTCCTCCGACACCAGGCACCTGCTTGATAGTGGCTTTTGGGCCATAAATGTGGTGTGTAGGCTTTGCTCATTAGTTTTTCCGCTTTGGAGGGGCCTCTCCTTGAGACACATGCCGTCTGGCGCTATATTTTTCATTATTGATTTTAATGCGGTTTTTGTTTCTCCCCAGAGAGCTTCAAACATTATTCAAGCCGTTCGGCATGTGCGTAGTTAATCATTTTTTCTTTTCGAATTCACAGTTGGAAGTCTGTGCTGTGTTTCGTGTCTGTTTTGTGGCTCACGTCTGTTTCAATTTCGTAGCAAAAAGGTGCCCCCTTCCCCTCCGCTCGATCTCCTCGCTAGGTGCCATAAACTTTGAGCTTGCTACTTATTGAAGAAACATTTTTTTTCTGTTTTTGTATTTGATGATGAAAAAGTTGAAAGTCCTAGTCCTAGGTCTCGGCAGTCGTGCTCGAAGTCATGCTCATTGGACTGTGCTTCTGGGTTGGACTTGGACTGCAGCAGGCACAAGTTTATCAATAAAATGCTGTGGCGTACAAAACTACATGAGTTATTTCTTTCTCATTTATTTTTTTTTGCATAGATGGATAAACAGATAAATGGTAAGAGAGGTAGCATCACGTTATACTTGACTTTTATCCAAAAGCAAAAAAGTTTTTTTTGTGTGTGTGCAATATTGAATTGAAATATTTATGCGGTTCTGCGGTTGGCTTGGAATTTGATAGGAAGAAAACGAGACGTGTATAAACTGGAATTTGGGTCAAAATTGGTTGTAGCTTTTGTGATTTAATCAGACCAAATATTTTTGTTATACAAGAATATGCAAGAAATTATGCCAAAAAGGTTTGATGAAGTTAAAGAACGTTGGAATAAAGTTTTCAATTTGCATTCGGTCTCGTAACTTTTCTTTATATGGCAAAGCAGATTCCGTATTATTCTGGAAATGTTGATCAAAACCGCAAGACTAAAAGAACAAAAAAAAAGGAAACCTAAATGCCAATTTAAAGCACATTTCTATTGAAAGCAACTAAGTTTTTAACAGAGACTACTTTTCAGACCTTACTTTTCTATGCGAGCGATGCTATATAGTAGAGACCCGCACGAGTGATTACCCGATGCCAGAATCATTAGTGAAAATACTCATTTTTAAAATTACAGTTACAATTACAATTACAAATCTTATTCTTCTTCTTATTTGGCCCGATATTTCTATCACAACCGTTTGACGGTCTCGGCCGCTGCTATTAATGCCCGCCACTCGCCTCTGTCTTGTGCGAGCTGGCACCAGTTGTTCAGTTTCAGCGCCTTTATGTCTTCCAGCACCTGCTTTTCCCAACTAAGTTTCGGTCGTCACACAGCTCTGCTTTCCTAATTCGTTCGCCTTCCGCCTGTACACTTTTTTACTGGAGCTTCTTCATCCATCGAGTAACATGTCCAAGCCGGCGCAACCGCTGTTGTTTTATGCGCTTGACTTGGTCATGCCAGATCTCATACAGTTCGCGATTCTTCGGATGCGAAATTTGCCGCCAACGTTTAGAGGTCCATAAATCCTCCGAAGGACTTTTCTCCAATTGCCGCCTCAACCGTTGCTTGTCCATGCTTCTGCGCCGTGTAGCAGGACTGGGATGATAAGCGACTTGTATAGCGCAATTTTCGTTTTCCGAGAGAGGGCTCTGCTCTTGAACTCCTTACTAAGCCCGTAGTAACATCGGTTTGCAAGAGTTATTCTTCTTCGGATCTCCAGACTGATGTTGATGTCGCTGGTGATCATCGTTCCGAGGTAGACAAAGTCCTTTTCAACGTTAAAGTTGTACTCTCCCATTGCAACAGATTGTCCAAGACGCGTAGGCTCTCTGCGCGCTGAGACTAGGAACTTCGTCTTTTCCTCATTTACCGCTAAGCCCATGCGTTTTGACTGCTTCCCAATCTCTGAAAACACCTTGCTTACCGCCCGTTCGGATTTGCCGATAATGTCAATGTCATCGGCATATGCAAGTAGCATTACATCTTTATAAAAGATGGTGCCCGATCTGTTAGCATTTGGGCACTGGCGCAGTATATACTCTATCAGCAGATTAAAGAAGTTACACGATAAGGTGTCACCCTGCCTAAAACCTCTTCTGGTATCGAAAGGCTCGGAGAGGTTCTTTCCTATTTTGACGGAGCTTTGTGTGTTTCTCAACGTCTTCATGCAAAGTCGAACGTACTTTGCTGGTATACCAAAAGTAGACAGGGCTTCGAAGAACTTTGACCTTATCAGTGTGTCAAAAGCGGCTTTATAATCAACAAAAAGATGGTACACACAAAAAATCTGTGGGTATTACTACTCTTGTTATTTTTTCCAATTTCTTTGATGTTTTTGTTGTTGTTTGTTAACTGTACTAACAGTTGACTCCGATTTTGTTCAGTTTTATGTTTGCTCTTTGTTGTTGTAGTAAGAACTGTTATCATAGTAATTTCAGCTACAAATTTTTTTACACATAATTGTTATTGTAAAAAGTTACAGTTGTTTTAGTAAATTTACCATTGATATGGTAACTCTAACGTTACTTGATCTGACGTGGTCAAAGTCTTCCTTTTTAAGCATTTCATTTACAGTACTGTACAAATAGTCATCTTACTCATTTTTCGGTATTATTACAGTAATAATGGTAAAAGTGTAACAGTAAAAATAGTAAAAATTTGGATGCTGCCGTACGTGTTGGTTTTTGCTCTTGTGCTGTCTTGGAATTCCCAAACAGTCAAAGCATTGTTGGCATGGAATGGCCTCAGCCGAAATTCAGAAGATGTGTGTCTTGTCTTAAAAGTTATAAACAAACTTAACTTATTGACCTGGAGTCTGCTAAAATGTTCGCTCATTGATTTTCAAAAAGGTCACTAAAACAGACACATAGTAAAGTAACTAAAATAGTTACATTACTATTTTTTAATACCTTTAACAGTAAAAAATTTTATCACTCTATTTGTATGGTAACTTGACAGCTAAAATAGTATTCCTACTACTTTACAGTTGTTTGACTTTTTCTAGAAATCTGTCAATGTACTATTTTGCTGGTAAAACTACTGTGAAAATAGTAAATAAAGCTACTTACTTTAAAGATCGGTATATATTACAAATTTTGTCGGTTGGCGCATTTCTAAACGATGTTTTCGGTTCGATTTACTATAGCAACTGTTCTCTTTACGTAAAGGCTTACGTGATGTAAAAATTGGTAAATTAAACCGACTTTGTGGGTTGGCGCATTTCTAACCTACGATATTGGTTAAATTTACCCAAAGATTTTTTTGTGTGTAGGTTTTGATTTTCGTCGCATGGGTTTTCTCCAGTATTTGTCTCAATGTGAATATTTGGTCTATGGTGGATTTGCCAGGTCTAAAGCCACACTGATAAGGTTCGATCAGTTCGCTCATTCTCGGCTTTAGACGTTCACATAAGATACATGACAGAACCTTATATGCAATGGGTAGGAGACTGATCCCGCGGTAATTGGCGCATATTGCAGGGTCTTCTTTTTTAAGTATTGGGCAGAGAACACTTAGACTCCAATCTTCGTGCAATACTCTCTTCGGACCAAATTCTGCATAGGAGTTGGTGCATGCACCTTACCAGCTCCTCGCCGCCAGCCTTGAACAATTCAGCGGGCAGCTCATCGGCTCCAGCTGATTTGTTATTTTTTAGCCTTTTTATGGCTAACCAAACTTCGTTATGGTCCTGTGGTCTATTTCTATATCATCGATTGGTGGTTCCACTACTTCTCCAGAGGCGTCATTGTGCTTATCATCGCCTCCCAGCAGGTTGGAGAAATAGTTTCTCCATTTGTCTAGTACCTCCTTTGGATCTGTGACAAGATTTCCGGCTTCGTCCTTACATTGTGAGGCTCCGGGCTTAAAACCTTCGGCTAGTCGCCGAACTTTTTGGTAGAATTTTCGAGTCTTACTCATGCCGAACAGGCTTTCGACTTCCTCACGCATACGCCTTTCCTGCTCATTCTTTTTCCTTCTGAAAAGGCGCTTCTCCTCTCTCCTTTTCTTCCGATATCGCTCCGCGTTGCTCCCGACTGCAGAGTTCTCCTGTAGGCAGCGTCTTTCTCTGCAGTAGCGCGGCGGCACTCATCATCTTACCATGAATGTTTTCGGGAGTGCTCGGCATATCCGAGAGTCTCCTAGGCAGCTGTACTCATAGAGTGTGAAATATGCTTCCACTGTTCACTTATATCTGAAAGGAAAGGTGAGATTTCCTTGAGCAAATGGGTGAGTTTTGCTGTGTAGACTTTGGAGGTCTGTTGTGATTGCAGATTATCGACGTTCTGCTTTCGTCGTGCACTAGAGCGTGCGGCATGTGCCACACTGAGCCGCGTGCGTACTTTGGCTGCAACAAGGTAGTGATCCGAGTCTATATTGGCTCCTCGGAAAGAACGTACGTCTAGCACACTCGATGAATGCCTTCCGTCTATCACAACGTGATCAATCTGGTTTTTCGTTTTATTATCAGGGGACCTCCAGGTCGCCTTGTGGTTGTCGCGGTGTTTAAATCTTGTGCTACTAACGACCATATACCTGCCCGCAGCAAAATCTCTTAGCCTCTCTCCATTTTTGGAGGCTAAAACGGCCGATTGTCGGACTAAAACCGGCTTCTCTACCGATTTGTGCGTTAAAATCGCCTAGAACGATCTTAATGTCGTGATCAGGGCAGCGCTGGTATGTACGTTCCAGGCACTAATAGAATTCGTCTTTCGTCGCGGCGTCCTTGTCTTCTGTTGGGACGTGCGCACAGATAAGGCTAATATTAAAATATTTGGCCTTAAGTCTGAGTACGGCTAGTCGCTTGTTAACAGGTGTGAAGCTGATGACAGAGTGCCCGAAGTCCGAAGTAACGCCCCCTATTTGTCCCAGGGAAAGGATCGCCGCTCACGTTAGCCAGCTGCTTTGCGGATGCATCGCTCTGTTACCAGGGGTTACCACGGGGAGGTGTGAGTCGACTTGAGACGCAGTAAGCCAGGATCGCGCTGGGTTTTCCATGTTAAACCGGTCAGCAACTTTACCTCACTACATAAGCCCCCATAACCACAGGAGACTTCCTACCTTCCAAAGAAGCCCTACAATTACAATTACAGTTACTTTTTATCCCTTGCAGAGGGTTTTAAAAAATTTTCCGGATATTTGTAACGCATAGAAGAAAGCATCTCCGACCATATAAAGTATATATATTCTTGATCAGCATGACGAGCTAAGTTGATTTAGCCCTTGTCCGTCCGTCCGTCTGTCCTTCTGTCCGTCTGTTTCTATGCTATCTCCTCCGTCAGTTTTAAAGCTATCCTTACCAAACTTTACACGAAGTCTTTTGGTACAAATTCGCTGCACATTTGTAGGAACCGGCCGGATCGGATGACTATAGCATAAAGCTGTCATGGGAACGATCGGTCAAAAAACTAGTTTTAGTGATTTTTTTTTTTTTTGTTGTTATTATCTAAATTTTCTGTCACCGGTCGTAAAAGACGTTCTTGTGAGAAAAAATTTTTGGTTCTCAATAGAAACGCCTCCAAACTTCGTATTTCTCAGTTTACTATGCTTTTCCATGATTCTACCAAATTTGGTCGAAATCAGACATCTATATAGTATAGTTCCCATATAAAAGTAAGGTCCAAAAAGTAGTCTTAGTTAGAAAAACTTTTTTGTTTTCAATGGAAGCAGCAAGGGTATACAAAACTTCGGCCGAGCCGAAGTTAACTTTTCCCTATTTTTAATTTTGACATCAGTTATTTAAAGCTTGGCTTAGAGCCGTCAGCTTTCCTGCTGTTCAACTTGCGATACAAATATAAGATCTAGACATTAATTAAATAATACTATTTTACATCAACTTAAGTTTATTAAAAATCCGGATGTAATTAAGTACAAAAGGGATTGCTTTAGGAACATTTCGGAAAGCGTTTCAGGTCTTAAAATAAGCTTTAATTAAGAATTGTTTCGTATTAAAGTTTTTAATTTTAAAATTATTCCTACTTAATCAAGGCATAAAAGACTTTATTTGGTCAAAACAGGCTTTTATTAGACTCCAAAAGTTCTTAAAACAATCCCAAGTAGAGGAATTAAGGAATTCCGTACTTAAATCAAGAGTTTTCTGGCTCATAAAGCTTTTGAAACTAAAAATTCTTGATTCAAGTATGAAAGTTCTTGAATTTTTTTTTCAGCGTATATTTTTCAGCTGCCTATAATTTCAAAGTATGCTTATAAATTGAAAAAATTGTGAAAAAAACCAATATAGATCTGGCAAGCTGTTTGAATGCCCAAAAATTAAACCCCATGATATGCTCAAAAAAGAACGCACTAGTATTCAATAGTGGAATTACACACCGGCAAGAAGAACTATGTTAAGAGATATGCAAGTGTCGAAGCAGTCTGCTACTACAATCAAATAAAATTCAAAGACTGTTTCCCCAGATTTTGGTTCAGTGTAAGACATTGCTCTACTTTAAACTACTTCAAGTAATAAATCAATCAGAAATTATCAGCCCCAAACAGCTGTCATCCCATGGATGTAGTTACATACCCCAATCTGCTTACTGCCAACTGAAATTCAATCTCAACGATGCTATCAAATTTTCAACATTTTCTTGCCGGAAAACGACACTCAACACGCACTCAGAAACCTTTGTAGCTTTAATGAATCAACAATTGATGGCACAAACTCTCTTGTTAGACCCTTTTGTAGGTGTGCTATGCCTCTCGCTATTGATAACTCAATTAACATGTTACTTCCACGAATTATGAAGAGATTTCTTTTTCGCAAAAAAAAAAGGAACACAGCGTCTTATCTTGTATCTGGCGTGTTGAAGAATTACTCATGCTCAAATTTCAGACATCGTGTAATTCAAAACCCTCTGCGTGAACAATTGATTGGAAGAGAAAAAGGATTCGGTGTGTGTGTGTTGCTTCAGTTCAGTTCTTAAATGAATTCTCATTGAAGCGTTAATCCCATTTATGCCCGAGGGTCACAAATTGTTGCACGCAACACTTAATCGGATTTGGGCAACCTTTTTTTAGGGTAAGCCAATTGCTTGTGCTGGCCTCACTATTTAGTGACAATGACCTACTTGTTGGGTACCCGAAATATTGCGGGACTAAGCTTAAAATTGTGCATAAATTAAAAAATGGCTCATAACATGAACTATAAAGCCATAAAACGGGTGACAAAATCACCCTACGGGAAGATTGGCTTACCTTTTTTTACCCTCTTTTTTATTCTTATTTTTTTTATAGGATGTACCAAAGCAAAATTGATGACAATGCGGCTTTTCATCGCCCCGATGGTTGTTGTTGTTGCTGTTGGGGCTTCTCCTGCAACAAAAGATAAAAATTTCATTAAAAACCATTATAACTGCTTTAAAGGGATGCGGGGAAAAATATAAAAGTATGAAAGTGGAAGCAAAAAACAAGCGATAGATATACAACGCCTGAGGAAGGCGCTAGCATTTGCAAAATGTCGGATGCTTGAATCGAACCTTTAAAATAGATGAAAGTGATGGTTAAACTTCGCACAAGAGTAAGCAGATCTATAGCTTGAGCTTCTATTTTTAAACGAAGATCTATCAAGAGGTTTAATGGGCTTGACATGTTCTCTTTTGACCATCTTTATTACCTCCAAGAGCAAAAGTTGTTACCTTCATCGACACGGTTGTGCTAAGGCAGGGCAATAGCAAGGCAATTCAAGTGGTGCCAACAGGAAACTTAGCGCGGAACGTCGCGTCAATCCCTGAGCCTTCACTAATTAAACAATTCTATGACTCCCAATTTAAGACCTGAGCAACAGGCTCTAACCTGCCTTCAATTCAATTTGGGTGTGTTATGACAAAGGGGACTCTTTGATTGCACACAACCTTTTTCGGGTCGTATTAGATTGGATGCCGTCTTCCGTCCCAAAACCTCTTCAGCACGCCCCTTTTGCCAGGTCGAGCATCGCTCACGTTCGTGATCCTAAACTATTTACTCCATATATAAGAAATGGAGAATTACTTGTTTCAAGAATTTTCGCAGTAATAAGTACAAGGGCCTGGAGTTAGAAGTAAGTTATGAATGAAAATTATTGATCCAAGAGCGAATTTCATAAACAAAGTTCGATGCCAGTCACCGTTGCGACCGGTGCTGCCCATAATTGTTGGTTTTTCTTATAACTCGACTATCGTTTATCCGATCTTTATAACTCCTTTGGCTGATCGATACAAAATTGAATAAAATGCCAAGAACAACGATAAGCTACGAACGCAAGCCCACACCACCAAACCCCGACAAACTCCTGGCGATTAATAAATATGTCCAGAAGAAACGAACCTTTTATCAATAAAACTGTGGGAGATATGATGTTTTTTCCAATTAGCGGGGGCGGGAGAGGGCGTGGCAAAAATTGAAAATAAACTTGATCTGCCTGCAAGTAAAAAAAGTTTTTGTCCCTTACATGTCAATCCTCTATCACTTACCAACTCTGAGATCTGTTTGTTCATACGGACAGATGGACAGACAGATAGACAGACGGACGGACAGACGGTCATGGCAATATCGACACGGCTGTTGATGCTGATGAAGAATATATATACTTTATAGGGTCGGAGATGCTTCCTTCTGGCTGTTACATGCTTTTGCAAAAGCTTATTATACTCTGTGTACCTTTGGTACAGAGTATAAAATATAATAAATAGAAAAAAAATAGGGGAAAGCTAATTTCGGCTCGGCCGAAGTTTTGTAAGCCCTTGCAGATTGTTTTTCTAAATAAGACTACTTTTCGGACCTTAAGCTATGCCATATAGATGTCCGATTTCCACCAAACTTAGTGCAATCATGGAAAAGCATAACAAACTGTTAATTACAATATTTGGAGGCGATCCCAATTAAAACAATAAAGTTTTTCCCATAAGAACTTCTTTTTCGACCGGTCATTCAAAATCTACAAAGTTGTATCAAAATCGGTTGACTAAGCATATAGCTGCAGTATGAATGATTAGTCGAAAAAGAAGTTCTAGTGAGAAAAACTTTTTTGTTTTAAATGGGATCGCCTCCAAGGTTGATCGAAATCAGACATCTAAATAGTATAGATCCCATAGAAAAGTAAGGTTCAAAAAGTAGTCTTAGTTAGAAAAACTTTTTTGTTTTCAATGGGAGCTGCAAGGGTAAACAAAACTTCGGCCGAGCCGAAGTTAACTTTCCCCCATTTTTCTAACTAAGACTACTTTTCAGACTCTACTTTTTCATGACAGCTATTCTATATAAATTTCCAATTTCGACCAAATTTGGTGTAATTTTGGAAAAGCATAGTAAACTAAGAAATACAAAGTTTGGAGGCGATTCCATTGAAAACAAAAACGTTTTTCTCACTAAACCGATCCGGCCGGTTCCGACAAATGTGCAGCGTATAAGTACTCAAAGACTAGTGTTGGAAAATGTTCACAAAAAATATTAAAAAGGGAAGTACCGACTATTAAAAGCTTAAGTTTGAAGTTTGTTGCCTCTACCTTGCACAGTTTTTTTTTGGTCGATTTTAATCGAGAACGCTTGTTATTGATTTGCAAACATGGACAAAATAGGTCATCGTTATGTGATACAATACTTTCATATAAAAGGTCTTAGTCCAACCAGTGCCGCGTTTGCTGACTTCAGCACAAAAACGCCGGTTCACACCTCTGCCGTTGCAATGGCTAAAATTAATGAATTAAAATTTGAATTGCTACCTCACGCCCCTTATTCGTCAGACTTAGCTCCCTCTGATTATTTCTTATTTCCAAACTTGAAAAAATGGCTCGGAGGAAAAAGATTTGGCAACAATGAAGAGGTGGAGTCCGAGGTTAATGCCTATTTTGAAGAGATTCACAGTTCTTATTATAAAAAAGGTATCGAAGCTATTGAACATCGCTGGGAAAAGTGTATCGACCTAAAAGGATCCTATGTTGAAAAATAAAAAAAAAAAAAGATAAATTTTTGTGTTTTAGTAGTTAGGTCTATTTCTGGGACCGCCCTCGTATACTTTATGTGGTCGGAGATGCTTCCTTCAATGCGTAACATTCATCCGGCAATATTATAATACCCTCTGCAGGGGTTTAAAAAAATTTACGGAGCTGTTTTGATTTGAATCACCACCCCATTATACTGAAACGTGCCGCCGCGATTCTACACCCTACTCACTGAGCTATGCGAGCCATGACAATGACAATGACCATTCACAAATAAACACAGCTGCTGTGTAGAATTTTCTTTTGTTCATAAATTTTGAATCGTTCATCCGATCTTAACCAATCCTTTCGATAATCGATAGATTAGGCTGATTACTAAGTAAAGTCTTAAAATTCTTTACTTTTCTATGACAGCTATTATATATAGATGACTGATATCGAAGAAACTTTGTGAAAACATTGGAAAGAATGGTCAACAAAGAAATACAAAGGGTGGAGTCGTTTCCATTGAAAACAAAAAGTTTTTCTCACTAAAACTAGTTTTTCGACCGATCGTTCCTATGACAGCTACTTGCTATAGTCATCCGATCCGTCCGGTTCCGACATTTGTGCAGCGTATAAGTGCTAAAAGACTTCGTGCATAGTTTGGTGCAGATAGCTTTCAAACTGACGAAGGAGATAGCATAGAAACAGACGGACAGACGGACAGGGCTAAATCAACTCAACTCGTCATGCTGATCAAAAATATATATACTTTATGTGGTCGGAGATGCTTCCTTCTAAGCGTTACAAACATCCGCACAATTTTATTATACCCTCTGCAAGGGTATAAAAACACGTCTGCTTACCGGTATGAACGGGTTCGAACTCGGAAATCCATATTTGTTACTGTGAGCCAAAACTTCAACCGAACCGATTGTTTAAAAATAATTCAACCTTAACTTCAAAATGTGATTTTTATACCACGCCCACTCCCGCCCCGGAATTTAGACAAAACGTCATATCTCCGTCAGTTTTATAGATAGAAGATTCGAATCTTCAGGACATATTCGGATGAACGGTTGTCGAGTTATAAGGAAAACAAACAATTATGGGCAGTACCGGTCGCAACGGTGATGGGCAGCACTTCACAGGTACAGAGTATGTTATAGTCGGGCTTGACCGACTTTCCTTCTTTTTTTGGTTTTTATGATTGTACATAATTATTGGTTTTTGTGCACAAAATTAGAAAACTAAACAAAAGGCAACTTATGTTGCCGTTCACTGAGAATGTACATTTTCAGTGGAATCACCAAACATTAAAATGTTCATATCGATTCCCTTGCAAGTGCTAATTTTGAAGAACTGAATTTGACCAAATTTTGCAAATCTGTTTGAAAGCAAAGAAAATTGATCACATACGAGTTCAGCAACGCTAGCATGGAAAACAATAAAGATTTTCTCACTAGGGCCCATTTTCCGAACCTGAGTATATGGTGAACATTTTGGCCATCTTTTTGAAAATGGAACCTGTGGGAACTTAGCTTAAGTCAATATGGCATTTTATTGGAAACAAATTGAAAATGTCGATAGTATCAATTTATTTTACAACAACTATTAATATCGGAATGTAACTTTTTCAAAGTGGAAAGAAATATAAGAAAGTTGACGGAGATAGAAAGAAATATTTATATATATATTTTTTAAATATTCGGCAAGCAAAGTTTAAAATCACAATACCCCCCCCCCTTTTTTTATTTTAATAAATTAATCATATAGTTCGTGAACCGCATTCTAAGCTTATCATGGTTGAGGTTTTGGTGCGAACTTAGTTTTAATATATAATTTTCCCTCTATTTCCGATAAATTTGAGCGACTCCGTTAAAATATAGACCTGCCTCGAAAAGAGGCTAGCATTTGAAATTGGAATTTAGCTTCTACCTTCTAAGTACTTAAATAAATTGTGCACTTTTGCATTTCAATATAACAAAATATATTGCTTTTTGTCCTTTTTCAAACTCGTCATACGATTAATTAAGATATGAACTTAAAACCGAATCTCCTCTAAAGAAATTAAAAACAGGTTCAACAATAGTGAAAGTGAGTTACGTAATTTTTAAACCGAACCGCATGCATTTCGGGTAAAGATTTGGGAGGCTATAAATTTTAAATGTTCCAGTTCGAGGGACCTAAAAATCCGAAGTAGTTCTACGAGGTTCATTTGTCGACCGGATGCTGACTTAATATGAACTGGTGATTGAAAGTGTCCTTGCATACACCGAAGCCTTCTTCGACTTCTTGGTCCTGAGCGGGGGGGCAAAGGGTGATGAGATGCTTCTTTTACGCATCAACGTAACATGCCTACCGCAGCTTTCAGCTGTCGACTAAAAGTTGCGGTTTGGCATCAGGCAGGGCAAGGCGAGCTGAAAGACCAGCTGCAATTCCAACATTAAACGTTTAAAGTAGGTTTCCAAAATGATTAAGACTTATGTAAGTAGTTAATACTTTGAATCAATTAAAATTCGAATTAAATCAACTTTCATTTGATTTCACAACAACAATGTGTTATCGACTCGTTGCACCTCTGATCAACATTTAGTCATGTAGCGCATCATCAATTTGATATGTCTTCCCCACGACACAATGTATCCATCTACCACGCGCACATCGCATATATAGAATATCTATTGCTTTACTCAAATTACACACATACATACACCCACCCACACACACACATCCACTCACACATACTAAACTAAGCAAATATTCCTGTTGTGTAAATATCCTGTCTGCCTGTCATGGTCTGGCTTTCTACTTTGCATTTTCCACTTTCCAACGTTTGTACACTCGTCCATACATACGGGCGGACTCTGGGCCACGCGAGTGCCGTGCTGGATACTGCATGTATGGGAGTGTGTGTGTATGTGTGTGTGTGATAACAACCCAAGGATTATTTCGCATTACTTTATTTTCACAACCGCTTGCAAGTTTTGCGGTACTTTGGCACGACGGCCTCAACGTACCCGCCTTATAATTTACACGCTGATTGCGCAGTCGGGATTATATATAATTTCTGTTCGGTTTTTGCTACTGAACCAACCCCCCGCTTTAGCCAGCTACCTATTTATTCTCCTTTTATCAGATTTTTTGTAATTTTTTTCTGTTATTCTTTTTTGGCACGTTTTTATGAGCTTATGAAATTAATTGTGCATTAATGTGTGTGTGTGTGTGTGTGTGTAGATGTGATGGATATAACGCATTTGATTATGTTTTTGGTTAAATAATGAAATTATCTGATAATAAAGTGTAATATATGCGCTGGGAAAAGGCAAAAAAAATTTAAGAAGGTATTAAGCATGATTTTTGGCTTTACTCCCCGATGCGTTGTTAAATGGTTAGGCTATGACAGAGGATTTGGGAAAATGGAATTAAATGAGGGTAGAAATGGAAAGAGAGATTAAAGATAATGTAGGTTTATTAAAGTGACAGCTTTATTAATTTATTTTTAAAGTGTTATTGTTGTTGGAAGGAAGCTGGGCACTCAAAACAGTGGGAGGAACATTTTACAATATAAACTTAGCGTAAATCGTGAATTAAACGAAGAATCAGCCCTTAAAACTAAAAGAAGGTTAGAGTAGTTTGAACACCTTGAAAACCTAACTCCGAAATTCGGAAAAGTGTAGTTTTAAAAAAGGGAAAAAACTTGTTCAGTTTATTTGAGTGGCTTCAACTCAAAATAAGAACTAGATGCTATCCCAAATTTCGCAGAAGTTGTACAAACACACAGACAAAAAAGTATCCAAAAAAGATCCATTTGGACTGGATATGTGTTTAGTATTCTTTAAATCATCTAACGGAGCTGGAAATCATCCAAAGGATGATAATTTTTCATATCTACATCTCCGTTGGTTGATTAAAAGGATATTGAAGACATATCCAGTTCAAATGGATACGGAATTGATATTTTTATACTCTGTACCAGAGGTACACAGAGTATATAAGGTTGGTGCAAATGTATGTAACAGCCACAAGAAAGCATCTCCGACCCCATAAAGTATATATATTGTTGATCAGCATCAACAGCCGAGTCGATATAGCCATGTCCGTTTGTCTGTCCATGTCTGTCCGCACATATCTCAGAGATGGTAAGAGTTAGAGGTTTGACATGTATGGGACTTACGCTTCTTATACTTGCAGTCAGATCAAGTTTATTTTCAATTTGCGACACGCCCCCTCCCGCCCTCGCAAATTGGAAAAAACGTAATATCTCCCACAGTTTTATAGATAGAAGGTTTGAACCTTCTAGACATATTTTCTAATAAAAATGTTTGTTCGATTTGCCAAAGGAATGGTAAAGATCGGATGAACGGTAGTAAAGATATGAGCAAACGAAAATTCAATATATCTGGGCTGCTCCTGCAGCAGCAAAACACAAACATATGTATGTAGATGTAAGTATATATGAGCAACGACTACACAGCAAAGTGATAGCCAACAATATTTTAGGACAAATTTTTATTTAACGATTCATATTGGATCGTTTTGGGTGTGATGACCCCGCCCCGCCAAAAATGCCACCTTTTAAATCAATTAAACCTGCAAATCAGACAATAGTCTGAGTAATTCCAACAACGAAATCCTATACAAAACCTAACAGCTATGGCTAGCTCATTAGATCCAATTGGATTCTTGCAGCTAACTGGGACTCTCTCATTTTCCCCCTTCCCTTTCCCACATACACAATATTGAGAGAGAGAAATTAGAGATGGTCGCGGGACAAATATATCGCCCGATACCCATCTGACTACTAAGACGAGGATTGTTTAAATTGCAAATAATATAAAAATAGTCTAGTTCTTTAATTCTAACATAATATCAAGCAATCACAATGATGTTGTCATTCTGGTCACTCCGGAGTCCCGCACAGATTTCGATGTACGCGCATCTCTAGCTCTGGCAAATGCAAAGTTTTTTTTTTGTCTGCGGTGCGTGCCAATCCATGTTCCCCAAAAAAAAAAAATATAATCGGGAGCAAATGCGAGCAGCGACCCCAACTGGTACAGAGTATAATATAGTCGGGCTTGACCGACTTTCTTCCTTGTTATACTCTGTACCAGGGTGCACAGAGTATATTAAGTTTGTGCAAATGTATGTAACATCCAGAAGGAGGCATCTCCGACCCTATGAAGTATATAAATTCTTGATCAGCATCAACAGCCTAGTCGATAAATCCGTATGAACACACAGATCTCAGAGATGGTAAGATATAGAGGTTTGACATGTATGGGACATATGCTTTTCAATTTTTACCACGCCCTCACCTGCCCCCGCTAATGGGAAAGAACGTCATATCTCCCACAGTTTTATAGATGGAAGGTTCATTCCTTCTGGACATATTTAGTAACCAGGATTATTTATCCGCCAAAGGAATATTAAAGATCGGATGATCGGATTGTCGAGTTATAAGGAATACAAACAATTATGGGCAGCACTTCACAGGTACTGAGTTTGTTATAGTCGAGCTTGACCGACTTTCTTTCTTGTTTTTCTCTGGGCAAGCGATTTACCCGACTCTTAGGAATATGGGCGGGAGCAGCAGCAGCATATGGGCAAATCCTGTGTCACGCACGCTACACTCGTACGCGTTTTCGGACTGAAATATACAAATATGTTGGCCCTTTCAAAGAGTTACCTTCAACTAATATATAGTGTTTAAGAGGTATTAAAGTGTACTTTCAATTGGCATAAAAAATAATTTTGTTAGAGGTTTTCGTTGCTAAATAATTGATCACAAATTTGGCCACGCACACTACAAAAAGTGGAAGTAACCATGGAGGTGGAAGAGTGATTTCGAATTTTTTAGCGAATTTTGCGTAATAAAGCATACAATATTTTTTATCCAAAATAAAGATGAATATAATAGAATTCTAAAATACCTTATTGGGGGCCAAAAACTCTTTTGTCACGCACGCTACATTTTTCCAGTTGCGTTTTAAATCAAGGCTGCAAACCCAACAAATTTTTCGGAATTTCGGCTCGCGGGTTCGAACCAAAATTTAAGAATGGTTAAGGTTCCGAAACTTTGAGGTTCAAGGTTTTTGCACGAAGGTTTTTGTTCGAATCTTGGTTCAGCCCATGTTTTACACAATATTAAAGAAAAAGAACATTTTGTTTTGTAATTAATCTAATCCCATGTATTTAACAAAACGCTTTCGACCTAAAATCTACCGATCGTGTGGAAAGCATGGACCTGAAAAACCCAATCGTGTGGAAATTGTATCGTTTTTGGGTCGGAAGCGAATTGGAGAACGCATGGGAGGGAATATTCAAAATATAATTTACTGAGAAAAAAAATTTCTTTTCGTAGTCTACATAAGAGAAATACTACAATTTATTGTTAAAGTTCTTGTTTTGTGAATCATCTAATAAGCTTTGGAGTCGAAGATCTTTAAAAACTGAGGCTAATATGGGTGGAGATTCCATAGGGTGTTCACAACGTGGGCATTCCTGCCCATTATAAGAGTCAGTCGACCAAAATATATCACATAACAGAAGAAGTTGCTAGACCATAGGTCAAATGTTTTCATTTCTATTTGTGTTGAACCGAACCGAACTTCTTGGCTCAGAACAGGTTTAGGTTCAGCTTTTATTTTTAAAGAGGTTCGGTTCAAGGCTCGGTTCACAGCAAAATAAAAGTCGGAATTCCGGGTTCGAGCCGGTTCGGTTCCAAACCGGTTTGCAGCCCTGTTTTAAATATAATTTAATATGGATTTAAAATGTACTTATTTTAGCAAATCAATTTGTATTATTTTTTAAAACATTAAAGTAAGCGTGAATATGAAGCTGTTTTGACGAAATTCAGGATCAAAATCGGATGACTATACCATATAGCTCCCATAGGAACGATCGGTTGAAAAACTAGTTTTAGTGAGAAAAACTTTTTTGTTTTCCATGGAATCGGCATCAGACTTTACGTTTTATACGTTTTCTATGCTTTTCATGATTCCACCAAGTTTGGTCAAAATCAAACAACTACGTAGTGTAGCTGCCATAGAAAAATGGTTCCGAAAAATAGTCTTGGAAAGAAAAACTTTTTTGTTTTCCATGCAAACATCCTTAAAATTGGCATGTTCTTATCTTTTGTGCATTCACACAATTCTACGAAGTTCCATTGAAATCGGATGACTTAGCATAAAGCTTCCATAGGCGCCATCGTTCGGAAATCTAGTTAGTGTGAACTACTTTTATGTTTTCCATGTAGGTTTGCAGGTTCAGCGAAAGTGTATGCTCAGGATGTCTTTTGCTGCCGCTGCAGCTAAAAGCAACGATAAATAATCTTGATTTCCAAATATGTCCTTAGGTTAGGTAAGGTTAGGTTGAGATGGCTGAGAGCGACAAGTCGCTATCCCACTTAGGCCTCTTTGGGCCCATTGCGATGCCATATGTGTTCCCTGTTAACCCTTTTTTGTTTGAGGGGGGTCCCCGACTGACCAGGGACAATGAACTTAGACGCTGGGATCTCTAGTTCGGAGTCTCCGATAGGTTGATAGAGAGTTGACCAGTGTCCTAAGTCTCCTTCTGCTCGGGCGGGGCAATGGCAGAGGAGGTGTTGACTGTTTCCTCCTCTTCGTACCTGCAGCTTCTGCGAAACATGGGACGCCGGCGAGCGTTCGCTACATGATTAATCACAAGCGTGTGTGTTTTCTCCTGTGGCTTAAAAGCGTGGTTGTACGCTTTAGGCTTAGTGTTGGCCACGTAAGCCTCGCTACCGTACAGGAGGAAATGTTTTTCCACCTGTCCGCAACGAGACGACGTGTTTCATCTTTTGTGTGGAGCTTAAATGTTGCCATAGGCATCCCTATCGTGATCTTCTCTGAAAGGAGCTCGACGGTGGTACCTATTCTGGCCAGTTTGTCCGCAGACTCGTTTCCTTCTGTGTTGCGATGTCCAGGCACTCATATAAGGTGTTTACTGAAGTCTTGTGCTATCTCATTTAGAGATAGGCGGCATTCAGTAAGCGTTTTAGCATTGTTGGTATATGAGTCAAGGGCTTTAAGGGCGGCCTGACTGTCTGAGTATATGAAGACGTTTCCTTCCCTGATCGGTAGTGTGCTAAGGTAGGTGGCTGCCTCCTGGATGGCCACCACCTTCGCTTGGTACACGCTGCTGTGATCGGGAAGGCGGAACGATAAGTCCAAATTTAGGTTGGAGGAGAAGACTCCCCCTCCTACTTTTTCGTCAAGCTTAGAGCCATCAGTGTAGATGTTGATGGCATTGGCTCTGCTGTGGGGAAGGTTGTCCCACTCGGGACGGCTTGAAATACAGACGCCGTATGATTCGACGGACGTCGTTTGTGGTATACAGTAATCCGTATTTAACGGTATACTCGTTTGGTCATTGAGTATGGTTGAGTGTCCCGACTTGCCCCCGTTCCAGGCATCCGATTCTCTTAGTCTAAGGGCTGTTGTTGTAGCCAGTTGCTTTGATATAAGGTCTAGTGGTAAGAGGTGGAAAATAGTATTTAGCACTTCCGTTGGTGTTGTTCGGAGAGCGCCGCTAATACAAATTTTCGCACTTTATGTTGTCATTCCAGAGTAGTTTCTTATCCAAAATGACTCCCAAGTATTTGGCATTGTCTCCAAATGCAAGGCTTACTCCATTGATTTTTGGCGGGATAAGATCAGGAATTTTGTACCTCCTGGTAAAAAGCACTAGATCCGTCTTAGCTGGGTTTACGCCCAAGCCTCAAGACATTGTCCACTGAGCAAGTGTAGTCAGTGCGTTCTGCATGAGGTCACACAGCGTCTGTGGAAATATTCTACATTTAAAAATTGCAATATCATCCGCGTAAGCCACCACTACGTGTCCCTCCGCCTCCATAAGCCGCAGCAGTTGGTTAACCGTTACAACCCATAGTAGCGGAGAGAGAACGCCTCCTTGTGGAGTGCCTCTGTAAGCATATCTGCGAGCAGATGCGCCACCAAGCTCGAAACACACCGTCCTGCTGGTTAGCAATTGGTCGATGAATCTTACCAGCGGCACAGCTGCTCCCACATATGTCAGGGCAGAGGTGATGGCGTTAGGTTGGACGTTATTAAAAGCACCATCAATGTCGAGAAATGCTACAAGAGAAAAATTTTTTTCTTCAAGAGATCTTTCAATCCTTGAGACCAGAGAGTGAATGGCGGTTTCGGTATGTCCTTAAGTCTATAAAATTGTGGGAGATTTGACGTTTTTTCCAAATTTCGGGGGCGGGAGGGGACGTAGAAAAAATTTAAATTAAACTTAATCTGCCTGCAAGTATAAGAAGCTTATATTCAATACATGTCGGATCTCTATCTCTTTCCATATCTGAGATCTGTTCGTTCGTACGGACAGATTTTTGCCAATCAAACTCATACCGTCAAGCACGCTAGAGAAATAAATAAGCAACAATTTGTATACTCTGTACCAGAGGTACACAGAGTATATTAAGTTTGTGCAAAAATGGTCCGTCTGTCTGTCGGTCCGTATAAACAAACAGATCTCAAAGATGGTAAGATATAGAGGTTTGACATGTATGGAACATATGTTTCATATACTTGCAGGCAGATCAAGTTTATTTTCAAATTTGGCCACGCCCCCTCCCGCCCCCACAATAACGAAAAAACGTCATATCTCCCACAGTTTTAGAGATAGAAGGTTCGAACCGTTTGGATATACTATTAGGAGTACAAATAAGTTTCCGCCGTTTTATTGTAGATGGCGCGGCACGGAGTTTCGGTTAGCTTTCGCAGATGATAACCGGCTTAAAAAATAGTTTGGACATTCAAGAACAACTTAACCTATTAATATCATTGATTTTATATTGGTAAAATATAATTTTTATAAGTTGAAAATGTCAAAATTTGAACCAAGTAAGCGTCATTTGCGGAAAATATTAGTTTACTTCTTTAATTTAAAGAAATCTGCTGCTGAGGCGCATTAATTGCTCGTAGAAGCATATGGTGAGGGTGCTTTGAGTGAGAGAACGTGTCGAGAGTGGTTTCAAAATTTTAGAAACAGTGATTTCAACGTAGAAGACAAAGATCGCAGTGGAAGTCCAAATATTTACGAGGATGCAGAATTGGAGGAATTATTGGAGGAAGATTCATCTCAAACACAAAAAGAACTTGCTCTAACATTAGAAGTCACTCAGCAAGCAGTCTCACATCGTTTAAAATCATTAGGAATGATTCATAAACAAGGAAATTGGGTTCCGTACGAATTAAAGCCGAGAGATATTGAACGCCGATTTTGCTTAAGTGAAACGCTGCTAGCTAGACATAAAAAAAGGGTTTTTTACATCGTATCGTAACTGGTGATGAGAAGTGGATACGTTATGACAATCCAAAAAGAAGAAAATCATGGGGATTACCTGGCCACGCGTCAACATTAACAGCAAAACCGAATATTCACGGAAAAAACTTATGCTGTGTATTTGGTGGGATCAGCTAGGTGTAGTGTATTATGAGTTGCTTAATCCAAGCGAAACAATTACTGGAGCCCTCTATCGAACACAATTGATGAGATTGAGCCGAACTCTGAAGGAAAAACGCCCTCAATACTATTCTAGACACGAAAAAATTATTCTTCTGCATGACAATGCGGCTCCCGTAAAAAAGTACTTGGAAACACTTGATTGGGAAGTGTTACCCCACCCGCCGTATTCACCAGACATTGCACCGTCCGATTATCACCTGTTCCGGTGCATGGCACATGCTCTGACGGCGCAGCGGTTCACATCTTATGAGGATACCAAAATTGGGTTGATTCGTGGATAGCCTCAAAAGACAAGGAGTTCTTCAGACGTGGGATTCGAATGCTGCCTGAGAGATGGGAAAAAGTGGTTGCAAGTGATGGGCAATATTTTAAATAAATTTATATTACCGTTCTCTATAATAAATATTTAATTTGTGTTAAAAAACGGCGGAAACTTATTTGTACTCCTAATATATTTATTAGTCGGGATTCTTCATCGATCCGCTGAAGGAATTTTAAAGATCGGATGAACGGTATTCGAGTTATAAGGAAAATTATGGGCAGCACCGGTCGCAACGGTGATGGGCAGCACTTCACAGGTACAGTCGGGCTTGACCGACTTTCTTTCTTGTTTTTGCTTGGAATGCCCCATATTTTGCTCTGGATGTCGCAAAAAGATTCTGCGAATTTTATCAAGTGGTGAAAATAGATTCTCAGTCAATTAATGAGGTGATGTATCACGAATGCATATACGAAACTTGTATTGATCTTAAAGCAGATGATGTTGATCAATAATTTGTTTTCACTTTCAAAAGTGGAGTTCCTCGTACGATCCGATTATTAGGTGCCAACCATATTTCGAAAAATCTGGAATAGCATTTAAGTTCGGTTTTTAAAAAACAGTTTAACTAAGAAACTAAAATTCAGCTTTATAACCAAAGACCTCCGATTTTGTAGCTTAGTCAAGCTCACATTATTAATGTCCATTTAGTGATTGATTCCAACAACTCAGTTGTAATAGGGGCACTGCAGCTGTTTTGCCCCCAAAAAGTAAAAGTCACTTAGACCCAACTGGCCTTATTGACCTAACATAGGAACCACATTAGCCCCTACTCCCGTTGGACGAATGTAACATTACCGTTTGATTGCAAATGGAAACTTCAGACCACCATGGTGATTATGGTCACATATATTGGAAACTCAAGAGCCGAAACATTATCGAACCAAACGCTCCTTGTAATGTAATTAACGTGAAGCGACCCAACGAGACGTTGACAATGTAAACAACTGAAACATAATACAAATAATTAAAAATAGCCCCACAAGAGTGAAAGGGAGATAGAGAGGGGAAAGACAATGACACAAATGAATGGCGGCGCAAATTTTGAAAAAAAAGGTCCGAAAACAATTGTGTCAATAGTTCACCCGCATTTGTCTCTCCCTTTCCTGGTCTAGAGATAAACACAGACAGATAATAATGACTATGGACAGCTGCTGGCAACTGTCAACCAAATCCAACAGGCTGTTTCTCGAATTGATCACATATACTTGAGCGTCGGCTGTGGGGAGGAGGAGGAGGAGGAGAGAGAGAGGAAATTGTAAGGCGACACCTACAGCCATTATTTGTTTACACAATATTGAATATATTGGAGAAAGGAAACAGGCATTAGCCTGAAATTTGTAAGGCACAACACGCACTCAAGAAAAAAAGGATCAGCCGAAGGAAAATTTATGCAGGCGACAAATTTAAAACGCATGTTATGTGTGTGTGTGTGCGTGCGTGTGCGAGGATATACCAACCTATATCCATCTATACCAATTCTATTGTTTATTTATGGTCTATTGCTTGTTTGTTTTTTCTTTTGTCTGCAGGCAGGAAAGCGAGAGCAGACCACACAACTGTTATCCTGAATCTTGGTCATGGTCTTGAGGCTTAGTCATTCAGTCGAAATCTTAACCAAGTTGTTAGGGGCAGGTGCCAAAGGTTTTTACCTAGAAATGGACAACTTCATTTAACAGATTGAGCTCAATTTTACGGGTATTATTAACGTGAAATTGGCAGGCGGTCAGCTCAATTCTCCATTGTACGGAAATCTGCAAAAAAACCACACAAGTTGAGGGATACAATGCCCAGACAATGGCTAATGTGAGCTATTGAAAACTGCCTGAGGGTTCAACTATCATTTTACTAAGTTCTAACAATTGGATAATAGGGCTTCCATTAATGGTTGCCTTCTTAATAACTTCTTGGTCCATAAATCCTCCGAAGAACTTTTCTCTCGAACACGCCAATTGCCGCCTCATCCCTTTTTGTCATTGTCCATGCTTCTGCGCCGTATAGCGGGACTGGGAGATAAGCGACTGTATAGCGCAATTTTCGTTTTTCCGAGAGGCTCTGCTCTTGAACTCCTTATTGAGCCCGTAATAACATCGGTTTGCAAGGTAATTCTTCTTCGGATTTCCAGACTGGTGTTGTTGTCGCTGGTTATCGTCGTTCCGAGGTAGACAAATTCCTTAACAACCTTGAAGTTGTAGTCTCCCATTGCAACAGATTGTCCAAGCGTAGACTCCTGCGCGTTGATTGTAGGTACTTCGTCTTATCCTCATTTACCGCTAAGCCCATAAGTTTTGACTGCTTCTCTATCTCTGAGAACGCCTTTTTTACCACAGATTCGCTTTTGCCGTGATGTCAATATCATCCGGCATATGCAAGTAGCATGTTATCTCTGGTAAAAGATGGTGCCCGTTCTGTTAGCATTTGGGCACTGGCGCAGTATGTACTCCATCAGCAGATTAAAGAAGTCGCACGATAAGGTATCACCCTGCCTAAAACCTCTTTTGGTATCGAAGGCTCGGAGCGGTCTTTACCTATTTTGCGGAGCTTTGTGTGCTTCTCCAACGTCATCAGCAAAGTCGAACGTACTTTGCTGGAATACCAAAGGTAGACAGGGCTTCAAAGAACTTTGACCTTATCGGCGTGTCAAAGGCGGCTTTGTAGTCAACAAAAAGGTGGTGGGTGTCGATACATCTCTCTTGGGTCTTCTCCAGGATTTGTCGCAATGTGAATATCTGGTCCGTGGTGGATTTGCCAGGTCTAAAGCCACACTGATAAGGTTCAATCAGTTCACTTATTCTCGCTTTAGACGTTCCACATAGGATGCATGATAGAACCTTATATGCGATGGGAAGGAGACTGATCCCGCGGTAATTGGCGCAAACCGCAGGGTCTCCTTTTTTAAATATTGGACGGTACACTTAGGTTCCAATCTTCGGGCATGCTTTCTTCGGACCAACTCTGCATAGGAGTTGGTGCATGCACCTTACCAGCTCCTCACCGCCAGCCGAACAATTCAGCAGGCAGCTCATCAGCGCCAGCAATTGTATTTTTAGCCTTTTTATGGCTAACAAGACTTCATTATGGTCCGGCGGATCTATCTCTATGTTATCGATTGGTGGTGTCGCTACTTCCCCAGAGGCGGCATTGTGTTCGTCATCACCTCCCGCAGGTTGAAATAGCTTCTCCATTTGTCTAGTGCCACTTCCGGATTTCTGACCAGATTTCCGTGCTCGTCCTTCAATAGTGTGACTCTGGGCTTAAAACCTTCGGTTAGTTGCCTAATCTTTTGGTAGAATTTTCGAGTCTCACTCCTTCCGACGGCACTTCGACTTCCCTCCCTCGCGCTTTTCCTGCTCATTTTTCTTCCCTTCTGAAAAGGCGCTTCTCCTCTCTCCTTTTCTCCCGTATCTCTCCTTAACAGCCCGCGGCTCCCGCTGCGGTTCTCCTGTAGCGCGTCTTTCTCTGCAGTAGCGCGGCGGCCTCATCATCGTACCTGACTGTTTTCGGAGTTTCGCGCCGAGAATCTCCGGCGCTGTACTCTAGAGTGTGAAATATGCTTCCACTGTTCGTCAACACCAGGAGGGCCATGGGGTCCCTGAGCAGCTGGGGAGTTTTGCTGAGTAGGCTTGGGATGTCCGTTGCGATTGCGCTTCTCAACGTCAGCTTTCGGCGTGTATTAGACTGTGCGCTGGCCACCTGGCCGTTGCGTACTTTGGCTGCACAAGGTATGATCCGAGTCAATATTGGCTCCTCGGCGCACACGTACGTCCCAGAACACTCGAAGAGTGCCGTCCGTCAATCCAAATGATCAATCGTTTCGTATTGTTGCCGGGGCGTCCAGTCGCCTTGTGTCGTTGCGGTGTTCAAATCTGGTGCTACTATGACCATGTTCCGGCCCGAGCGAGTCTATTAGCCTCTTACCATTCCGTTGGAACATCGTGTAGGCTAATCGCCGGTCGGGCGTAAACTTCTCTCTCCCGTTTGCGTTAAAATCGCCTAGCACGTCTTGATGTCGTGATCGGGGCGCGCTCAATAGGTCTTCTAGGCGCTCTAAATTCGTCTTTTTCGATCGTTCTTTTCTTCTGTCGGGGCGTGCGCACGATAAGACTAATATTAAAATACTTTTGCCTTAAAGTCTGAGTGCGCAGTCGCGTCACTGTGTAAAGCTGATGACGAGCGGCCGTCTTTTGTTGACTGCAAAGCCGCGCCAACTCGGCTTCGATCTTCCACTTAATCTCCCTGGCGTTGTTTCGTGTTATCCTCCTACACCCCTGTCCAGTCCTCTTATTTCCTGAGTGCGTTGTCCGCCGTTTCCCGGGACTCCTGTCTTCTTAATAACTTCTTACTGCCCAATTTGCCAGGGATATTTGTTAAGCCGATGGCGGCAAAACACAAACCGTCGACCCATTACACACGCTTACCATGAAAATGAAGCGCAAAGCCTTTGGAACATGCAGGGAAGCCAATAAGGAACTTTGAATTGAACTTGGAGATGAGCCTGGGGTTATTTGTAACGTGACACGATATATAAATGATCTGAACAATGCAACAAAGCCTTAAAATCTATAAGCTTTCTAAGTCCTTAATACATTACTGAATTACCCTTAAAATAATTAAAATAAAACAGAAAACTGAAAGCTTAAAATTAGAATAAAATGAACTTGACTTAAGCTTTGTTCTTATAGTTACTAACATCATTGATTTGAATCAAAAAAAGATAACCGATTTTGACTAATTTAGGTGGAATTGTGAAAATCGTGAAAAAGAACAGACAACTAATAGATAAAGTAAGAAAAATTTTTTGCTTTCAATGGGAATGTCCTTAAAATTGCCATTTAGTTATTTGGTGTGCTTTCACACAATTCTACAAAGTTTTGTCAAAATCGGATGACTACTCAGTCGGACTTTGCGGAATTTGGTTCCCAAGAGAATGCCATTTTTCATACTTTTATTATGGGAAAAGTCACTACATAATTATTTTAGTATGATAGAAGTTAAAAAATCAGTATGAAATGGTAAAAAGTCACGTTTACATGAAACCGTGCCTTCTCTGGATTGTGCTTTTGGCATGCGTAACCAATAAGAATTCTTGTTCTTTCTTCAACAAAACCACATGCTAAAATACGTTCTCAAAGGTCCATTCTTTTTGGTTTTCACGCCTTAATAAAAGCGAATGGAACTTTTCAGTTTTGGGAACTACTTCTTCGGTGAAAAAGATTATGATAGATGTGCCTTTTTCATGGTGTCAAGTCCGACTGGGTAAAGCATATAGCTGCAGTACGAATTCTCGGTCGAAAAAGATGTTTTAGTGAGAAAAACTTTTTGTGATTTTTATGGAATCGGACGAGCCGAAGCTAACTTTCTTTGCAAAACGAGTTTCAAGTCAATCGGATGAAGAATATCGATTACTTTCAATTATTTCGCGTAACATGTTTCAATAAAACTGGATGAAAACAAAATGTTCCACATGCAATTCTTTCCGGGCATATTCATCCACTTTAGAAAAGAATGTTCCAAATTTGTACCCGTCTTATCCAGAGGACAAGAGTAAATTCGATTTACGATTACTGATTTACGACATGCAAATTTCTAATGATTCTGTGCTGAATGACATTTCTTGAACTGCATCAGCTAAGGTTATTCTCTGTCTTATTTTATATGGTCAAAAATATATTCTTACAATTTTTGAGGGCTTTTAACGTTGTAAGTTTGTCTGTTCATTTTCAATTTTGGGGTTAACAGTTGGCCGTAAGGTCGATAAATGGTCTCAACAATCATGATTGTCAAATTTATAAGTCGCAATCGGCAATCACTGTATTCAGCAGGTAAAATCGGCATTCATAAATCAGTAATATGTAGGGAATACGGATTTTCTTTCTGGTTTTTCCTAACAATATAACAATAACTGAACCGACGCCTATGCCAAATCTTAGATCTCGAGGTAAGGCGGTCTAGGCTGTGAGTTGATAATCAGTCTGTCAGTAATCTGTCCGATCTAGCCGGTTCCGAAAAATGTTCCGCGTATGTGTATTTCAAGACGGAATGTATCTTAGATAGATATTTAATTTTAAAAAAGAGTCAAAATTTGTACTGGATTAAAGAAAGGAACTAAAATATGCCGCATAGTGTTAATAATCTGTCAACCCGTTCGTGCGTATAACGGAAATCGTACTTCGTGCGTTTAATATCCGCACCCGCTATCCATCTCTACTACATGAAAATGCCCGGCAAACTCAACAAAGGCTCAGATGGCCGCATATTTGAATGCGTCGAGTGAGACGAATCAATTTTGCTCGTTGGGTGTCTGACATTAATATGACATTTATTTGTCATAAGGCATTTGTTGCGGCGGCCGTTTAGGATTTGTCGATAGCCCGCCAGACGCAGGCCCTAACCTAGCGCCCCTCCTACTCTAATATTCAACCCCATTTCCCCGACAGACGCATAAATTCTGTTGCCCGTTAAGCACTTGGACGGTTATCAATGGGTTAATAAACGTTATAAAATATGAGTTCATTATGCTTCAGTTATAAATTCTTTTTCGCCGTTCTCTGTGCGCTTGTTGCACTCGACGCAGTTCGTCGCTCGTTTCTCGGCACTGCAGGGGCTATAAATTCGACTGACTCCAGCAGCGAGATAGAGGGAGAGAGAGATACACTAAGATAGAGGAAGAGATAGAGATGGGGCAGCATATGGCACAGCTTGGGCCTTGGTCGCTTTTGTTGGACTTGTAATAAGAGATTATATTGCTTTATGAGACTTTGGTCGCGTGTGTCCTTGTGGCCTGTACTTAAGTTGATCCCAAGCTTTTGCGCCTGAAATTATGCTTGGGAGGAGGGTAGGAATACACAAGACAAGTTGAGAAGGGAAGGGAGAAGGACTGGGTTCCCGGATGTGTCGTATGAATTCTAAGATGGCAATCATAAATCAATTGTTGTGTTTAATAAGATTGTTAATGGGGACAACTAACGAAGGGGTGAGGATAAGTGAGAATAGCAAAAATGACAGGACACATGGGGTGGCAGATGATTAAGATTTGGAAAGGCTTACTGGCAGATGGAACTTTTTGACAATATTTTGCAGCAAAATTAAGTTTTATTTACTACGAAGAAACTGTTCTAAGAGAATCGACTCTGAAGAAGACTTGGTCCGAATTCTCTTTTCTCTAAATAACTGCTATGTTCCACTTAATATATACAATTATACCTGCTATTTGTAAGATTATTTGGCGAAAAGCTTTATGAGAAATTAGAATTATTTCCTAAGTCCGCCATCCAATAGATTGATTTTCCGGATTTGTGGAATATTATAAGGGTACTCATTTTGTTCACCTATATCAAGATACAAGATGAAGGGCATTAAATATATGTTGGAATTTTAACAATTTTAACTCTTAAAGTTACACATTGCAACTAATTTAAACTTTTTACTGTTTTAGTCAAAGTGAATGTTAGCAGGCTCAAGGTCGAGGTTTGATTATAGTTCAATAATCAACCAGAAAATTCAACAGAGAATACATTTGAACATGAACAGTATCTGTGGCTGTGTAGACGGCCGTCTACTGTTTATTAAAGAGGTGTTGTTTTTTCCTGATTTGGGAAATGGTCAATCACGTTTAGACTTTAGGTATTTTCGGATCTTTTTGGACCCTTTTTTCGCAAAATTTTTTTTCGTATTTTTCTCGGTTTTTGCTTGCATTTTTTTATAGCTTGGATATTTGAGAATATCGTCCTAAAAAGAATTTATTGAAATTCGAAATATTTTAGAAGATATAGCCCTTTTAATGACCCAAACTGACCCGATTTGCCTAGCAACTGAAAACTTTATACGCGTTTATCCTTTAACCACGTTTTTCGAGCTGGCGGCACTGCTTGCTCCCGTAGTTCTGTACCGATTTTGATAAACCAAAGTGCAATCGACGCAGAATTGTCACCATTATGGCCTCTATTTCAAGCATAGATTTAAAAATTTTAATTACTATTTTTTTTTACACTAAACTACAAAAAAATGACGAAAATCGATTTTTCATTTTTGGCCGCCATTTTGTAAAAAAATCGCAAAATTATGATTGAAATAGGAGCCTGAATTACATCTGTACTGAGTCTAGCGCCGTTTACTTTTTCCATTTCAGATGATCCGAAGTGGAGTTATTCGTGCCGACAGCAGCATACCTGTTTTTTCGACGTCCAACTTTGAAGGCCGACAACTTTGGAACAGCCCTCGTACAAAGGAGAAAAAAAATTGTATTGTGTTCTTAATACAATAAAAAACAGAATTTACATAACTTTTTCCGTTTTCAAATAAGATTTGTTAAAAAAAAAGGTTCACAAAACAGCCTTATAAGCAGCCCTTTACTGGGCCTTGAACTCAGGACCTCGAAAGACTGCATTCACTGACACCGAAAGCTCAGCAAACGGCACCACAACTCGAATGGCTAGAGATTTGACGGGAAGACAATCCGGGTTTGCCAATGCTGAGAGCGAGAGAGCTGTTCTCATATGTTGCTCGCGCTCTCCGCTTGTGGCTCCCCGCACTTTCCTCGCCATCAAGCTCGAAGTCGAGAACGTTTGTCTGCTTGTATTCGAGCAGATTTCGACTTAAAATACCTAGAAGAAAAGATTCTAAATTAAAGCAGAATTTATGCCTGCCGATTCGTGGGACATTTCTCTGGGTGTAGTTACTACTTCCAAATTTTGTACTAAAATTTGTCCAAATACTTCTTGAATAAATACAAACAGATTAAAAGTAAGATATGTTCATTCAACAGGAATAAAGGATACCCATCTTTATATCTTTTTATATAGGAAGGAGAGGCGAGCCTTCGATATAGCGTCTTTAAATAAGGCCTGGTCAACCTGTCCTTATAGAAAAGCCTTTTTATACCCTTGCAGAGGATATTATAAAATTGTGCGGATGTGTGTAACGCATTGAAGGAAGCATCTCCGACCTCATAAAGTATATATATTCTTGATCAGCATGACGAGCTGAGTTCATTTAGACATCTCCGTCTGCCCGTCTGTCCGACACTGATCTAGTCAAGCGCATAAAACAACAGCGGCTGCGCTGGATTGGACATGCCACTCGTATGGATGAAGAAGCTCCAGCAAAAAAAAAAATGTACAATCGGAGGGCGAACGAATTCTGGACAATAAGAAGGCTGGGACGCCCGAAACTAAGATGGAAAAATCAGGTGGTGGAAGGCATTGAGGCGCTTGAACTGATCAACTGGTGCAAGCTCGCACAAGACAGAGGTGAGTGGCGGGCATTAATTGTTGCGGCCGAGACCGTCAAACGGTTGTGATTGTAATATCGGGCCGAATAAGAAGAAATTCAATAAAGACCAGAGTCTATATATTTTACTAACTGAGTTATCAGCTAATCGCTTTCATCTTTCTGATGTTCTTTTTATCAATGATTGGAAAAGGAAATACATAATAAACCTTTATATCTTTAGAACAAAAAATTCTAAACTTTTGACATTTTTATAGAATACTGGTGTAATATTAAGCTTTCAATTAAACATAAGTTGTCCAACAATTAGATGCTTGGGTTAGAAAATATTAATCAAATTGTACAAATGGAAGGGGGCATAAGTATTTTAACAATTGATTTATTCTTAGAACAGGATCTCAAAAGCTAAAAGAATGGGCGTATTCAGCAGATAAATCAGATTTTCGATTACTGACTTACGACTTGCAATTTCTGATGTTTCTCTGTTGAATGACACTGAATGCTTAGCTTAGGCTATTCTCTGCCTTATTACATTTCGTCCAAAATACAATGGCTCAATTTTTGAGGGGTTTTAAGGCTGTTCATTCTCAGTTTTGTCGTTAACAGTTGGCCGTACAGTCGATAAACTGTCTCACCAATCATGCCAAATTTATCAGTCGGAATCGGCAATCACTGTACTCACCGCTCAAAATCGGCATTCATAAATCAGTAATCGAAATTCGGATTTATCTGCTGAATTCGCCCATTCTTTTAGCTTGATACCAGAGAAGTATTCTTGCTGAGCCCGAATCTGGCTTTAGAAACTTTTTTCTCTAATGAATTAACTGTAAAATAGACATAAAAATTCAGAAAATTGCTATTTAGGGCATATTTCCAAGAGCAAAATATCCAAGAAAATGGATGTTTTCACAAATTGAATTCCTTCATGGACTAGTACTTACTTATATCTCTTAAAAGTGACAAAAACCTGAATCATTTCATAAGATATAAGTTCGAGATCGATCTGCAGAGTACTGCCGATTTGTATTAATACATAATATACACATTTTATACATTTTTTGTATATTACATGTGCGCCATTCATACGTTGCAGATCGATCCCGAACTTACGTCTTATGAAAAGATTATAGTTAAGGTCGCTTAAAATTAAACTAAAATTTTTTATTTAAAAGATAAATTTGTTTACTTATGAATTTTTTTTTTTGTAAAAATCAGGAATGCAAACCACTGAAAAATAATTACTGGTTCAGTTCAGTGGTTTACACAGTTTTTGAACCGCCTGTTTTTGGAGCTAATTGAACCGTGGTTTCAGTTCGGTTCAGTGGTTCATAAAGGCATTCTGGAAATTAATTCGCTATAAAGAAAAATTCTTTGAATAGAGAAGTTCGACTGTATTATGATTTTTGTCGTAATTTGACTTTTCGTACACTTCGGAAATATAATTCCTATTAACCATTTAAGTATCATTAAGATCCTCATAAGATTGTCCAAAACTTATGAAGTCGGACTTGTAAGATTTGTTAATAAGTTCTAGGCATGCACTTCGAAACCGGAAAATGTAGGCTAGATAAGAATACGTACTATGCCTCGTACACACCCTATTAATCGGATGAGAAAAAACTCTCCTGGCTTGGATTAAATTAAGGCAAGAAGTTCAGAAAATTTAAAATATTGTCCAGAAGAGGCGACAAAACAGGCAGGCAACTATCAGGGAAAGAATGCAGACTGGTGACTGGTATATTAAGAAATCGGTGTGCAATTGCGGAAGACTTACGGGAGTACATCTTGTAAAATTTGTATCGTCATCCTTAAAGGCAATATCTCTCCTAAAGATCAATTCTGTCTATCACTGGTCCCCTTGGTAGAGGGTCGACATAAAATTATCGTAGGAAAACGACATTAATAAGTATCATTGGCTAAAGGAAAGCGATTCTCGTTTTCGAACTCATCATAGAACTTGACCGAACTGAGCCGTTTTTCTTTATGGTTTTCGGTTCGGTTTAGCATTTCTGAAAGTAAGCCGGTTTGGTTTGTGGCTCGGTACTTAGAACGGCGCTGTGGTTCAAAAGAGAATCCCAACCTCAAAGCGAGAGACAGCGAAAATTAGATTCTTGTCTTTAAATCCTTTCTGCCGATATCGATATGGATAAAAGCATACTCCCAAGTATAATATAGGGTCAATCAATAGAAGAGGACCGGGAGTGGCTCAGCGGCTAGTGTGCGCGACCGTTGTGCAAGAGGTCGTGGGTCGATCCCGCTTAGGAACATCCAATGAAAAGTTTTTTCTTTGAATAATCTTTCTCACCCGGTAACCCTCTCTGCTGTTGGCGACAGCTTTGTGGTAATTTGCCATTAAAAAGCAACACAAACTGCCGTTTGGATACGGTGTTAAACTGTAGGTCTCTTTCTATTGTGCGAAAATTAGAAGCACACAAGCCAAGAGATTGAGCAGAGCTTGGGTTTGGCTGTGTCAAGCCATTTTACATTTTTACAATAACTAGAAGAGAACCGATCGACATTTGAGAGCTTAGATTATAAGTCAAAATTGAAAGAACTGCTCAAAAAGTTCGATGCCAACTCACAATATACTCAAGGATGTGGATGAGTACGTTCAGAAGACATAAAAAATTATTAATTTTTTATTGTTAAGCAGTCTGCAGAACTAAAGTTGAATAGCTTATCTGTGCTAGTCACGGAAGAAATGCCCATTGGGTCAATTTAAGTTCAGTCACTTAACTTAAGTGCTTCACGATATTCGTCTTTAACAAACACCATTGAATTTGTACTCAACTTTTATCTTGTTTTTATCTCTATCAACAAACTTTAGCTCCAATTTCAACTCGCATTCTTTGATCAAAAAACACTTCCAAACTCCCCTAATCGATGAACCGCATAACCAACCAAAAAACGGAAACATAAATAAGAAAGTGCTACACAAAACAATTAAAGCCAGTTTAACGCTTTTTTGATGCTTCTCGAGCACCGCAGGACATTCAAGACTGTGGTCCTTGTATAGATAATAAATGATGCTTAAGGTGGGGGGTGGGGGGAGCTAAACTGTTTTGACTTTGTTAATAAATTGAAAAATTATGATAATGCTCCCAGAAGACAGAGAAAAAGTGAGAGAGACGAGGACGACTGTGTGGGCACATTAAATTAAACAAAAAAGGACTCGCAGGGACTCCGCACTACGACTTCGACTCGTGCAATGCGCAACGCAACATTAAGCAGGCGACGTCCGTCGACTGCCAACTGGCTCATAGGACATTAAGGGCACGGAGGCAATGATGCAACATATTCTCCAGGACTCCAAGACGCCGCAAATTACTACGTCCTGCGTTTCCTGCAGCCGTTGCCGGCGGCGGCGTGGCAATAAAGTGTCACTATAAATAAATAACAAACGCCCTCGAAAAGGCCATGCACGCTGTGCAAAAATATTGAAAAATTGTAATTGTATCTCATAGATACAATTACAGAGCGGGCGACCGTGACACGTGACCGTCGCGATGCGTCGCCCCGCATTGCATCGAGTGCGAAAAGTCACCAGCGGCTTTCCCCAATAGCGACGACGACACTTAATGGACCAGAGTTCCGAAAAGCAAACAAAAGTAACGCTTGATTGCGGGCGGATCAGGAGCAAGCAAGGGTATATATGTACATAGTTGACGCTACGCAAAAAGGGCAGCGCCAGTGCGTGTGAGCCCTTGGCAAATGCAAACAAACGACGCACCACACACAAGAACCGGAAGCGGCTAACGTGCCACTCTGCAGACGAGATGCGATGTTGTTGCTGGAGGGCAGGACGACGACGGGATGTGCTAAATGTGAAATGTTCAAAGTGAAAGGAAAGTGTGAAGCAGCAAGCAGATGTCAGTGGGAAAAAGGGTTCTTTTTACGGTAGGCGGATGGTGAAGTTGTGTTGAAATGGGGTTGGATTAAAGAGTGATTAAAGATTTTCCAGAAATGATTTATAGCACTTGAAAGAAAATTTGATTAAAACAGAAATGGAAATTGAATTTAAATTCAAATTACGGTGGCAGAGACTTCACAACAATTCTTTAACCTTGTGTGCCTATATCTAAGTGCTTTACAAAAAAAATTGTGCATAGATCTTGGGCACTCAGAAAGAGCTATTGTCAAAGATATATTATGAATTGAATGGAATTTATTTAGTTTTCAGTACTTTAACTTTGAAGTAATTATTTTTAAATAAAAGTGAATCGGGCTTCGATTCGAAAAAACTTCGAAATTGGAAAATTAAGAACCAAAACTCTTAAAAAGTGATTCTACTAACTTACGTAATTAAATCACAAATGAAAATATATAAAATGCGTTCTTAAATCAAGTGCAATATCTATTATATTACCTATAAAGAATGCAAAGGAAAGGGAGAATTATTATCACACGCATCTGCGAAACTCTATAGTTTTGTGAATTTTAAGCGTAGATCTTCTTCTTTACCTAGGTGACCAATCTTCATTCAATCAACTTATTCCTCAGTTTCCAACACTTCTTATCCTTACAACATTTCCTTTTCTAACTTAATATATGCTCCCACAATTTCTGAAACCCCTCTGCTTTCGTTTTGGAAATCCTTAAAATTTCATACTCCTCTGGGCCTAACAACATTCCTAGATCAGGCTCCTAATGATAGCCTTTGCTTTCAATATTTCCAACTATTTAGATATAGTCCTGTATTATTTTTCTCTGTAAAAAGGGTAAAAAATAGTTTTTTTTCTAATTACAGAAGCATAGCTAAGCTATCCGCTTTCCTAAATTATTTGAATAATTTTAACCTCCATCATGTTGCATTATTATAAATAAAACTAGGCAACAAGGTCCAGTATATTGAAGGGTTGTTAGTGATTCTAGATGATTTTTGTGTGCTAAGCAAGACTGCGTTTTCAGAAATTGTCCTTCACGTCGACATTTTTAGTAATTTGAAATTTGAAAGTAATTAATGATTTTCGTGTGTTAAGCTAGACTGCGTTTTCAGAAATTTTCAGTCAGTCCGTCGAGATTTTTAGTAATTTGAGCTTAGAGTTGCTAATAGTGCCTATTTTGACCTTTTTAGGAGCTTTTTTCGGGGAATCCATTCTATTGTTTTTACTCAGTTTGACACCATCGGAAAGTACCACTCCTAGCTTTGAAATGAACTATCCCAAGCAATTTTTTTTCAATGAAGATATACCTCTTTTAGCACTTGAGTAAGAATCCAAAAATATCATATGGTATAGACTTTAATATGTTTTTGTTTCCTAATAACAGTAATGTAGGCTGGTCATTTGTAATTCAACAGCAACCAAATTCTAAAAAAACAACCTCACATCACAAATTTTGTGGCCTTGTGTTAATACCATTATTAATGATTTAGGTAAAATCCTATTTTAAATGGGTGGTAACAAAAAATATTTGATTGGATAAAAATTTGTTTCACGAAAAGTAGATTATTTTAACACCTCATTGACTTTGCATATTTGACATGTTAACATATCTTCGACCTAAAAGCATATTCAATAATTTTTCGTCATATTTTGTCCTATTTTGGAATATGTCATATGCTTTTACATATTCCGAGAGTCAATATATGCTCCCAAGTAGGCGTCTGCAATATAACTTTTTTGAACCACAAACAAAAAAAGGAGGGGAAAGTTAACTTCGGCTCGGCCAAAGTTTTGTATACCCTTGCAGCTTCCATTGAAAACAAAAAAAGTTTTTCTAACTAAGACTATTTTTTGGACATTACTTTTCTATGGGATCTATACTTTATAGATGTCTGATTTCGACCAAACTTGGTGAAATCATGGAAAAGCATAATACACTGTTAATTACGAAATTTGGATGCGATCCCCATTAAAACCAAAAAGTTTTTCTCACTAGAACTTCTTTTTCGACCGATAATTCATACTGCAGCTGAATGCTATAGTCATCCGATTTTGATAAAACTTTGTAAAAATGTGTTAAAGTAAATAAAATAAGAATAAGCCTATGATAAGGACGTTTTCATTAAAAACAAAAAAGTTTTTCTCACTAGAACTAGTTTTTCGACCGATCGTTCCTATGACAGCTATATGCTATAGTCATCCGATCCAGCCGGTTCCGACAAATATGCACTGACGGAGGAGATAGCATAGAAACAGACAGACGGACAGACGGACGGACGGACAGACGGACAAGGCTAAATGAACTCAGCTCGTCATGCTGATCAAGAATATATATACTTTATGTGGTCGGAATTGCATCCTTCTCTGCGTTACAAACATCCGCACAATTTTATAATACCCTCTGCAAGGGTATAAAAAACCTAAAATCCGATGTCTATTCATTATAATGTTGTGTGGATAGTCATTCATTAAGTTCTTTGTGTGAAATATTGGATCGCTCGTGTCTAACGTTGTTATCCTACTTTTCATATGTTAATGTTAAATAGTGCCGCCATAGTGTATGTTGGTTTGTGAGCTATTGTGATCTGTTCTCCGTCATATAAGTCAGATTTTGCGAGTCTTTCCGAGTAGTGTGGTATATATGTTATTGACTTGTACATTTTAGGCTTACCCGCTGTTTCTCTTGTGATTTCTTTTTCAATTCCTTCGATGATCGTCTTTATAATGTTTTGATTAACAAGATTCTTAGCCGTATTGATTATCATGTTTTCCGGATGCTTGGAATGATAATTTATTATCCGTCCTGAGGTAGTGGGTTTTTGATACCAGTTGACTTTTAATGTGTTGTTTGTCCTGTGGACTGCAGAGGCTAAGAATAGAAGTTTGTTATTTTCTTCAGTCTCCAAATTGTATGTCCTTATGATACGATTATGATTTAGTGTCTCTAGAGTTTTTTGAATGTCATCTTCTCTAACTATCGCAAATAGATCGTCAACATACTTAGTTAATTGTCTGGTGGTTTCAGCACTTCTTCCTCAACACTATCTGCTATTATTGGAGAAGCCGAAAATCCCATGGGAAGGCCTTTTAACTGGACATACAGTTCCTCCTCAAACTTGAAATATCTATTTTCAGTTATGGAAACCAGCTCACAAAAAACAGCGCTTGCTGCCCACTGTGCTGAGAGCGGTCACTCTCCCGACTTTGACGCCACGAGCATTCTACAACAAGTGCGTCACTATAACAAGCGCTTCACTCTGGAGATGCATCACATTATTAACATACCAACAAACATTGACCAACACTAACATTAGAATAAGTCAGTTTCACATCAAACTCCGTGGCGAGCAGTTGCACTTGACCCGTATTAATGTATGTATAGTAGGGTGATTCAAATTTTTAACCAACCAGGAGTATAGCAAAAACGCAATCTACGGTAAATTCTAAGAAACTTTTCCCAAGAAACCATGGGTCTAAAATCAATTTCGAGCCAGCAGTTTTTAACTGTAAAATTTATATATATGAAAATTCTAAAATATGTGACATATCATTAAAAACTTTGTTAAAAGTGATGGAAAACTGGTTTGGATCGTTCTCAAAAAAACTTATTTAAACAGAAATTTTCTTTTTTCTTAAATTAGGCCGAAATATATAGAAAAAAAGATGCTTAGCTGGTAAATAGCCTCGAAATATAAAAATTATCACTGTCATCACAGAGATTGTGACCAAGACTGCTGATATTGATGAAAAGCCGACTTGTATCGTTCTTAAAAATCTTTTTTAAAGAGATATTTTCTTTTATTGCGAATTCTTGCTAACCATAAAAAAAGGTTCCAATAGCTGCAATAGAAAGAGGACTGACGGACATGGCTATTTCGACTCGATGCTGTATAAGAATACATACTTTATTATATCGAAGATGCTTCCTTCTGCCTGTTACAAGAATTTGCTTGACTTTAATATACCCTTTTTACTCAATAAGTTAGGGGTAGAAATTCCAAATAATGTAATTTCAGATTGAAAACATATTTCATTAAATAACTAGAACTTTTTGTTCTTGTTGTCAAGTGATTACAAACTCCCATAATACCATAGATGTTATTAGAACTTTAGTGAAGAAAATTGTCAATAAAATTGAAGATGTGCAAAAGAACTTCACTATTTCATTTCAGAGTATATAGATCGTATGCTTTAATTTCAGTCAATTTGAATCTTATTTCTATGATAAACAGAAAAAAGCTTCAACTATGTCTTTGATAAAAGTCAACTTATGCTGTCATTGTGGGAGGGTCAATTCCCACAACTCGTTTGCTGATGAAGACAAATTTACAAATCATTCTACTCAACTGCTGCTCAGGCACTGACCGAAATTATTCATTTCCTTTTTCCCTCCCTTAAAAACCAAATGCCATATAAGTTTTAAACAAAACAGAATGCATTCGTTTTGAGAGCCCCTTCAGACAAATTGCTGTCACACTGACTTTATTTAATTGATTAAGACCAAAATGATGCTTCAACTTAATTGACCCAGAAATTTCGACATGATTTAAATTAAAGACTCTGTGGGTTTTTGCTTCACTCATAGACAGCGTGTACCATGCATTGTCGTAAGCCTTGAAGAAAAACTTTAATACTCAAAGTTCCACGACCAAAATCCAATTTGCAAGTTTTTCGAGTGTGCACACACGCAAAAATTCTTGAGAATGGAATTGGTGTGTGCTGCTCCTGCTCCTTTTTAGACTCTGACAATCACGCACGATTTCAGGCAAATCTAATTTAAATACGACTACACGTCAGGCATTCAAGGAGGCACCACCACCAGGTGGGCAACCTTTGATGGCTTCCCCATTTTACTTTAGTAGTTAGTTAACTGTTTATGATCGAAGGATGGGGAAGGCAGGGGGCGTGGCCAGGCACTTTACACTTTTGTATGCAAGCTCTTCTAAAGTAATTAAGTGTTTTTCCACATGATGGCTTCATAGACGCCAGGCAGGAAGTGTTGCCAGGCAAAACACCCTCTCCGCCATCCAGTCGGAACAACCAACCGACCGACCGACCTCCTTCCTGGGCTCTGAATACTTTTATAATTGGTTTAAAAAACAGTGAAAAGAAGTTGCAGATAGTTTACCGTTCGAGTTCTCGTAGAGCCGCTTACATTAAGTATAATAAATTTCTAGGACCGGGGGGAGAGGGTGAGCAACAGCACAGCAAAATCATTAATAAACTATTAAGGTATTTCTTGTGCTCGAGTTGGAAGCTCGAAGTTGAGAGGAAGGTGACGCGGTAACGTCAACTTTTGCGGCGAAACAATGGAATTTTGATCTTCTCAGAAGAAGCCGCAAAGTCTGATGCGTAAAGAATGCAAATAGGATAAGATAGCATTAAAGTTCAGAAAATTAAAGTTATCTCGTGGATGGGATTAAATTAAGTAAAAGTTATGACTCAATTAGTTAATTGATATTTAGTAATTTTATATATTTTTTAAATGGCTTGACACAGCCCCAAAGGGTGAAAGCCAAGCTTCTCTCAATCTCTTGGCTTGTGTGCTTCTAACTAATTATCGCACAAGAGAAAGGGACCTACAGTTAATCGCCGAATCCGAACTGCAGTTTTAGAGCCTTTTTCATGGCAAATTACTTCAAAGCAAGCGCGCCAACAGCAGTGTAGGTGACCGGGTGTGTAAGTTTTTTCAAAGAAAAAGCTTTTTACTAGATGTCTCGAGGCGGGACCGAACCCACGAACCTCTTGCTCAGCGATCGCACACACCCTTTGTAATTAGAAAGAAACTGTAAAAAGGATAGAAACCCGCCGAACTAATAAGATTGTACAAAGAAAATAACTGTAAAACCTAAATTCTGAAATAAATATTTAGATCGATCTTAACCATCTCACCTACCCTTTCTATGATAAAATGCTTCATTACAGCCGATAAAAGATCATATCATTTGAAAACTTCAGTTTAAAACATCTTTGCGTATAACGGTTTGACAATTAAAAACTTTTTCAGAAAAATTTTTTTTATTTTTTTTTTTTGTTTTTTTTTGTAAAGGATTTTATTTACAGTCTTATAATTGAATATTTTTAGGTGGTGATTTCGAGGCAATTGCAAGCACAAAAATAATTATAATAGGAGAACCAGCTCTTAGGGAGATGCAGTAGCCCATTATTCCATCATAGATATAGACTTACTTAAAATTCTACTGTGCGCTTCTTAGGATTTTCCATAATGAAGTTTTGATTCCTTTTGGAGAAACCTCAACAATTTGTACGATTGAAGCTAGTTTTAGATATTGCGTTCCCAATGACATCGTCCGTAAACACTGAATTTGGTAGATTATTATCCTAAACCATTAACAAATAAATTAAATTAGTTTTTGCTGTGCTATACTACAAACCGGTTTCAATGCGGAATTCCGACTTTTTCAAAATGTGAACCGAGTCTTGAACCGAACCAAGCCTGCACAAATACATGAACCAAAACCAGCAACAGTGATAGACATTCTAAGATCTGACATACTGCCTAAGGAATTTTGAATGACTGGTCGATATTGAGCTACACAGAGAAAAAAAAATTAGCTACACGTCGCGTGTAGTAACGACAATGGCCTGTTAAACTTCACACGAAAAATGTAGAACACAAAACGTTGCACGTGGCATTAAAAAAAAACTACAAGCAACATGTAGAAATAAAAAGTAAACGAGACAAATGCAAAGTGTACATGACAAGGGAAAACCAGTTTTTTCCAAAGTACATTTTCAACATTTTCCTTTCAACAATCTGAACAGCACACGGAAATTTAGGTTTTCTACATTATCGTTTAGATATGGTGAAAATTCCAATCGAAAATTGAAACTCAAAATCAGTAAAGTTCAATTTTTTGTTTAGAAAACTGTTTCTAAATAAACGTTAATAAGCATACATACAGATAAGTGTTGTTGATCCCAATCGCTAGTTTCGGCATTGTCGCGCGAGTGGTTGATAGTTGTATGGGCTAAGATGCCGGTACTTGTGACAAAATTCCCGAGACAAGGTAAATAAATTGTGAGTTCGAATCCCTGACAAGGCTAGGGGAAAAAGTTTAATTTTAGTTGTAAGTTTTCCAGAAGAAAGGCCTTGTTTCTTATGCTCCTTCTTATCGTTCCTCCCGAAACTGCCCTTCTTCCCACACTGAATTGTGTAAATAGTATAGTGTAAGTAGAATCTTTTTTTATTTGGGCTGGGCCCCTAGCTACATGAAGAAAAGCTTCATAATCGTAGTAGGTAAAAATCCCTGACAAACGTGAAGGAAAGCTACATTTTCAAGTAGCTTTTAAAAATGTTGGTTTTTCTGAGTACAGTCTTAGAATCTGCTTGAAAGTATTATGAGTGCCTTATGTATTTTAAAACCAGAAACAGTTACTAGAATAGTGACCAAACAGTGACCAAAACAGTGGCCAAAACACTGACCAAAATAGTGACCAAACAGTGAGCAAAAGTGACCAAATAGTTATAAAAACAGTGACGAAAACAGCGACTTAATTGTGCCTGCGTTTTAGAGGGGACAAATTTCGGTCAAATAGCAACGGTCAAAGCACAATGAAAAAAGGAGCAGGCGGGAATATTCCCGAATAACAACTTCAAATACTTCGGAAAAATGCGATGACACTGCGGCCAGTTCATTACTTAATTTTGTAATATCTGCGATTAAAAACTATGTGTGGGAACATTTATTTTAAATTTTCTTAAATATATATAGTCTGAATATGGGTTTAAGGGGGTAGTACAAGTTGGGCCGGAAAAAAATCGACATTTTTTTGGCTTTTTTTCATAGCTCAGATATTTATTTTTGACGATATTCATTTTCACTCTGAACTCTGAGACGAATTTCTCAGTAATTAAAAATAGTGGCCACAAACAACAGAGATACATTGGACAACCTTCAATGCCAATGCATATACCTTCAGCTACCCTAAACAGCGGAGCTTAAAGCTAGTTGAAATTTCGTGCTATTTGTGCACTTGGAATTCTCAGCTCGTTATTTGCCGCCTGGCTAATATAAATCGGATTTGCAAATGGCTTGTTGGTAGGAAAGCAACTGAAAGTGTACTGACGAAGGCTTTGTCATAGCGGCAGCCGAAACGGCCGTCTACACAGCCACAGCTACTGCTCGTGTTCAAATGTATTCTCTGTTGAATTTTCTGGTTGATTATTGAACTATAATTAAACCTCGACCTTGAGCCTGCTAACATTCACTTTGGCTAAGAAATAGTTTGATACGAAGATTTCATTGTAGTTCAACATGTCAATAAATGGATAAAATGGGAGTTTCAGCAATAACTTCTTTTGCATGAATGAAAAATTTAGAAATATATAGCATTATCGATGGTGCTCACCATCTATGTCTTGCCACAACTACTGCGTGTGTATCGGTGGATGAATTTAATTAAGTTTCTCTCTAATGCTCTTACTTTACAATTCGAATTGCTAATTACATTCAAAACTAAATTCATCCGGAAATAACCATAGAAAAACATAACTTCTTAATATTAATTTCAATCAGATTATCCCTTGTAATGAGCTACGCAATTACCGGGTATTCCACAACGCCCAATAGAAAATTAACTCCTTGTCTCTTGTTCTAATGGTTTATATACACACTCAGAAAACAAAAATGTCTAAAGCTCATCCAGAAAATTCGAATTTTAGCTTAAATTTTTAGCCTAAGATGTTTCCAGAATTTTAGATAACTCTTTATAATATTTAAATTCATAATCATGTTTTTCTAAAAAAAATTGATATTTTCAATTCTTGAATAAAATTAGTTTTTAAAAGCAAAAATAGTATAAATTTTGGAAACATCAACTAACGCGTTATAAACGGATTATATCATAACCCTCGTCTCAGATATCTCATCAATATACTACTTCAAAGACTCCCCCATTCATCTGTTTTGGTTTATTTAAGAAATTGTAAAAATGGAGGGAAGCTGACTTCGGCCGAAGTTTATATACCCTTGAAGCTTGTATAAATTTTCAGAATGGCTTCTAAAACTATTTTTCAAACCTAACTTTTTTTTGGCAGCTGTACTATATAGTCTTCCGGTTCCGACCAAACTTAGTGAAATCATGAAAAAGCATCGAAAACTTATAATTACGAAGTGAGATGTCGATTCCATTCAAAACAAAAAAGTTATTCTTTAGCAGCTATATGCTAAAGAAAATATATTTTTATAGTCATCGTGGCCTCGGACTCGAACCCTAGCCTTATGTACTGAACACGAGTGGAATGGCGTCTTAACGCATTGCACATCGCACTGTGGGCCAGAAATCTCATTTTTTGGCCAAACTCGCATTCTACACCAGACTAGCTAGAAGCTAAAGTTTTTACGAATGTTCTTAAAGATTGAACTTAAGAATATAAAAAATTTCGTAGTCGTTTATGAGTTAAACTCATATACTGCTTGAAGCCCACCCTGTCAAGGATTTTCAGTCAATCTGACTACTTTGACCCTTATTTTTATTTATTTAACCTGTTCTTTACATTCATTTCTTAAACAAATAAAATATAAAAATTAATAATTAAAAATAATTTTGAGATTTCAGCTAATTCCGCTTCAAAAGTATGTTAACATTTTAATCCATGAATAAAATACCTAGCTCCAGTTTTCATGGTCCAAATGAAGCACTTTTCTGCTTGATGAACCCGCATGACTTTTAAAAGCGTTTATAAAATCCAGAACCAACGACCCGTTATGTACATATTCAAAGAAATTATTTGACATGTTACGAGTGAAGCCAGTGGCACCCGGGGCACTCTCAAATCATGCCATTACCCCCTTTATGAAACCGAAACATGACTTCTTTATAATTTTTATTTAATCTAGTCCGTAGTCGAAAAAAAATCAGCTCTGAAGCTTTTCTTTCCTAGTTTCGACATTCTTTTCCTTTTTGGATTGAGTTTTTCAAAAACGGTGAATCTATTCTTCCTCCGGTAATCTTTTCTCAAGTTTCCCAAACAAAAATTGGGACTTTGGCCAAAACCGCCGCTGGCCCAGTGTGCATCGATTGCTGTTACTTATAGTTTTCTAAACGGTCCACCCCGTTATTGAATGGAGTTGAATTTTTCATTTTAGGAACTTTTAATAACAGTTTAGAAGACCATTTCTTTCTTATTTTAATTTCATTTTATATGATTTTTGCTAAAAAAAATTGGGGTATTCACGACCCCCAGTTCCGTGGAGTTGTTGGATTGAGGAAGAAAATTAAAGAAGAAAATTTCTTTCAGAAAGTCTACCCTGTTTTTAGAAAGTTATCTTAGAAAAATTCACCCCATTTATTGCAAAAGCCCTCGTTTTCGTGATTAAGAATCATTTTTTTGAAAATTAAAGAATCCTTTTGTGTTGATGCGCAATTTTCTGAAGTTCATAAAATATTTTTTGTATGAGTGTATCAATTTCGAGATCTATATTTACTCCTCTGAGTATCCCAGTTGCAGGTGCAGGTACCAGAGCTTCCCATTATCCAATCAGCTCACGTACAAAACTCATTACTCAACTCTCGATCATTGCGGATTGTCAACTTTCTTCACTATAAAATCGTTAATATTTTTCTCTGTTGGCATTGCCAATTCAAGTCTAAAATCAATTTCGAATCTTTAGTTCATGTGAGCCATTATCACAAGTTAACATTAATCGAGCCAAATGCATATTTTACAATACAATTTGAGCCTCTTGACTGGCCATACAAAACATTTGTAATCAGAGCCAATTAATCTCATGCAAGGCAATGTCTCGTACTGCCCCATCCAGTTTCTTGTCGCTGCTTCTGGGCCCGTTGTAGTTGCTGTTAAAAATAATTTCTGTTGACACAAAGATTGAAAGCCACGAGCAACAGAGACAAACGGGCTGACTTTGCTTTGGCTCTATGCGATCTGCGATCTTTGCCGTAGACTTCGTCGTCGTCGTTGGCATAATTTATGCCTTCGATCACATGAAGACATGAAAAATGTCGCCACAACTTGCCCGAGCCAATGATGAGCGTACATACACCGAGATCGATGGTGGAGCAGTCTTTGCCAAATGCGGCAGGACCGGCCCGCTGGAGCAGGGGTGAGGCTGAGGTGGTCTGCCTGCATACGGAATTGAGCATAAATTAAGTTGACAAGAGCGAGTGTTTGTACTCGTAGTTCCGCTCCATGGTGCGACTATACCTCTCTTCCCAACCCCCCTCAGCAACTAAAACGACCAGCGTCAATTTAATGTGTGGACATAATTTTCCTGTCGCATTCAATATGAGATGCTTTGGTGCAGGCAAAAAACATAAAAAGAACTTGCACGTGGATTGCATCATTGATGCACAGAATAGGGCAAGAGTGTCGTGTGTGCCTTGTTGATGCGATGCTGCTGTTGCTGTTGTTGTTGGTTGCACTCTGATGGACGCTGATGTTACCGATAATGGGCAAGGCAATGTGCACACGTTATTTGAACATTTCGGTGAGTACTTTATATGGGTCTCAACTTGAGTGATATAAGGGCCATGTGGGTTAAAATTGTGCTGAGGTAGAGGGAAACGGTCGAGCAGAGGATGGATGGGTTTATGGACTCATAGAGTGAAATGTGTTTCTGAAGTAAGAAAGAAGGACAAGGGAGAGTTTGTCTCGCTTGGAATGGTTCATGATTGAATGAAACTCATTATTTTCATGTTCACACTATAAATTCAATTGGTAATAACTATTTAAATATGAAACTTAAGAGAAGTTACTACTGATAAATAGAAAGTACACAGAGAAAACCAAAGTAGCTACACGCCACGTGTAGAAACGACAATCCTAAAAGAAACGCAGTTCACCCTGCTAAACTTCACACGAAAAATTTTAGAAATCAGAATGTTAAACGTGGCATGTAGAAAAACTACACGAGCACGTAGAAATTAAAAAAGTAAACGAGGAATGCAGAAAAGTTAAATGCTGCTTGGACAAATGCAAAGGGTACATGACAAAATAAAATCAGGGTTTTTTTCAAAGAATTTTTACATTTTCAATTAAACAATCTGAATACCACACGAAAATTTATAGATGTCCGATTTCGACCAAACTTGGTGCAATCATGGAAAAGCATAGCAAACTGTTAAATTTGGAGACGATCCCAATTAAAACAAAAAAGTTTTTCTCACAAGAACTTCTTTTTTCAACCGATCATTCATACTGCAGCTATATGCTATAGTCATCCGAATTTGACAAAACTTTGTAGAATTGTGTAAAAATAAATAAAATAAATATATGCCAACGAAAGGGACGTTTCCATTAAAAACAAAAAAGATTTTCTCACAAGAACTAGTTATTCGACCTACCTTTCCTATGGCAGCTATCTGCTATATTCATCCGATTTCGACCAAACTTAGTAGAATCGTGTGAGAGCATATAAAATAAACACATGCCAATTTTGAAGACATTTTCATTGAAAACAAAAAGTTTTTTCAAACTAAGACTACTTTCAGACCTAATTTTCCATGACAGCTTTACTATATAGATGTCCAATTTCGACCAAATTTGGTGGAATCATGGAATAGCATAGTTAACTAAGAAATACGGAGTTTGGAGGCATTTCAATTGACAACAAAAAAGTTTTTTCCATTAAAACTAGTTTTTCGACCAATCCTATGTTCCTATGACAGCTATATGCTATAGTCATCCGATCCGGCCGGTTCCGACAAATGTGCAGCGTATTTGTACCAAAAGACTTCGTCCAAAGTTTGGTGAGGATAGCTTTAAAACTGAAGGAGGAGATAGCATAGAAACAGACGGACTGACGGACAGAAAGACAGAAGGACTGGCGGACAGACGGACGGACAGGGCTACATCAACTCAGCTCGTCATGCTGATCATGAATATATATACTTTATGTGGTCGGAGATGCTTCCTTCTATGCGTTACAAACATCCGGACAATTTTATAATACCCTCTGCAAGGGTATAAAAAAATAAATGAAATTTTCGGCAGTTTTGTAGACAATTTCAGTTTCCATTTGAAGAAAAAAACTTTTGGATTACTTTTCTTGGGATCGCAACATAGATGTCTGATTTCTACTAAACTTGGTGAAATAATGGAAGAGATAATACACTGTTAATTCCGAAATTTTGTATAGCAGCTTCCGATGGAAAACAAAATAGTTTTTTCTAACTAAGACTAGTTTTTCGACCTTACTTTTTCTATGGGATCTATACTATATAGATGTCTGATTTCTACCAAACTTGGTGAAATCATGGAAAAGCATAATACACTGTGAATTACGAAATTTAAAGGCGATCTTATTTAAAACAAAAATGTTTTTCTCACTAGAACTTCTTTTTCGACCGATCATTCATACTGCAGCTATATGCTAAAGTCATCCGATTTTGTTAAAACTTTGTAGAAATGTGTTAAAGTATATAAATAGAGAATATGCCAATAAAAAGGACGCTTTCATTAAAAACAAAAAGTTTTCCTCACTCGAACTAGTTTTTCGACCGATCGTTTCTATAGGAGCTATATGCTATAGTCATCCGATTTCGACCAAACATTGTTGAATTATGTAAAAGTATTTAAAATAAGTGTAAGCCAATGATAAAGACGTTTTCATTAAAAACAAAAAAGTTTTTCTGACTAGAACTAGTTTTTCGACCGATCCTTCCTATGGCAGCTATATGCTATAGCAGAGATGGGCATGCACACATATCGTCACACTTTTCACACGCATACAAGCACAATTTTGCGTGCGCTGCAGCGAAAAAACGAAGTGTTTTCAGTACAGTGTACGCTGCAAGTTAACGTTCACTCATTGTGTTTATTAATTATTATACGTAAATTTTAAACGCTTAGAAGGAGTATTAACAAAATTTATAAATACATATTATTTACATGTAAATATGAGTATAAATTTTTTTTTGTAAGGAGGTGAAATGCAGTTACGCACGATACAGTGACTGACTCCCATGATATCTGTCCTGTCTTAAAGATTAAAACACCCCCGTTTGTCAAAACTCAACTAACCCAAGGCAATTTCAACTGTACAATGAGATGTAAAATGGATAACAAAATTGCTTTTGAGGAAGTTTTAGTAGTTATTTTGTATTGATATTATTGAATCCATATTAATTTATCCTTCATACGTTTTGATTCGGAGGAGATCGGCTAAATGCTTATCAGTTATTCGATTTCTTTGTTTGTTTAAGATGATCTTCATTGTTGAAAAAGCCGATTCGCAGTTGTATGTCGACCCAAACATTGAATACAATTTATTTATTTGGTCTTTCGTTTTTGGGTATTGTTCTTCATCAACTGCTTTCCAAAAATTGACGCCAGATAGCAAAGGAATTGAAAAATCTTGTGTCATTTTTTCTAATTCTCTTTGTAGCTCAGGATCTTGCTTTTCAATTTCACAATTTAAGGGGTTTTCATGCAAATCTATTATATTATTTATTTTGTTAAAATCTTTAAATCGCATCTCAAAGTCTGTTAATAAATTTTTAAGAATTGTACTGTACTCTAATTTTTTATCGAATGTTTTGAACTGACTTAATACTATTGATATGTTTTTAAAATTTTGAATATTGTTATTGTCCATTTGTGTAATAGAAATTTTGAGTTTTCTGACGAAATATTGAACTATTGTAAATAATTTTGAAATACGTTTGTGTTTCATTGCTGTTGATATCGTAGCTCTGAATATTAATGCTCATGACCTAAATTTTCCTTAGTAAGTATTCCTGTAATAAAAGCGAGGTCAAATAAATAATTTTTGTTTATTAATTTATTAACAAAATCCCCCATCTGCCTTTAAATTTTGTTCGAAGAACATGGTTATTTCATTTCTGAGATCGAAAAGCCGCTGAAGGCTTTTACCTCTGCTTAACCATCGAACTGCAGTAAACAATAATACATCACCATAGACTGCTTTCAGTTCGTCAAGAAGCGTTTTAAATTTACGGTGGTTCAAGGAATTATGACCACCCTTAATCTTATTTATTATTTTAATGGATATATCCATTGCTTCTTTTAAATATTCTCCTTTAGCAAAAAGTGCCTGCTGGTGAATGATGCAGTGAAAAGTGGGTATCTTAATATGGTTTTTTAATAATTGACCAACTAAGCCATTTTTTGTACCGACCATCACCTTCGCCCCATCTGTACATAATCCGGCTAGTTTCTCTCTACCCACAATACTAAAAACTTTTCAAACTAAGACGTCGTATAAAATTTCGCCGGTGACATTACTATGCAATGAAACGACGTCAAAGATTTCCTAAAATGTATTAAATTACTTTCGTCCAAACTAATAGAAAAATATTTGCAATTTTGTAATCTATTTTTCATCTCCATGTAAATGAAATTACTTATGTCTTCAGTCCTACGTGTTACTGTACGTCGCGATAAAGGAATTTTTTTTAGGGTTTCCAGTGTATCTTGTCCTTTTTTACTGAAACATTTTACGACTGAAGACATATTTAAAAATAGCTGACAATTCTCCAAAAGAGAACAATGTTTTGTTAGAGCTAATGCAACTCCGTAGGATGCTTTTTTGCAAGATAAGTTAATCTGCTGATCATCATTATCATTTTCATCATTATCATTATCATTGTCATCATTATCATTATCATCATTAATATTATCATCATTATCATTGTCATCATTATCATCATTAATATTCATATCTACGTTATTATCAACAGCAATGAAACGCAGAAAATATTCCGCTTGCAATTGCAAAAGAATTAATTTTCTCTACGCCCCTTTATATGTTTCATATAGCATGTGACAAAGTAAATAATGCCGTCTTAAAAAAAATTTAGCATTGCGACATAAAATGCGGTTACATATTAAGCAATGTGGCCTGCCATCTTCATTTTCTATAAAGAAAAATTCATTCTCCCATTCGGGCGTAAACATTTTGGAGCGCACTGTAAAAATTGATTTTTTTTGCAAATGCACTGCGTGGTGCTTGCTTCTCAACTGTTCGCCGTCAACTAAAAGTACAATGTAAAGTCTAATACATGCTTCGGCCGACCACCGACGACGACCGAACATTCTTGTTCTATAAATAGCTTTCAATGCTTATAGCGTACGTGTGATTTTGTGCAGTCGACCGCGGCAGAGGCCCTATGCACACAAGGCAGCGCGGTGCCTCGTGTGCATTGGAACGTCGCGACGCGCCCATCTCTGTGCTATAGTCATCCGATTTCGACCAAACTTAGTGAAATCATGGGAAAGGATAGTAAACTAAGAAAAACGTACTTCGGATGCGTTTCCATTAAAAACAAAAAAGTTTTTCTCATTGTTTCTATGACAGCTATATGCTATAGTCGCTATAGCCGGTTCCGACAAATGTGCAGCGTATATGTACCAAAAGACTTCGTACAAAGTTTGGTGAGGATAGCTTTAAAACTGACGGAGGAGATAGCATAGAAACAGACAGACAGACAGACGGACAAGGCTAAGTGAACTCAGCTCGTCTTGCTGATCAAGAATATATATACTTTATGTGGTCGGAGATGCTTCCTTCAATGCAAGGGTATAAAAAATTCTTAATATTTATCTGCCAATCGAAAAAAAATCGGAAATTAAGTAGCTTATAGAAATTTGAATAGGTTAGTTAATGTGGCTGCAGGACCTAGTACAAAGGTCTTTTTTTTGTACAAAAAAACCAAAATTCAAAAGCTAACCCATGATTTTAAATTGAGGTCAAAAATGCTATTAGATAATGGTATTATATAATCAGTGGGTTTGCGGTCGTAAATATATCTGGCAATGTAATTAAAAGCCACTTATAATTTGTGCATGCTGCTAGCATCACAGTTTCCGATAATTTCGACTCCACAAAATAATGTTGGTATTAGGAATGTTATTGCAACAATCAGTTTGAGGTTAGGTGGCAGACAGTTGAAATTAGTTCCAAGCTTAGAAGCACGGTCTACCTATTCAATAGCGTTAATACCAATGGTAAGTCTGTGTTGTGTCTATCGCTTTCTTGTAAATTGTTTTTTTAAGCTTATTTTGTATTTATTGAATCTTCTCTTAATGAAACTAACAATAATTTTTCAGATCTTAATCTAGAAACTATTTTATAAACCATCCCCTGTTGGAGATAATTTGTGTTCTGCGGCCCTTCAAGTCAGTCGCTGGGTTGGTAGGTCATTTCTCCTGAGACGAGAATGCGTTGCTAGCATGGAAAGAGATTTTGCAAATTGATTTGAGTGGGTAAGAAGCTTCTCAGAATATTTTTGTTTAAGTTGCTCTATTTCAGTTTCAACCAATGGGATGCTGAGGTCGTTGTGGATACACTCATTGCGAATGTACCATGGCGCTCCAGTGATGGTTCTGAGAATTCTTGATTGTGATCTTTGGAGGATGTCCACACTGCTCGCACAGGCATTTTCCCATAACTTCGAGCCATACGTCCAGACAGGCTTTATGATGCTTTTGTACAGTAGGACTTTATATTCCAGTTTAAGAGGGGAACGGGAGTTGATTAGCCAGTGAAGGCTGTTGGCCTTTAGCTTGATTTGAAGCTTTTTCGAATCTATGTGTTTGCGCCATGTGAGCCTTCTATCGAGGTGCACACCTAGGTATACAACATCGTTTGATTGCGGGATCTGGGTTGCATTTAAGGATAGCTGGGGACAGGTGCTACTGTTGAGTGTGAAGTTCAGAAGTTCTGGTTCTGGTTTTAGTAAGAGATTCGAGAAAAAGTCTATTCAATGGTTGAGCTCAGCAGTTGAGCAACGGAATTGTTGAATTGAGGAACTTTTACATTGTTTGTAAACAAGTCAGATGAAATGTTACATTTCATCTTTTTAGTTTCGCCTTATATAAACTTAAAATTTCCTCAATTCAACAATTCCGTAGCTCAACTGTGGGTCGTGAGCCCCGCAATAAACTTGATAATTTTATGACTTTAAAAAAAATTGTGAATCCTTCGTTTTCGCATTTTAACCATTAAAAAAACACATTTTTGTTTTTAAAGTGGCAGTTGAAATGCAAAAATTCAGCACTTACTACTGAAAGTTCACTTACTCTCTCTACCCTACCTTGATGACTGATGCTCTCCCTCTTTCTCTTGCCAGCCTGTTGGCCAAACAACTTTTTGTTTTTTTTTTTTCACCAAACAGGTGCCGCTGACTTTTTCCGATTTCCATTTCCATTCCGCCCCCACTTCTCAGTAAGTCCAGTGCAAACATACACATCCTCATCCTTCATGCTGTGTGCAAGGTGGCGTCAATCAAATGATTGATCGACTTGAATGCACAGTAAAAAGGCCAGAAATGATTTTAATCTACCACATAGCCGCCGCACAAAATAAAACACAAAAACCGGAAAATAGACAAACACAGAAGTAGGGGAAGTCCGTCAATTAGTAGTCATTTTGATGTGGCCGCAGAAAATGAGTCTGAGACGAAGACCAAAAATGGCATATAAATTTATGGCCGAAATGTTTCGTAAATAGATAATAAATTATGGACAATGTTTGTAGGCTAGTGCCAAGTTGAGTTTCATCAATCAATCAACTATCACTATGGCAATAGGCAAAAGGAGGGAATGCTAAATAGTTCTCTTTTTTTTTTTTGTTTTTGAAGTGTGGCTGGGGCATCAATTATGCGGCTGTCTTAATATTTATGAAAATTGATTTCGGTTTGGCTTTCCGAAACCCTCAAATGTCAATGTCAATTAGATGTAGTTATGGAAGGGAAGTATAAAAGAAGGAGGGTTAATTGAAGTGAGGGAAAGTACTCATAAGCAATAATTCTGTTGAAGAGTATTCATGAAATTACTATTAAATCTATCAATCGGATAGACCAACTTATTTCATACAATGTTTATACCAACTGCGTCGGGGTCACCAGAGAAATCAATCGATTGTGATAACGTAACAAAATGTTAAATTATAGATATTCCACTCTGAACAAACACGATTCTTCAGCAGAAAAATGAAAATAGTTGTTTGTACCTCTTAATATATTTCCTAGGCATTTCTAATTAATCCGATTCTATGAGATCATTTTTGGACTGCAAACAGCTTCTTGTAAATACACAAATGACGTCGGGGTCACCATGTTCTTTCAGATTCGCAAAAAAGGAAATTATATTAAAGACAAAAGCGTTAACGCTCAAGGGCCGATTCTAGAATAAAATATTCGTTTGTTTTGTGTAGCTTTAAATTGGCAAAAGTCTAAACAATCTGATTTTTAGAACTAACGTCGGGGTCACCAGTTCATTTAAACAATCAAAACTGCTAATGACAGCTTCAAATTGTTACCGAGTTGAACTGAAAAGCTGTTACTTCCTAAAAACTAATCATCAAATGAAATGCATTGATATGTAAATCACAACTCAATGCTTCGCTTGTTCCGCTGATGATGAGTTATTACTCATCAGGGCAATCCAGAACACATCACATGACCACGCCATTTTGTTGTAAGCTTTTCAACCAAAAAAAAAAAAAAAAAACAATTTCAGGCAACGCAAAACAAAAAACTTTTGCTTTCTTTTATTATTGAAAATCGTTGGGCACAAAAAATAAAAAACACAAACAACCAGCGGAGCCAAAAAATTCGCTGCTAATTGCTTTTAAAATGCAAAAGCCCAGGCAGATACAAGAAGAGTGAAAGAGAGGCGAAGCGAAGGACCAACATTGACTTTGGCAGGACACACAGCTGCCAGGGCAAAAAGTAAACGCAGCCCAGCGAAACAACGAGCCTGAAATTGTTTATGAAAGAGGGCGGAGGACGGAATGGACCAGCAGGATACACATAAATCAAGGATAATGGGCTAGCGTCGTCGAGTTGCCGCCGTGTGGTTTTTGGAATCTCGTAATTCGATGCCTTTTGCATTTGCGTTCGATTCTCTTTATTAAAAACAAAAAAATTGAAAACGCATTCAATTTATTCCACGCAAGGTCGTCGTCGTCATTCAATTCGATTCGGGGATTAGGGCGTCGCCTGACTGACGTTTCGTGGCAGTTGTGTGGAAGCCAAGTTCCCTTCTCTTTAAAGCAAAATTTGTCACGGTCGCCAGAAGGGGGTATTCCTATTGTCCTTGTCGCAGTGAGCGACGCGGCTTTGCCATTACCTGTCAAGTGGGTTGAAAACAAATCGCAATGGGAATGTCAATAGGGCAGAAAGCCATTCAAATGGTCCAATAGAAAATGCAAAGTGGCGTCAAAAAGGCCATCCAAGAGGAAGAGCACAAGGAAAGAAGGGGGTCAATTGATTTAAGATTTAAATTCAGCGAGTGGGAAATCAAGTCAAGTGTTGAGGTTATGAATTCGTTAGGAGTGAGCTGCACTCTACTCACAGATTCCGAACTCAGCTCCTGTCTAATGTGCATAATTGAGTTGACTATGTTGTAGACGTAGACATAACATAACAACTCCATTAGAGAGAGCACACACACACTCACACTGAGCAATTAAGCCAAGAGGTAAAACTAAAATTTCAATTAAATAAAACTCCAGCAAATAAATGCCTCTGCATCGATCCGTCTACCTAGTAGGAGGCAGGCAGGCAGAGAAGTAACCGCAAGCCAAACGTGAGGTCGCAAAGGGGAGTCGTAAACAACACCAAGAGATTTTCCTATCGATCCCAAGCAGACGCGTGCAGTGCGATAATTACGTGGGCGTGTCCAACCGAAAGGCTACCCTTATATGGCCTTCTCACTTGCACCGCCGCACGTGTCGTCGTCGCCGACAACCATTCCCATATCGTGGGTGTACCAACAATTTACTGATAATCGCGGCTGATCGGCGGCCTTTTTGCATTTGCTAAAAGTCTGCTCCTCTTCTCACTTCCCCAAAACCTTCTCTGTCAACTTGCACTTCACTTAATTAAATTGCAACGCAGCTACGTCCCACGGATGTAGCATTCGCTTGAAAGTTGCCGCACCATAATCGAATTATGCGGCAAGTGCCACGCAGAAGAAGAATTACGATGGCAAGGCGAAAAAAAGAACATTATTAAAAGCTCATCAGCAATTGACATGCAACGTGGGTCGTCCCCACTCAGAGGGGGACACGGGGAGCAGACATCAGAGGTTAGTCGACCCACAATTAAACGGAAGCAGCAAGTTAAAAATGACTTCATTAACTAACCTTTTAAGCTTCAGTCGCCAACATGGAGCAGGTTGTAAGGCAGAGTTGATGTTAAATGGCAAATGATGAGGTCAGCCACAGGAAGCGCTGAGATAGCCATTGTGTTGGAACTGCGAAAATCAAATTAAAATTAGAAGAATACATTTTATTTGAGAGAGGAAAAAAGAAGAGAAATTCATTTAAAAAATTAAGAATGTTATATTCCTCTGTGCCGAAGTTTTACACTCAGAGAAAAAATAGAGAATTTCATACTTGGATCATGAATTTTCGTACTCAATAGTTCGAAAACAGTAAAATTTTCGATCCAAGGACCAAATTCTTGATCTATGATGAATGAATTTTTGATCCCGTTTTTCTTCAGAGCTTTTTGTCTGATCTTATTGATCTTTTCAGAATAGGTAGATATTGGGTCTTATTTGATATATATAAAGTCTCGAGGGTCTAGCTTAAAAATTGCAGCTCTGACAGTTTTTTTGCGCTTAAAGGGGGGAAGGGGGAGGATTTTCCAAATCTGAAACAAACTCGATTTGAATCTGGTATACACCTACCTACATGCAAAAATTTTTGGCTCTATCTCTTATAGTCTTTCATACGGACAGACAGACGGACGGACATGGCTAATTCGACTCGTCTGTTAATGCTGATCAAGAATATATATACTTTATAGGGTCGCAAATGCTTCCTTCTACCTGTTACATACTTTTGCACAACTTCATGATCCCCCCTTTTTTTTATTTTCAATGGGAACAGGGTATAAAAAGAAGAGGGGGAGGGGGTTGCCTGGGACTTTTGGGTGGGGGCGGTGAGGGGTTGGTACCAACCACACCAAATCACCACCCCAACCACCTCTACCTTAAGGTAAATTATTCTTTTACTCTGTACCAGAGGTACATAAAGTAAATATATTCTTGATCAGCATCAACAGCCGAGTCGATATCGCCATGTCCGTTTGTCCGTCCGCCTGCCTGTAAGAACGCCGAGATCTCCGAGACTAGAAGAGCTATATCAACCAAATTTGAAATGTAGACAAGTATAGTCTGCACGTAGATCAAACGTTTGGTTTTAGAATTTGGCCACGCCCCCTCCCGCCCCTCAATAAAAAAAGGTTAATATCTCCAACAAATTTTATTTTACTCAACAAAAGTATAAAGCTAGTGTTTTGCACAACTTTGTATGTGCCCAATATCTTGTAAATTTTTATAAGAATCGGATAATAAATGGCATAGATATAAAGGCTATAAAAACGATGCATACTTTTCAGAGCAGTGCGCTGTTGGTAATATGCTTACATTAATGTTAATGCTCTGTTAATTAACATAAAGGAAGGCAATTAAACATTAATTCCCCTGAGTATATCGGGTATATACAAATCGGACAGGGCCGACTTTACTTTCGCTCTCGTTTAAGATCACTTTGTCCTCATTTAAGGAACAACTTGATTTAATTAAACCCTTGCAGAGGGTATTATAAAATTATGCGGATGTTTGTAACGCATTGAAGGATTGTCCGTCTGTCCGTTCGTCCGTCTGTCTGTTTCTATGCTATTTCCTCCGTCAGTTTTAAAGCTATCCTCACCAAACTTTGCACGAAGTCTTTTCGTACATATACGTTGCACATTTGTTGGAACCGGCCGGATCGGATGACTATAGCATATAGCTGCCATAGAACGATCGGTCGATACGACGGTGGAAAGGTTTTTTAATGAAACCCAGACGACAGCACCTCCCGTCACAGAGACAAGGCGGAACGTCGGTCGAAAAACTAGTTCTAGTGAGAAAAACTTTTTGTTTTTTAATGAAAACGTCTTTATCATTGGCATACACTTATTCTTATACTTTTACACAATCAAAAGTTTGGTCGAAATCGGATGACTATAGCATGACTATAGCTCCCTTAGGAACGATCGGTCGAAAAACTAGTTCGAGAGAGGAAAACTTTTTTGTTTTTATGGAAAACGTCCATTATTTTGGCATATTCTTATTTTATATACTTAAAACACATTTCTACAAAGTTTTATCAAAATCGGATGATAAAGCATATTGCTGCAATATGAATGATCGGTCGAAAAAGCAGTTCTAGTGATAAAAACTGTTTTGTTTTAAATGGGATCGCCCTCAACTTTCGTAATTAACAGTGCATTATGTTTTTCCATGATTTCACCAAGTTTGGTCGAAATCAGACATCTATATAGTATACATCCCATAGAAAAGTAAAGTCCAAAAAGTTGTGTAAGAAAAACTTTTTTGTTTTCAATGGAATCTGCAAGGGTATACAAAACTTCGGCCGAAACGAAGTTAACTTTCTCCTATTTTTTTTTTTTGTTTTTAATAGGGACCGTTATGGTATATACGAGGGCCGTCCCAGAATAGCCGACCTAACTACTAAAACATAAAATTTTATTTTTTTTTTTTTTCAACATTGGATCCTTTTTAGGTGTAACGATGTTCAATAGCTTCGATACCTTTTTTATAATACGAACTGAGAAGCTCTTCAAAATAGGCATTAACCTAGGACTCCACCTCTTCATTGTTAAATCTTTTTCCTCCGAGCCATTTTTCAAGTTTTGAAATAAGAAATAATCAGAGGGAGCTAAGTCTGGCGAATTCATTAATTATATGCCATTGCAACGGCTGAGGTGTGAACCGGCGCATTGTCATGATGGAACAGCAAACGCGGCACCCATCTTGCGCATAGCCTTTTCATGTCCAATTTTTCGGTCAATATGCGATGTACAGCACTTTTTGAAATGCCTACACATTCAGCTAATTCACGAACTTTCAATCACCGGTCACCCAATACACATTTTTTAATTTTGGCCACCATTTGGACGCCCATTACGAAGTTCATCTTCGCAGCTCAAACGACCTCGCTTAAGCTCAGCCACCCAATATTTTATTGTTGTAAGCGAGGGAGCAGAATTACGTAAGGTAGAATCCAGCTCCTTTTTAATATTGGTTGATCTAAGACCTTTTAAATGAAAGTATTGTATCACATAACGATGACCAATATTGTCCATGTTTGCAAATCAATAACAAGCGTTCTCTATTAAAATCGACCAAAAAAACTGTGCAAGGTAAAGGCACCAAACTTCAAACTTAAGCTTTTAATAGTCGGTACTTCCCCTTTTTAATATTTTTTGTGAACATTTTCCAACACTACTGTGCTAGGTCGGCCATTTTTGGGACGGCCCTCGTAACAAACATTACACGTGACTGTGTTTTTGCATGTATTTGGGTTTAACGACCTGCTTTGATTTTTAGTCAGAGTGCTGGTTTAGCCGTCTCAAGGTCGGGGAGAAATTATAATTCAATTACTCTCAAGATGTAGAAAAACAGGAAGCATCTCACTGACGAATCTATTGGTAATAGACGAAACGTGATCATGTCTGGGAAACCTTACCTTGCTCGTGTCTTATGTTCATATCAATTGTTGTTGATTTCTTGAGAATTATCGAACTATCAGGCCTGTTCCGGTTTTTACATATTTCTTCGATTTCAAATGAAAACAAAATCGATCGATTTGGTTTTAGCTGTTCTGGTATTCAAACGATTTTCAATTCGAATGTTTCATTTCCGAATTGTTTCCGTTGACTACAATTTCACCTTAATCAACTGGTGAATCAAAACAATCGAATAAATAATTACTCAAAATAGTTGATAGTAGTTGAATATAGGTGTTTAAAATGACGTTTCTTTTTTTTAAGGGCATTTAATGAACATTTTCCCAACGTTTCATAAACAAGTGAAAACCAGAACAGCTTGAACAAAATATGTGAATTCGATTTGAATGGCACATTGCAAAATTGAAGCTATTTATAAAAATTATTAATTTTTTTATTAAAAATAATTTTTATGGGAATGTAAAATTGCAAAAAGTATCTCAATACACTAAACAATGGTACAAAATTAGCTTTAAGCCATTACTTTGACGTCTTTTTGTACAAAATCGCATTTACTTTTGAATTCATCAGCTCCAAGCAAACAGTAAATCTATCGAATTGGAAACCGGAACCGGACCAATCGAATTCGAGCAAATTTATAAAGTGAAAACGAACAGGCCTGTATAATTTCTCCCCGACCTTGAGACGGCTAATCCAGCATTCTATTTTGAGAAATTTTTGGTTATTTTTTGGGAATTTTGTTAGGCTGGAATGACACTTTCAATTTTTAGGGACCATTATTGACGCAATTTTTCATAAATGTGCAAGAGGCGATGTTGAGTATCATCTCAGCCTCTTAAAAAATATTGTGCTGCAAATTCAATCTTATTCTGACTGTCTTACATGGAAAAAAGAGTTTGTCCCGTAACATGATTGTTCTTAAATTAAGTTTATGTTAGCGGAGCGCGGATAAAGTTCGTTTATTGATACAAGATACTCGCTAGAAGAAGTTTACGTCGGACGTGGTCTGAAACGAGCTTCCTTATCATCTGCAATCTTTGATATCAACTATTAAAATTCCCGTTTTTTGCATTGTTAGAATTATATTCAGCTGACTCGTCTATTTTTGCAACCAAAAGATACAAAATTAAGTCAGTTATGGATGAAGAGAAGTATTTTTTAAAAACGCATCGATAATAGTCAATTTACACTGAGACATAAATGCTGCCTTTACAGAGCTACAGAGCCTTACAAGTTTTTTTGAAGCTTTTCTCCGTACAAATTACGATAAAGGAGAACTCTAACCTAAATAGTTAAAGATATAAGAAGACAATCAAAAGGCATCATTCTTCACATTAAAATTGAGTGAAAGACTCAAACTTTCGGTTGAGTTGTTTACTCGCTTGGAAAACAAAATCTTTTTTGCTTAAAACACAAAAGAGGCCGCAGCAAAGCACGCAGTGTACTAATTCTCTTCGAGCATTCCAAGCATAATCCTTTGGCATTGTACATTAAAGCTTGCACATGATGTCCTCTTTAGAAATTCCATTTTAAAACCATTGTCATTCATTTTCAGCTGCCCAACCACTTCTACTTACTAACTACCAGCAACTAATAACCCAAAACTCATCCAAGCTCCCCTTTCTGGAATCATTACCGCTCTCCGTGTCACAGAAAATATTTTAATAAAGTACCCAAAAACTGTCAGTGGCAAAAACTCAAATTACACTCCATCTCCTGCCTCATTCTTCTCGGGAAATGTAAAATGCAAACGACTTTTCATAGACTCAAAGGCATTGTCTGATGCACGCTCCAGAACTGGGCTCATATTTATTTAAGCAATCAACAGACCGCTGCTGGAGTTCTCTTGTCTCTGACTCAAGCTCCTTCCGCAAATCAAAAACACAAAACTAATTCCTTTGACAATGCCACACGCCGTGGTCGTGGTTGAGGGGCGAGAGAGACGAGGGCAAACTGGGACAAAAACTCGACCGAAGGCTGAGTGAGCTGTTGGTCTAACCTCCTCCAACCACGGCCAATGATGCTGTCAAAGATGCATTCAAGGATTAAATTAATGTCACAGCCAGTGGACAATGGTCTTGTCCCGTTTCCCCAGGTCAGGGGACGGGGGAGGGACTCTGTGACTTTGCAATATTAACGCTTAATTGTTTGTAGGCGAAGAACGAGAGGAACCTGCTACCGAAATGAAGTCATAAAGAACCTTTTAAATATGGAAATGTATGCCCAGGGTCGTAGTAGATTGCCCCAGGGGTCTTCTTTTTTTTGTGCTTGGGAATTGGGATCGGTAATGTTGTCCGTACGCTGGCTGCCTTTTTTTCTATGTGCTCTATTCTTTAAATCAAATCGCATTAACATTTCTTTACAATTTTCTGCTCAGCTTCGTGATAAAGAACCAAATAAAGATTGAGAAGTAAATAGCAAAGGGATCGACGTATTAGTATGGTGTAATGGGAACTAGTTGAAAATATTTTATAAGACTGTGCTTTATAGATCCTCAGCAAAGGCATTTTAAATGAGACAGTAAGTGAAAACAGCGAGCTAAGACCACATATGAAAAGGGTCAATAACTAGTGTTTAAAAATTGGTTCAGCTGTTAAACGATGAATGTATTTCCGAGGAATGCAAACCGGCTCTGAACCGAACCGAACCAAACCAAACCGAAACGCTTTTTTCAACTGGTAAACCGAACCGTGAACCGAACCGGCTTTCTTTCAGAAATGCTGAACCGAACCGAAACCACAAAGAAAAACGGTTCGGTTCGGTTCAGTTCTCTGATGAGTCTTAAAACGTGAATCGCTTTCGTATAGCCAATGATACGTCTTCTTTATTTCGCGGTCACAAGCGGAAGACTGCGTCGCTCTGTCATCAGCTTCAAACCAGTGGACAAGCGACTAGCCGTACTCAGATTTAAGGCAAAATATTTTAATATTAGCCTTATCTGTGATCACGCCCCAACAGAAGACAAGGACGCCGCGACGAAAGACGAATTCTCTGAGGGCCTGGAATGTACATACCAGGGCTGCCCTGATCACGACATTAACATCGTGCTAGGCATTTTTAACGCAAAAATCGGGAGAGATGCCGTTTTTAGTCCGACAATCGGCCGATTTAGCCTGCACAATAAAACCTTCAGTAAAGGAGAGAGGCTAAGAGATTTTGCTGCGGGCAGGAATATGGTCGTTAGTAGCACAAGATTTAAATATCGCGACATCCACAAGGCGACCTGGAAGTCCCCTGATCAAAGCACGGAACACCAAATTAATCACGTTGTGATAGACGGAAGGCATTCATCGAGTGTGAAAAACGTACGAGCGCTCCTAAGAGCCAACATAGACTCGGATCACTACCTTGTTGCAGTCAAGGAACGCATGCGGCTCAGTGTGGCTCAAGCCGCACAGTCTAATACACGCCGAAAGCTGAACGTTGAGAAGCTGCAATCACAACGGACCTCCGAAGCCTACACAGCAAAACTCACCCATTTGCTCAAGGAAATTTCACCTTTCCCTTCAGGTATAAGTGAATAGTAGAAACATATTTCACACTCCATGAGTACGGCTGCCAAGGAGCCTCTCGGATATGCCGAGCACTCCCGAAAACAGTCATAGTAAGATGATGAGTGCCGCAGCGCTACTGCAGAGAAGGACGCTGCCTACAGAAGAACTCTGCAGTCGAAGGCAACGCGAGCTGTCAAAAAGCGATACCGGAAGAAAAGGAGAGAGAAGAAGCGCCTTTTCAGAAAGAAAAAGAATGAGCAGGAAAGGGTACGAGCCTCGCGGAGACCGAAACTACCAAATTCGGCGACTAGCAAGGTTTTAAGCCCGGAGCCTCACTATGTAAGGACGAAGCCGGAAATCTTGTCACATCTTGTCCACACGTGGCACAAGACAAATGGGGAAACTATTTCTCCAACCTTTTGGGAGGCGATGAAAAAGACAATGACGCCTCTGGAGAAGTAGTAGAACCACCAATCTATGATATAGAAATAGACCACAGGACCATAACGAGGTTTGGTTAGCCATAAAAAGGCTAAAAAATTACAAATCAGCTGGAGCTGATGAGCTACCCGCTGAATTGTTCAAGGCTGCCGACGAGAAGTTGGTAAGGTGCATGCACCAACTCCTATGCAGAATATGCGCCAAATACCGCGGGATCAGTCTCCTACCCATTGCATATAAGGTTCAGTCATGTATCTTATGTGAACGTCTAAAGCCGAGAATGAGCGAACTGATCGATCCTTATTAGTGTGGCTTTACACCTGGTAAGTCCACCATATACCAGATATTCACATTGAGGCAAATACTGGAGAAAGCCCATGAGACGAAAATCAAAACCTACCATCTTTTTGTTGATTATAAAGCAGCTTTCGACACACCGATAAGGTCAAAGTTCATTTATTTATATATTTAGTATTTCGCCAACGGATAACCTTAACTGGCTACTACAATAAAACTTAAAACTAACAGTAACAATTTAACTACAAAAAGAAGTCCCTAAGAAGTCGCTTAATAATAATATTGTCGATGCTAAAGTCAAATCACATGCCAACTGGAAGACGATTGTACATCAATAGGGTTCTACATATCGGCTCATTATTGGCATAGTTGCTACTCTATAGGGGACCAAGTCACTCAAAGATCTGGGAGGAACATTGAATGGAATCTTGTCCAGTATCATAGGACAATTAATATTGCCGACATCAATGTCATTTAAGAAAATTAAAGACGCAATTGTCCTTCTATCCTCAAGGGTGGAAATATGCAATAGGCGACATCTACTCAGATACGGTGGAAAAGGCTCCGAAAAATGTAAATGGGCGAGTGCAAATTTAAGGAATCGTTTCTGCAAACGCTCGTTTCTGTAAACGCTTATGTGAACCGCAGCAGAAGTATTCCAGATAAACGAAGCATATTCAAGCCTAGAACGTACTAAGGCAGAATACAAACTTAGCCGAGTATAGGGATCGTTAAATTGCTTGGAATTGCGCTTTACAAAGCCCAGCATTGAATAGGCTTTGGGGAGAATATAGTTTAGATGCTCAGAAAACTGAAATTTGGAGTCAAACACCACCCCCAAATCCATAGCTTCATACTGCCGTCTCAAAGCGTGATGACTAATGGAATACTATGTTAATATCTTTACATATGTAACAAAGAAGCATTTTGAGAAGTTAGGAGGCAGCAAATTCTTTGAAGCCCTGTCAACTTATGGTATAACAGCAAATAACGTTCGACTTTGCATGATGACGTTGAGAAGCACACGAAGCTCCGTCAAAATATGAAAGAAACTCTCCGAGGGTGACACCTTTTCGTGTAATTTCTTTAATCTGCTGATGGAGTATATACAGCGCCAGTGCCCAAATGCTAACAGATCGGGCACCATCTTTTATAAAGAGGTAATGCTACTTGATGTGGCCGGGTGGCTCAGCGGCTAGTGTGCGCGACCGCTGTGCAAGAGGTCGTGGGTTCGATCCCGCCTCGGAACATCTAATGAAAAGTTTTTCCTCTGAATAAACTTTACACCCGGTCACCCTCTCTGCTGTTGGCGCCAGTTTCTGTTACTATATGGTACGGAACATCTAATGAAAGTCCTCTCAAACTGCCGTTCAGATTCGGCGTTAAACTGTAGGTCCCTTTCTCTTGTGCGAAAATTAGAAGCGCACAAGCCAAGTGATTGAGAGGAGCTGGGCTTTGGCCCTTTAGGGCTGTGTCAAGCCATTTTACATTTTTTTCAATGCTACTTGCATATGCCGATGATATTGACATTATTGGCAAAGCCGAACAGGCGGTAAGCAAGGCGTTTTCAGAGATTGAGAAGCAGTCAAAACTCATGGGATTGACGGTAAATGAGGAAAAGACGAAGTTCCTAGTCATAGTGAGCCTACGCGTCTTGGACAATCTGTTGCAATGGGAGAGTACAACTTCAAGGTTGTAAAGGACTTTGTCTACCTCGGAACGATGATTACCAACGACTACATCAGTCTGAAGATCCGCAGAAGAATAACTCTTTCAAACCGATGTTACTACGGGCTCAGTAAAGAGTTTAAGAGCAGAGCCCTCTCTCAAAAACGAAAATTGCGCTATGCAAGTCGCTTATTATCAGCGTGTTCGAGAAAAAAGGTCCTTTATGGACCTGTAAAATTTGGCGATGAGTTCCGCACCCGTATTAACCATGAACTGTATGAGCTCCATGGGGACACTGATTTAATCAAGCACATAAAACAACAACGGCTGTGCTGGCTTGGACATGTTACTCGTATGGATGAAGAAGCTCCAGTAAAAAAGTGTACAGGCGGAAGGCGAACGCATTAGGGACAGATAGAAGGATAGGACGCCCGAAACTAAGTTGCGAAAATCAGGAGCTGAAAGACATTGAGGCGCTTGAGCTGACCAACTGGTGCTAGCTCGCACAAGACAGAGGCGAGTGGCGGGCATTAATTGCAGCGGCCGAGACCGTCAAACGGTTGTGATTGAAATATCGAACCAAACAAGAAAAAGAAGATGAAACCTACTCAGTCAGTTCTAGTAACGATTTTGCACTGCTTCAACTGTGGTTCAATTTAGGATCAGCTTTTCAACGATCATTTTATGACCAATTACAGAGTTCTTTGATAAAAGGCTTTAATATGCAAAATGGTAAATTAATTTTCGCATCGAAGTTGAACCGGTTCATTTGTGGTTTCTAAATGGTTCAGTTTGTAAAATGTCATTAATATTGTCATTAAGTTCCATTAAAATTAAACCTAGTAAATGGATTGCCGGTTTAAAATCGATCATTTACTTAAATCGGGAGTTGAACCACTCGAACCGGAGGGAACCCTTTACTGAAGTTGTTCCTTCTGTAGCAATAATCCTTGCTTATCCAACATACCCTCTCGTATTCTCGAACTGTAGGGCATCAATAAAGTGTTTTGCTGTTGGTCGGGGGCCAAAGAGCATAAAAAGGATATTTGACACTTTTAAATGTGCGCTTATTGTGACTGCCTCCTGCTTCTGCCTCTTTTGTCTGTGCAACTATTTGCTTGCTGACTGCCTGCCAGTTGCCTGCTTGCCTTACTGCCGTCTTCAATTTTTGTTATATTCTTTCGCTTTTTTTTCTGATTGTTTGCTTTGTGTGTCTTGGTCTTTGGCTGCCGTCATCCCGTCAGGCCCGCTGCTTCCGTTGCGTTTGGAAAATCAAATCTATTGTCATTTTGCCAGCTACCACGTCTAGGTTTTTGGTCTTAGGGTCTGCCCCGCGCTTAGCACTTTGTCGGTATCTCTGACGACGTTGTCCTGCGTCCCTTAAAAGCCATGAGCATTTGCTTTTATTGAGTTTTTATTGTTTTTTATATGCTTTCGTCGCTTTTTTTTTTTTTGTTACTGCCTGTCCTTCAGAGTCTGCGGTACGTTTTCATTGCTGATAGTTTTATTATCAAGAATCAATGATCTATAAGAATTTTCGCAACTGTCAGCACGTACACTAAATGTACAGTGAGCATTGAACTAAAATGAACAGTGAAATCGTTGTTAAGAAGTCTTACTAAAGTGAAATGCGCTTGAGCGCTTTGTTGATGTAGCTGTTGTATATGGGTCAGTTTCTTATACCAACTCCGAAGCCCTAAGCAACCTATTACTAAAGGAATGTCCATCACAGTTTTACTGTGCTGCAGTGCATCAAATCTATGTCAATAACACTGCCCAACACAATTGCACAACCGCTGAGTTGCTGCCGTTGCTTGCTGTCAACATGGTTTCTTGCTCGCCCTGCCCTCACGCCTTGGGCAAATCGCATTTCGAAAAATTCATTTCATTTCCTTGGAATTGAAAGAAACCGAACAAAAAACTGAATACAAAACGTAGCAAGCAGCTCCATAAAATTGAGAAATGAGAAATATTTTTGCAATCATTCATTGAAATTATGACAAACGCATTTCTAAGCTGTCGCATTGATTGAATTTTCCTCCCTGCCTTCCTGCCTACCTACCTCCCTCTATCTCCTTTTTGCGACTATTTTCACACTTTGCTGCCCTTTGGTCCATTGTGTACTTGGGATTTTTATTTTTGCACCTTTCTCGACAGCGCGACAGATTAAAACCTCGGCTTGTTTGAAATTCATTTTCCTTGCAATTTCAATTGCATTGTCACCTTTTTGATTTGTCAGTCGACACCTTTGCATCTCTGTGTGTGTCATAATGAGGAACCCGTATGCCGGGTACCGGTCTCCATATTATTGAGCGCTTAAAAATCAATTAAAACGATTTTGAGCTGTTCGAAATGTTTACAGCTGGTTTCTGTGAACCTTTTGTTGAGTTGTCAGGCGTCAAATGAGATTTTCAGGCATTAGTTTTGAATAGAAAAGGGCAGAAGGGCAAATGGTTTTGAGTCTAAAGATGTGTGCAGTTTATATGGCTTGTGTGCCAAAGTGATGTTTAAACGGTAAGCGGTAAATTTTTTTTTCATAAATGTGAAAGTTTTTGGAAGCATGACTGCAAGAAAGTGCTAAGATACGAGCAAAAGGCGGTGTATGAAAATAATTATGATAAAATTCTTCTTTTTTTTTTTTACTTTTAATTTCTTCCTCTGCAGTCATATATAATCATGGAAAGCATACATAAGAACTTTTCAAAATACCGTCATTGTGAGAATATGATTCTTATGAAAGCGTTTATAAGCTAGTTTTAACTGGCTGCAAATCAATATTAACAGTTTAAAATTGGGAAAACAAAAAATGTTCTGTCCATAGCTTAAATTAAACGCTCTAGACCTCACATTATTAATTTAAGGACCAATTTTTCAATCGAACGGTGTAGATCTGAACCACTTTAGAAGTAGCTGAGCCGGATGGTTCGGAGCCGGGAAAATGTCTAACTTCATAGTACCAGCCCACACTCCAAATACCAAGATCTTAGCTTAAATAGCTTCTAAACCAGTTAAATATTTACCTCATATTTTCTATATATAAACTCTGAAAATTGGCTCTAAATCACTTTTGAACCAGTTCGAAATAGGGGTTATTGTCTAGAACAGGGACCTGTGCTCAAAAAATTTAAAAAAAAGCCTTCGAGGGACCGCGAATAATGAAGAGTAATTGATTGTGGATAGATAATTAGAAAAAAAAAGAATTTTCCTGCGACGTTCAACAATTCTATGTATACGATCTGTGCGTAGGGAATCACCAGTGAAATCGGAATTTTGATATAGTATATGCGAAAGTATTTATGAGAAAAACTTTCTTGTTTTCAATGGAAACGCCTCCAAACTTTGTATTTCTTAAGCACAAACTGTCATGGCTGAGTTTGTCGGATTTGTGTCCGAATTTGTCTAGGTGTTCACACGCACGCCAAACTAGTTTGCAAATAAATTTGTCTGAACTTCGAAAGTTTGCATTAATAATGTTCACACTCGCAAACTTGGTTTGAGAAAATTTTGTGTTTATCCACAAACCAATTTGTTTGTCTATTTCAGCTGTTAAATAATCGTCTTAGTGCGATATAAAACATCGGGCTAATCGAAATCTCTATCGCTTAATATTTTTGCCAAAACAGACATGGGCAAAGCTATAAGGAAAAGAATTTCTTAATTATTTGCCTTGGCTGCATCGTTGCATGCCCTGACTTCTCTGCAAAAAACAACCGTTAAATATTAAGCTGAAACCTAAGGATGCTGCTGATCGTTTGTGTTATTTAACAATGCAGCCTTGAAGATTTTTCAATAAAACAATATTAATGTTCTCATTTTTACACAATTATGCAAATCTTATCCAAATGAAATATTAAAATAGATTTGAAAACGTCATTGCAATTGAAATTACTCAGACAAACATCACAAGTTTGACAATTTACTTTGCCCGTGTGAGCTTGGCTTTAGTTTGCTATTTGCTTTTCCATGATTTCACTTAGTTTTGTTGAAATCGGAAAAATAGTCTTAAGCTAAGTTCACGCGGGCAAACTAATTTGTCAAAAACGAAACGAAAATTTGTCAAAATTAGTTTGGCGTGTGTGTGAACGCCAAATTAATTTGCAGCCAAACGCTTGTATCAAACGGTTTGCCGAGCTTGCTAAGTCAAGTGTTCGACAAATTTGCGTGCTGTCTGAACACAATGTGAACACTCTCTAGCAAACTGTTATCGTATTTGCCGAGTTTGTTCCTACAAGGCAAATGTAAGAATCAAATATGGCAAACTCGTGATGCTTGTCTGAGTAATTTCAAGTGCAATGGATAATATTTGCATAATTGTGAAGAAATGAGTACATTAATATTGTTTTATTGTAAAATCTTCTGGGCTGCATTGTTAAACAACCCAAACGATTCAGACGATTTGCTGCAGGGATAGAGTTGAGCATTGGCGTGACCTTTTTGGAAATGATTGGCGCATATAAAAATATATAAATTAGTTTTACGCAGCATACTTTGGTTTCCCTTCGCTTCTCCCACGGACTCACCCATTCTCTGCGTTTTACTTTACGGTTGTTTTTTGCAGAGAAGTTAGGGCATGCAACGATGCAGCGTCAAGGCAAATAATTAAGAAATTCTTTTCCTTATAGCTTTGCCCATGTCTGTTTTGGCAAAAATATTAAGCGATAGAGATTTCGACTAGCCCAATATTTTATATCGCACTAAGTCGATTATTTAACAGCTGCTATAGACAAACCAATTGGTTTGTGGGTAAACACAAAATTTTCGCAAACCAAGTTTGCGTGTGTAAACACTAAGCCAAATTCAATGCAAACTTTCGAATTTCCGACAAATTCATTTGCAAACTAATTTGGCGTGCGTGTGAACACCTAGACAAATTCGGACACAAATCCAACAAAACCAGGCAAGACAGTTTGTGTAAACTCATTCGCCCGTGTGAACTTAGCTTAAGTTTGAAAAACTTTTTTGTTTCCAATGGAAATTTCCTTTACGTTAAATTTATTTTGTATACTTCTACACAATTCTACAAAGTTTCAACAAACAGCAGTCCATGGTATGAAGCCCAACTGGAGCAAACCCACCCATAAAAGCTAAGCAACAAAAGTGATGATATCAGTTTACTTCAAAGTCAAAAATTGTAGCTGCTATTTCACTGGAAAAGGATCAGACCGTAACAGATAAATGGAATACCGAATACTGCTTGCCAAAAGTTTTCAAAAAATTGTTGAAATACCGGAAGGAAGAGGAATTGCGGCGTTATTTTTATACTCTGTACCAAAGGTACATAGAGTATAATAAGTTTGTGCAAAAGCCATGTCCGTCTGTCTGTCCGTATGAACGCACAGATCTCAAAGATGGTAAGAGATAGAGGTTTGATCAGGCAGATCAAGTTTATTTTTATTTTTTGCCACGCCTCCTCCCGCCCCCGCAGATTGGAAAAACGTCATATCTCCCACAGTTTTATAAATAGAAGGTTCGTTCCTTTTCGACACATTTAGTAATTAGGATTAATAATCGATCCGCCAAAGGAATGGTAGAGATCGGATGAACGGTTGTCGAGCTATAATGAAAACAAACAATTATGGGCAGCACTGGTCGCAACGGTGATGGGCAGCACTTCACAGGTACAGAGTATGTTATAGTCGGGCTTGACCGACTTTCTTTCTTGTTTTACTTTTACTTTTCTAGCCCTATATTTGCAGTTTCTAGATGGTTTGCTTAGCAACCCGACATTTCGTTTCTGCTTATGCCCTTATGTCTGGTATTCCAATTGAAAATCTCATCTTTTGATGTGCGACATAAAAATTAGAACATATCGCGATATTTTTGACCGTTCTTCACCTGTATTTACCCGTCTTAATTTAAACTCATACTAAGTATGAAAATTTTACAAACTTCGCGACTTTTTGACCGTTTGGTTTACACCTTCATTCAGTTTAGAAATCTTCGCTGGCAAGTGTTTATCCATTCCCCAAAGTTTTCTTTTTTTTGCTGGCACTAGAGTCAGACAGACAAACACTCATTTATACAGGGTGTCCAGAAACTTTTTGTCAGAACTTTAAAACAAGATAGATTTTATCAATATACATTTTTTTTTCTTTTACACCATCGGTCTAAGTGTCTTCGTTTCCAAGTTATTACGTCTCAAAATAAAATGCAGTTTTGATGCTAAACAAAAATTTCGGTGAAATAGTTTTCAAAAAAAATAACTTTATGAAATTTATTTGACATTTTCCAAATTTAGGAAAAGTCTGTAGTGTGATATTGAGAGTAATAATTTGTGTTGATATGAAATTCTCTAAAGTCGAGTACCCGTGTTGCGTGTTTTATTACTGCAAAGCAATCGGCAACGCAATGGGTGCTCAACGAATGTATGCAGAAGCCTATCCACAGAGGCGGCTTTATCATCATAACGTGTTTTCCGGTATTTTTTAATACTTCGTGCAGCGAATATTTGCATTTTCTTTGAGACGTAAATCGAAAGCGGGCCCACTTAGACCCATAATGAAAAAGAAAAAATATTTCTATTGACAATAGCTATCATGTATTAAAGTTCTGACGAAACGTTTCTGGACACCCTATAGATTTGCCATAACACTAATTAATTTGCATACCTCTCGTTACTGATAATCTTAGTAAATGCACAATGCGGATTAAGTATAAAGCTGCAGTGACTGACTTTGAAGTATCGAGTACATATTAGAACTTATTATCACCGACCTCATAAAGTAAATATATTCTTGATCAGTATCAACCACCGTTGAAATGTTGAATAACTCCCACAATTTTAAAGATGTCGATCTTAAATATAAAACTTACGCTTATATTCCAAATAAATTTAATCGCTTAAATTTTCATAAAGATCGGATCAAAAATAGCGGAATTATAAGGATATAACCCTAAGTCAAACATATGGGGCTTACAAAAAACCGTAACAGTCTTTTCGGCGCTGTGAGCTGTACATAAGAAATGGCTTTTGACCACTTCTTTCTTTGAGTAAGGTGTATATAGAAGTCGGGAAGGCCGACTTTAACTTAAACTCTCGTTATCTCTCGTTTTTGGCCTATATGGAATCGATAAAGGAAGTGGTCAAATGTGGAAATCCACATCGCGGTTTTTCATTGCATGTTACCATCTCTTAAGAACACGTTTTATGGGTCAGTATCTAAATAAATTTAAGTTCTTAGAAGATTCTTACGTGTGGTTTTCCAAAGAATCACGTTTCTAGGTTTGACCTCTATGGGCGGGGTAGCTTGTCCATTGGAGGCGGGAATTTAGTATACCAATTGCAGTTAGCCCTTTAATCTTTGTTAAATTTTTCAAAATTTTATTTTACATCTAATTTTAACCCTCTACAGTTGTGGTATATGTGTGTTGATAGTAAAAATGTGACGATTAAACGCGAACTTTGGGTGATCAAGAAACACTGGGTATGAGGTTTTGCTACCAGATGCCCCTAGTTCAGAGGCCGGCACGTCGCTATGTTCAGGGCATACGCAAAAATGTACTTCACGACCAGCGTTGCTATTGAATTGAGAAATCTGTGTGGTCAAAAAGCGATTTTGTTTTTCGTTAAAAAATCGTTACTATTTATCACTCCTTTTGCAAGTTTATAGAAAAGACCCACGGACCTTTGCTTAAACTACTTTTTCGGTTTTGAATCCCCAATGAATCAGTTTCATTAACTGGAAGGGACTTCTAAGACTTTTAAGCCTTAGCTGTAAAGAAGTAGGTATTAAGAAGCGAACATGACAACATCATCAGCGGTCCTCAAACTAAACCAATAATCTACCAGAATAAGCAAGAGATAACCGATAGCAAGTCGCAGTTGCAAGAAAAGGTAGCGAGAGTACAATACACCCATAAATAAAACAACTTACCGCTTTCCAACCACCATCAGTGGACCTATTTCAGCTCCTCCTCATCAACTATTAAACAAAAATGAGTCATATGTGAGCAGACCAACCCACTGGGCAGACCGAAAATCACAGTCACATATCCCAACACGCACCCCAAACTCTCCACACACACTAGACTATGAATAAAGGCGACAAATGTCAGTTAACGCCTAACGCCTACCAGGAAAAAACAAGTCAGGATGTCTAAATAAATTTGCATTAGCGACATTTTCCAACTGTCGCGGGGGTAACTGCTGTACATAGACAAAGAAGGGGTCGTCGCCGCTTTGTATATATGTAAATGCATAAATTATATAAAATCAAAGTCGTAAAACTTGTTTATATTTAAATTAGTAGGCAACACACAAACAAGGATACGGAAAAGGGTGACAAAAAGGACCTTGAGCTCTACCATTTGATTTGCTTTGGTTTTGCGCGCTGGGCTGTGGTAATGAGCATTTTATGAAGATGCCACCGACAACTGACAACTTAATTAAGTTGCCATTGTTAAAAGGGGGTGAGAGGGAAAAAGAGAGGCAAGCGGGGGTGGCTACAGCACTTTTCAGCACATGCAGCATTTTCTGGGCAATCAGAGCTCATTGTGAACGCTGTGACACACTCAACTGTACTCCTTTACACTATGATCGATCGTTGGGTCCCCAGCAGACCGCTGACTGTGCAACAAATGGGTGCAATTAATTTAAGTGTTCGCTTATTAATTAATAACTGTGCCTGCCTACCAAACACCTACCACCTACTGTCCCCCCTTTTGAATAGCACTTGGCCAGAGTGGAGAACTTGTTCTGTGGAATTCTTTAACTTTATGCGTTTGGCTTGGGTTGGTTAGCTAATTTGTTGTTGTTGTGGTTGTTGCTGTTGCAAACTCATTAGCGTGCAATTTGGTGTTAAATTGATTGTTGATGGCCAACAACAAGAATTTGTGATAGCCGATCAATCAAAACCAGTTGGAGTTGACTGGGGGATTGGGTGTCTACAAAGAAGTGAGTAAGTAAGTAGGCAACGTGAGTTGGTTAAGATATTGAGGCAGCCAGCGCAACACGCTATAAAGTGAGCATAAATTATGACATACCAATACTTTAAGCCCAACGTATAAGGAATAATGTGGTAAGGGAAATGGCACTGCTATTTTTGAACAAGAAATTATACAAGGTCGGAGTCAGAAAAGCGCCTTCTCCTTTTAGAGTTCAGCTCATTCTTTAAAATGTTTGGGAGTCGAACTAAGGACCTTGAAGAACTTGAATAGAACTCGAGCCGCGAAGGTTTATCACAGGCCATAGACCATCCGCTAGGCGGTGCAGCACAAAGAATTCTGTACAAAGAATTCTGCCATATGGATATTACCCAGAATGAAAGAAGCCCAAAAAAATTTTTTAAATTTATTTTTCTTTTCTAATACATAACAAATTAAAATAGTGTTCATTTATCGAAATCTGTTGGAAATTGTAGAAGTTATTAGCATTTATTTAAAAAATGAGCATTTGTGTGCACAGTTCTCCTATCGTGTGAGAAACCAAAAAAAGTCACCCCACATGGCCTTATTCTAAAATGCTTGCTAGTGGAATTCAATAATATTCATATCCTGATGAAATCGTTCAGCAAGCTCACTCGCTCACGACGAGGTTTTCAGGAGAGAAATCTAAAATATGAACTAATCCGAAATTTTCACTTCTGTTTACAATAAAATGTGTAGCCTTTGAATATACAAAATGTACATGTTTTCTCTTAATTTCTTTATTTGCGACGACTTTATTGTAGTTAGAACTTTCGAAATTTCCAAGAAATGAAGTGACCACACGACGGAACGATTTCCATGCGTCCTCCTTATCCTTGAACATTAAATTGAACTTGGAGTCCTCCTAAAGTATTTTAATTGGCGGTCCAACAAACACACCCTCTTTGATTTTTGCCAAGGATAGGGTAAGGAACTCGCTCTTCAAATATGCAAGTGCATCTCCTTCGATCACTTCATTACCTATGAGTCGGACCAAAATCATTATACAATATAAAAATTAGTGTCTGTGCTGATCTCTAAAAGTTCTTTAACAAACAGCCAGGTGGAGCAAAACGGACCATAGACATTTCTAATAGCTTTTTGTTTATGTCAAGTTTCTCTCTTCTTAATTCCTTACTTTTGACCAGCAACCGACCAGTCAACACGTGCTTTAAGTTGGTGAACCAGAACTCGATTTTTTCCAAATATTATTGTAATTTTTTTTTTGGCTTGTGAATATAGTTCAATTTTTTTTGGAATCCAAAAAGTAAGTATGACAGAAATATCTTTGATCAATTGCCTTTGTGACCGAAATATCAATTTTTGAAAAAAAATTTTGTTTTGAGTTTGTGGCGCCAATCAATAATAAGTGATGTATGGGGTGTTGTGGGCCACTGGAATTAGTCCCTGCAAAAAAGTCCGTTTTGACTTCCGAATAGAATGTTGCAATGATACGCTAAAAGGTAGAAGCAAAACGCTCCAAAGTGGACAAAAAACATTAAAAAAGAAAGGCAAACAAAAAAACAGCCACCAGCATAACGTACTCGTAAATATAAGAAAACAAGGCGGCTGCGGATTTTTAATTGATATTTTTTTATTCAGATTATAAGAAATTTTCCGGCGCTGCATTTATTTTCTGTGTTCTGAGTAAGCAAAAATAAATACACAATTAGCCTATCGATAGTTCACATATCGATAGCTCCGTGGACCGTGAGTGGACTCTAAAATAGCTGATGTCAGAAAATAAATAAAGCGCAGCCAATTATTTTAACGTCAAAAATGGAAAGAATGGAGGGGAAAAGCAGGACAGCAAAAGGAAGCGTACGGAAATTTTAACCGCGAGAACAAAATTGGTCTACTAAAGCCAGTTGAGTTCCGACCTTGTCTGTGGGATATCACAGACAAGAAACACTTTGACCACATAATAGTAAAGAGTTCGTGGGAAAGCGTTGGCGCGAAAGGTAAGTTTATTGCAGGGGCGCCCATGCCCATTACGCAAGACACGCTTGTGTTGTTATTCTACGCAAAGGAATAGCCTGCGCGTATACATTTTGCGCGAGCCATAAGCCAGCAAAAAGCAAAAACAAATATTATGCGTGCCCTATGTTTTGTTGTTGTCGCGCTCTGACCTGCAACAACAACTTCATATGTGTCTCTATTCTCTCTCTCCTATGTCTTTCGCAAACTCGAACACAACAACAAAATGCTTATGCGTACGGCCGAACGCGTGTCGCTTTCCGCGGCACACACACACAAAAACAAAAATCGGTTCTCTCTCTCTATCTCATTTTGTTGTTATTGCTTGAAATATATTTGGTGTATGTGTATTGGTTTTGACGCGCTGGTAAGCTCGTTCTGGGCACCCTTGGTTTATTGTATTGGACTTAATCGCATTAATTATTAAATGCCTTTCAGTGAGTGACTGCAAAAGCGCTTGGCAGAGGTAGTCTGAGGCAAGCGCGCTAAGAGTGGCTTAGGGACAATGTCGATTGGGAATTTGCTCAGCACATGGGGTTTCTCCCCGATATGTCTTCGGAGAGACAGCGAGTCATACTCAGTCTTAATGTTTTTCAGAATGTTCTTACTTTCAGCACAACAGTGTCGCGATTTCTGGAGAGAGCCCCATGTGCTCCAGTCCGGTAATTTCGCTAGACGAAGGGCCTATCTTTTCGTTGATATCAGCTCTTTCTTCATGGAGAATGACTTGTAGCCGAGCACATCTGCTGCACATGAACAGTAGCTATGGCTGTGTAGACGGCCGTTTCGGCTGCCGCCATGGCAAAGCCTTTGTCAGTACATTTTCAGTTGCTGTCACACCATCAAGCCATTTGCGAATCTTATTTATATTACCCAGTCGGCGAATAACCAGTTGAGAATTCCAAGTGCACAAATTGCACGAACTTTCAACTAGCTTTAAGCTCCGCTCTTTAGAGTATCTGATGGTATATGCATTGGCATTGAAGGTTGTTCAATGTATCTCTGTTGTTTGTGGCCACTTGCCATGCTGCCATGGCGGCAGCCGAACCGGACGTATTCTCTGTTGAATTTTCTGGTTGATTGTTGAACTATAATCAAACCTCGACCTTGAGCCTGCTAACATTCACTTTGACTAAAATTTATTAAATTTTTGTTGCATTTAAACACCAGCTGAATCAAAAAGCCCAATTGTCTTCTCTATGCCGCGGCAAGGCTCCGGCTGAAATTAAAGATCCGCTCCGCTAAACGGCTTCTGATGCTCCTGTGCAAAGGGAATGCATCGCCCCAACAATGAAGTCTCGCCATCACAATATCAGAGTTCCTGTTTATTTTTAATGAAATTCAAATATTTAAATGATGTTTTGTAAACGAAAAAAGCCGACCACCAGTGTGACCGTTCCTTTATTTTGCCATTTTGGCTTATATATGGCCATACTAAAAAGTTATGTGGATGCTATATTTATAAACTGCAATTTTGACGTTAAAATTTTCCGCGGTCCTGAGAACAGGCCTTTAATAAAGAATAACTACCAAAAAACACGAATTTTTAACTTTTAAGCGGGTGGCTCACAACACCCCACAAATTTTTGAAATGTCAAAAAATCACTTAATTTCAAAAGGATATAAAAAAATCACACAATTTGTTTTTCCAAAAACTAATGATGAGCAAAGTTACATACAACTTTTAACTAAAATAAAAACAAAATGAAAAAATATTTAGGGTATTCACTAGCTTTCGTAAAATGGTAAAGTGTAAATTTACGACACACGAGCTACTGAGCGACCCCTTGTGATTTACTGTAGTAACTTTAAGAGCCAACTTTGTTTGTAAAAACCTGCCGTAATTTCGGCCGAACTAATTTTTAACAAAACTGTCACCTTTTTGTATGGCGAAGGCACACTTTACCGGCTGCCTTAAGGCATATTTCAGTAAAGGCAGCCTCTATACCCTAGTGTAAATTGTCTATAATCCAGATGTTTAGACGAGCTATTATTTGGGTACCAAATCTTGACAAATAAAAACACCAAAATAAAAATGCTAAGACAAAGGGTGCAAGAAGCTTTGAGTAAGCGAACAATTGACTTGGCCCTTTAAGAAATAGAAAAATTAAAACTATGTTTGGAGTAGGTGATGGCGACTCTTTAGTTCTTGTTACAGACAGAGTTTTATTGTTTGTATTTTTTTATATTTTTAAATCTTGGGTGTTCACGACCGCCAGTTATGGAATTGTTAAATTGAGTAATTTTTAATATTTTGTAAACATGTCAGTAGAATTGTTGTTTACTTCTTGTTTTCGAATTGATGGCGTAGGGTTGGAAGAACCCTTTGCTGCATTGACTCAGCAATGATATTGGTGTTCCTGAAGACATCCCCACGTGCCCCAGTGCGCAGCAGCCAGATGGCCTGGTTAACGCCACGCGCAGGGTCGACACAGCCACCATGAATTATCTCGAGCGAGCGGTTGACCGTGCGGCAGGAACTCAGCTTCTTTCCATTGTTGCGTCCCTTCAACATCAGGTCAGCCGATCCACATTGGGGCACTGGGCCTTGCGGAAACGCTTGGCGTCATAACATTCTTCCAGCGCTTTGAATTGCCTCCCAGTTTTCTTTGTTATAATTTGCAGTTTGCTGGTGTGACCGCATATTTTTAAGACAAAAATCTAGAAATGGCTCGATACTAAGTATTTTTAACCGATTCTTTGAAAAATTTCACAACACTTCAAAACTTTACACTTTTTGACATTTACAACTGATTTTTTAAACATACCCTAGGGCATGTTAAATTTGGTAATTTTTTTCCCATGTGTTTTATTGTTGCATCGTAAACTTTTGGATTTACACTTTTACGCTTTCCCATTTTACGAGTGAATACCCTCATTGATTTTTGGCGAAGATATGTTCGAAAAACCTTACTATGATCACAACACCATAAATTCCACTACCATTTGAACGGTAAAACTGAAATTGCTTATTTTTTAAATAAATTCTAATAGCTTCTACAGTTTCCAACAGATTTCGATAAATGAACAGTTTTTTAATTTATTATATATTAGTTTACATCATTCAAAAGAGACAGAAATTTAAAATTTTTTTTGTTAGTTTAAATAACTGTTTAATTAACGGTTTTTTCATGTTTTCGATAAAAATGTAACGAAATGTTCGAAAATCTTTGGAAATAGCAACCACACTACAAGTTTGACAATAAAACAACGTACAAATGATTGAAAGATAGTTTTATTAGCTTTAATATGATATATAAAACTTATTCATAAGTTATTTCAATTTTGAGATATTTGTAATTAAGTTAGAAGATCTTTTTCAAAAATGCAAAAATCGATAGTTTGGGACTATCTCGAAATCTGTTCTACTTCCAGATTCGGATTAAGCGCGTGATTTTACATAAGGAATGACATAAATTTGTCGAGGATGAAAAAATCATAATTGGTAAAAATTGGATTTTTTACGTTTCGTGGATTTAGGATTATAAGTATGTTTTTGGTTATGTTTGTGGTACATTTCAGCTGTATCCTGAAAAATGAATTTAAAAATTAATTACTTAAGAACTAAAAATATAGATAAGACTAAGATGATTCAATGAGCTCAATCAAATTTGAAATCAATGTACTTTTTTGGTTTAAATTCGTCAAAAGGAAAAGACCTGATATAGTAGCCATAGACATTTTTCTTACTTTTCTTATAAAATTGTGAAAAAGCAGCGCTTACACGAAAACCGACTCTGAATTCGGAACTGGGACGATTATCATCTTTGCTCACTCACCGCTTAAACTAAACTGGCATCTGTCAATTGTTTTTAAATTTATTCCGAGCATATTTTTTTCTATTTCCACCCATTTGCCCCAAAACAAAATTATGCTAAGTTTACGAATTTATAAGCGCCACAAAAACAACCTTGACATCTTAATTAACCATTTTGGCATTCTGTTGCTCTCCTTCGCCTCCCCTCACTGATTGCCACTCCAAAAACCAAGAAGCATGCGACCCCAACGAAAGCCACTGAGAAAATTTCAAGAACATTTAACACATTGCCAAATCTACCGTAACCCAGACCAGAGTCGGTCTGGCTGGAGCTGGGAGATTTGCACCCAGCACCGAAAGAAACTACAAAATACACCCACACGACAGAAGTTCATGAAAATTTTATTTACACGCTACCAAACGGTCCGAATTAATCTCTTGGCAAATTTATTTGAAAATGTGCCATAAAAATGCATACAACAAAAAATGCGAGAAAAGAAAAATGCCAACCCTCAGCGCCTGCTGCCAGGGGTTAGGAAGTTGGACAAACAAGCTCTATACAATTTTCTTCTCACATTTTTTGTTGTGTTCCCTCTCTGTATGTACTCTGCTTGATTTTCGATTTGTTTCTTAATTTCTACGAATTTGTTCTTGGCACTTGAATTTTTGGGGTGTCAGAGGGTGGGTGAGCAGTGTAAGCCCTGGGGCGTCCACCCGTTCTACCCAACATTGAACCATAAATACTTCCCCTTGTCAGCAACTGATTTCCTTCTGATTTATTTGCAAATGCGAAATTTGCTTTTTATGTTTATATTTTTATTTACTTTATATTCGCACCACGATTTGAAGAGGGGCGGACCTTGCGGAGGTGTGAACTTGTATGCCCCCCCCTCAAGAATCGCCCACTCTCAGTTGGGTAATTTTTCTCTATTTTGTGCAGCACTTTCACTTGGCTTCACTGAGTTTGCTTTTGGCTTTTCCTCCACTTGGTTGCTTTTTTCCGTTCTCTCTCTCTTTCTACTTTAACTTTGCACACAATAATCATTGCAATTTTAATGCTCCAATAATTTGGAAATGAGGTAGCTCTAGTAGATGGTCAACCAAAACAGAGAAAAAAAAATGAAGGGATTTAAGTAAGTGAAACCTTGAGTTCATTACAAAACTTTGGAGAGCTGACCAAATTTAGGTCGAGAGAGAAAAAAATTTGATTGTTTAGTTTATTTTGAAGGGTTCTATAAATGTCAGGGACTATTCCCAGAGGGACTATTAAATAAGGCTCGGAAAATGCTCAACAACTGTTAGCATTTAGTATATTATCCCTTGTGTGCATTTTTACACCCTTGCTGGTCATATTCCATTTTGCCAGCAGTATGCAACAGGAAGTAAGGAAGAGATTTGTTACTATAAGAGCTTATAATGTTATCGACAACTTGCTTAGACAAATGTGTTAAGTCTGATGCAATAATTTCTGTCAAGGAGAATTCTTAAGCTTTGGTAGAAATGCTTTGTATTTGCCATATGCATATATAGTTCATTATTTTTCGTACATCATTTTAACTCATCATTTAGCATTCCAAAATATATTTAGCATGATCATTTATTCACATCATGCATCGTACATTTGCCAATCACCCATGTCTCATTTTATATATTCTGCATTACGAATTTGAAGTTGTCCATTTCATGTGAAAATTACCAACTCACACATAACCCAGCGCATTCATTCATTATCATTTAATGCGCCAACGTTTTCAGATAATCACACACACACACATATCGAAATCCACGCAAAAATAATGCGTCAAAATTATAAATTCAACATTTGCCAAATCAATGAAAATTAATTTCGTAAACAAAACAAAAAAGAAAAAACAAACAGAATGCGCTCTGGCAGGAGTGAAAGGGATTGGCAGAAGGAGTTGTGGAAAATGAAATTACATTTTCATTATTTCGATTCAGAGAGGCCATTTGAAAACTCCACGGAGGAAACAATTATAAATGCGCATCAATTTATGTGAGTTTCAGTTCGCAATGGAACACATCAAAGCGAGTTGGATAAATAGAAGAAAGCCAATGAAATTTCATGCAAATCAAATGAGTTTTAAATTTTCACCAAACAAAACTATGCAAAATAGGCGTTGCGGCATTGGCAAACAAATAAACAGGCAGAAAACGTTGTCAGATAGGCAAACAACATCAACATACAAACAACAAATAAACGGACACATTTACAACTGCATTTGTTAGGGAAGAGGTGGGAGGGTAGAAGGTGGTACAGTTCCGCCTATTTTGTTGCACTTTGCGCATAATTATTTTTGCATATTTTACCAGGCACCCCACCAATGGCTAGCAAATTACGAGAAACACGAGCATTTGAAAGATAAAAATTGAGTTTGAATTATGGCAATAAATAAACAGGAGACACAGGCGACAGGAGAGAGAAACAGCGCGACGCCAGAGATGCGAATGGCGGCGCCGCCGCCGCTTTGCAGTGGGTTATTATGACTTTGGGGCGCAGTTCAGAGTGAGTGTGGGATACACTTAGGTGGGGCTTAATAAACCCCAATGAAAATACTTCACATACCGTGAGATTCAGCTATTTATGTGTATTAGTTCAATTAAAGGTTTAATTATGTCTAGGAAGTCTTATCGATTTGCTCGAAGAAATACTCAAAATCCAGTTAAATTCGGCTCGGCCGAAGTTTGCATACCCTTGCAGCACTTATAAAATGTTTTCATTCAATAATTTCAATTTCGCTTTGAACAGTGGTAGAACAATGAGAGGGAAGAAACCTAGAACATTGGACTCAATTTGAGCACATTCGTTGTCAAAAACTAATCATGAACGGATTTTCCCATGATGAGAGTTGATATGTTCTGTATTGGAAAAAATTTTGAAGCAAAAAAAATTTTGAGTTTCCAAGTCTACGTCCAGCTCCAGGTCTAAGTCCACGTCCGCAATCACATCGCTTGTACCACACCCCTACTGCCTAAATTAATTTTTAAAGAAATAAAAATTCGCCGGACTTACTGAGAGTAGAGCCCAAGACCTTTGGCGTTCAATAGTTATAGACTTGAAAAGCGCAAAAAGTACTATTATTTGCCCAGAAGTTTAGAACGCATAAGAAGGAATCCTCTCCGACCACTCAAATTATGAATATTTCGATCAGCATGACGAGCTGAGTCTATTGAGTTTTCTCCGTCTGTCTGTCCGTCCGTCCGTCCGACCGTCCGTCTGTCCGTCCGTTCGTCCGTTTGTATTTTCTACGTAAACTAGTCCCTCAGTTTTAAAGCTATCGAACTGATATTTTGCACAAAGATATGTCGGAAACGCGAAAACCGAATGGTCACTTCTTGTAGCTACCAAACAAATTTTTTTTGTTTAATTTCCCAAGAACACAAAACATAAAGCTTATAAAATATGTCATTGTTCACAAAATTAAGTCAGTGGTCACAAGAGTTTCAAGTGTATTTAAACAACGATTTATATACTTTTACACAATGCTACAAGTTTTGAAATTTGCAGTACGAATGATTGGTCGAAAAAGAAGTTCTTGTAAGAGGATTTTTTTCTGTTTTTTAAATGGAATCGCCTCCAAATTTCGTAATTGTTAGTTTGTTATGCTTTTCCATGATTCCACTGCAAGGTTATACAAAACTTCGGCCGAGCCGAAGTAAACTTTAAATTGGTTTAAAAATATCAATTTATTCTAGTTGTGTGTGTTTGAAGTTTTGCGGGTCCATATTTTTTGGTGCCAAAATGGGACATCATCGTGAAATACGCGTTGAATCAGAGTATTTCTGCAAAACAAAGATCGTTCTAAAATTGGTGGACAGTGTTTTCATGGTCAGAAATTTTTCCGACGCCAATATCTAATAACCTGTTGGAGGTTGTGTCATAAGTTGGATCTTGAAGCATTTGTACGCGCATGTTATTTCTTACCGAGCCTTTTTAAACATTTCGCTATAGTGGCGATTCTTTCAAGCAAGGGTTAGTCTCATCAGCGTACGTCGAATGGGCAATGATGGGAAGTGATTGTCTGAAATTTTGCCATTGATTTTTATATATTTAAGAGTTCTGTTCAAAGCCTCTAAGAATTTTGTTTTGTCATAGTGCATCCCAGATAATAATTTTACATTCTTTCAGCGCTGTGGATGCAAATAGCGTCAGGGTTGTTTTGAATATTCAGTCGCCCAGCTTAAATGCTTGAATGAGCTGTTCTTACTCAACTAAATCTGAAAATTCAACTGACCTGAAAGGGGTTCCCTCTCGTGAATTAGGCCAAATATTATTAAGTAAAAAGAAACTAAAATTAAATTATTTATAAGGCAAAATTGGAAAACATAAATCAAAAATCAAAAACTCGGAGATCCAAAATTGAGAAAAAGTATATAAACGAAAAAGGAAAATGGTAGATACAATATTAGGAATTCAAATTTGGGAACCTAAAAATTAGGAAAAATCAAAATAATAAATATTTAATAAAACCCGCGCGATTCGTTTTCCACAGTACTTCGATATTTAGATCAGGTTCTACTCTGAAAAAGAAGCAGTCAAAAACATTAATGCTGTGTGTTTAGTATTAGTTCATTTAATGTTGTTGGATTTTTATAATATTCAGCCATGCTACCATTTTCGCTTTCACCAAAAACTTTGCGATTTGATCGCTAGTGCTCGAAATTCGGAAACCGCAAAGTTTCGACGTTTTTAAGCCGGCGACATCAGAGTCCGTGAAATGAAAAGTAAATTGAAATTATAGGTTGATGCACAAACAGACATCCCATGGAGCTATTTTATTTAGTTCTTTAACATTTTAAGATTATTCTTACTGACTCTTCTGCTCAATTCGCATCAAAATTAAATTTTAAACAATTTTTTTATAGACTGCTGACAATAACGATTTGCGATTTGGCCATGGTATATATCGATATGTGACTATAGATAGGCGCTCATAAGCAGGTTGGGAATGAAACATTATCGATTACAAAAACTGGCGAATTTCGGAGCGCTCTAAATTGAAATCGTACGAATTTGCTTAAATCGCAATTCGCAAAATTATGACTGATTATCAGGGGGCATGAACGCCAGGGAAATAAAGCCCCCGGCGTTTTCACAAAAGACGCGGGCCTGATTATCACTTTCAAGTGATACTGAATCATCAATTTGAATTCTAGCTTGGTTAAACATCCGCTTTTCATCTTCTTCACATCACAGAGAAAACAACTCCGTCAAAGGTACCGAAAACACGAATTCTTGTAAACGAACGCCTGGAATACCGTCTGTCTCTTCGGTGATTGTTTCTAAACTTCTGCCTCCGGCGCTACTTTAACAGCAAGCCCTCAGCAACCTTCACAGGTCTTTTTTAAACTTATAGACGCTCAACCTCATTGGCCATCCCACGGATAGTATGTACTCAGCAATTTTTTAAGTCCCCTCCCTGGAATTCGATCCCGAAAGTGTTTAGTACAAAGGACCAGCAGACACAGTGTGGGAACACTTAATCGAAGGATATAAATGTTTTTTGCTTCTTAAGGAAATGAAATCGTAAAAGGCATAGAGACTTAAAAACCAGCTGAAAGCCCCGGGCTTTCTTAAATTAATGGAAGTCGCTATAAGGATGCTTAGTCATCTGCCACCTAGAACGATCGGTCGAACTAGTTCTAGTGGAAAATCTTTTTTTTTGTTTTAAAAGTGAAATAACGTGCCGCTTGGTTTATTCACTTCAAAAGGGATATCGCCCGCCGCCGTCACGCCCGCGCAAGCCGGGCACCTTTTTTCGTTCCGCCTTTTTATCCTCCGCGCGGGCTTACCCGCCGCGGTCCGCCGCGTTTGTTCACTGGGGAATTTATCATTGGCCTCAAACTCTTATTTTAGCTCATACTATTTTTTACCCTCGCAGAGGGAATTCTAAATTGCGGATGTTCGGAGATAGAAGGAAGCATCTCCCACCACTAAAGAATATATATGCTTGATCAGCACGACGAGCGGAGTTGACTATAGCCCCATATGTTTGCTTTGCCACCAAAATATAGTTTTCATTGTTTAGTTAGCAGTGTAACAAGGTAGCAAATCAAAGTCGACTTGCTTGCCTTGACGAGCGTAGTACAATCAAGGCAAACAGTACTCTCTCACTTGCAGTGAAACATGATGTCGGCAAGCCTTCGGCGGATATATAGTACAATTGCAAAATATTTTTAAATTTAATTAAATATCCTTTTCCATTCTTAACACTTTCAATATCTCAAACATAAAAGTTTACATACCCTGACCGGTCTCCTCTTATAAAATGCATCTAAGACCCCCTCCACGAACAGCATTTTTCGACCAGCCTCTGCTGTTAATAATAATTTATGTCAATTTCTTCTCAATGGGTGGGTTATGGGGAGTCCGCATGTACATTCGAGTAAATGTAGCCCATGTAGATATTGATGCATTCTAATTGAGCAACGCAGTTGGTGGTCACTGTTGATATTAATTAGTTGAGATGTGTGTGCTGGTGGGCTGGCTTGAAAAGAAAATAAAATAAGCACTTAGGTAGTCATAAAATATTCATGTTTATTTAGAAAATGGTTCAACAATTTTTATCTATTCCGAGCAACATAAATGTTCATACACTGCCAACTCCAATATTAAATGCACTTCCGTTACCGTTTTTGCATGTTCAATTTCTTTGGTTTTCGATTTGAGCTTATTGAACTCCCTGAGATTTATGAGCAGCCATACTCAATTTCTGTGTAAAACCAATGGCTGAAACGAAATGGAAATTTATGTGCTTCAGGTATAAGCCGAAAAAAGGCATCCAAGCCACTTTCACCGCGTAAGCCGTAAAATCCGCAGAAACAAAATTTTTATAAAAAAAAAACAACAAAATTCAGAAAACAGAAATGGCAGGTGGTATGCATTTGCATTTGCATTTTCTTTCGGCGCCATGATGTTGTGTTGCCTTTACAAAATGGCGTTTGCGGTATGCCAACAAAATGGCGAAGGCGTCAACGGAAGTTGCTTTTCGCAAGACACAAAATAAATTGCAAGTTATTTGAGCAAAAGGCTCAGGTTGTAGGTTGTACGTTGAGTTGAGCTGGTGGCGCACCTTCTGCGACCGCAGTGAAGACATTGCTTCTGCAGTCGCACGGCAGCGAGTCGTAACCAAGAATGCTACGTGGACTGCATTCGACACTGAAGTTCCGTTCCTGTGGCGTTTCGCAGTGCAAAATTTATGGCAACATTTATGTGTCGTGTCGCGTGCGCGGTAAATACCGGAAATGCCGGAAAGAAGTGCATAATAAATGACGTTATTAACCCACATGCACACACACACACATATAAAACACAGAGCTAGAGTTGCGCAAAAGATACATTTGAATAGTTGGAGAATTTCGTGTGTGCCTTACTGGGTGCTTTTTATACTCTGTTCACAGAGTATAATAACTTTGTGCAAAAGTATGTAACAGGCGGATGGAAACATCTCAGAGCATCAACAGCTGAGTCGAAATAGCCATGTCCGACTGTCTGACCGTTTGTCCGTATAAGCGCGCTGATATCAGAGATGGTAAGAGATAGAGGTTTGACATGTATGGGACAAAAACTTCATGTACTTACTGGCAGATCATATTTAATTTTTGCCAATTTCAACCTTCTTGAAATATTTATAGATCCGCCAAAGAAATGTTAGAGTTCGGATGAACGGTAGTTGCGTTTTAGGGAAATCAAAGAAATTTGATGGGCAGCACTCTTCGATAGGAAGCACTTCACACACCTTAACACAAACAATGGGAGGTACAGAGTATATACAGAGTATATTATAGCCGACTATAACATACTCAGTACCTGTGAAGTGCTGCCTATCAACGTTGCGACCGGTGCTGCCCATAATTGTTTGTTTTCATTATAACTCGCCAACCGTACATCCGATCTCTACCATTTCTTTGGAGGATCGATTATAAATCCTAATTACTAAATGTGTCCAGAAGGAACGAACCTTCTATCTATAAAACAGTAGGAGATAAGACGTTTTTTCCAATTTGCGGGGGCGGGGGCAAATTGGCGTGGCAAGTATTAAAAATAAACTTGATCTGCCTGCGAGTATAAGAAGCATAAGTCCCATACATGTCAAACTTCTATCTCTTACCATCTCTGAGATCTGTGCGTTCATACGACCAGACAGACGGACTTGGCTTTTGCACAAACTTATTATACTCTATGTACCTTTGGTACTGAGTATAAAAACTAAAAACCTCTTGTATTTTTTTAGTAGATTTTGCAAACCAACCAAAGCTCATACGCAAACCACCCAAACCGAGCTTGCGAACCAACGCGGGTCTTTCCTAGACACAAACAAATCTTACCAGGGCTGGCAAGTTCAACTCAATATAGGAAACATCAAAATAGACGAGAGACGCTGCCCTGTTTTTGTAGTTGGGCCATAATCTTATACACACACCTTACTAGGCTTTCGAATAAGAAAACGAAATCTCTCGAAGCTCTGGGACATCGATAGATTTCCTGGATATCCCCGAATATGTCGGAGCGGATGACTACTTCTTGTAGCTGCCATAGGAATTTTCTCTTTCAAGTGTCTTTAAAACTCGGCACAGTGAAAGTTAGCCTTGCTTTCTCGATTTTTTTTTCTATTCACACAAATTCTAAGCGCGGAAGAAAATAACAGAACCCGACTCACAGTGCACACTGGTTCCGCTTGTATGGAAGTTTGGCCAAAAATACTTTTAGTGGAAGTAGAGGGTTAAAATTCTCTCCAAAAGTGGTATGGAGATTGGACATGATGGGACATTCACCCCTCCCTCCCTCTTCGACCCACGCACCCATGCACAAGAATCACCATTCAAGAATCAGAAAGAAAGTCGGTCAAGCGACTATAACATACTCTGTACCTCCAAAGTCTGCGATAGGGTGTGAAGTGCTGCCCATCGCATAACAGTGCAGCCCAGCTTAATGTTTCGTTTTCCTTATAACTCGGCTATCGTTCATCCGATCTTTGCCATTCCTTCGGCGGATTACTGAATATACGTAGAAGGTACGAAACGTCTTCTATACGGGCGCTTTTTGCGGGGGCAGGAGGGGCGTGGACAAAATTTCAAATAAACCTGATCTGCCTGCAAGTATAAAAGGCATATGTCCCATACATGTTGAGCCTCTATCTCTGAGATCGGCTTGTTCATACCGACGGACAGTCGGACATGGCTGTATTGACTCGGCTGTTAATGCTGATCCAGAATATATATACTTGAAGAATCGGAAATTATACCTTTTGGCTGTTACATACGTTTGCACAAGCTCTGTGCACCTTTGGAACAAAGTATAAAAACGTAGCTGTAAGCAAGAGCCACGTTTTTCCTGAAGCTTCAAGAACAATGTGTGGCGCAAGGCGGAGCCAAATTTAACTGTTTTAGAATCTAAGTTTATTAACTTGTACTGTACAAAAAGTAAAAGCATAGCTGAAAATTATTTTGAAGAACGAGAAAATACAAATAAAGGTGCTGACAAAACAAATATTTCCCAAAATAAACACACAAACAAAAATTAACTAAACTAAAAGTAAATTAAGTTATTCGGGTCTGTACCGAATTCCGAGTCGGTTTTCGGGTTAACGTTGGATTTCCTAGTGTAAGTTCAGAATTCAATATAAAAAGTAAAAAGAACGTCAGGGTTACTAGAACAGGTCATTCCTTTTTGGTCGAATTGAATCCACTTGGCATTGAGCAATCAGTTTCAACTGCTTAAGCAATTCCTATTTTCCCTGATCTAGTAACCGTCAAAAAGCTTGTCAGGGGCCGAGCACAATCGGAAATTTAAACGCACACGAGCCGAGCGCATGCCGAAGTCGAGCGTATGAGCGTAAGCAGCGCTCTCTTTGCTTGCATTCGATGCCCAAAAGTCGAGCAGGGTAAATTCAAAGCTGTGCTGTGTCGCTTTGATATCGCACACCAATACACTCTCACTTTTTGGTCTTGCTCTTCTTGAACATCGCTGCTCAACATGCAAACGCTTACACGAAAACCGACTCGGAATTCGGAACAGGGCCGATTACCTCTGTTTACAATATTTATATTGATTTTATCTATTATTTTGTCATTTTTGTGACTTTTTTGACATTCTTTGCAACACATGCTGTTAAGCGTTCTACACAGAAAAAATAGGAGAAAGTTAACTTCGGCTCGGCCGAAGTTTAGTATACCCTTGCAGCTTCCATTGAAAACAAAAAAGTTTTTCTAACTAAGACTGCTTTTTGGACCTTACTTTTCTATCGGATCTATACTATATAGATGTGTGATTTCGACCAAACTTGGTGAAATCTTGGAAAAGCATAATAGGCGGCGATCTCATTTAAAACTAAAAAGTTTTTCTCAATAGAACTTCTTTTTCGACCGATCATTCAAGCTATAGCTATAGTTATCCGATTTTGATAAAACCTTTAACATATGTTAAGTAACTGAATAAGAATATGCCAAAAGGACGTTTTCATTAAAAACAAAAATTTTTTCTCACTAGAACTAGTTTTTCGACCGATCGTTCCTATGAGCAGCTATATGCTATAGTCATCCGATCCGGCCGGTTCCGACAAATGTGCAGCGTATTTGTACCAGAAGACTTCGTGCAAAGTTTGGTGAGGATAGCTTTAAAACTGACGGAGGAGAAAGCATAGAAACTGACGAACACACGGACGGACGGACAGACGGACAGGGCTAAATGAACTCAGCTCGTCGTGCTGATCAAGAGTATATATACTTTATGTGGTCGAAGATGCTTCCTTCAATGCGTTACAAACATCCGCACAATTTTATAACTTCGTCTCGGCCGAAGTTTTGTATACCAGCTTCCATTGAAAACAAAAAAGTTTTTAAAACTAAGACTACTTTTTGGACCTTACTTTTCTGAGGGATCTGTACTATATAGATGTCTGATTTCGACCAAACTTGGTGAAATCATGAAAAAGCATAAAACATTGTTAATTACGAAATTTGGAGGCAATCCCATTTAAAACAAAAAAGTTTTCCTCACTCGAAATAGTTTTTCGACCGATCGTTCCTATGGGAGCTATATGCTATAGTCATCCGACTTTGACCAAACTTTGTAGAATTGTGTAAAAGTATTTGTCAATTTGAATAATTGACACTCAGAAGACAAGCAAGAAAGTCGGTGAAGCCCGGTTATAATATATAGGTACTCTCAAAGTTATTGCTCAGGCTTGTGAAGTGCTGCGTATCTTCGCTGCGGCCAGTGCTGCCCAGCATAAAAGTTTGATTTCCTTATAAGTCCATTGTCGACTATCCGTTCTTACCCAATCTTCTAGTGGATCGATAAGTTATCTTGATAACCATATAAGTCTACACTCAGTAAAAAACGGCTGCCAGCGTTCTAAATAAAACGGGATTGAATTTAACCCGTTTTGTTCTTAAAATTTCAAGTATGATTCGTTATTAGGTTTACTTAAATTGAGAACGAAACATACTAAAATCGAAAAACAATTGCTATTATTATTGAAATGAGAACAGATGTTCTTGAATCAAGAACATTTTGTTCTTACAGGAAGTTCAAGTACAAAATATGCTAGATTCTGTACAAAATTGACTTATAATGCTAGCTTCGAAAAGTGTGCAACGTAAAATGTAAATTATTTTTAAGTTCTTAAAATTCCCAACAGATTTAAATTTTTTTGTTATGGAGTGGGGGTTAATTTCTGACCTAGAATAGTTCTACCAAAGAGGTTTATTTATGGCCCTTGGATATTTCCAGCCTTCTTTGGTTCAATAAAGAGAACTCGTTTTAGAAGAGCTTGGGAACGGGCTCAAAACAAGAACATTTTGTACATGTTTGAAATTCTTATTTTTTTCTATAATGCTTTTGGGCTGACATTAGAAATTACTGGAATTAGAGTAAGAATATTTTGTACTTTTTTGAGAGTTAATCGAGCTTGACTTATGGCCATTACAACCTAAAAGTACGATAAAAATATTAAAAAATAATTCGAAATGTACTTAATATATCCCGAAATATTCTAAAATAAAGTATTTTGGGATTGAAAAATCGTTCTTTGTTCAAGAATTTTGTACTAGGATCAAGTATTTTCTTACTTACCGTACTATCGACGCCGTTTGTACTTAATTCAGGTACAAAATTAACGGTTTTTTTTTCTGGGTGTAGAAGCTACGATCCATCTATCTATAAGACTGTGATATGACGTTTTTAACAATTTGTGGTTGCAGAAGGAAACCACTTAATCTGCCTGCAAGTATAAGAAGCTTATGTCTCATGAATGTCGAAACCTTGTCTCCAACCATCTTCGATGGACATGGCTATATCGACTCGTTTCTTGGATTGTGTGATCTTACCTTTTAACCTTTCTTAGAGGTTTCTTAACATATTGTTTCCCTTTATAGTAAGTGAACAAGTTAGTCGCATTATCTTATGTTTTCATTTCTTACATTCTACCTTAGGGGAAATGGTACTTTTCTACCCCATCATCTTAATTCAGATTACTTAAAGCGTTATCCTGCTTACTATATTCACCCCTTCTGGCTATTCGAAAACTTCATTGCGGCACCTACTAAAACGCCTCACTTAAACTAAAATCATCTTTGGCTTACATCTTCTTCTCTCCATGCCTTGCTTTCATTTCCTCTTTTCAGTTTTTTATGTTTTATTTTAGAAGCCTGCAGTGCAGTCAGCTTTAATTAAATTTTTTCAGCTTCCGTTTCGCTCTGTGTAGTAAGTATAACAAACTCCTTGGACGCCGCCTCTTTCCTTGTGGTGCCTTTCACTTTTCATTATTGCCGCAGCCGCCTCTTTTGCAGCTTTCACTTGGGTATGGGTTTTCTTACAATTTTCCTCTCAAGTGGTGCATAATGAGCGCCACGCGGCGTATGATTAATATTTTTTGGCGTCTTTTAATTCCCGCTGCATTATGATTACATATTACACATTATACAGCAAGCGTGGGGGCGCGGCAAGTGCTTTAAAATGTAAATCACGTTTTTAGTCTAACATATGCCACGCCACGCCCCGCCACGCCTCGCCACGCGGCTGACGTTGCTTATTTACTTTTGGCCGAAATTCGAGCGCAGCTGCCAAATACATTTCAATATTTACGTTATAGCTAGGCACAGCTCCTCCATCCACTCCTCGCTTGGCTGCCAATATCTATCTCGATGTCCTGTCGTCTGGCGTGTAAAATGTGCAAATTACCTAAAAGAACCGCAGACGAACACAACGAGACCACAAAACAAATTTAAATAGACATATTTTTTCGCCGGCCAGACCCTCGTTTGCTCTTTCCTTTTTTTTTTATGATTTTTCAGTTGTTTTTTGGTGGGTCCTACGAAAATTTACAATATCCCAGCGTAAAATGTTGGCTGCAGCTGCAAATTGGTGTGGTTTTTTAAGGGTCGCAAAGGAGGGTGGGGGGATGGTTTGGAATTTTATTTGTATTTTTAGCGCTAAAACAAATTGAGGCTCTACCCCTACCCAGCCGAGCCCTTATGGGGTCGTCTCCATTGTTATGTTTATGGGACGATGCGCTATAGCGCCAATATGTGGGTATATGTATGCATACACAGAAGCCAACGATCAAAGAGTAACTGGAGACGTACTTGGAATCGATCTGTTGGGTTTCACAGGCAAATACTGAGTATGCAGTTTTAAAGATTATCCTCTGATTTTGTGATTTTTGTAAACACAATTTGTGAGACAAGCAGCCTTTTTGTTTTCACTTTAATTATACTATTGCTGAGAGTCATCAGTCTTGGAATGAATGAATCGGCCGGATTTGGATTCAACGCCTTAATAGTGGGGGTTTTTTAAGGATCACAAGAAAAGTCCTTAACATTCATCTGTTTGGATCAGCTTGGCGCTCTAAAATATAATCTAATTCCAGAGTCTTTTAAGAGGTTACATACGTTTAATTGGCATGAAAAACCTGTACCATACCCTGTACCAGAGGTACACAGAGTATATTAAGTTTGTGCAAAAGTATGTAACAGCCAGAAGGAAGCTTTTTCGACCCTATAATGTATATATACATATTCTTGATCAGCATCAACAGGCGAGTCGATCCAGCCATGTCCGTCTTTCCGTCCGTCTGTCCGTCTGTTCGTCTGTCTGTCTGTCTGTCTGGTAAGAGATTGAAGTTCGACGAGTATGGGACAAGGAAGGGGCGTGGACAAAATGTGGTGCCCATAATTGTTTGTTTTCCTTATAACTCGACAAGCGTTCATCCGATCTTAACCATTCCTTTGGCGGGTCGATAAATAACCTTGATTTCAAGATGTGTCCAGAAGGTTCGAACCTTCTATCTATTAAACTTAAGGATGGCATGGCAAAAATTGAAAATAAACTTGATCTGCCCGCAAGTAAAAAAAGTTATTGTCCCATTCACGTCGAACCACTATCTCTTACCATCTCTAAAATCTGTTTGTTCATACGAACAGACGGACACACAGACAGACAGACGGACAGACAGACGGATATGGCTAGATCGACTCGCCTGTTGTACTGATCAAGAATATACATATATACTTGATAGGGTCGGAAACGCTTCCTTCTGGCTGTTCCATACTTTCGCTCAGCCTTAATATAAACACTTACTCATTCGGGGCATAAAGCAATGAAACATAGAGAAGCAGCTTGCTGCCTTTTAAGAAATGTCACCTCACTCTGAACACTGCGTCATTCCAAAGTGAGTCTTTCTATTAATTTAATTTTGCAATTGCTGCAAGATGCTTAGTCGATGAAATTCTTATTTCTTAAACTAAGAAAAAACGGCTGCCAGCGTTCTTAATGAAACGGGAAAAATTTAACCCTCTTTGAAGTTGAAATTTCAAGTATGATTCGTTATTGGGTTAACTTAAATTGATACGAAACATACTAAAATACAAAAAAACAAGTGATATTATTCTGAAATGGAATGTCTTGAAAAAACATAAATAAGTAAATTATTTTTAAGCGAGTCTGTTCTTAAGATTCCCAACTGAGTCTAACTCTTTTGTTATGGAGTGATGGTTAATTTCTGACAATTAGTAGTTCTGCCAAAGAGGTTCCTTTATGGCCCGTGGCCAGCCTTCTTTGGTTCAATACAGAGAACTCGTTTTAGGAGAACTTGGGAATGGGCTCAAACCAAGAAAATGTTGTACTTGTTTGAAATTCTCATTTTTCTTTCTGTAATGCTTTTGGGCTGACATTAGAAATTACTGAAATTCGAGTAAAACATTTTGTACTTATTTTGAGAGTTAATCGGACTTGACTTAAGGGGTTTTCAATAATTTATTATACCTGTGCAGAGGGTATTATAAAATTGATCGGAGGTTTGTAACATCTCCGACAACATAAAGTATATATATTCTTGATCAGCATGACGAGCTGAGTTGGTTTAGCCCTGTCCGTCTGCCCTTCTGCCCGTCTGTCCGTCTGTTTCTATGCTATCTCCTCCGTCAGTTTTAAAGTTATCCTCACCAAACTTTGCACGAAGTCTTTTGGTACAAATACGCTGCACATTTGTCGGAACCGGCCGGATTGGATGACTATAGCATATAGCTGTCATAGGAACGATCTGTCGAAAAACTAGTTTTAGTGAGAAAAACTTTTTTGTTTTCAATTGAAACGCCTCCAAATTTCGTATTTCTTATTTACTATGCTTCTCCATGATTCCACTAAATTTGGTCGAAATCAGACAGCTATATAGTATAGCTGTCATAGAAAAGTATAGTCTGAAAAGTAGTCTTAGTTAGAAAAAGTTTTTTCTTTTCCATGGAAATGTCCGATTCTACAAAGTTTGGTCAAAATCGGATGACTATAGCATATAGCTGACATAGGAACGATCGGTCGAAAAACTAGATCTTGTGAGAAAAACTTTTTGTTTTTTAACGGAAACGTCTCTTACGTTGGCATATATTTATTTTTTATAATTTGACACAATTTTACAAAGTTTTTTGTCAAATTCGGATGACTATAGCATATAGCTGCAGTATGAATGATCGGTCGAAAAAGAAGTTCTAGTGAGAAAAACTTTTTTGTTTTAATTGGGATCGCCTCCAAATTTCGTAATTAACAGTTTGTAATGCTTTTTTATGATTGCACTAAGTTTGGTCGAAATCGGACATTTATATAGTATTGCTCCCATAGAAAAGTAAGGTCCGAAAAGAAGTCTTATTTAGAAAAGCAAACTGCAAGGGTATACAAAATTTCGGCCAAGCCGAAGGTAACTTTCCCCTATTTATTTATGTTAAATAGAAGTTACTCAAAAGTTATTTCATAATTGAGATATTTGTAATTAAGTGAGAAGATCTTTCTCAAAACTGTTCTACCTTAAATTTTTCTAACTCCAGATTCGGACTCAGCGCGTGATTTTACATAAGAAATGACATCAAATTGAAGAGATGTAAAATGCTGTAAGCTTGTGTTAAAAGCAGAGCTCGTAAATAACAATTGAACATTTTTGCCTTTGCGGTCTGCTCAATAGCAAAACCGAAAAAATCCATGCACGCTTGCTCCCGCTCTGAGCAGAACACTTCGTTTCTCTTTTTTTTTTGTTTTCAGTTGACTGTTCTCAGTTGAGCGTTGCTTGTTTTACTCTTTCAATAACAATTTATAGACAGTAGATGAGCAAAAAGCCGAAAGATTCACCTCAAAGGGTCTTTTTTCATTTATTTGTGTGAGTCGCAAGCCCATACAGACACCTCACTCATACATACACACACACAAACGCAAATGACTCTTATCTTCGTCGCTCGTGTCGATCTGCTCAGTCAATGAGCAGAGCAAAATGTAAACAAATCCATTGGTGTTTCGTTGAGCACTGAGCGGTTCGTTCATTAGCCGATGTGAACGGTTCATCTCTGACTTTTTGCTAAATAACTGTTATTTTTGGACAACGAAAAACGGTCAACTGTTATTTGCTAGGTCTGGTTACAAGTCAAGCCCGATAAGCTCTTTAAGTAAAAACATTATATTCTTTGTTGAAGTCTAATAAATTTTAATTGCATTTTTGAAACAAAATAAGAGCTCATCAAACAAGAACAAAATATTCTTGGCTTAAGCCCATAAAAATCTAAAGCTACTCCCAATTTATTCTTGAAATAAGGTATTCATATAGATTCAAAAATGGCTGTGCCATTAGTTCACCAAGAACCAAGACGTTATTATTGTAGGTCAGAAACCTATCATCACTCCAGAAGAAAAGTGCAAAGACCAGTTGGGAGTTTTATGAACAGATCCTTTTAAAAATTATTCGCAGTTTTCGTATCGCACTTTTAGGAGCTTGCATGGTAAGTCAATTCTGTACTCAATTGAAGATATTTTGCACGTGAATTGAGAATTCCATTTTCTTTAATTTTTCGTCTTACAGTAAGCTCGATTAGTTCTTAATTCTTAGTTTTTAATTCAAGAACATTTCTTATCAAATTGCTTCCTTCAGGCTGAGCTATACTTTTAGAAAATCTTGGAGTATATTAAAAGTATTAAAATTGTAATAGCCATAGACATTTGGCGATGCAAAGTTAAGGCAAAATTGGGATAGTGTGTAGGGAGGTCGTTTTGAAGCCATATGAATAGCTAACTGTCGAGTGAAGTCTAATTCCAGGAACCGTAAATAATGATTATTTAAATTTTTTTAATACTAAAAATCATTTAGCTATAATAGCCGTACAAATAAATTAATTTTACCAGAGGGGTTCTACTTGGATATTCTTTTCATTTCTGCAATGATTTGCGATATTATAATTTTTTTCTCATTTTCCTCAGTGGTAATGATTATATTTTGAGTATTACTAAATAACTCTGACCCTAATGATTATTGTTTGAGTAAAAAAAAACAAAACTCAAAACATAATAATTATTTTTGATCAATATTTTTTTTATCAAAAATATTACTCAAAGTTTAATTGAGACCATTTAAAATGGAGTTGGGGCAAAAATGATATAAATTCTTAGAAACGGAACCAAGGCGAACCTATAAAACCCAATTTCGAGTTAATAAAATTAGTTATAAAGATGCGAAATTGATTGGCAATGTGGAAGTAAGATGTGCCCTTTGATCTGACAACGGTTTTTAATAGATGTTAATGAGATAAGACGAAAATAATTTGTGCAAGTTTGCCAATTTCCTCTTAGTTTTCCAGACCAGGCAACAGCAAAAAGACAGATGTGGTTTGTTTAAAAAAAACGCGCAAAAAATTTTAAAATAAAATGGTTTATAAAAATGAAAATGAAGTCACTAAGTGGAATATAGAGGTCATAGGCAGTGCCAAGGATTTTTTGATGGAATTAGAACTCGAGGCCATAGTCGTAGTGATAGCCAGCTCCATAGACTGGAGATACTCGCTGGACGTATAAGAGCAAGAACAACTAAATGCATATGGACTTAAAGGTGGCTGATAGATGGCTTCTGGTGTTAAATAAAGATTGGCCAGAACAGGGGAGTCGGGGTCAAGCGAAGCCACCAGAGCTGGCGTGGACACAACGGCCGCCCAAGGAGGCGCCACTATAATGGGCTGTGCAAGTTGCGGCTCAGGTGGTGTGTACATGGGTGTTCCTAAACGAATCGACATGCATTTTAATGTCCTGATTCAATTTTGAATTGTTTGTTTGTCTTTGTTGCTTCCATTTTTAAAAATTCTCTTAGGTACCTCTGACAATTATCAAACATTCTTCATAACTTCTATGACCCCCTGTGAGAATTAATCAGCTGTTTGGCAAAAAACTATGTGGCAGGCCATGCTGATTCTCAGAGCGCATTTGTAGTATCTCCGTACTCGCTCTGAGAATTTTCTTCAGCTTACTTTCTGAGCTTTGTAATTAGATTGGCTCAGAGAAAATTCTCAGCGTCTCTGTACTAGGCTTTACCACCAATTTTAGGGGAGAAAACGATTTTTCTATACTCGGGTGGCGGGAACAGAGTGTACTACTTTGACTGCTGGTATAAACTTTTTATCCTCCGAATATTCCATTATATTTTAATTCGAATCAACTAGCTTTGGGCTGTAGTTGTCTATCTCTCGATAAGCCGCTCTTAATTTTACAACATGATCATCATCTTCAGCTGTCGCAATCTCGATGGAATTAAGAAACTCATTTAGAAGGGAACTGGTACTATTAGAATCGTCAAAATTTAAAGCATTTCGTTTCTGTGATGAGTGGTTCTGTGGTGGTTGTTTCTGTGACGATGTGGATGCTTCCGCAATATCACTCCATTCAGTGGGTAAGCAAGGGGTTCATCTAAAACAGACTTACTGGGATTCCCAGTAAAAATAGTCTTTGATGGCAAGGTGCAGTGTATTTAAGAGCTCAACTGCTTTGAGCATATTACGGCCATTGTCGGTTGTTATTGTATTTATTTGGCTTTTGTAAAATTTAATAAATAATTTCTCGGTTGAAGCTATTTGGAAGGCCAGGATTTATAAGGACGAATATCTGGAAAACTAAGCGAAAATTGGCAAATTTGCACATACGAGGTGTGTTCAAAAAGTATCGCGAATTTTGAATTTTCGCGGGTTACGTATATTCGAATTTCGATTTTTTTGTGGCGTTATGTTGGTACTCATGTCTCTCACTTATGCCGACAAGCTCGGCCATTTTGAATGTTCACTTAATTGTTGACAGCTGCTTTGCTTGCACGTGTTTTGAATCGTCTTCGATTTTTACCTATTCAAAAAAATGGATCAAAGAACCTGTATCAAATTTTGTGTGAAAAACGAAATTAAGTGCGCGGATGCATTCCGAATGTTGACTGTGGCATACGGAGAAGCTACCTTGGACCGAAGCAACGTTTATCGGTGGTACAAAATGTTCTCAGAAGGCCGAGAAGATGTGAACGACGAAGAGCGTGCCGGACGCCCGAGCACTTCAACAACAGACGAAAAAAATTAATGAAGTGGAGAAAATGGTATTGGCCAATCGTCGAAATCACCGTTAGAGAAGTTGCTGAGGACCTAAACATATCGATTGGCTCGTGCCATTCGATTTTTATCAATGATTTGGGCATGAGACGGGTCGCCGCGAAATTCGTACCAAAATTGCTCAATTGCGACCAAAAACAGCATCGCATGAACATTGCTAATGAGATGTTAAACTCTGTCCGCGACGACCCAAATTTGCTCCAGAGGGTCATAACTGGTGACGAATCGTGGGTTTATGGTTATGACGTGGAAACCAAAGCTCAATCATCTCAATGGAAGCTGCCGCACGAACCAAGACCGAAAAAAGCGCGCCAAGTTCGGTCGAATGTGAAAGTTTTGCTGACAGTTTTCTTCGATTGCAGGGGCGTGGTGCATCATGAGTTCTTGCCACAGGGAAGAACGGTCAATAAGGAATATTACCTGCAAGTTATGCGCAATTTGCGCGAAGCAATCCGCCAGAAACGCCCGGATTTGTGGAAGAACAAAAATTGGCTTTTGCACCACGATAACGCCCCTGCTCACACATCGTTGCTTGTGCGCGACTTTTTGGCCAAAAAACAACACACTAATGATGCCGCAGCCACCGTATTCCCCAGATCTGGTGACTTTTTCTTGTTCCCCTAAACTGAAGAGGCCCATGAAAGGACGACGTTACGCTACGCTTGACGAGATAAAGACGGCATCGAAGGAGGAGCTGAACAAGATAAAAAAATGATTTTTTGAAGTGCTTCGAAGATTGGAAAAACCGTTGGCACAAGTGTATAATATCTCATGGGGATTACTTTGAAGGGGACAAAATAGATATTCATGAATAAATAAATAATTTTTGAAAAAACACAAAATTCGCGATACTTTTTGAACACACCTCGTATTATTTTCGTCTTATCTCATTAATATCTATCAAACGCCTGTGCTTGCCAATCAAAATCGCTTCTTTAAAACTAATTTTTTCAAAAAAAATAAAATAAAATATTTTTTACTCAAACAATAATCATTAAGGTCCGAGTTGTTAAGTAAAACTCAAAATAAAATCATTATTGTGGGAGAAAAATTACAAAACATAATTTATAATCAATTATTTGGGATTTTTATAATGATTGCGGTCCCTGTCTAATTCATTAAATAGTGCTTTTGTACTCATTTTTAGACACATTTTATACAACTTTTTTATAAAATGAGCTTAGCAAAAACTGCTGGAAAATATATGACTTTTTCCCCAAATTCTTAGTCTCCTACTCGTAGATGATTAAACTTAAACCACCTTGTTCGCTCTCCCATCTCCCACTCCTAAGCGTTCGCTTGACTTTTTATTGACAAACTTACGCAAACTTAAGAAATTCTTAGCAAATCTCTCTTAGCAGAGACTGCAACTTAAAATGCACACAAAATATCGTATTTCTTGTGTTTCCTCCTTCCTCCTCCACTAGATAGTGCTCCATTGCAGCGTAGCGTATCGACATAAAAACACAACGGACCAGGACAATTTTGTATATTTTTTGTTATTCTGGTGTTTTTTTTTGTGTGTCTGTATCTGCGCACCACTTCAGTCCGGCACTTGTATTTTAGTTATTGTTTGGTTATTTAAGAGCAATTCAGCCATGTTTAGATATTGATAACAATCCAACCAACTAACCAGCCAACCGAACGAGTTGATGCAATTTTTGCCATATCTGATGTAAACGTATATACATGCAAGTAGTTAGTGTTTTTTTTTTTTAGTTTTTAATTTATGGCATCTAAGCTTTGGGAAATTGTTTTGAGTTTTAAATAGAATAAATGTTGACGTATAAATTGTGTAAATGTTCAACCAACAATAAAATCGGCTGAGGGGTGTGTGAGTTGTGGGTATGGGGCCCAATTTAACAATGTGTGGCTAAAAAATAAATGCATCAGTGAACAGGCCAACAAGTTTGAAAGCCAGTTTCTAGGTGGGTCCTTTGAGAGGAACATGAAACAAATTAAAGTGATGAAGTTGGCTAGGGGATTTTGGTTTAGAGTGTGTTTGGCCGTTAGTTCACTCTTAACCCTCTTGATGGTTTATTAAATTAACTTAATTAACTTAATAATTTGTTGGCTTTGATTAATCTTGCTTGGAAGCAACATCTTCTGCCCCGTGTTCAAAGTGACCTTAGCTCAAAAATAAATTTTTCCCCGAGGTTCTCTTACACTCTAAGGCATATTTCGAGTAAGAAACAATACATGAAGTGAAGAATGTTGGAAGTTTAAACACACTATTTTCCATTCGCCATTATGTTAAAGGAGCTCAATATCAAAACATGGTTAAAATGGCTAACACAGACAAGCAACAGATACAATTATTTGACATATTTTGACAAATTGTAGTTCGAGGGTTAAGTGTTCATCATTCTCTGTCGAAACAATTCAACTTCACAAATCACACCTACACATTTTGTCTTAATTTCCCTACACATTTTCGGATATGGTCAAGCACTTAACTTGGCCACAGCACACAAAACTTTTGCTTTCCATCAAAAACTTTGCTTCAAATGCACTTTACCACATCCTTTGGACGCTCCTCGCCTGCTGCTGCATTGACTCTTTGACCAGTCGAAATGGAAATTTACATAAATTCAAAATTTTGGCTTCTATAAGTTTATGCTCTCCCCCCCCCACGCTCCCTCCCTTTCGCACTCTTTTCATAGTATATAAGCCGTTCTGTGACATTTATTTCAGAATTTGTGTCAGGAATAGCGTGCCATGGGGCAAAGAGAGAGAGAGTTGGTCATCATAAATTCATGTACTCCACTGCTGCAACAGCTCCAGCTTGCGCAGTGACCGAAAATTACAATTATGACAACCGCAAAAAGGTTTTCTGGTGCACCAACAAAAAGTCAGAGGAGACTCCATAAAATGTTTAACATGATTAAAAACGTGCAGCACTTGGAAGATGGGAAAACGTAAGAAAAATCTGAAAAATTTAACAACTTGATGAACTTACCAGGGTTTTCCACGGCGACTCAACGATGCAGACAGAGATTCCTGGGCGCATACCAAAGCGATTACCGCCCACTGAAATGCTATACGACATAATTGCAAGATCCCAGAACCAGCAGACCACATCAGTCCAGACCAGTCCACAGACAACGATAGTGACAATTAACCGTGGCTAACTCTTGTCGCGGGGTATCCGAGTATCTGTCAGCTGCTGTCGATGGTAATTTGAAACGTGAAACCGCAAAATCCAATTCCCAGACAAGAGAGCGTTTTTTTATATCCCTGTTTTTTTTCACTTTTTGTGCGCCTTCTTTCATGTGTCGACGTCGTCGTCTGGGAGTCCATCAGCACGAATCGAGAGACAGTCGAGTTGGGGGCGAGGACAGGGCGTGGCAGCTTTAGCTTGTTTTCTACACTTCATTGATTTGTTGAGTTGCTTACAAGTGCATTTAGACAATCAATTAATCGACTGCATTGTCCGAAAGGAGTTTGGCTTGGAGTGTCGAACTTGATTTATGATATTGAGTTACACATACTTGGAATACCTTGTCGTGTGTGCAGGGAATACGACGAATTGGTTTCGGGAAGCCCTACACATGTTTCTGAGGGGCAGGAAGCACTTGAAATTGAAAGATTTTTGGTGGTATTTGAGTAGAGGATTATAATACGTAGCATTATATGAACGTAAAATCAGCTAAGTATGTATCGTATGTTTATAAGTGGATTATTCAGATATACAAATTAAAACAAATTTGGCAAAATATTCAAAACTCAAAGGTAGACTTGGGGTCATGTCACGTTTTTTCGTGACTCCAGACGACAAGGCAAACTTCATACTGGCAACAGCCCCTACTTCACAATATTTTAGTTAATTTCGTTGTTAATTTATCTTCAAAGAGGATTAACCGAATTGAATTCAACTCGCTATTTAGTAACTTGCCAACTGCATAAGTATGAGGCAGCCGTTCAAATGGATTATCGAAATTAGAGTCCGCTTGTGGATGTCCCAAAAGTTATGGCAGCCCTAACCTAAGTTAGGTTAACGGAACCAATAACTTTTCAGCTATTTTTTCTGCTTCGATTCAGGTTCGACTCGGATGCGAAAAAGAACAAAAAAATCTAAAGACTCTTATTTCAAAACGGTGTTCTTTTTGAAAGTAATTTGTAGATTTATTGAAATGAAATTTTTATGGTTATTGTTGGCTCTTAGCAGGATGCAAACCAATTCTGAACCGAACCAAACCGGAACGAACAGATAATTTGTGCTCGAATCAGTGTACGAAAATATTTTGACAATTTGATTAATATTTTAAACTTTATCAACTGATTGTGTAACTATGTTTGGGGAATAAATATTAAAAAAAAAATTCTAGGAGACGGTTTTGACATATTAGCAGTGTGCAGTCAAAAACAGACTTAGTGCAAAATCTCAGGGCGATAGCTTAAACGAGGGCGTAAGTTAAAGTCGGTCCTGCCCGACTTCGATATACCCGTTACTCAGGGCAATTAGTGTTTAATAGCCTTTCTCTATGTTGATTAACAGAGCATTAACATTAATGTGACCATTTCAACATTATGTGAGAAAAAACGCATGTCGCGCAAAAAGTATGCAACGTTTTATAACCTTTATAATTCTGCCATTTATTATCCGATCTCTATGAAACTTTCAGAGATTGTTGATTTTGGGGACATATGTACACTACACTGCAGCTTGATATCTTAAAAATTGTTGGAGTTATTCAACATTTTTTTATTGTGGGGGCGGGAGGGGGCGTGGCCAAAATTTGATTTAAACTTGAACTGCGTAGGGACAATAGGAGTCTACTTCCAAAGTTTGGTGGCTCTAGCTCTTCTAGTCTCCAAGATCTAGGTGTTCATACAGACAGACGGACATGGCTATATCGACTCTGCTGTTGATGCTGATCAAGAATATATATACTTTATAAGGTCGGAGATGCTTCCTTTTGCCTGTTACATACATTTGCACGACTTTAGTATACCCTTTTTACTCTATGAGTAACGGGGATAAAAATGAGGGACAAGCTCGCATTAAAACTGACAGACAGACAAAACGTAAGCAACTCAATCGACTGATACGGTATCATGATTGCCAATTTGACGTTTCATAATACGAGGGCCGTCCCAGAAATAGCCGACCTAATTACTAAAACACAAAAATTTATTTTTTTTTTCCAACATAGGATTCTCTTAGGTCGATACACTTTTCCCAGCGATGTTCAATAGCTTCGATACCTTTTTTATAATAAGAACTGTGAAGCTCTTCAAAATAGGCATTAACCTCGGACTCCATCCCTTCATTGTTGCCAAATCTTTTCCTCCGAGCCATTTTTTCAAGTTTGGAAATAAGAAATAATCAGAGGGGGACCTACACATTCAGCTAACTCACAAACTTTCAATCTGCGGTCACTCAATATTTTTTAAGTTTGGCCACCCATTTCTGAAGTGGTCACCTCATTTGGACGCCCATTACGATGTTCATCTTAGCAGCTCAAACGACCTCCCTAAGCTCAGCCACCCAATATTTTATTGTTGTAAACGAGGGAGCAGAATTACGTAAGGTGAGAATCCAGCTCCTTTTTAATATTGGTTGGACTAAGATCTTTTTATATGAAAGTATTGTATCACATAACGATGACCAATTCTGTCCATGTTTGCAAATCAATAACAAGCGTTCGTTATTAAAATAAGTTAATATTCGTGATCAGCTCCTTTAATATATATCAAGAAAGGCCGTCTATCTATCATGTGCCATATATGTAGGTAGGTGTCCATACCCAGATCGAGTTTGTTTCAGATTTGGAAAAATTCTACACCTCGACCATTTAACCGCAAAAACTGTCGAAGCCCTAATTTTTTGATTCTGTAAAATGGCCTGACACATCCCCAAAGGGCCAAAGCCGAGCTCCTCCCCATTCTCTTGGTTTGTGCGCTTCTAATTTTTTTCGCACAAGAGAAAGGGATCTACAGCTTAACGCCGAATCCAAACGGTAGTTTGAGAAGCTTTTGCACGCCTAATTACTACAAAGCTGGCGCCAACAGCAGAGAGGGGTGACCGGATGTGAAATTTATTCAAAGAAAAAACTTTTCATTAGATATTCCGAGGCGGGATCGAACACACGACCTCCTGCACAGCGGTCGCGCACACTAGCCGCTGAGCCACTAGGCCAACATTATCTATTCTAGAAAGATCATTAAGATCGGACCAAAAACGCCGAAGTTATGAATGAAAGATTTTGTTCTTGGAGCGGGCTATGCGCCAAAACACTTTAAATAAAGGGAACATAAAGAGTATTTTGGAGTCGGGGCACTCGACTTTAGCTCCCTCTCTTGTTATACACTTGCAAAGGGTATTATAAAATTATGGTGTTTGTAGCTTGAAAAAGCTCTCCGGCTACATAAAGTATATATGGGGCGTTCCAAGCAAAAAAAAATATTTTCTGAGGTGATGTTTTCGAATTGGATGAAAATTGGACCATAGGAAGCTTATTATAAGAAAAGATTAACCCCAAGATTTGAGCTTAACTGGAACTCGTTTGCAGAAGTTCTGCACTCTAAAAGGTCAAATTTTGAATTTTTAAAAATTTTAGATAACTCGAAAACTTTGGTTTTTTTCCGATTGTTCAGGATTCAAAAGCCCTTCTAAAAATAATTTGGAAACATTTTTTTCTCAATATTTCTTTGCAAAAAAATTGATTTCTTCAAGAATCTGAGCCTAGCAAAAAAGTCTCATCCTTCAAAAATATTGAAAAAAATACATGTAATAGCCGCTTCTTTTTCAAACATTTTGGGTGGCGGAACATGTCGGTAGCTTGAAAATTAAAGAAGTTCTGGCCATTTTTGTCATGGAGTCTCAAAAAAATCAATATGGAAAATTTGGAAAAAATTGCTAATAAATTTTATTTTTGTTTCTTAATTTGCCCAAACATGTTTTTTAAGTTATTGAATTAAATTTAGGACCCAGAAAAGAACGCTTTGGCTTTAAAGCTAACAGAAACCGATCTAGCAAAGAACTTTAATACGGTTGACCTCCAACCATATTCAAACTTTTCAATCGGTAGAGAATTCAAGCAGCGACCAGTAATGGCAACTGTGGCGTACGCAGGGGGATTTTGGATGTTAAACCCCTCCCTGAATATACATTTACATGCTAAATACAAGAATAAGGAACTTAAGAAAAATTTTGTAAGACCCCCCCTTGAAAAGAACCTGCGTTCGCCACTGACAGGCACTGGGTGTAAATTTTTTGAATATGGCTGGAGGTTAACCGTGTTAAAGTTCTTTGCTAGATCGGTTTATGCATGCTTTAAAGCAGGGACAGGCACATTTCTATCTCGTGTGCATACGAAAAATCTCAAATATAAGCTGTACAAGCGCCGCTGCGTTACTTGCTTTCCTACGCAGTGACGCAGTCGTTGCTACTGAAATTGAGAGCAATTTTTGCGCTGCTCTTACACACACCAATGCAAAAATAAAAATGTATTTTTTGCCTGCCTCTGCTTTAAAGCCAAAGTGCTTTCGGGGTCCTAAATTTAATTCAATAAGTATCTATTTGTGAAAATTAAGAAACAAAAGTACAATTTATTAGCATTTTTTCCAAATTTTCCATATTGATTTTTTTGAGACTACATGACAAAAATGGCCCAGAACTTCTTTAATTTTCAAGCTACCGACATGTTCCGCCTCTAAAAATTTTTTGTAAAAGATGCGGCTATAACATATTTTTTTTTCAAAATTTTTTGAACTATGGTCTTTTTTGTTAGGCTCCGTTTTTTGAAGAAATCAATTTTTTTGCAAAGATAGGGAAAACAAAATTTTTTTACAATTATTTTCAAGGGCTTTTGAAACCTGAACAATCGAAAAAAATCGAAAAGCTCTATCTTAAGCCATCTCGAGTTATTTAAAATTTTAAAAATTCAAAAGTTTACCTTTTAAAGCGCAGAACTTCCGCAAAAGAGTTCCAATTAAGCTCAAATCTTGGCTCAAATAAGCTTCCTTTGGTCCAATTTTCATTCAATTTGAAGACATCATCTCAGAAAATATTTTTTTTTGCTTGGAACGCCCTTTATGTAGTATAGCTGTCATAGAAAAGTGGAGTCTGAAAAATAGTCTTAGTTGGAAAAACTTTTTGTTTTCAATGGAAATGTATTAAAACTTGGCTTTTGTTTTTTTTGGAATGCTTTGACATAATTCTAAAATTTTTAGTCAAAACCGGATGACCATAGCATATAGCGCCCATTGGAACGATCGGTCGAAAAACTAGTTATAGTGAGGAAAAAATTTTTCTTTTCAATGGAAACGTCCTTATCATTGACATATACTTATTTCAAATACTTTTACACAATTATACAAAGTTTTGTCAAGATCGGATGACTTTATCATATAGCTGCAGTACGAATGATCGGTCGAAAAAGAAGTTCAAATGAGAAAAACTTTTTTGTTTTAATTGGGATCACCTCTAAATTTCGTAATTGTTAGTTTGTTATCTTTTTCCATGATTCCACTAAGTTTGCTCGAAAACGGACATCTATATAGTATAGCTCCCATAAAAAAGAAGGTACGAAAAGAAGTCAGAAAAACTTTTTGCTTTTCAATAGAGGGTGCAAGGGTATACAAAACTTCGGCCGAGCCGAAGTTAACTTTCCCCTATTTTATTTTTTAACTTTATTCCTTTACCTGTAGAAAACTTTACACTGATGGCCTCCAATTGAATCGCATATGCAGAATACGTATATACATTTTTGGATGCTTTGATCCTTGTTAATTATTCCAACAGAGTAACTCATTAGTTGCCTGAACACATATCTATATCTTTTTTTAACCTTACGCTGATGGCCTCATCTTGAATCACAGGTATCATGCAACTCAGATTGCTGGACTCTGATGCTGAATCTTAGTCTAATAGAATTAAACTTCGTTGATTTTATTTACATATCAGATAGAGACCGGCTTTAGAAAAAAAGGTGAGCTTGATTGAATAATACATTGAAAATTTAGGCAACGTTTTCTTTTAAGAAATTGAATCATGTTAAGTATAATTTTCAGTTTCGGACTATACTTCTTAATAAAAAACCTTGAATATTTTCCTTTTTTGGGACCCTAAGGCATCAAAAACAAATAGGTTTTAGATAAGTATCATTTCGTCTTTTGTCATCTCTTTCTAATATTAAGCAACTTTTGTCAATAAAGTCATGCGTTTCAGTCTATAAAAAAAAAGTCAGGACCTCGTTCACTGACCAGTACAGACTATCAACATTTTGACTTAAACCAGATTAAAAAACACTCAGTATTGCAGTCAAAAACCCACAAGCATGTAAATCACTGTAATGGCCTCCGATTCACATCACTTCCTCACCCTACAACTCTGCTAATACATTAAATGCAACATTTATTACTTCATCTAGCGAAGAGCCACTGCAAATTACACCTGGCAATGGGTGCAAACACAAAAAAAAACAGAAGTACACAGCAAAAAAGTTTCCATTTTTATGCTGTGTTTGTCCAATGCAACTGGTGGTGCTGGAAGGTGAGCACTATCAAGCGGCGCCACCTGGCGGCGGCACACACAACACAACACCATAAAAGTTCACAACGTTAAATTTCACAACGTCAGCGGTTTACCCCATGTCGGAGGAGTCAGACGGTCGTCGCCTTGCGAATTGCCATTGAAGCCGCAGAAGCCATTTTGCATTTGGTAGCACATTTTATGGGTAGTTGTAGCATTCATTGTATGGCCATTGTTGCTGGCATATTTACCTTTTAGCTCGGTCGCTGGGCGCAGACACACACAGTCGCAACTTTTGCATTGCACAAATTTGCACCAAGCGAAAAACTTTTCCACAATTCACTTAACTTTTCGGGGAACGGTCGTCGCAAGTTTTCACACTACCAAGTCGTGCTCGCTGTTCCCATTTATATAAACGCCCCTACCCAGATATATGCATGCACCTCTGGAATGCCGCCACAATAGATCATATTTTGGTATGGCAGTAAAGTTCTGACAGCTTGGGCAGGAGGGTGGGGAGCAATGGAAAATTGTTCAACACAATTGCCCTTTTGCAGAAGTGCATAAAATTATTTGTCATTTGTGAGCTTCAACCTATTTACAATTCAAGAAATTCCTGTGGGAAGTCTGAAATAAATTATTGTACTTTTCTGAAAATTACCGCCTTCCACATCGTTTCAGAACAGTTTTATTTACCAGCAAAGTTTATTTAATTTTAAAGCAGTTTCCCATGCTCAGAAACAACATTTCTTTTAATATTAAGTTACCAAACTAACCAATTTTATTATTCACTAAAAAGATGATTCAAATCGATTAGGGTAAGTGTGGATAAGTCACAATGGATGATGGAAGGTATTAAAAATGGGGAACATGAGTTTCCGGCATCAATATGAGGCGACTTATAAAAGAACTTACCAACGGTGGTAGACTGTTCAAATTTTTCTCATGATTTTCCATTTATATATAAGGATAGGTTATTTCGAATGGCTCTCCAAACAGAGAAAAATCGTTTCTTAATGCACTGACATCATGACTGTTTGCTGATGAAAGTCTTCTAAGCAAGCATTTCCTGTATCCATGAACACACATGATGTCTTTAACAAAATGTTCTCACTCTTAAACGGATTGGGCTCTTCTTAAAAACATTTTGTTCTCACTTTTCAATTCAATTCAAAAGTCAAGTCTAGTGAGCATACCTAATAGAGTATCTTGCTAGGATTTAAGATTTTCTGATACATATTTCTGTATCGTCTCCAAGTGACTGGAGCATAATCTGCTATTTTCTTCCGAAAAACTGAATGCTGTTTGCTGCTCCACCAACTTGTGACAAATCATAAGCTCCATTTCGTTTACCCGCCCCTCCTCCAAGCATCATTTCAGGCAATTAAGCATTTTGACAACTGGCGTTGGCTTCCATTTCTTTTCTCTGCTTTCGCATAAACTTCATTAGAGAGACAAAAAAAATGATATTAATGCATTTTCCTTTCCCCCTCCCGCCTGTCAAGAGAGTGCATCGCATTATTTCAATTAAACTCATCAGCGACGGCCTCCGCTGCAATTAACAAAGCGGCGGCCAGCACTTGACTCCAAGTTCGGAGCCACTGTGGTCGCCGAGTGTGCGGGTGTGGAAACATAAATATGATTTGTGGCTGATGATGCAGGCGGCACTTTGCTAAGTGCACTTGAATGCGCCGCGAAGAAAGTTCCCATCTATTTTCAAATTACTTATCAGTGAAAAAGCTAAAAATATTCTTCCCCACTTTGTGGCTACCCCATGGGGTAGCCTAGCCGTTGAGATTCATTAGAGCGGGACTTGTGTGGGACAATTTCAATGATATTTCCAAGGAACCCTTCACACATATTCATATTATTGTTATGCCCAAAACAGGATATTCAAGACATATGCTTGGAATTTGGATCCGGAAAAACGTTGGCAAAAGTTAAGCCGGATTTTGAAAGTTCCGGCCTCAAAAGATTAGCCAGTAAAATATTATTTTTATTTTAGGCGGCTGCTTCAAAGTACCGAGCTGGGTGCAAAATTCAGAGTGGCGATTTTAAATTCTCAACGAGTAAAGTGAAGATTGCAAAAAGTGGAAAACATAACATGACATGTAAAAATTGACTGACTGACTCATCAACGCACTACCTAATCGTTGAAATGGACGTTTGTTTTTCTTCATTTTTTTCTCTCAAAACTAAGTCTTGTATTCAGAAATATACTGTACTAAACTGTAAATAGGAAGTTGAATAGTTCCAAAGATATGGAATTTTTCTCATTTATTAAAATATTTGTTTTTTTTTTGTTTGAAAATTCAAAGTTTTGTGAATTTTTGGAATTTGAATATGTTCAACTTTGAATTGGAAATAGTTGCTTGGTTCAATAGAGTAAAGAGTTTGTGTTCCTTGTATCGGCCTGCATTAGGAAAACCGTGATTTTAACAATTCTATTGCTACACCCAAATAAAAGTAGTCATCAAAATGACACTACTTAGTCATCAATTTGAAACTATTGAGTATCAAATTCTCTTTAATACTCCAAGTATAAAGTTGATATTTTCGAAAGTATTAAAATGATATTTTCGAAAGTATTAAAATGATACTTCGAAAATATCAAATTGATACTAACTAGTATCAGGCTGACACTATTTTGTATTAAATTTTTAGTATCAATTTGAAACTAACAACTATCAGTTTGATATTTTGACTGTCAAACTTAACATTTTTTCTTATGAAGTTTAGGTACCAATTCAGTTATCAGCAAACTGCCAATTAAACTGAAACATAAACATTTAAAAACTGATTTGTTTAATTCTGTATTCTTACAAAATGTATTTTGCAAGAAAGGGAAACATTGTACTGTAATATTTCAACATTAAAATACAGAAGTCACATTAGCAAAGTGCATCAGTCCTTATTGACATAACAGTCCGCCCTTCTGATTTGGTGCTGCCCAAATTATGATGGCATGATCATTCCAGCTCGAGATCTTCTTTAGTAATGGTTCTAAAACCGAAGCTTATGCGAACCACGCCTCAACTGGAGCTGACGTTGATTCTCTCATCTTGGCTAGCGCAGAATCATGGTGGAGTACGTCCCCTCTAAAAAAGTTATATTTGTTATTTACAAGTGTGTGCATTGAACGATGTATATACGAGTATGTTTAGCTGCTCACTTTGTAAACATAGAGCTTCTGCTCCATATTGAATACGTCTTTTGTTAACACGTCGTCTGGGTGATTGTTTTACATAGCTTTTACTTTAAGCAAATTACCGATGTGTCTGCACTAAAATCAAAACAGTTAATGCCAATTGTCCAGCGCCTACTGGTCTGCTAGCTCAGCTAGCTTCGTTTCACATACGAGCATAACATTTCGAATTTTCGAACTTCCATAAAAATGTTTTTGTTTCAAATTGATACTTTTGCGTATCAAATTAATAACAAAAAGATCATTTTGATACTCTCTAGGATTATATTGATATTAAACGATTCTAGTTTTAGTTTCAATTTGAGACAACGTGTGTCAAATTGATATTGATACCAATTTTTTGGGTGTATGTAATAGTGATTTGTGTTTTTATTTTTGATTAATTCACTAATGTCTTATTTATAATTTTAAATATCTCCATATCATTTGATTTTTCATTTATTTTTTTGTTTTTTTTTGCTTACATTTAAAATGCTGGGTAGTTTTTAAGACAATGTGTGCAAATCCTAGAATACTATAAATCAACATAGTAAAAACTTACGGCCAGTAAAAACTTACGGCCCATATCAATTGATCTTTTAAAACAGTTTCAAACCTTAAAACCAGACAACGCGAATTTTCGACAAATGCGACCAAATGCTGAAATACGTATACACTATTTTGCAAAAGAGAATACAAAATAATTTTTTTTCTTAGATACAATTTTGGGTCCTCTCATACACATGTTCCTGAAAGATAAAGATACAATGATTGAAAAAAGATAAGATAAAGATAGAGAGAAGAGAGAGATACAATAAGAGATAAAGAGATAAAGAAAGAATAAAGAGATAAAGAGATAAAGAGATAAAGAGATAAAGAGATAAAGAAAGAGATAAAGAGATAAAGAGATAAAGAGATAAAGAGATAAAGAGATAAATAGATAAAGAGATAAAGAGATAAAGAGATAAAGAGATAAAGAGATAAAAAGATAAAGAGATAAGGAGATAACGTGATAAAGAGATACAGAGATAAAGAGATAAAGAGATAAAGAGATAAAGAGATAAAAAGATAAAGAGATAAGGAGATAACGTAATAAAACAGAGATAGAGATATCTCTACCATAGATCGAAAGATAGAAAGGGCGAGATCGAGAGATAGAGGGATAAAGATAACGAAAAACAAGAAAGGGAGCTGTAGTCGAGTGCTCCGACTCCAATATAACCTGTTCCCTTGATTTCATGTGTTCTTAAAGCTGACTATGTTTTTCCCCAGGGGATCCTGCCCCCTCTCTACCTCCCTGCGACCTTGGACCCTCGCTCAAAGCGTTAAAATTTTTTCATGTATAACTTCGGTGTTTTTCGTCCGATGTTATTGGCCTTTCTTCACTCAGAAAAAAATCCGTTAAAAATCTACCGAAACCAAGACCATTCGTTTGACAAAGGTAGAGTAATCCCGCTTTTTCGTGAATTGTGAACGGCGGTGTCATTTTCAAGAATTTTGACCCGTTGTTCGATCTTCATTATCGTTTAGGTGTTGCGTTAATACCATTTTGGGCTCAACTTGGGAACATTTTGGAGTCATTTTACAACTTTCGGGCTTCTTTTAGGAACATTTTGGTAACGTTTTAAGACCACTTGGTGTCCTTTTTTGGCAACTTTTTTCGAACAAATTTTTGAACAACTCGGTCTTATTTTGGGAACATTGCGGTCTCATTTTGATAACACATTGGGTTCAATTTTCGAACAATTTTGGTACATTTTTATGAACCTTTTGGTCATATTATGTGACAGATTTTGAGACATTTACGATATTCAAACTAGCAAGTTTAAGATCATGTTATGTTTTCACATAACGAAATGGTCAAACACAACACCACAAAAGGTGCTGGTCAACTGAACAGGAGGCTTAAGAACCTCCCGGTTCTTTCATTAGATCAGAAGCAGAGGGTTTCTCATGCCAGCATTGATTTGAACCCTTGGGAATTTCATAAGTGCAAAAACCAACACCAGAACCCAATTGTTCATGCATTCTGAGCAACTGTTCGCTTTTTAACCGGAGCTTGTGTTTTGACGTGAACGTCGGACTTGTTTTGTAAAGAATAATTAATGAACGAAATGGTTTAAAAGGAAGCACGATTGGGCTGCACTTTGGACCGCAGTTCTTATACCCGTTACTCGTAGAGTAAAAAGGTATTCTGAAGTCATGCAAATGTGTGTAATAGGCATAAGGAAGCATTTCCGACCCAATAAAGTAAATATTCTTGATCAGCATCAACATCCGAGTCTTTATAGCCATGTCCGTCTGTCCGTCTGTCTGTATGAACACCTAGATCTCGGAGTTAGAAGAGCTAGAGCGACCAAAGTTAGTATGAGGCTCCTATCGTCCTTTCGCAAATCAGTTTTTTTAAATTTTGACTCAGTGCAAAATCTACTTAAAAAATCAGGTCAATAAAGGCCAGACTTCAGTTGCGTTCAATTGGTGTGACAGGATTGTTAACAGACCGCTGCGTTCGCAGTGGCAACCCTTATCACGCAGCTGACTTCTGTGTAGTCAGCGTTCTTTTGATAAGCCGTGCATGTGAAGTTTCCCATCTATTGCATTTGATTCATCGCAATCAATTTGAATAAATTTTTCGCAAAAATATTACCAGCAGCACTCAATAACATTAAAAAATCCCTTACAAAAACAACCAAATTTGTTGACCGTGTCTGGTCACCCCAATGCAGCGATAGGAATTCGTCGATATCAGATGGAACTGCTGTTGAGAAAACCAAATGACTTGACCGCTTGTCAACTGGAGGAAAAAATTTGACCGGTTGCACCACACACAGCATGAGACACGCAAATTCGGTTAAACTCCCGTCAAGTGACTAACCCGCACATTAAGTTTAAAACGTTCCGGCTCTACATTCTTTTTCCTCACATACTGGTCCCAGAAACGTTGCAACTGTTTTGGTTATACATAATTATTTTTCACATACTAGGTTTCACTATCTTTACTTTTGAAAAGGCTTTCTACAAAAAAACAACTTTTTTTTCTTGAAATAGGTTTTTTTTAATCAATTTAGAATTTCTTATAGAGCCGTTTCGTGTGTGCGCTGCTCCCCACCCAATCAGCGCCCCACACCAAACCCCACCCCCTACTTTTTATTTTTTAATACATTTTTTTTAACACCCTACTTCGACCAGACCTCGGCACTCTAACACGAACGCGATCTTACACCACCGAACACAGTTCGCGCGGACGGCACGATACCGCGACTCCGGGCGCCGCCAGCGTGGAGGCATGGACACAAAATTTTTTTATTTTCTTTTTTCTTTTGTTTTTAGTTATGTTGTTTTTATAATTTTCTATATTTTTCCGATATTTTTTACAATGCACTGAGGTCTCAAATACATTTTTTCCTCAAACGCGAAGCTCGTTACGCAAGCATCGTTTCTAAAAATTTAGCAAATTATTTTCTTGTTTTTAAGTAAAGACGAGTGCATCGTTTTTTCTTATTTTTTGCAAAGACGAGTGCATCGTTTTTTTTTTTGCCTACTTTTAGGTAAAGACGAGTGCATCGATTTTTCTTAATTTAAGGAAATTTTTTCTCAATTTTAGGGCTTTATATTTTAATGGTTAGTGTTTTTAAAATTCAGGTTAAAAATTTCACCAATTTAGGAAAATTTTCTTAAATTAAGGGCAAATCCATTTTATGGCGAAATTTTCTTAAATCTAATAAAAATTTTCTAAGTGTAGACTTTTGAAACTAGACTTTCGAAGAAAACGAAAATCTCTCGAAGTTCTGGGACACTGACGGATTTTTCGAGCGATTTGCAAGCCAACCGAAGCCAAAATCTCTAGAGATTTCCAGGACACCCCCGATAATGTTGAAATAGTCACATTAATGGTAAAGCTCTGTTTATTAACATAGGGAAAGGCTATTAAACACTAATTGCCCTAAGTAACGGGCTTATCGAAGTCGGGCAGGACCGACTTTAACTTACGTTTTCTTAGTGTTGGTATAAAATAAGTCACTTTAAATATTGTGACTTTGACAGTTTTTCGCGGTTAAAGGGGGGGAGTTGAAGAAGTTATCCACTTCTGAAACATACTTGATCTGGGTTTGGTTTACACCTACTCACATGCAAGAATTTGTTTCCCTTCGCGATCATACTGGTCGACAGACTGTTTTTTGCAGTAAAATGGGGGAGGGGGCAAATAATCCAAATTTAAACTTGATATGGATAGGTATACAGCTACTTTCTAGAAAAATTTGTTGACTCTATCCCTTATTGTCTTTGAAATCGACTCGTTCATACAGACAGAAGGACAGACGGACACGGCTATATCGATTCGGCTGTTGATGCTGAAAGAAAGCTTCGGAAATGTTTGCCGCCTTTGGGACATCTAATGACATAGTTTTTTCTTTGAAAAACTTTTTCACCCGGTTACCTTCAAAAGTTGTTGGAGCCAGCTGGAAAGTAACTAGCTATGAAAAAGCTTCTCAAAATTTGCCGTTCGCACTCGGGGTGAACAGTCGGTCCCTTTGTCTTGTGCGAAAATTACAATTACACAAGCCAAAAAATTGAGAGAGGCTCGGCTAGGCCCTTTGGGGCTGTAAATTCAATTGTTTATAAACACTACTAGCATGGGATCTAAACTTTTAAATTTACTGATTGTTAGTTTAAGGCCCTCTTCTGGTCTAGGCGATTAAATTTTACATGTTTTTTTTAAAACTTGTGAAAAGAAATCGGGAAAAGGTTTTGAAAATCTGTTTTTTTTTTTGTATCTAGATGCTAAATTCATTGAAAACAACACAAAATTAAAAATGTGTGAATGCCGGGGCTGTTCAAAAAGTTCTGGTCGTTCAAAGTAGGGACTATTTCAAAATGAGAAATCTACGAGTATTTTTGAGATTTTTTTTTTGCAGTCTTGTGAACAAAAAAAATACGAGAAAAATTTTTTTCCGTTGATCGAGGTTCTGGTCATAGCCACGTTTATTCTGTGTCCATTAAGCCCTACATCATCAAAATCGGTGCAGAAGAACTTGAGAAAAGCTGCGAACCAGTTTGAAAAATGTTGTTTTGAGAAAAACTCGTTTTAAGTTTGCAATTGCTAGGAAATTTGGGTCACCTTGGGTCACTCAATTTGCTATATCTTTGAAAGTATTCCGAATTTTTGAAAAATCCTTTTGGGATAATATTTTTAAATCTCTAAGCTTAAAGCAATAAAAAATGAAAAAAAAAAAAAAAAATTTTAAGACCAGAAGAGGGCCTTAATAGAAAATTCTTTCAAATCTTTGGATTCTATTTTTCCCCGTCTCAGACAATTTTACATAGGGTATTTGTGCGTATTCCTTGCATCACATAGACTATCAATTAAAGACTTCAAATGTTATAACTAGATGGAAATTAAAAGACAACGCATGTTTCCAAATGCATTTCCATCGCTTCGTCTAATTACAAGTCAGAACACTAATCGCTTTTTCCAACCATAAAACGTATAAAAACTCCACAAACTTGATAAATTGTCACTTCCCAGAGTTTACTTTTTCCAGCCTATCAGCCCCTCACAACCATTATAGCGACACCTAACCGTGGCACTCCTTTGGCTGGCTGCTATCCCCAGGCAACAATGCCGGGCGACAATACAGTCAACAATTACGAATATGAATTTTTGAAAGCGACAGCAGCAGCGCGACTTTCGTCTCGACGGACATTTTGGGCCAGCTTCCCCGGGGCGGGAGAAGCATGTGAATGGTCAGCACATCTGCTGCCGTTGTCGCCCCTCTCCGCCATTGCCACTGCGACTTCCGTTTCCGTGCAGTTTCCGCAATTTTTTCTTTTTTGCCGGGCAACAGCTGCATTGACTTTGAAGTGCAAAAAAGGGTTGGGCCGAACTCGACTCCAATGTCAATTGAGTGAAATTTACCCAAAAGAGAAAAACTCTGCAAATTCTCTGTACGGCTCTGTGCGTGTGAAACTAAAATTTATGGCAAGTTTACGGCCTACATACAATTCGCCGCTCTACACCACATAAAATGTGGCACATTCCCCGGACCCAAAGGACGAGGCATGAGTTCATTCAACTTGTTTTGGCTGCCGGCGGCAACCTACTTCCGGTTTGGTGTGCAGTTCGACGCCATTTTGCAGCTCCACACAACTGATGCGAATTTCAAACAATAAATTTTATAATTAAATTGGCGCGAGAAACAACAAAATAAAAACTGACCCAGCCAAAGCCGAAAGTTAATTGAAACGTTGTGTAAATAAATATTTAATCTTTATTATGCAATAAATTTAAATACATTTATTGCTGTCACAAGGAGTGCCAAAGGATAGCGTTGGTGACTTTTATTTATATTTACATTAAATAATTAATAATTACATCAACTTTTATGTAATTGCTTATTATGGTTATTATTTTAGGGACGTGCAAAGGGAGCGGAGGCGTTCGTAAACGAGCAAATAATGAGATTTAATGTGTGCAAATTTTTAAGAATTTTAGTTGGTAGCAAATGCAACTTAGAGATTAATTCAAGCAGAAATTTTGAAGCTATTTCTTTGGAAGTTATTGAAACTAGTCTATCGATAAATATGACTATGCTATTGGACTGAATTTTTCTATAATAAGATGTTAAATTAAATAAACACTCTCAGCCTTTGTGTGCTTTGATGGCATCGCCTGCACTTTCAACCAACAGAAAGCCCTTTGACACCACCCGTGAAATTAATAAAGATCATGTTCTCTCTAACCCCGACATCGTCTTCATATCATCTAACCAAACTAATAATAATAATACGATTTCTTTTAGACCCCATCCACATGCTTCACACGCAACTAAAAGCAGTGGCTGCCTTTGACTCACTTCAAAAGTGGCGCCACTTGAGTGTTTAATATGCAACGCGGCTGCTCCCGGGCTCTGGCACCAGAGAAGCGCACCAAGTGTTGCCCTGTCAAAGGAGTAGCGCGTTGTTTGCTGTCAGAAGACGCCGGATCATCATTATCGTCATCACCATCATCATCATCCACATTCTCATCCTCATCATGGTAGTTACTTTGAGTCGCCGTTTTGAGAGTGTGGGGAAGCGCGTGTCAAAGCGCAAACAAAGCGCCTGACGATGCAAATGCAGTTGCTAGAAAAAGCAAAAACTTATCAGCCAGCCATAACCATAATCCTTTGATGCCTCCACACTGCCTGTGCTGGCACTGGTTGAGACACTTGACATAATTCCAAAGTGTTTGCCGCTTTAATGCGTTATGTTAATTAGTTTGGCATGGCCCTCAAGTGTCATACACACACAACACCCGTTAATGGGTCAATAGTTTCAGATAACCAACAGGCAGCCAAGCAGGCAGGCAGGCGGGCGGGTGGGCAATCCAGACGAGTCCTTTGCATAATTCATAGCGAAAACAAAAACTTTTTGTATTGCTTTGCTTTTTGCCACCCAAAAGTCATTTCAGTGGAAATTTGATTTCACGCAACGCAAGCCAGTCAATAGGAGTTTGGCAATAACAATGAAACACCCGAAAACCAGAACGAACCAGCAGCAGCAGCAGCAGGCACATAAAAACGTATTAAGCATATTATCTAGGCAGGAGCAGACGCCTGCCAGACAACGACAGCGGCGACGACTACGTTGACGATGAGTTGAAACGAGTTTTGGGCTTTGCCAGCTTTTTCACATGGCCAAAAAACCAAAGTGAGGTGGCAGGAGCGCATCCTTTCGTAATGAAACTTCAGAAATTTGGCTTTGTTTTGCGACTGGATGTGTGTGTGTCGGTTTTCGTTATGGAAATGAGGCAGTCATCTAGACCAGGACCCGTACTAGAACCAGGCATATGTCTATGAAACAATGTTGTCAACAGCAGGCCAAATTTAGTGGTTTCAGATGAAGGGGCAACAGTGCGTATGAGTGTCATCAGCAGCAGCCTTGATTTGGGTAAGGTTAGATGAGCATACATATGTATATAGATGGGTCTGGAAAAGTTTTTTAAAGCTGAACATATGGAAAACTGAAAGCTGGCCATTTTAGAGGATTAAACTAGGAACCAAGTCCCGAACCCACTCCTCAACCAAACTCACTCAATTGTGGGCCAGGTAGGCAGTTTTGACGCACAAATTTTATACTATTCAAGAAAATTATTGTAAAATTTGGAAAATATGTAGGTATATTGTAAGCTAAAACGTTTTTAAGTTATGGTCACACTTAACTAGTAACTGTTTAAAGCAAGACTGAAAACCGGTCTGGAACCGAACCCCAGAGAACCGGTTCGGGGTTTTTGGGACTCGAAGATTATTTGAGTCCATGAACCAGGGGCCTTTTGTACTCTTCGAATCTGAATCAGGGCTTCTTCGGAAGACAGGAACTCTCCTGTGGTTATGGGTGCGTATGTAGCTTACTGCGTCTCAAGTCGACTCACACCTCCACGTGGTAACCCCTGGTAACAGAGCGATGCATCCGCAAAGCTGCTGGCTAACGTGAGCGGCGATCTTACGCTGGGACAAATAGGTGGCGTTACTTCGGGCTTGGCACCCGATTCTTGTCTATTACATCCGCCAATGAAAAGGACCACGATTTGAGGATATGCACCTGGGATGGTGGATGTTCTCGAGAAACATTCATCGGACGTTACCGTACTTCAGGAAATGCGATGGACTGGACAGGTGTGTAAGGTGATGACATCCGAAACAGAAGCCCCATGGGAGATCTACTACAGTGGACATGATTCGAAACACTTGTTTAGTTGCGGCTTTGCAGTCAACAAAAGACTGTGCCGCTCTGTCATCAGCTTAACACCATTTGACAAGCGACTTGCCGCACTCAGACTTAAGGCAAACTATTTTAATATTAGTCTTATCTGTGCGCCCCGACGGAAGACAAGAACGAATCGGAAAAAGACGATTTATATGAGCGCTGCCCCGATCACGGCATCAAGATCGTGCTAGGCGACTTTAACAAACAAAATCGGGAGAGAAGAAGTTTTTCGCCCGACTATCTTCCGATTTAGCCAGCACAAAAAAACCTCCGAAAATGGAGAGAGGCTAATAGACTTCGCTTCGGGCCGGAACATGGTCATTAGTAGCACCAGATTTGAACACCGCGACGACCACAAGGCGACCTGGACGTCCCCTGGTCAATCAATACGAAACCAGATTGATCACTTTGTGATAGACGGACGGCACTCATCGAGTGTTCTAGACGTACGTGCGCTCCGAGGAGCCAATATTGACTCTGATCAGTACCTTGTTGCAACCAAAATACGCACACGGCTCAGTGTGGCACATGCCGCACAGTCTGACACACGCCAAAAGCTGAACGTTGAGAAGCTGCAATCACAATGGACATCCGAAGCCTACTCAGCAAAACTCACCCAGCTGCTCAGGGAAACCCCACCTGGCCCTTCTGGTGTAGGCGAACAGTGGAAGCATATTTCACACTCTATGAGTACAGCTGCCAAGGAGATTCTCGGATTTGCCGAAAACTCCCGAAAACAGACATGGTACGATGATGAGTGCCGCCTAGCTACTGCAGAGAAAGACGTTGCGTAGAGGAGAACTCTGCAGTCTGGAGCACCGCGGGAGCGATAACGGGAGAAAAGGAGAGAGGAGAAGCGCCTTTTCAGAAGGAAGAAAAATGAGCAGGAAAGGCGCATGAGGGAGAAAGTCGAAGTGCTGTTCGGAAGGAGTGAGACTCGAAAATTCTACCAAAAGATTAGGCAACTATCCGAAGGTTTTAAGCCCAGAGTCACTCTATTCAAGAACGTGCACGGAATCTGGTCAGAAATCCGGAAGTGGCACTAGACAAATCGAGAAACAATTTTTCTAACCAGCTGCGAGGTGATGACGAACACAATGCCGGCTCTGGGGAAGTGGCGACTACACCAATCGATAACATAGAGATAGACCCGCCGGACCATAATGAAGTTAGCCATAAAAAGGCTAAAAAAAAAACAAATCAGCTTTCGCTGATGAGCTGCCCAGTGAATTGTTCAAGGCTGGCGGTGAGGAGCTGGTAGGGTGCATGCACCAACTCCTATGCTGAGTATGGTCCGAAGAAAGCATGCCCGAAGACTGGAATCTAAGCATTTTCCGTCCAATATTTAAAAAAGGAGACCCTGCGGATTGCGCCAATTACCGCGGGATCAGTCTCCTTCCCATTGCCTAGAAGGTTCTATCATGCATCCTATGTGAACGTCTAAAGTCGAGAATGAGTGAACTGATTGAACCTTATCAGTGTGGCTTTAGACCTGGCAAATCCACCACGGACCAGATATTCACATTGCGACAAATCCTGGAAAAGACCCAAGAGGGAAATATCGACACCCACCACCTTTTTGTTGACTATGAAGCCGCCTTTGACACGCCGATAAGGTCAAAGTTCTTTGAAGCCATGTCTACTTTTGGTATTTCAGCAAAGTACGTTCGACTTTGCATGATGACGTTGAGAAGCACACAAAGTTCCGTCAAAACAGGAAAAAGCCAGAAAAACAGGTTTTAGGCAGGGTGACACCTTATCGTGTGACTTCTTTAGTCTGCTGATGGAGCTAACAGAACGGGCACCATCTTTACCAGAGATAACATGCTACTTGCATATGCCGATGATATTGATATTGATAAAGTGAGAGTTTTCAGAAATATAGGAGCAGTCAAAACTTATGGGCTTATCGGTAAATGTGAATAAGACGAAGTACCTACAATCAACGCGCAGTGAGTCTACGCTTGGACAATCTGTTGCAATGGGAGAATTCAACTTCAAGGTTGTTAAGGAATTTGTCTACCACGGAACGACTATAACCAGCGACAACAACAACAGTCGGGAAATCCGAAGAAGAATAACTCTTGCAAACCGATGTTACTACGGGCTCAGTAAGGAGTTCAAGAGCAGAGCCTTCTCTCGGAAAACGAAAATTGCGCTATACAAGTCGCTTATCATCCCAGTACTGCTATGCGGCGCAGAGGTATGGACAATGTCATCAACGGATGAGGCGGCAATTGGCGTGTTCGAGAGAAAAGTTCTTCGGAGGATTCATGGACCTCTAATAGTTGGCGACGAATTTCGCATTCGAATGAATCACGATCTGTACGAGCTCTATGGGGACACTAAGCTTGTAAAGCGCATCAAACAACAGCTGCTGCGCTGGATAGGACATGTTACCCGCATGTTACCCGCTCCAGCAAAATGGGTGTACAGTCGGCATGCGAACGAGTTAGGAGGCAATCACGGGCCTGTTCGACCGAAGCGGAGATGGCGCGACCAGGTGCATCTCGGAGCTGGGTGTGTCCTCCTGTTGGGATGTTGCTCGGGACAGAGGCGAGTGGCGGGCATTAGTTGCAGCGGCCGAGACCGTAAAACGGTTGTGATGCTATCATCAATGGCCAAAGAAGAAGAAGAAGATAAACATTAACATGAACATTTCAACTTTATGTTAGCAAACGGCGCTTGGTGTCTCTAGATCTTCTAGTCTCTGAGATCAAGGTGTTCAAACAGACGGACGGACAGACGTCCAGACAGACAGTCGGAGATGCTTCCTTTTGCCTGTTACACACATTTGCACGACTTAAGTATACCCTTTTTACTCTTCAAGTAACGGGAAAAAACAATTAGGGAATTCACGACCTAGAAAAATAAAATCGGGGTTTCCATTTGAGATATGGAATTGTTGAATTGGGGTATTTTACATTTCTTGTTTTCGACATTTAAAGAATTAAAAATTTTCCTATTCAGCAACTTTACAGCTCAACTGGTGGTCGTGAATACCCTAAACATTAACTAAACTATTTACAATACAATATTTCTCAAGCGACCAGGTGCAGGGAGATATTGCGAAGCTGGGAGTGTCCTCCTGGTGAAATGTCGCTCGGGACAGAGGCGAGTGGCGGGCATTAGTGGCAGCGGCCGAGACCGTAAAACGGTTGTGATGGCCAAAGAAGAAGAAGAAGATTTCTCAAGCGAATAAAGAAATATAAAAAGTGGGATTTAATATTTCTGATTTTTGGGATTTTATATTTGAAGTGCCAACGAACACAAACTAACCACAAATTTAAAGTTGGTGTTTGACAGAATAAGTCTTGCGGTATTGTCTTTCCTCTGGCATTAAACGCTGTCAGAGACACTTTTCAGCTTTAATTTCTATCACTCCTTTCTACTTATCTAAAGCATTCAATCAAATTGTCAAGTGTCCAAACAGTCCTGAGAGGAACTGCATCTAATTGTTATTTAACTTAATCATAAATGTTGGCAATTAGGCAAGAGGAGTTGCCTCGCCCCTTTTGCCTCTTCTGCCCACAACTGTTGACACTTTGTTAGCAATTAGTTTGGTCAATATGGAGCGGGGAGTGGGGAGCTGGATTGTGGAATGTGCCTGGACCAGACCATCGTCTCAAATATAGAAAATTGCAGCAATTTTTTGCCATTTAATTGGGGGCGCAGTTGCAAAAGGGAAGAAGAAAAAAAATCAGAGGGAACAAGGAAGAAGTAGCCCAGTCTTGGCCACAAAATTAATTAAAATGCTGAACTTCTTCCTCTTCTATTTGCACAGCAAATTGCGGCCAAATGCGCATAAATCAAATTTCTGTTCACACCGTTCAATAGTCGCCGCCACACAAGAATACAATACAGTCATGGTACCATACAAGAGCCACGTAAAATTCAATTTGCCATGCATATTTCATGTGTATGTTTTTAAAGCACTCGAATGTCCCTCGAATATGGAAAACAACAGACAACAGGTTTGGTCCCTGCTTTGTTTGTATGTGTGTGTACTGTGGGTCTGGGGGGTCAACAACACAGAGAGCGCAAAAAAAGCCCCACCCAACCATATGGTGGGCGGGGAAGCCAAAGCAAAAGCTGCGTCCTGGAGAGTGGAATAGCAATTCGTGCATCTGGCAGTTGCTGTCAGCCTCTGTTTTTGATTCATGCGTTAAATGAAAATTAATCCGATTTAATCTGTCGCTAATTAGGTTTACTTTGGGATTTGGTTTGGCACCTCACATTCTTACCCACACACATATTCCACGTCGAGAGGATCGATTTCGATACGTATATATATACGCCATTTGAGCTGCGACTGAGAGAGCTGAAAATCAATTAAGGCTTAGGCTTAATGTCAAACACACTTTAATTTTGTTTGCCAAGTGTATCAGTTCAGATTGGATTTTGGATTCGGATTCGGTCTACAGATTGGACTTGATTGCGTTTGGAAACAAAACTTATTTTACACAACCATTGTGTAGCTTCGGTTCCAGTCAAAGTTGAGTTTCCGTTATTGAAAAGTTTATGATATTTGTATCTAAATAATTAAATGAATTTATCGAGGGTGTCGTGGAAATCTCTAGAGATATTGACCTAGAATTTTGTTGAGTGGTAACTAAAATCCAAGGGGAGTACATCGATAATGGAAGGGTTGCAAACTTCCAATCGAAATTTTTAAATTTCCTTTATTAACCAACAGATTACCTCAAAACAAACTGATTTGGATTATTTTGGGTTATTTTTAAGCAATGTACCGTTGAATATGATAAACAGACATGAAATATTGTGATAGTGGCAGAAAATTGTATAAGGTTTTTGAAAATGGAACGCTGTGTTTACATCAAAAAAATGGTTCGGATATACTAACTAGTGTTGTGAAAACATCGATAGTAGGCACCATCGTTAGTTTCACTATCGATAGTGGAAACTATCGATAGTACTATTGCAAAAATTCCATTTTGAATAAATCAACAAAAGGTTAACAACAACCAAATCAAATATGTTTATTTCCAATATTTTTCAAAGAATTATTAAGTAATTTATCACTTTCATAGGGAACTCATAGAACCTAAGATATTACAAAATAATATCAATGGTAATTCACAGCAAACTTATGAAATATATGAATATAGCAGATTAATACCTACAAAAAAAAATAATTAACTCAAATGTTTATGTTTTTGTTTAACAAGAAAGAAAGTCGGTCAAGCCAGACTATAACATACTCTGTACCCGTGAAGTGCTGCCCATCACCGTTGCGATCGGTGCTGCCCATAATTGTTTGTTTTCATTATAACTCGACAACCGTTCATCTGATCTCAACCATTTCTTTGGCGGATCTATTATTAATCCTAATTACTAAATATGTCCAGAAGGAACGAACCTTCTATCTATAAAACTGTGGGAGATATGACGTTTTTTCCAATTTGCGGGGGCGGGAGGGGGCGTGGCAAAAATTAAAAATAAACTTGATCTGCCTGCAAGTGTAAGAAGCATAAGTCCCATACATGTCAAACCTCTATCTCTTACCATCTCTGAGATCTGTGCGTTCATACGGACAGACAGACGGACAGACAGACGGACAGACGGAAATGGCACTTGCACAAACTTATTATACTCTATGTACCTTTGGTAAAGAGTATAAAAATAGGGGAAAGTTAACTTCGGAGCGGCCGAAGTTTTGTATACCCTTGCAGCTTCCATTGAAAACACAAAAGTTTTTCTAACGAAGACTACTTTTTGGACCTTATTTTTCTATGGGATCTATACTATATAGATGTCTGATTTCGACCAAACTTGGTGAAATCATGGAAAAGCATAATACACTGTTAATTACGAAATTTGGAAGCGATCCCATTTAAAACAAAGAACTTTTTCTCACTTGAACTTCTTTTTCGACCGATCATTCATACTGCAGCTATATGCTATAGTCCTCCGATTTCGACCAAACTTAGTGAAATCATAGGAAAGGATAGTAAACTAAGAAATACGGACTTTGGAGGCGTTTCCATTAAAAACAAAAAAGTTTTTCTCATTAAAACTAGTTTTTCGACCGATCGTTCCTATGTCAGCTATATGCTATAGTCATCCGATCAGGCCGGTTCCGACAAATGTGCAGCGTATTTGTACCAAGAGACTTCGTGCAAAGTTTGGTGGGGATAGCCTTAAAGCTGACGGAGGAGAGAAACAGACGGACGGACAGACGGAGAGGACTAAATCAACTCAGCTCGTCATGCTGATCAAGAATATATATACTTTATGTGGTCGGAGATGCTTCCTTCAATGCGTTACAAAAATCCGGACAATTTTATAATACCCTCTGCAAGGGTATAAAAATGCGAATAGTGGATCGGTGGAAGAGTCGTTGAATCCTTCCGAGACATTTGGTGGAGCTGGCAGTTATTCGGGCTCAGTTCATTTTCAATTAAGTGAACTACTTTTTGAGCGTCACTTCCTGACCGGAATCCGACATTCCTAATTCTGGGGTCCAAAATGGTCACTATTTCGGTCATAGCACGGTTCTTATAGTGGGAAAGTCTGGTATTAACTCTTTCAAGAGGCACACGACAGACCAATTGACCTTCTTGGTATTTCAGCTTCTTGACTTCTTCAAATAGTTCATATAATATAATGGGAATAATTAATGATATAGTTACATAAATACCAGAAATTCGAGTGGTTGCACTAAAAAATGGTTGAACATCCTTGACAATCATATGAGACACTCCTTTGACAATTTCTAGCTTACGTTTTGAAATAAATTAGACGTGTTTCCGCTGATCTCATACGTTTTCAAATTTCTGGCACTTTGCCGAATGCTTTCCGATCCGGGTAAAACATTTCCAAACCTCGGATTATTTCCTTTTGTTGGTTCCGGTTTGACTTCCTGGCAGTGTAATGTTAAAGTAGAACAATTAGTAAGTCTGCATAAGTGCCAGCAACCATGACAATTAAAATTTTTATTTTCCTGATTCTTCTTTTGGCGGCCAAGTTGCGTTCATACACATACACATAAGATTTTTAATACAACTTACCATGTGTGCGCTTCAAAAATTTGTCCATTGTCCTTCTCGCGAACTTCTGCCAACACCACCAATCTAAATAAACATTCTGTTCAATATATAAATATGACAAGTTCAATTCCCTTTAATTTAGCGCCTACTTTTTACACCATGAAGTTTTTAGAAATGCGCAATTAGTGGGTCACAACAATCGATGGTTTGCTAAATTCACAACTATCGATAGTATCGATTGTGCTATCGATGGTTTTCACAACACTAATACTTACTATTTGAAGGAAAAAAATAATCGAAGGTGTCCCAGAAATAATCTTGGACCCAATTGGACCAATAACACAAGTTTACAAAAAATAAATGATTTTCTCATCCTCTTCAATTTGATGTCATTCCTTATGTTAAATCACGCGCTGAATCCGAATTTGGAGTTTAAAAAATTCTAAGTAGAACAGATTTCAAGAAAGTCCCAAATTATCGTTTTTTGCATATTTGAAAAATATCTTAGACACAGTTTTTATACCCGTTACTCGTAGAATGTATGTAACAGGCAGAAGTAAGCATCTCCGACCCCATTAATAATATATATTCTTGATCAGCATCAACAGCCGAGTCAATATAGCCATGTCCGTCTGCCTGTATGAACACCTAGATCTCGGAGACTAGAAGAGCTAGAGCAACAAAATTTTGTACCTTCGCAGATCAAAATTTTTTTTTTCAAATTTTTCAATTAGAATAGTTGAATAACTCCTACAATTTTGAAGATATCTAGCTCATATTTTGCAGTGTAGTGACTGTGCCCAATATATACAATGTCTGAAAGTTTCAAAAGATCGGATTAAAAAAGACTGAGTTATGAAAGTTATAAAAAACGTTGCATAATTTTTGGCGCTGCATGCGCTATTTGCTGTCATAATGTTGAAATGTTCTCATTAAAGTTAATGCTATGTTAACTATACAACATTAATGTACCTGAGTAACGGGTATATCGAAGTCTGGCAGGACCGACTTTAACTTACGCTCTCGTTTTTTTAAATTTTTTCAGCGCGTGGTTCAAAAAAATCGGCATATTTTATAGAGAATATAACGAAAATCCAAAATCAGATGTTATCGGGTCTGTTCCGGTTTTCGACTCGATTTTCGTGTAAACGATAATGTTTCGCTTTTAAGTTGTATTAATTTGTATGGAAGTAGCAAGACAATCTGTGGTTACAAGATCTCGTAATAATTTTCTCTCGAATTTAATTCACTTGGCGTTAAGCAATCGATTTCAGTTGCTCAAAGAAATTCGAGTTTTTTTATTCCAGATCTAGTAACCGTAGGCAAATTTTTCACCTTCTATACAACGTTATTCAATTTTGATGCAAAATGTTAACGGGTACACGTAAATCGACTCGAAAACCGGAACAGGGCTCTATAAGTTTTGATGGTGCCGGGGAGGCTTCAAAGATAAACTAAGGGGAAATTAGAAACTTTGAAGCCCCGGGCACACACAAATTTTTGTGTTTTCGAACAAAAATGTTCATGAAACATGATTTAGCCGTTCATAAAGTAAGAAGAAATTGTTTTTAAGACATAATGTGAACAAATGTTCATGAATTTGAAAAAAGCGGACTTAGCAGACTATCTTCAAAAAAAAAGTCATGATCTTGGTACGTTTTAAACTGATTTTTTTCTCATTATACACGGTATCGGTACATTTAGCACGGATTTTCCTCTGGGTCGCTCTGGTTCACCTAGTATTCTAATACCTCGATAATATCTTAAGCGAAAACAGAATAATTTATTTGCTTAAATGTGGTTAATTCTACAAATTTTCCACCAAAATATCTTTTATTGAAAGATTTCAAATCGAAAGATTTTACACATAGCATGCGGCAATAATTAGATTTTCTCCATCTCTTCAGTGTGGATTTTCTTCATATGAACCACCCAAAAAAGCAGAACGAAAAATTTAAGTACGAACGGAAGAAAAAAAAATTATTCATTCTTGAATTTTTAAGAATTTTGCGCTTGATATCGAGCTAAATTTGTACTGCTTGATAATTTTAGGCGAGGGGACTGAGGTAAAGAAACTAAGATGAGAGCAAGCACATTTAAGACAAGACAGAAAGTCGGTCAAGCCCGACTTTAACATACTCTGTACCTGTAAAGTGCTGACCATCACCGTTGCGACCGGTGCTGCACATAATTGCTTGTTTTACTAATAACTCGACAACCGCTCATCCGATTTTTACCATTCCTTTGGCGGATCGATAAATAATCCTGATAACTAAATATGTCCAGAAGGTTCCAACCTTCTATTTATAAAACTGACGGATATATGACGTTTTTTCTAAATTGGGGGGCGGGAGGGGGCGTGGCAAAAATTGAAAATAAACTAAATCTGCGTGCAAGCGTGCAACCTCTATCTCTTACCATCTCTAAGATCTGTTTGTTCATACGAACAGACGGACACACAGACAGACAGACTGACGGACGGACCGACTCGGCTGTTGATGCTGATCAAGAATATATATACTTTATGGGGTCGGAGATGCTTCCTTCTGGCTGTTACATACTTTTGCACAAACTTATTATACTCTATGTACCTTTGGTACAGAGTATAAAAATGTGCAACCATTTTAGAGATGGCTAACAAATAAGCCACATTCCACAGTGTGACCAGCAACGAAGGATTAAAACTGGTTCGAGTGATAGCAAATCGTCACAATGCCCAGGTGAACACTGAACCACAATTGAAGAACTGCACAAGTGAACAGCTAGCAATTTGAGTGAGTTGACTCACTTTAAAAAAAAAAAAGAACAAGTGAACATGTTCAGTGAAATGAACAACTTTTACCCAACACTGCCAAGCAGTTATGGCATTGCTGTCATGAAGAGACGGCTGTTGGACTGACAGTGTCGCATTGTGGTATTGTTTTTCTCGAGCCGGCAAAAACTTGCTACATACGAGGTGTGTTCAAAGGAAAAGGTGAATTTCGAATTTTCACGGGCTGTGTAAATTCGATTATCGATATTTTGTTTTTGGTGTATTTGGACACTTATTTTAGCATTAGCAGCCAATTTCGATTAGTAGTTTTTTTTTTTTTGGCAACCGAAAAGGTTAGTCACGTTTTTGTGTGCTTCTCGATTTTTGACTAAATTTTGAGCAAAAGCAACGTCGCATTAGTATCGCTCAGGAGTTGTTGAATGACGTCAACGACGATCCGGGTTTGCTCAAACGGGTCATAACTGGTGACGCAACGTGGGTGTATGGTTATGACATCGAAACCAAAACCCAATCATCCCAATGGGAGCGGCCAGATAAGCCAAGGCCGAAAAAATCACGCCAAGTTCGATCAAATGTGAAGGTATTGCTCACTGTTTTCTTTGATTACAATGGTGTGGTGCATCATGAGTTTCTGCCAAGAGATCGTTCAGATAATAAGGAATACAACAAGGAAGTTATGCAACGTTTGCGTGAAGCAATACGGCTCAAACGATCGGAATTGTGGAAAAACAAATCTTGGATTCTGCTTCACGATAATGAACCAGCTCACACATCAATGCTTGTTCGTGATTCTTTGACCAAAAACAACACCGTTATCATGCCTCAACCACCGTATTCACCAGATTTGGCTCCCTGCGACTTTTTCCTATTCCCAAAACTGAAGAGACCAATGAAATGAAAGCGTTTTGCCACAATTGATGAGATCAAGTCAGAATCGAAGAACGAGCTGATGGCCATACCGAAAAGCGCATTTCAGAATTGCTTCGAGGTTTGGAAAAAGCGTTGGCACAAGTGTGATTATATCCGAGGGCGAACAATTACAAAATGGATATTGATGAATAAATAAGTACTTTTCAAAAAAATTACAAATTCGCCTTTTCCTTTGAAGACACCTCGTACAATAACTTGCCCAGTGCATAAATATAAGGCAACCTCTAAAATGGATTATCGAAATTAGAGTCCGGGTGTGGATGTACCAAATGGTTTTGGAAGCTTAAGTAAAATTCAATTTTAGTTGAAGATAAATTTTTTTGTATGTCCTAGATGGCTTTGATTTTGTGATCTTGTCATTACTTTGTAGTAACAAAACATTTTCATTCGTTTTCCTAGATTTGTTCGTTCAGGCAACATCAAAATTTTAAGTGTTTTCTGTCCAGATGTAAGTAAGTTATTTACATATTTGGTATATTTTCATTTTATTCGTTTACCTTTAGTAGACTTTACACTTCACAACACAACACAGATGGCCACTCTTGGATGCTTGGTTGCTGTTTTACCAACAGAAATGGGAATTTTTTTAATATTTTTCTTTCCATGAGTAAGTGTTCAGTTACTTCGATACATATCTATATTGTTTTTAACCTTATTCCTGTTCTTTGCATTCCACTTGTAGTTAACTTTACACTGATGGCATCAACTGGGATCACAGGTACCAGGAAACTAGGATTGCTGGATCTGATGCCGGATTTTAATCCAACAGAACTGAATTTCGTTAATTTTACTTACATAGCAGACTCAGACCGACGGTTAAAAATTGCAGAGCTTGGATGAATAAAAGATTGAAAATTAAGGCAAATTTTTTAGATCCTGAACTTATTTAATGTCTGCGAGGAGGAATTATATTGCTCAAGCGGACAAGCTTGATACAATTGCTTTGCTTACAGGCTTATGGGCCGCTATGAGTGCAAAAGCGGTACAAAAGAATCTGCGAGTATATTTTGGTGTTTTTTTGGCGGCACTTCAAAAGTTTTTCTGAAGACCGCGCACTTTTGAAATTTTCTTGGCAAATCAAAATTCTAAAATTTCCAAAAATGCATTGTTTGAGTAAACCAGACCATAACATAGTCCAAATCAGAGGTATCACATCCTGGCAAATGTACATGCATTTATGTATCCTGCCATCGTCTGGCACACCTGGCATAACCATTACCCTGGTAATTTGCCAATCATTACCATTCCCCTCACCCATGTTCTCTCTTTCTGTGTATAGTATCTCTGGCATATCTCCTGGCACTCACACATCAATTCCTAATCCTTTGCATATGCAACAACTTGGCCAAATGCATATCCAAAAGAAGGCTCTCCACACTCCCCTGTCCCAGCACAGCTTCAATTTGCCACAAAAACACATTGGCAACATTTTAATGAATGCTGCTGCAACAGCCGGAGCCGGAGCCGCAGTGGAGCTCGGAAAGACAAACAATGAAATGGCCTCCACCAGTTCTCCGACTCTAACAAAATGCTCGACAAACATTGGCCCCGACGATAAAAGTAAGTAAAAAGGATGCTTCCCACCAGCTTCGCTCAGTGGATGCAATTTGTGCAAATATTGTGGCAGGTCCGGGATGAGACTGGGACTGGCAACTGCAGCCATGTCTAGGCATAGGCATTTTTGCATGCGGCTCGTGGTTGCATTTTTTGGGTTTACCCAGAGAGGTAGACGACGGGGCACTTGCTGAGTCGGAGTCTACGGCATGATAAACGTGCTGCCAATAAATTACACTGCGTCAAGGCAAACGGCTGCCGGGCTGTGGAGCTGAGAGGGGACTACGAGGTGTACGCTGCACATTTTTGCTGCTGTGCCATTTAAAATTTACTACAATTTTCTTTTGGCTTTCAAGTGCGCGCGCGCTCCGCTCATACGGTAAACAATTTGAATGCTTTTGCAGGCAGGACACGTAGCCGAAGGAGCCGGCATGAGCATGAAAAGGTGAAGGGGCAAACAGCAACCGAGGAGGCTGACTACCAGGATGTCTCTGTTCCTCTATCATTTTAGTCGGGATGGGTGCTTTTAGATTGGCCTGTCGTGACACGAGATCAGGTGTACGAATGAATTTACATTAGTTGGAAGATGAGAAGACAGTTTATTTAAGGACTTGAACGTACGAGTATTACGAGTTCGATAAGGATAATACAACAACAGGTAAATTGTGATACAGCATCTATTAGAAGTTGAACCACAATCTTAAATTGACCAGCTTTGTAGCTGGTCATCAAACCGAACCTAAGTCTGCAAGTTGAGGTTTGAACGTTAATACCAAACCATCCGCTACATTTGAGAGATTTGCAGCCAATATATTAGGCGGTTCAGGCGTTCAGATATCGTTCAGATGATTCTTAGATTGAATTTTACACTTGACATCTCAATTGGGAAACTTTTATGAAATATCAGACAAGCGAAAATACAGCTTAACAGGTCGTGAATAGAACACCAAAGAACAGATTCGGTTCAGATTTTCTGGGTCCTAAAAATCGTACTATGAACTGAACCCCGCAAGTTCCTATCTTCCGGAACCAGACCATTTCTGGTTGGAGAAATGTTTAGCCAAAGTATTACTCAAGCATTTTGTAAAAACTTTAACATTATATTTAACAAACAAAAAAACCTATAGTGCTGAATCTAAACATTATCAATTGACGACGTCGAGCAAGCATAAAATAAATATAGAAGGTAAGGCTACTTTTCATTTCACAGGCCTGATTATTTGGGAAGCAAAGTTGGAGGACGAATGTCAATAATGAGCGTGGTTCATTCCTCTGTTAATTGACGTTTCCAAAAGCTAGGTCTTGAAAAAAAACATTTCTCAGTTTTTCCTAAAAATTTGTCTACGACATAAATTCAAAGAATAAAGATTTCATAACATTTGACTCTCAAACGGGCTTGAGTCACTGGATCGAACCTTCTGCAAAACTTAAGACGATTGCAACCCTGATCAGTATAAACAGATGAGTTTATATGATCAGGTATCTCAGATATGGTAAGAACTAGAGTTTCTTCTGCTTATAATCATTATTACCATTATTACGGACTTAAAATTTCAGCCCGTTGATGATTTTAACTTCCTTTGGTTTCAGCAAGACGGCGCTACAGCACACAGAGCGTGCGAAACAATAGCTCTGTTAAGAAATCATAATGGTAAGCACCTAACTTCGCGTCTCGAACCTGTCAACTGGCCTCCTAGATCGTGTGATATTACACCTATGGATATTTTTCTTTGGGGTTATGAGAAGTCAAAAGTTAGCATTACTCGCATAGTTCGCTTGATATCGATAGAAATGCGGGAAGGAGAGATCGAAAATCGGACTTTCTGAATAGACCACCTTCAGCGTAATTGCGGCCAGCATTTGAGTAATTAATTTTAAAAAGTCAATGTCGGAGATAGTTCAAGCTGTCAAGTCGTGTTTACCTTGAGCTCCGTTTGGACATCCCAAGAGAAGAAGCTGTTTGATTGCTGATAATCTGAGATACCAGTAATTGCAAACTTTTCCTGTTTGGCCTGGTGGGTTATAGTCTGCCTTTCAATCATTTTGTGGAGCCTTCAGATAAATGTGCAGAAGACAAAAGTACTAGTGGTTAAAGACGGCCGTGGCCGTACGCCTAGAGTAGATAAATGGTTTTTAGATGAGCTTAAGACAGTAACTAAGTTTAAGTACCTAGGCGTCACGCTATCTGGAAACATGAACTTTAGGCCTCACCTCCAAGAGAAACTGCTTGACTCGAAGAAGGCGATTAACAGCACAAGACTTCTTTGGTAAGCCGCTCATCCTATCAAGCACCAAATTTGGCCTGTTCGAAGCAGCGGTTAGATCTGTGATGTGCTACGCGTCGCAATTATAGGGCTGTTGCCGGTATGATAAGGTTGAGAGACTTCAAAGGATATTTATTTCTTTTTTTTAAGCTTATTTTGTATATATTGGATCTTCTCTTAATGAGACTAACAATAATTTTACAGATCTTAGTCTAGAAACTATTTTAAACAAGTAAGGGAGCTGTAGTCGAGTGCCCCGACTACAATATACCCTGTTCCCTTGACTTCTTGTTTTTTATACACATATACACACAATCACACATACACACACACTCTAACAAACGCACACACGCTCGCGCAAACACGGTAACTGACAATGCAAGCCCCCCCCCCCCCCTCTCTCCAATAAGCAAAATTGATTCATGTATAATTTCGGTGTTTTTTGTCCGATCTTATTGATTTTTTCAGAATAGATAGTTATTGGGCCTTACTTTATATATATAAAGCCTCGAAGGTCTAACTGAAAAATGGTGGCTCTGACAGATTTTTGCGCTTAAGAGGGGGAGGGAGAGGAATTTTCCAAATCTGAAACAAACTTGATTCTTGATTTGAGTCTGGTATACACCTACCTTCATGCAAATTTGTGTCTCTATTTGTGTCTCTATCTCTTATAGTTTTTAAGATCGACGCTTTCATACGGACAGACGGACGGACAGACGGACATGGCAAAATGATCTCGGCTGTTGATGCTGATAAAGAATATATATTCTTTATAGGGTCGCAAATGCTTCCTTCTACCTGTTACCTACTTTTGCAGAATTTCATGATCTCCCTTTTCCCATTTTCAATGGGAATAGGGTATAAAAATAGAGGAAAAATTAACTTCGGCTCTGCCTAAGTTTGTCATACTCTTGCAGCTTCCATTGAAATCAAAAAAGTTTTTCTAACTAAGACTACTTTTTGGACCTTACTGTTCTATGGGATCTGTACTATATAGATGTCTGATTTTGACCAAACTTGGTGAAATCAAGGAAAAGCATAAAACACTGTTAATTACGAAATTTGGAGCCGAGCCCATTTAAAACAAAAAAGTTTTTCTCACTAGAACTTCTTTTTCGAAAGATCATTCATACTGCAGATATATGCTATTGTCATCCGATTTTGATAAAACTTTGTAGAAATACGTTAAAGTTTATAATATAAGAATTCGCCAATAAAAACGACGTTTTCATTAAAAACAAAATAGTTTTCCTCACACGAACTAGTTTTCGACCGATCGTTCCTATGGGAGCTATATGCTATAGTTATTCGACTTCGACCAATTTTAGTGAAATCATGGGATAGTAATCTAAAAAATACGTACTTTGGAGGCGTTTCCATTGAAAACAAAAAAAGTTTTCTCATTAAGACTAGTTTTTCGACCGATCGTTTCTATGACAGCTATATGCTATAGCCATTCGATCCGGCCGGTTCCGACAAATGTGCAGCGTATTTGTACCAAAAGACTTCGTGCAAAGGTTCGTGAGGATAGCTTTAAAACTGACGGAGGAGATAGCATAGAAACAGACAGACGGACAAGGCTAAATGAACTCAGCTCCTCATGCAAATCAAGAATATATATACTTTATTTGGTCGGAGATGCTTCCTTCAATGCGTTACAAACATCCGCACAATTTTATAATACCCTCTGCAAGGGTATAATAACAGATTGGGAATATCTCACTCAGTTTTTGGAAGATTTTAATTTTATTCCGCTAAATTTATCGGTAAGTAAAATGGCTTGACACAGCCCCTATGTGCCAAAGCCGAGCTCCTCTCAATCGCTAGGCTTTCGCGCTTCTAATTTTCGCACAAGAGAAATGGACCTACAGCTTAACGCCGAATCCGAACGGCAGTTGCAAAACCTTTTGCATGGCTAATTACTTCAAAGTTGGCGATCGAATCCTCAACCTCTTGCGGGTTCGTCCACGGTGCGCCTCCACAATTTGAAAAGAATGTCATATCTCCCACAGTTTTGTAGATACATAGATGGTATGTGTCTTCTAGACAAAAAGATCGGATGAACGATGGTCAAGCTATGACAAAATTATAGCTCGCAGCGGCAGCGCAGTAGCCAAATTCAGACATATGAGCATACACTTTCGCAGGTACAGAGTATACTATAGTTGGCCTCGATCGACTTTCTCACTTGTTATTCATTCATTTTTCGTCGCACTCGAAACTGGTTTGACATTGAGTTATAAATTTGAATATTTTCATATAAGTTAAAAAATTATTGTCATGAATTATGATATTACCATTTGGCGGAATGGGACAGAAGTCCTACAGAAAAGAAAATAATTGGGTGATCAGGAGGGATTGGTTATTTTGGAAATGGTCAGGATGGAATGGTGTTTTTTCTTGCTCTTGATCAATAGTTAAAAACCAAATCGAACATGTCATGCAGCATTAAACAAGCGCTTACTTTTTATAGCTGTCTCAGTCTTCATTGGAATATTTTATTGACCTCATTTACCCTATAAAGAGCGGTCGCTGTTGACATAATCCAGCAGCTTTGCGGCCTTACCAACGAGGAGGTGTGAGTACCACTTGAGACGCAGTAAGCCAGGATTGCACTGGGCTCGCTTAGTTGATTCCGTGAGCAATTTTACGACACATTTTGAACCCCTCAGGAAATGCTGAAATCGTTCCCACTAGCATAAACTTTCGTTGGTACAGAGTATATTATAGTCGGGCTTGACAGACTTTCTAACTTGTTTATAAAATATATTTGTATTAATTTTTTTTTGTCAAGGAAAATATTAAGAAAATTATAGAAGTTTTAAAAAAGTGATCAGAAGGTATTTTTGACAGCAACGTTCTTACAAAAGAACATTTTGGTTTAGTTTCTGTTCCGGAAAGGTAATACTTTCGGAAGATCGGAACTCGACTATTGACTCAGAAGACTCTTACTGAAACAGTTCTGTGAGATATGTTTCGGTTCCGACTTGCAGGAAAGGCTTAATCTACAGTCCACTGAATTTTAAATGAATGCAAAGTTAGTGTAGGCCTTACCAAAACTTTTGACTTTGCCTTCAAATGTCATCTCCAACGCACCCCTTTCCTTTCCCCTTTTTCTCAGCACAGCAACAGGGCAATCGTAGCGTATAAAAAGTTTGCTCTTTGGACTGTGCCCCCTCCCAAGCGAGTCCGTGCCCACGTTAGTTCCCATCTGAAATGCAAACACTGCCAGGCAAAAGACGGGATCCCACTAAAAACGTTGGTTTTTCCTCAACTTTTTTAGTGGGCTCCATTTGAGCCAGGCACGCATCTTGCATTGTGTAATATGCTCTGCGATTTATGTCTGGCATAAGCTGGGACTGGGGCGTGGGCGTGGCATCCGCATGTAACTCGCATATTGAACAAACCAAAACTACACAGGAAAAGAGAGAACCTACATAAATTGAAATGTGCTTCACAAAAAAAAAAGAGCTACAGCAGGAAGTAAAAGAAGGAGAAGAGGAACAAAAAAAATATTGAAATCATATTTGGGACAAGTGCAGCAGCAAACAGAACACTCGGGGAACACTCTGAGAACACTTGACTCCAGACGGAAGATTCCCGACTTACGAGTCACAATCAACAAACAAGCTGAAAAGGAGACATGAATTTGAATTGAATAAAGGTTTTAATACGCTTTCCTGGGAATATTTACATTAGGGTCGATAGACTAGTAAGTCAATAGTTTGCGGACAAGAGTGAGCACCTAAAATTCAAATGAAATAGGCAAAGTCCTGTGAAGCGCTACTGTTAAGGCTTAATCAATACTTGTTTTGTCATTAATATTCTCACTGAAAGAATTAAGACCTAAAACAGTACTAGCGAATACCCTCGGCTGTTTGGCACAATAAAAACTTTTATCAAAATTTAATTTGATACAAAAGTGATACAAAATTTTTGCAGCTTCTGTTTCTTTCTTGCTTTTCTGAAATTTTTCCAAGTTTCCTTCCCACTTCAAGTGTATTATGAAGCCAATTGAATTTTGTCTCTTGGCCGCAAAATAAAATATTTTATGCTTCTTCTGCTCCCTCACCAACAAGAAAACACAGTCTTGGTTTTATGGCTTAATACAATTTTTTTTATGTACGGCCGTTTTCAAGAGTCAGCGGCGGAACCAAGCCAATAAAAAGCCCAAGGATTGACGCAAAATTCGGTACAGCATCATTGGCTGCTCCTCCTCTTGCACCTGCCCGTAAAATGATTTTATGTGTGAGTGTGTATGTATGTAAGTGTGGGCCCCCAAGGCTCTTGGGTAAGTTTAATGCTAATCGTCGTCTCGTAAATGCTCGTAAAGGAACATATAAAGTGCCAAGGCCAAGTGTTTCATTTTTTTGGCGATTCTTATGATTAGCGGCGCTTAAGAGCGAAAACGATAGACCCTAAAATACATAAGTTTACGCAAAAGTACATTTCAATAAAATCGAATTAGTTGTAAACGATTTTCGATTATGTTTTTTTTTTTAAGCATGGAGATGTGATATGGAGGCTAAAGGAAATTTTCAAGGATTTAAAATTTGATGGGCACTTTGGGGGAATGAGAGGAAACATATAACAGTGAAGGAGCAGGAGTTGGGTTAAGGAAGGTATTCACTGGCTTTGCTGAAATTTAGTACGCTTAAGTGGCCAAGGCTAAACGAGCAGAAGCTATTCACGCGTGAGCCCAAACCGAACGAAAAAGCACTAACAAGAATTAGGAATTAATAAATTAATAAGAAAAATCAAAAATAGGGGAAAGTAAACTTCGGCTCGGCCGCAATTTTGTATAGCCTTGCAGTTTGTTTTTCTAAATAAGACTACTTTTCGGACCTTACTTTTCTATGGGAGCTATACTATATAGATGTCCGATTTCGACCAAACTTAGTGCAATCATGGAAAAGCATAACAAGCTGTTAATGACGAAATTTGGAGGCGATCCCAATTAAAACAAAAAAGGTTTTCTCACTTGAACTTCTTTTTCGACCGATCATTCATACTGCAGCTATATGCTATAGTCATCCAATTTTGACAAAACTTTGTAGAATCGTGAAAAGTATATAAAATAAATATATTCCATCCAATTTTTGAGAACATTTTCAATTGTCTCGGCACGTATGTCTGCAATAACAACTCAAATATTGTTCTTCAACTCATCAAATGTTTCAGGATTATTTGCATAACATTTGTCCTAGACAGCTCCCCAAAGATAATGATGTCAGATCACTGCTTCTTGGCGGCCAATTCACATCTCCATATTTGCTGCTTATTCGATTTTCGAAGATAGGGCGCAAAAGATCGCTTGAGGCGTGCGCTGTGTAGCACGTAGCGTCGTCTTGTTGAAACCAAATATCGGTAAAGTCTTCCGCTTCAATTTCCTCCAAGAACCAATCACTTAACATTGTGCGGTAGCGCGAGTTGGCGTCGATGATTGTTCACGCACATTTTCAGCAATCGCAGCAATGTTTTCGGTCGAGCGCACCAGACGAGTATGTGCACGGGTTGGCTTATCCACCAACATTCCAGTTTCACGAACTCGCTTCACGAATTGATCCACAAATTGTGTTTTTGAACCGTTTTTGGATTTTTTTTTAAATTTCGCACTGTTTGAGTCAGAGGCAGGCAAAAAATACATTAACCTTTTTGCATTGGTGTGTGTGAGAGCAGCACATAAATTGCTCTAAAATTCAGTAGCAACGGCTGCGTCGCGGCGTAGGAAAGTAAAAAACGCAGCGGCGCTTGTACTGCTTATACCGTGTGTGTCGGAGGAGCGTGTGAGTCGAGGACTTTCCACTTTGGAAATATGTTTTAAGTATTTCCCAACTTTCTTCAAGCGAATAGCTGCCCATTTCGTAAATGTCAAAGTTTTTACTAAATATTAGTCGCTTTCCGAACGACATTTGACATTTTTAAAGTCAAATAATGAATAGTTCAAATTCCAAACACTAGATGGACCACCCTGTACATACGTATGTACATTGACAAGAATCTAAAATATGTTTGTGCCCGGGTGTGGCTCAGCGGCTGGTGTGCGCGACCGATGTGCAAGAGGTCGTGGGTTCGATCCCGCACACGGTCACCCCTCACTGCTGTTGGCGCCAGCTTTGTAGTAAGTAGCCATGCAAAAGCTTCTTAAACTGCCGCTCGGATTCGGCGTTAAACTGAAGATCCCTTTCTCTCCTGCGAAAAATTACAAGCACACAAGCCAAGAGATTGAGAGGAACTCGGCTGTGGCCCTTTGGGGTAGTGTCAAGCCATTTTACATTTTTTGCTTACTTACATATGTACATTCATACATGTATGTACAATGTACATACATATAAAATTCAGTTATCTTTCATATTTGCATTCTTTTGGCGCCTAGCTCGAATCTGTATTTTTATTCAGGCCCAATACGGTCACACTGATCTCGAAATATATTAAATTTTTTCTGTTTTAACTATTTGGAAGCATTTCATTTGCAATTAACAGATATTTTGTCTGTGGAATGAACCACATAATACTGTGGCCGAGCTATGCTGCGTTTGCTTGGCCACACCGGGTGCTGGTGTGGACACCAACTGGCTGAATATATACACCGACTCCGATAAAGCACAAGATATGACTATTATGGTAGAGGAGACGATTGGCCGAGGGGTGAAGCCCGCTGTGGATCTACCTGAACACATATTAAACAGGCAGACGGAGCGGTACACCACCACAGAAGAAAATACCCTCACAAACATTGGAAAAGCGAGCAGATAGCGGCCATTCGAGTGTTCCCTCTGCCCAAAGACCTTTACCACTAAGCACAACCTGGAACGACACCAATGCACGCATACTGGCGAGCGACCCTTCGAATGTTTCCACTGCTCGAAGACCTTTGTCGTAAAGTGCTATATGAAGGAGCACTTGCGCACTCATACTGGCGAACGCACTTTTAAATGTACCCAGTGCCCACAGTCGTATGCCCTGAGGAGCTCTCTAAGAGCACACCTGCCTACTCATAGTGGTGAGCGGCCCTTCCAATGTTCGCAGTGCTCGAAGACCTTTTACACAAGAAGCATCTAAATCAACACCTACGTACTCATACTCGCGAAAAATACAAAAACTTCGAGTGCTCCCACTGCTCGAAGACCTTTCGCAATGAGCGCTATCTGGAGCGACATCAACTTTCATATACTGGCGAGCGACCTCACTCATGCCCAGAATGCTCAATGTCTTTTGGCCGAAAGAGCATTCTAAATAAACACCTACTTACTCATACCGGCCAGCAGCCCTTCAACTGCCCTCAGTACTTGAAATCCTTCCTCCAAAAAGACTCTCTGAAGAGGCATATCCGTAGGCATTTTGGAGAGCGGCCTCACTGCTCTAAGGCTATTTGCCATCCATACGATCTAAAGAAACACTGTATGAGTTCCCAGAATTGTATGAGATTTCAAAAGTAAGTACGTTCTGTAAAATAATAAGAAATATGCAAATCGATTATAATTTTACTTTAAGTGTCAAACGATTGAAACTTTTATGTTAAAAATTGTTTCTTTATATTACAATGAATTAAAATGATTTGGACTTATCTCAGAATTTGCTTTTTACAATATTTAAAAAATTTTTATTTATACCGGTATGTACCGGTATACCAAAAATAAAAAACTGGGTACCGTATCGAAACCGATAGCCGAAATAAATTAAAAACCGAAATAGAACCTTTTACCGAAACATTCATTTCGGTTCGTACCAGTACCTCTACCGGAACTGAGAATCGTTTTGGTATTAATTCCTGCTTAGAATTCTGTGAAGGATATTTTGATTTGTGTATAAATGAATTATACCAAATAGAGACATTTGGTAGGGCTTTACTGCAACAAATGTAAATTTCAGCTTTTCACCACGGTTTTGTGAAGCGGTTTTCTCTTTGGTGAGTTAAGCATTTATGCGCGTTATTTAAGTACTTAAGTATTCCACTAATATGTGAATTACTTGTAAGTATTCAATTTAATCAACAAAATTATTCAAACATAATCGGAGGTGTCCAGGAAATCTCTAGAGATTTTGTTTTCGGCTGGTTTGCAAATCGCTCGAAAAATCCATCGGTGTCCCGGAACTTCTAGAGACTTCATTTTCTTAGTGGCAAAGAGAATGGGTCCAATTGGGCTCAAAATAATTGTCCATCTCACAAAACAGGGTTGCAACACGCGCAAACAAATTTCCCTTATATCAGTTTTGAATTAAAATGATGTAAAACGGATATCTGTTAGTTGGGGCATATGTTTTATGATTCATGCTAATATTATAACTTAAATTAAAGTGGCGTTACTGAAAATTAAAATGAAAAATTTAAAAATATTTGCGCGCCAATCATTAAGCAGAATTTGGCAACCCTTGGCACGTTTGTTGATGCTGGATTTCCCATGTGGCGCTAGTGAGGCCGGTAGATGGTGCCAGTGGCACGACGGCTTTAGCGATTAAGGTTGTGCTCAATCGACTATAATATTTATTGTTTCACTTAACTTAATTAGTTTAAGAAGATTTCTTAATTGCGGGCTGGCCCGAGGCTGCCAGCCAGCGCTAAGTTCGATACACACTGACTCCTACTGGAGATGAGAGATGATGATCTTCGTGATAGTGTGGTTATCGATTGTCGCTCGTGACTAGTGGTGGCAGAGTCGCCACACGGTTTTGGTTGATATGGCAGCCTTCGGTTGGCTTTGCGAAAAATTATTAAAAAGCAATTTTCAATATTAAATCAAATTAAATTAATTTGATGCTGCCTATCCAGTAAAATAATTTAGCTTACATTTCCAAAACTAATTTTGATTATCAAAATAGTTTTAGCATTGAATTTAGGAAAATCGCTACCCAAGTCACTAGAGCTTTGAAACCAACCGAAAGAGATTTCTAGGACACCGAGAATTGGTTTTGGGTTGGAATTTGGTTGGAAGAGATTTCTGGGACACCGCCGAATATGCTTGTTTTTTTTCGGAATTCATATTCCAAGTACAGTATTCCAAGTAAGGAAATCACCACTGTAAACAGTGAGTTAAATTAAATTTTATTCTTGTCATGAATGATGATCATGAATAGTTTCTTTGTTTGAATAGTACCGAAAATAGTCTCTTTCGTTTCCATTTTAGAATTTTCCTCGATTACATCTCTTTTCCCATTTCCCGTTTTACTGCTGCTTTTGTTCTCTGTGACTCCATTTACACAATTACCTCAATGATTTTCATGTCAATAACCATGCAACAACAAGAAACCCTCCTGGGCAAACTTAATTTTAAATTATATCTAATTTAATCTCTTACAATTATGCAAAATGCAGAACTACTAAATCAAATGCTTACTTAAATCTTACACATAATGTAAATCTTCTTGTTTAGATTCTCCTTGCGTCTCCGATTTGCTGGCAATAATGTTTACTTGCCCCCAACCCACCTAACCCAACAAATAAACAAGATTTGAATTTCCATAATTTGTATCAACATTAATGCGCAAAATGCCAAATAACAATGGCTGATTACGAATCCATGCATCTTCATAACTAACCTTGTTCAATTTGCATGGGTTTTAGGTTTTAGGTGGACCCAGGAAATTAGTCGAGTGGGAGTCGCATTAGTTGTTCATAAATGTTTAGTAGTTAAACTATATGAATATTCCTTGTTGTCTAATCATTGAAAGGGGGGTTGGTTGGGTGCATGGAGTTTCTATGGTAACGTGGCGTATGCGTAATCTTATATTGGATCAACAATTTGCATTTGCAGTGCTGCCGCTGCCGCTGTTGCCTGTGTTAACTATTTTCCAATCCACAATCATAAATTAACTCGGGTTTAAATATATTATTGCTGGAAGGGAAGTGGAGCTGGAGGGCACTTTGCCAGTGGTCAGTTTAGCTAAGCACACAAATCCAATTCATAAAACTGACAGGCAGCTAAATGTTATGCATATTTATGTGCGAGTTATTGGAGCAATTTGAATATATCTATGAAATGCTTGGGATACTGGAATTTATGAGTTGCTTGTGTCGGGATGAAGACAAGAAGCAAAATTGATTCTGGCGGAGTATGTAGGAAATAGTTGTGGGTGGCCCAAACAAAGGATGTATGAGAAGATGTCAAGTGTTTTCCCCGTTAGGGGAAATTGTTCAACCTTATTCGGAAATGTTGGAATAACACTCCAACAGCATTTGCCTTAGGAGAATGATGAGCGTATTTGGAACAAAGAAAAAAAGAAAATTCGGAATGTGTGAAAAGTTTGCAGCCAACCATTTCAGGACCTTACTGGGTTCACTGGCTGTGCATTATTTAAAATTTCCCCAATTCTTAGGCATTAAATCATATCTTCAAAGTTGATGAATGTATTTTGGTGTTGTTTATTGGTAAGCTATCTAAAGGTTAATTGAAACGAGTTTTACCAATTTTCAACATTTAAGTTTGGTAACCATTACCGGCCCTTATAATTTTATTTTGTGAGGAATAAGGATGGAATGGACTTTGCTTGTAAAAGAATGCATTTTATTTAGTCAAAACAAGATAGAAAGTCGGTCAAGCCCGACTATAGTATACTCTGTACCTCTGAAGTACTGCCCATCACCTTAGCGACCGGTGCTGCCCATAATTGTTTCGTTTCCAATTAAACTCGACTATCGTTCATCCGATCTTTACCATTCCTTTGGCGGATCGATAAATAATCCTGATTACTAAATATGTCCGAAGAAACGAACCTTGTATCTATAAAACTGTGGGAGATATGACTTTTTTTTTAATTGTGGGGGCGAGAGGGGGCGTGGCCAAAATTGAAAATAAACTTGATCTACCTGCAAGTATAAGAAGTTTTTGTCCAATAGACGTCAAACCTCTATCTCTTACCATCTCTGAGATCTCCGTTCATTCGGACAGACAGACGGACGGACATGGCTATATCAAATCGGTTTTTTATGCTGATCAAGAATATATGGGGCGTTCCAAGCAAAAAAAATATTTTCTGAGACGATGTCTTCAAATCGGATGAAAATTGGACCAAAGTAAGCTTATTATGGGAAAAGCTTAACCCCCAAGATCTGAGCTATATTGGAACTCTTTTGGGAAGTCTGCGCTTAAAAGGGTCAAATTTGGAATTTGTTAAATTTTAAGTAACACGAAAACGGTTTAAAATAGAGGTAAGGGTTTCAACCTAAAAAAACACATTTTTTTTAAGTATGGATTGGGCAAAATTGTTTCAACCTTTTGTACATTATTAAGTATACTTTTAACAATATTCTGAAATTTTTTCATGTGGAAATATTGAAAATCCAGCCATTGACAGAGCTTTTTGAAAAACGTTTTTGAAAAAAAGCAATTAGCGGTGTTCACTTTATCTCGGTCGAAAATTATCCGAAAATCAAAAAACATTATAATTTAATTAAAGTATCATCAAATCCTCCCCCAAATAATCATTGATTATTATTTTCTTTTTTTTTTAATTTTTGGTGGCGACAGCTTCTCGCACTGCTGCAGCAGCACAGCGTCGAGGTGGCTGTAGGCGATTTCTCTTTGATATCCACTATTCCGTCTCTGGTCATTCAAAATGAAGAATTGAAATCCTGACAAACTGAAGCAGCCAAGTTAAGCGAGGAAAAGATGCTAATGCAGGAGGAGATGCGTGCGCGTAAGAAGGCCTATAACAAAACCCTTCAAATGGCACACACAGGAAGAAAAGCTGCAGCTAGATTACAATAAAAAACGGAGGATCTCAAAAGAAGAACCAGCTGAATATCAAATAAATAGCTCAACAGATAGACAAATTAAATGAAGAGCTGGAGCAGAGTGTAGCATCAAGTAAGGAGAATAACCGAAAGGTAATTGGAGCTTAAAAATCTCGAGTTGGAGCTTAAAAATCGCGAGTTGGAGCTTCAAAATCACGAGTTGGAGCTTCAAAATCGCGATTTAGAGCTTAAAAATCAGCTGCTGGAGCATCAAAGTCAGAAAAAAAACACTAAATTAAATTAAATTAAAATAAAAAAAAAAAAACACGGATAATATGCGGTCCTGACCGCACAGGTCGAGCTCTGCTCGAGAAATGATCTCAGGCACAATTTAATGCCGTCTTTTATAGCAAAAGCAATGCCGAGCTAATGTCCTAACGCGTTGGCCCAGTTACCCCGATAGTTTCCCGATAACTATCGATATTTGTGGTTAGGCGCCTTATTTGAAAACAAAATGTTCGTTACTTGTTAGAATTTTAACTGCGATTCGTTTATTAATTATATTTGTTGAAGAAATCATTACGCTTCTATCCTTAATACATTTGTTTGAATTTAATTATGCTTGTAATTGTTTTAAATTAATGTTTTTACGTCCGTCCTCGTTGGCACTTCTCTCAGTGTGACCATTTGCTACTAACACTCATAATACTTTTATATCATGTGCTCAGTGTTGTAAAGTGACAAATTCAAGATATTAACAGTGAACGAATTTGAAACGGTTCTAATTTCAAATTCAAACTTATTCAGGGGTAAGTTCACTAGCGATTTGGCTTCCAGCGATTTATTAAAGTGCTTCGAAATTTGCGCCATGCTACAGGACTTCCAGCGATTTCATTTTTCAAGCTTGTTTTTCAAACATTATTGCATTAAGGTACTCTTTCTCTTGCGTTTAAATAAATATTTTTAGCTGTAACATTTTTAGATTCCTGGTGATAGCCGGCTCGAGGTCGTGATTAAAACTCAATAAAATTTAGTTTTTATCCAATATATTTCGGACGCACATCGGCATCCGTCTTCAGGGGCACTACAAAAACAATTTTCCAATTATTATACATTTAAACAGAAAACAAAAAACCGTGATCATTTTTACATACAATTTATGACACGTCTGTACCGCCTGACGTGGAGTTCAATACTAACTTATTTTTTCTCTAAGAGGTGTCTGTAAAGATGAGCAACGTTCTCAGTGTCCGTTTTGTAGTTGAGTCTCTTGTCAGTAGGTGTGTCAATTATGTGAAGCATTTCAAGAGTAAAGCGTTTCCTGTAGTTGTTCTCTTGTTGTAAGATGCTTGTTCCCTCGAAGTTTGGTGAATGTCCGCTGTTCCCGAGCATTCCAATAGACTTTGCACTAGACATCATACGGAAAAAATGGACATCAATTCAGGAATATACTGAAATACCAAGACAACTTTTTATGGACATCATTAAATTTTGCATAATGGACAACAGATATTTCAAGTTCGAGGACCAAATATACACCCAACTCAAAGGCATGCCAATATATTGGATAAAAACTAAATTTAATTGAGTTTTAATCACGACCTCGAGCCGGCTATCACCAATATTCTAACAATTAGAAAGGTCGCCAAGCAACAAACATTTTTAGATTCCTTTAACGAAATAAAATTAATTTCCAATCGAAGGCTTACGGAAGACGCAAATCAGTAAGCAGACCTTTTTAAGATCTGACAAACTAGCTATACGGTCTAGCCCGACTATAAAATACTCTGTACCTGTGAAATGCTACCCATCACCGTTGCAACCAGTACTGCCCATAATTGCTTGTTTTCCTTATAACTCGACAATCGTTCATCCGATCTTTATCATTCATTTGGCGGATCGATAAATAATCCAGATTACTAAATATGTCCAGAAGGAACGAGCCTTCTATCTTTAAAACTGTGGGAGACATGACGTTTATTCCAATTTGCGTGGGCTGGAGGGGGCGTGGCCAAAATTGAAAATAAACTTAATCTGCCTGCAATTATAAAAAACATATGTTCCATACATGTCAAACCTCTATCTCTTACCATCTCTGAGATCTGTTTGTTCATACGGACAGACAGACGGACACTTTTGCACAAACTTAATATACTCTGTGTACCTCTGGTACAGAGTTGGTAATTTTTTTGGCTCTGTTTCCCAAGACCGCCTCTTGGCGGGGTAAGTATTTGACCCTAAAAGACCTAATTCTCCAAGAATATAAAATTCTTCCAGAACAAACATTTTTTTTTCAGCAAAAGCAATACAAAAAATAGTTTTTTTGTTTAAAAATTAATTTGGGAACTAGAGGGTTTACTTGACTATCGTTCGTCCGATATTTATCAATCCTTTGGCGGATCTATAAGTAATCATGAAATTTGTGTAAACTTAGCTTTAGTCATCACAGAGTCAGTCGCTTTCCGCGCGTCAAAGTAAGCAGCTCAACGTCCGTTTGCCGTTGCCGTCGAAAGCAAGTCCCATTCTTGGCTTCCTTTGTAAAAATCAAACAACTCGGATTACTATATCGATCGATTGATAAGTCTGTAAGTAAATAGGTTTAAAAATATAGAATTATCCTGTAAAAAAGAAGATAAAAAGAACACTCCTTCACATTTTTCTTATAAAAGAGTGATATAGCCATTCAATCCCTTTCATTCTCACTTGCCAGAGAGGGCGAGAGGCGATGCAGGAGTACGAGTTTGCTGTCAGTTTCAATCGTGTCTGCAGAACTTGTCACTCATTCAATAGTTTGAAAATTGCAAATGTCACTTACAACCCAAGAAGAGCTTTCATATGTGCGTGTGTGTGTGTGAACATCCTAGCCAAGGATGCGGACTTTCACTTTAGAAAATTGCTATTTTCGACAAAAAATTCCGCCATTTTGCGGGTGAAAAACCCCCTTCAGGTAAAAAAAAATTGTTTACTAAACGTTGGGGGAAGGTATTTTACATGTAGAAAATATGTCCAAAGTTGGAAATCAATCGGTCAAGTTGTTTTCAAATGGGAGTGAACACGGACTTTGAAAACGTAGTTTTGAGAAAAACGCTTTTAAGCAACGTATGCGCCTCATGCGTATAGAGCGCAAGCACCCCTGAATTGGACAATAACTTTAAGAGTTTTGCTCAGATCGACTTAAAATCTTGGGAACATATTCTTAAAATGTTTAACAATAAGATAAGCAAAAAAAAATGCGATTTTTTGAAAGTGCTAAACCCCTTCTTCCTTAGGCTTGTATTTTGCATGTAAATGTATATTCTGTGTGGGGTTCAACCTCCAAATCACCCCTGCGTACGCCACGGGTGCTAGTACAGGTCGCTGCTTGAATTCTATACCGATTAATTATTTTGAATTTGGTTGGAGGTCAACCATATTAAAGTTATTTGCTAGATCAGTTTCTGTATGCTTTAAAGCCAAAGCTTTCTTTTGTGTGTCCTTAATTTAACTCAGATGCTTAAAAAAGATGTTTGGGCAAATTAAGAACCAAAAATAAAATTTATAAGCAATTTTTTCCAAATTTTCCGTTTTGATAATTTTGGGATTACATTACAAAAAGACTAGATCTTCTTAAATTTTTAAGGTACTGACATTTTCAGCCACTTAAAACGTTTGAAAAAGATACGGCTATTACATAAATTTTTTTTTAATTTTCGAAGGATGGGTCTTTATTTCTAGGCTAAATTTTTTAAGGAAATAAATTTTTTTGCCAAGAAATGTTGGAAAAAAAATATTTCAAAATTATTTTCAGAAGGTTGAAAATTAGTACGAAAAAATTAATTAGCATTGTCTATACTTATACCCGTTGCTCGTAGAGTAAAAAGGGTTTACTAAAGTCGTGCAAATGCATGTAACAGACAGAAGGAAGCATATCGGACCCCATAAAGTATATATATTCTTGATCAGCATCAACAGCCGAGTCGATATAGCCATGTATGTCTGTATGAGCACATAGATTTCGGAGACTAGAAGAGCTAGAGCAACCAAATTTTGTATTTAGACTCCTGTAGTCTGTACGCAGATCAAGTTAATTTCAAATTTTGGCCCAACCCCCACAATAAAAAATTTTCAATAGCTACACAAATTTTAAAGTTATCTATCTCATATTTCGCAGTGTTTGTGCCCAATATCTACAATCTCTGAAATTTTCATAAAGATCGTGTTTGGTTATCCAACCAACGGAGCAGCAGCACTCTAAATCTTCAAAATCAATTGCTTTCAATAATTTTGTTGCTCTGTGTTAGCAAACGCGCAACTAACGTAACTTCTCCCATTATTGTTTGTTTTGCTAAAGCTCTGTTAAATTCTTCTATTTTGCTTGCCCCTGGCCTTGGAATAATCAGTCTTGCTTTCGACCTCATCGGCGTCAGTTATTGATCTGACCTGCCGCAAGTCTCGCTTTCGTTGTGCTCAGCATCAGTTGTCGTTCTGATCCGTCGCAGCAATTTTCTGTCGCTTGCCGTAACAACAGGGATCAACTTGGATTCGCCTGTGTGTTAATAATTAACTTTTATAAAAAATTGTATTTTGCCTAAGCGCTGCCAGTCAGCCTGTTTAGTATTCGACTCAAATTACATCGGCCCTGTGCGGCAAATAAACAACTGTTACTTATGAGAAAAAATATAATTCGGTTTTAAATTATTTGGACAAATTTAGTGAACAATTCCACAGCTATTAAAAAAGCGTAATAGCCCGACAGATCGAATAATAAATGGCAGAAGTTATAAAAGTTATTAAAAAACGTTGCATACTTGTTGGCGTCGCATGCGCTTTTTGTTTACATAATGTTGAAACACATTAATGTTAATGCTCTGTTAACTAACATAAATGTAGGCTATACAAGATTTATTCCCTTGAGTAACGGGTTAATCACAGTTGGGCTGGACCACCTTTAGCTTACGCTCTCGTTAAGCCTATTTGCATAAATAACAAAATGTCGAATACTATCGATAGTTAACAATGTGAGTCTGCTTCAAAGAAGGTGAAAAAGTTCCCATCGGCCGGCCATCGGGATGGAACTTGTTCCTTTAGTATGTAAAAATTGGGTATTCTTAAACTTAGTGTAAATCTTTCCATAATCAAAATATAATTTTCAGAATAACTGAAATAAAATGAATAAATTTTTGAAAACGTTTTAAAGAGCGTTTCTGATTCTACCACAAAATATCTCTAACGGGGGTGACACAAAAACCTCTTCCAACCACATTTCAACCGAAAACCAATTTTTAGGTGCCACAGAAATCTCTTTCGGTTGGTTTCAAACCGCTCGTGTTTTGGGAGGAAATTTAGCTAAATTCAAGACCAAAACAGTTTTGATAAGCAAAATTAGTTTTAAAAATGTTAACAACATTGTTGTATCAAAAGAATGTCATAATTAATTTGCTTTAATATTCAAATTTGCATTTCAATAACAATTCGCAAAACCAACAAACCGACTTGCCACTGGCGCCATCTTTCTGACTCACAAGAGCAGCATGGGGAATTCGACATCAACAAAGGCGCCAAGGGTTGCAAAGTCACGAGGCTCTAGGCAGGAAAAAATACATTTACATTTTTGCATTGGTGTGTTTGAGAGCAGGGCGAAAATTGCTCTCAATTTCAGTAGCAACGACTGCATCGCAGCGCTAGCCGAACACGCAACGCAGCGGCGCTTTTACAGCTTATTCTGTGTGTGTGGAAGCAGCGCTGCTTTGAGAGATTTTCGTATGCACACGAGATAGCAATGTGCCTGCCCCTGCTAAAGGTGCAATTTTCGAAATCTAGAACGAACTTGTTATGGGAATGGTATACACCTACCTATATGCTAAGTTTTGTGGCTCTATATATGGCTATATCGACTCGGCTTAACACGCTGATCAAGAGTATATATTACTTTATAGGGTAGGAAATGTTTCCTTCTCCCTGTTGCATACATTTGCACAATTTCATGATCCGCTTTTCCCATTTTTAATGAGAACAGGGTATAATAAAGGAAATTTTGTCTGCGCGTGATGCAACCCTGTTTGGTGGGATGGACAATTATCTTCGACCCAATTGAAGCTGCCAACGCGTCGCGACTGCAAAATCTCTAGAGATTTCTGTGTCACCCCGTAAGTGACGGTATATCGTTCATCTTCGCTGGATCTTTTCAAGGGGGGATTTTACAAAATTTGATTTAGTCCTTCTTCCTTAGTCTTATATTTAGCATGTAAATGTATATTCAATGAGGGTTAACCCCCACCACACATCACTGATTTATAGTTATACCTGCTTGGCCTTACTTAAATAATTAAATTTTCCTTATTACAAGAACCAAACGGATTAGTTTACATTTCAAGAATGACGAGTTATAGCATTAGAAGTTGTTTGGACTAAAAGAAAGAATGTATTGAAAATATGGCTACTCTCAAAAGGACGAGCTTTACTTCATCTGTTTTTACATCAGAAAAATGAGGTCGGTGAAAATTAAATCGTCGCTTGTCAAATACGTACAACTAATTGTCCTACTTCTCTAGCCTGCCATCATCAACTTCCTTCGTTTGGGACTTATCAATATGCAATGTTGAACAATTTTGACAAGCTTTTTAGTGCCTCGAAACTCATTTACATTTTACATACTTAATTGTCTTCACATTAAACAAGAGCTTCATTAGCACACACACACACACACACATATCCAACAAAAGACCCACACGTGTAAATATGCCTCAAACTGCCACACCCCGTTACCTTGCCTTGCTCTCCTGCTCCTCCAGTAAGTCAAAGCGATTAATGTCAACTTGCTTAATAGCATTCCTTTTGCCTCATCACCATAAGCAGCATCCCGAAAACTTAAAGCCTTCGCTATCTACAAGACAGGCGGCAGTAATTTCCTGTTCCCCTCCCCCTTTCGCCCAGCCACACCATACCCCGCTCAACTCAAATGCAGGCTCAACATGTCATGTCACTTCTGCTTGCCCAAGCTTCGGGCTGCTGATGCTGCTGCCGCTGCGGTTGTTCGCGTGATGAATTACATACTCGCCGAAGGACATGATGATGAAGTGCCTGTCATTGGGAAAGCTAAAAGAATGTCCAACTGTCCTTCACTCTAGCCATTTTGCATAGCAAACATCTTCCGCATAATTTATCGACACTTGTGTAAAACTTTAATTACTCCAAAACATTTTTCGTCTAGCAATGGCTCGAAGGGGCAAGTTCTTTCCTTGTGAATGCCAGCATATGGAAATGGGAATTCTCAAAGGCTTTTGTCTGCGTAATACAATGCGTGTACCACGTATATCCTTTGGCCATACACAGCTCAATCGCTCCCAAAGGGTGGCTGGATGAATAGGTGGAGGAGGAGGTAGAGTAGGATAGAGCTTTCGCCTATATCAGCTGAGTTCGACTAATGGCCTTTAATTGAGCGCTGGGAAAATTTTCAAGTGTTTGCGGCTGCTGATGAAATTTTTTGGAAATTTGATATGGAAAATGAAGTGCTTCTGTCGACCATTTAGGTATTGGCTTTGGCTGTTTGTGCGTGTGTTTACCCGCTTAGGAGTTTTGTTTGCTGAGTGGCGTAATGTGTGTGGTAACATTAGCAGAAGCTAGTTCAAAATTACTTATAATGCTTTTTTAACTCATAGGGAAATTACTAAATTTGTTGATTACAATCGGTGAATTGACGGTCAGGATCTGCGCAGTCTCTCTATCTAAACTTTTTTTGAGGAATCCACAAAAAGAAGCAGGTCTTCTAGGGGCACATTTGCCAGACTGCCCAGGTCTTCAAAGAAAGGTTTACTCAGATGCTGAGTGCGTTTCCTAAGAAGTGCGGGCAGTTGCAAAGAAAGTGTTGGATGCTTTATATTTTCTCCTCATTTCCACAAATACAACTGAAATCATGGTGGGGCACGCGCATCCTGATGGCCATATGACCAATGGTGCAGTGCCCCGTTATGACTCCTAATATAGTTCTAATCCTGTTCTTGCTAAATTGTAGGAGTTAGGAAGTTCTTTTGGGTGAGATGTGACAACCAGGTGCGAGGTCCCATTATTGTCGTTCTGCCCTAGTTCTGGCCTTCCACTGTACTTCCGTCATGATGTCCTGCAGGGGTCTTTGAGTGTTCGTCGCTGGCAGCGCTGAACCGTTCCTTGCGCACTCATCTGCTCCCTCGTTACCCAGGATGTCCGAGCCTTCAAGGCAGCCTGGCTGACGACCAAGAGTGAAATATTCCTTGGAATTCCATCCAAGGTTTATATCAATTAAGCCGACTGCCAGACTGCAAAAGTCTCTGCCTGGAAAACGCTACACCAGTTCGGTAGACGGAATGAGAGCTGTGTCGCAAGTTCTTTGGAGAAGATACCTGCTCCTGTGCCTTCTTCCGTTTTCGAACCGTCTGTATAGATGGAAAACTCGTTCTCCCTGATGATAGGGTCTTGCTTCCATTTCTCTCAGTCCGGGAACCAAGTTCCAAAGTTGTCGTTCCATTTCTTAGCTGATATGCAGTAGTCGCTTCACTTTGCCTCTCCATTTATTCCAACTTCCTGTAGGATACTGCTGAGGCCTGAAGTAGATGCTTTAAGAAGTTTCAGTTCCCGGAGTCTTACCGCGCTTCTCGCTGTTTCGTACTTGGGGAAAGTGACTACTAGTTTCAGGTTGAGAATTACATTTAGGGCCGACTGGGGGGTAGATCGCAAGGACCCTGTAATACCCAGGCAAGCTGCTTTTTGTACCTTATTGAGGTTGATTAGGTGGGATTTGGTATTGGCCGACTTCCACCATACCATCGCTCCATAGGTAAGGATAGGTCAGACGACCGCTGTGTATAACCAATAAATGCTATTAATGCAGACCTCACCTCCTACCGAAAGTCTTTTTGCAGAACGCACCTAGTGCCTTCTTCATTCTTTCCTCGGAGTTTCTCTCCGATACCCAGATACTTCGATTCATTGACCCGTTAGAGCTGCGTGCCTTCAATGGATGGGAGTGTGATCTCAGGGATCTTGTATCTCGTTGGGAACAGCACCAGTTGGGTCCCGTTCTGAGGTGCTAGCAGTAGAAGATTCCAATAGCTTGTTGATTGTGATTGTACTTTTGCATAAGCTTAATATACTCTGTGTGACTTCGGAATAGAGTAAAATTATTTTAAACAGTTCTATGAAAATTTTATTTTAGAAAAGTATAAGCTACATACAAAATGTAGTGATCCATCTTTGGACCATTTAGATTTTTTGGTATCTTGAAACACTCGTCTGCAATTTCAATTTGAACTACCTGATTGCCCAGCGTTGCCCGGGTTTTTATGACTCTTATGATAGCGATTATATTCAAGTTAGTGCTGACTGCAAGTCGATATAAACATTTTGGACCGTTCGATCTTTTCCTCTATTTACTCGGTTTCATGATAATCTAAACTCATGAATATTTTGAAAATTTCGTGACATTTTTGGTCGATTGGTTTATACCTCCTATTTATCCGTCTACAATTGCTGTCTATCAAATCTTCACAATAATCCAGGCTAAAATATTTTGGTCCGTATAATCTACCGCTTCCCAACTAATTCCCAACTAGTTCTAACTCTTTTGTTTGGAGTGATGGTACATTTCTACCAAAGAGGTTTATTCATGGCCCTTGGATATTTCCAGCCTTCTTTGGTTCAATACACAGAACTCGTTTTAGAAATACTTGCTCAAACCAAGAACATTTTTTACTTGTTTGAAATACTCATTTTTTCTTTTCTATAATGTTTTTGGGCTGACATTAGAAATTACTCGAATTTACGAAAGAACATTTTGACTTATCGGTCTTGACTTAAGGCGATTACAACCGAAAAGTAAGAACGAAAAGATATTAAAGTAAATCGAAATGTTCTTAGGTTAGGTTAGGTGGCGATGGCAGAGAGATACTAGTAGCCCTCCCACTTAGGTCTCTTTGGGCCCATTGCGATGTATTTTGTTCAATGTTAACCCTTTTGTACAACTGAGAGGGGTCCTCGCTACTGAACCATTGTGTGGACAGAATGAATTTTGTTAGAGCTGGGATCTCTTGCTCGGATGTCTCCGAGAGGTTAAGTAGGTGAGCTTGACCTAGTGTCCTTCTACTCAGGGCAGGGCAATGGCAGAGGAGATGTTGTCCTCTTCTTCTTCGTACCAGCAGCTTCTGCAGAAGTCATGGTAAGTGACGCCAAGGCGTGCAGCGTGACTGCCGATAAGACAGTGACCCGTTAAGGTTCCCACCAGAAGGAATATGTGTTCCCTTCTGAGGCGTAAGAGCGTGGTGGTTCGCTTTAGGTTTAGAGTTGATTACGTAAGACTCGCTACCGCACAGGAGGACAGGTTTTTCCATATATCTGCAGCGAGACGACATGTTTCAGCTTTTGAGTGGAGCTTAAATGTTGCCATAGGCATCCCAATCGTTCTCTTCTCTGAAAGGAGCTCGACGGTGGTACCTATTCCGGCTAGTTTGCCCGCAGACTCGTTTCCTTCTATGTTGCAATGTCCATGCTCCCATATAAGGTGTATACTGAAGTCTCGTGCGATCTCATTTAGAGATGAGCGGCATTCAGTAATCGTTTTGAGTATTGTTGTTATATGTTGTTATGTCTGACTGTCTGAGTATATGAAAACGTTTCCTTCTCTGATTGGTAGAGTGCTAATTAAGGTAGGTGGCTGGCATGGATGGCCACCACCTCCGCTTAATACACGCTGCAGTGATCAGTAGACCCCTGATTTTGCATATTTCCATATTTTTCATCAGATTGATACCAAACTTTGTATTTAGACGTTTTATCGTTCAAATATAACAAATTTTAATGCATATCGAAAATATGCATATTGAAAATATACAAAATATACGCAAAAGATATGCAAAAAAATATGCCAAAAATAGGCAAAATATGCTAAATTTATGCAAATGAATTTCATCGAAAAATTTAATCCCCGTGGTATTTATAGTTCGACAAAGATCACTTACACTGGTTCAGCGATAAGAATGGCTTCAATTTTCTTTCGAACTTCCTCCAAAGTAAAACTACTCCTCTCTGAAGTGAGCAAATATAATGGAACAATTATTTGGGAATAACCAGGGACAAATTTAAGGAAATATGAAGCTAGGCTAACAAAATGACTAACTTCGATGAAGGATTGCGGCGGAGGCAAGTACTATAGCTGTTTTCTGAAAGCTAAATCATCCCACATTTAACTTAAGTCCAGCTTCATTCGGCGGTGTCCCAGAAATCTCTTCCAACCAAATTCCAACCCAAAACCAATTCTTGGTGTCCTAGAAATCTCTTTCGGTTGGTTTCAAAGCTCTAGTATTTTGTTTAGAGATTTGGAGAAATCGACCAAAGCCAATACACAAACCAACAAATGCGACTTCGCTAACTTACGCAAACTTAGCGAACTTAGCAAAGACACAAACAGGGCTGGCAAGTCTGAAACCATCAATACAGCTATGAACAAAACCTGTTATCAATTATTTGCGAGCGATGCAGCCCTGTTTTTGTAGTTGGACCATAATCTTATACACACACCTTCTAACTAGACTTTTTAATAAGAAAATAAAATCTCTCCAAGTTCTGGGACACCGACGGATTTTTCGAGCGTTTTGCAAACCAACCGAAGCCAAAATCTCTAGAGATTTCCAGGACACCCCCGATTAAGTACTTTTAGAAAAATTTCCAATCTTCAAAACCCAACTCTTTTTTCGGTAGTACCACCACAATATCGTCCATATAAACAATTAAATACGAGTGAGCCAGGTCTCCCAGTGCCTTTCAAATTGCACGCGGGAAAACAGATGACGCATTTTAGTCATTACCAATAAACTCAGTCGTATAGTAAATATTAATCAAATAGTCCAAATGGGGTTGGACATAAGAATTATGACATGATTTCAAACTTGATTTATTCTCGGCACCGGTCCTCAAATGCTAATGATTGATTCAAGCGTAGTTTTTTACGTTGAACCTGAATTTTGCTTTAAAAACTCCATATTTCCAACGGATTAACTATAAACTAGCCATGAAATTGCAGAAAATGTCCTTTTTGGTCATATTCGAGGGACCAAATACTCCAGAAAAAAGGATGTTTTTATAAATTTGATTTGTTTGTGGCTTAGAACTTATTATTATCTGTCAAATGTGATTTAATCCTTAATCATTTCAAAAAACATAAGTTCGGAATCGATCTGCAAAGAAAGGCTTTTTGTGTTTTACAAGAGTGCCAGTCATACTTTGCATATCTGTGCCAGAAATGGCACTGAATGGTTGACGGTTTCGGTTTCTTGTGATTAGGTTTAGTACTATCCTCACGGCCGGCACAGTATTTCTTCCCGAACGTTTTGTTAGAACGTTGGCACAGATCCCACTTCTGATGTCGGGTTTGTCAGGTTAACACTATTATTATCAATTTTGTAGCTTGTTTATAAAATTAAAATAAGTATCATTCGCCCTTTCTGACTATATACGAGTACCACACTCTGAATCACTTTTACATTATAATTTGATTTGTTCAACAAAGAAAATTGTTTGCATATTTTGCATATAATTTGAATGGTTTGCATATATTTTGCATATATTAAGCATATGCATTTCATGCAAATATGCAAAAAAATTTAAAATAGGCACATCGTTGTCAACTCATTTTTCAATGAAACGAACTTTGGCGTCATCAGAATGCACCTATCTTAATCCTGCAAAAATATGCCAAATCGGAGGTCTAGTGATCAGGATGGTGGAACGATAAGTTAAAATTTAGGTTGGAGGAGAAAACTCCCCCTCCTACTTTTTTGCCAAGCTTAGAGCCAAAATGTACTTAATATATCCCGAAACAGTCTTAAATCAAGTATTTCGGGATTGAAAAAATTGTACTTCATACAAGTATTTTCATACTATCGACATTTTTTGTACTTAATTCAAGTACGAAAATCTCGGATTTTTTCTGAGGGCTCAACTTGCGAAGAAAAAGAAACCGAATTTTTCGAAAACTAAATTTTGAGTTAAAATCAGTATCGAGCAGTCCAGATTGCAGGAATCTGACCTAAAGAAAATAAATTATCTTTTTCTATGCTTTTCGCTGCCAATAAATTTAAAATGACTAAGAAAATTCGAAAAAGTGTTTGTTATAAAAAGTTACAAAGTAGAAAAAATCAGAGCCAAAATTCAAAAACCAAAAACTGCTTATATCCATATATCCATCAAAATCGTAGTTCCAATTAATCTGGAGCACTTTAATTTGCTGTCCCAGTTTCAGACCGCAACGGAAGGCGCATATAACCAAGCCCTTTATCCTCACTCCTCCAACCTTTCCCATCGTTTCCCTTTCCTTTCAGCCCACACAATTTCCTGCCCATAGCCACACATAAATTCGCACACGAACACAGCCTGACATGGCGGTGCTATTTATGGAGCAGTTCCTGTTCAAAAAAAAAAAAAGAAAAACAGAACAGAGCACAGGAAAAAAGTGAAACTCAGCTACTTTTACTGCCTAGTCCTAGTCCTGGCTGCTGCTGCTGCTGTGGCATAAATCCAAAATTGTCGTTTTGTCGCATAAATATTTTAGTCTCAGCCTTTAAAAGCGAAGGACAGCAGCCAGCCCCCGGGCAAGGACATATACAATAGGCCAAATAGGAATAGACACGAAATGACATTATTTCTTATTATTAGAAGCAACCTAAATAAATGAGTCAAGGAAGTGCGGGGGGAGGAGATGACATTGTTTGTTCTTTCAGCCCGCAATTCCCACATGCCTGTCCTGGCGGCTTTATCTCTGGCCTAACACACACACACACGACGACAGTTTTGTTGGCTTTTGTAATTATGTGCATATAATATAGTTGACCCAAATAAAACATAAAGCCACAACTTGATGCAATATAAAAACCTGAGGCCTGCATATACACATATATGGATTATGCTCTGTACTCACCATCGCACAATAGTTATTGTGTGAAGTTCATTAAATGATAAACCATCGACACAATGCCACAACAATTGACAATTGCGCTGAAAGACAATGAAGCTGTGGTGCGTGTGGCAGGAAGAGTTTGGAGTGAAGTGGTTAAGTTGCGAGCAAGTGGAGTGGGCTTAAGATTTAATAAATTGATTCAAATGAGATCTCTTTAAATTATATTTATTTAAATTGATCAAACGTTCAAGGTAATAATTTAAACTTAAACCCTTGATCCACTGGCACAATCTGGAGTCCATTCTCAAAAAGTGATTATTTCTTGTTCCACTGACGAATGTTTATCACGGTTACACGCGAATGGTTTAAGTTAAATTCAAGTAAACAAATATCAGCTGTTTGTATTGCTTTGATTTGCAATTACAAATCGAAAGTTTAATTGGCCTTTGATATTTCACCGAAATGGACATATGTCAACTGCAAGAGTGCGAGGACCATTTCAATGCGTTGATTATTGAGTACCAACGGAAGAATAGAAAGCGAAAATCACACAATTTGTAAGTTCATATTATTCTTATAAGTTGAATTTGTTTTAATCTGAATCTTGCATACATTGTAGAAGCGAAATGGCGTGTTTTGGGAACGAGATGTGCCTGAAAACTCAGACGCATTTTTTTGGGAAATGCTTCCGCGTCGAGAGGGACAACTTTAACGTGCTTAAAAATTGTCTACAAGGAATGGCAAAGCAGGACACGAACTTCCTGATGGCTATTCCATAAGATAAGCGAATTGCAATTGCCTTCTATACGCTTGGCTCCTCAGCCGAATATCGAACAATTGGCAGGTTGATCGGCGTGTCGACTTCCATGGTCGGTAAAATCCTCCATGTAATGGCCTGTTTTCGGGTTCTATTCATCTGATAAACAAATATTATTAATTAGAATTTATTTATAATAATAATTAATTATTGGTTTAAAAAAAATTCAAGTTTTGCCGCTTACCTTTCCCACTCACAATCAGCTGTTCTATTAATGACACTTGGACTTATCGATAGAAAATCTAGCCTTTTAGCGGAAAAAAGCTAGAAGTGCCCGAAGTGCGAATGTCAAATGTAGTAACAGTGATTTGATCATCCACAGCGGATGACCTGCCGAATGGACATTTATCTCTTATGGGGAAATACACAAAGAGAATGAGGTCATTTAGATCATCCAGTGACTGACCTACAGAATGTGCCAGTGGAACAAGGGTATAATTCTACAACGAAATGAAGAAGTTGTCCGTATAGCAATTTTAAGTTAGGTTCACTAAGAACTTCTTCATCGATTCAAGGTTTTTTAAGGCAATCGGCGCAGAGTTCGCACTTGAAATTTTGAAGATCAACTGATTAGACTAAGTAGGTTGACCTGTATGTTTTGGGTATTGCTGAATATTAGTGTGGCCATACATTTTTATGAATATGTGACAAAAAGTAAAACTTCCCGCAAATGTCACTTACTTTTCTCAATTATTCAGATCTGGACTCACCGAATTTAGGGCTAAAACTATTGGTGCGATACATTAAAATATGAGCGAAGGCTTGAACCAAAGACCAATATAATCTCTAAGATGAGTAACGCCTTACGATTTTTTGCACACGATTATTTCATGCTGGCTCTAGAGCTGACTCCAGGCTAGGGTTGTCGATATTATATCGATATTTTAGTTAGACGATAAGGGCTATTCCAATACGATATTTTTTGTGCCGATATTATCGATTTTCGATGCAAGCTATGTGGCAAGACACTTAAGCATATAGTAACTCCACCAACTTAAGATCGCACCTAAAAACAAATCATTTGGATGTAGCAATACGCTGCAACATTCCAGTGGCAGCTTCAACCGTTTCTCTATATGGTCAATGTCAATAATAAGCGGTCCAATCCAATATCTGTTTTGTAGAATGACAACTGCAATGCTGAATAACTGGCTTACTGACCAGCAAATGCAATGCGCGCTATAGTTTCCGAAACAGGGAATGATATACCCGTATACAAGCAATACCAACCAAATGAGTCAAAGGTATGAGCTTCTTTCAGATCTTGAATACAAATGCTTTCAATTCAAATGTTTTTTTCAGACTATAACATAGGCTGGTGAGGTATCAGTGTGGGAGGGTACTAAAGATGTCTCACTGCCCCACAATTCACCGAATGAACCATCCTCTAAAAAGATGAGCGAGTACTTAGAGAAAGCCAACTTAGCCCACGACATGAGCCCAATTACTTATTGGCGAGCTAATGTGGATGAATGACCCAAGCTGTCTGAAATCGCATTTCGATACTTAATTGCGCCTGGAGCTTCTGTACCATCTGAACGGATGGTATCCGCAATCAAACTAGTGGTTTCCGACACCCGCAGCAGAATGACATTGGCCAACCACTAAAGAGCACTCAACAATCTATATGAGAATCAATCTGTCACTTTATAATTTTAGTCAACTAAGGGCCGATTTCTCATTTTCTAGATAGCTGCTAGTTGTCAGATAAACTCACAATTTACTCTGTTATTTGTTAGTTTATGTGACAGATAGCTCTATATGGAAGATGTGAAATCGGCTCTAAGTCTGTTAGTCTTCAAGGTTTAATGAAAAAAAAACTTCACTACTAAGATACTTTGAAAATATAGTCTAATTTCACTAAAACTAAGTCATTTTTGTTATATGCCACTGCTATTGGAAGGATCAGATAGAATGGCCATTGGGTCTGTTCATTAGTAGCCTGATGGTGTAGACTTTCGGTAACAACTTTTCAGTTTTTTTGTAAGCTTTAGACAATAACGATATTATCGATATATCGAAATTTTTTAGACTTGATATATCAAATATCGATACTAAAATTTTTGATATTATCGATATTGATATTTTGAGAAATATCGACAACCCCACTTCAGGCTCTCTTGAAACTTTGTTCAAAAGCCAGAGAGAGAGCGCTCTACAGCCAGCCGCTCTCTTGTACGCAACATTGTACACAACATTTCTTCTTTCGTAAGCGCTCTACTCTGCGCAGTTCTACCATGATTTGGGCCGAGTAGGTGCTTATCAGCTCCCAGTTACGGCTGCTTTCCACCATTATTGGTACCAGATTCCTGACCGTGCTTCCTGCCAATCCACATGCTCAGGTCTGATATGAGTCCGGTGAGTCCAGCTTCCCTTAGGGGAAACATCCCAGCGATTTTGCCATCTCCCTAGGCTCTGTACTTTTGCAGAATTTCGAATCTCATTCTTCATCGCCGAAGTATAGCCTTTGCCGTGGGGTTCCGAGTAGACTGTGGAAATGTCGGCAGCCAGCTCTTCCAGAGGCGCCAGGCCAGCGATGACGAGCGCGGCGTCATCCGACAAGGTGGCGAAACGCACAACAAATACGAATCGCGCCCAAGCGGTGTGTTGCTTCTAAGCCACGCCTATAGCTTTTTGTGTGCAGTGCCTCCTTCCAGACTGGCGCTGCGTACAGCATTATCGATCTGGTGACACTCGAGAGCAACATTCTTCTTCCTTGTCTCGGACCTCGTGTGTTGAGCATTATCCTTGACAGTGCTCTGTTGGTTGTAGCTGCCCTTGTGTTGGCATACTCCAGGTGCTCGCGGAAACTAAGCCTTGTGTCCAGCATCACTCCCAAATACTTAAGGGCCCTCTTAGAGGCCACCGAGGTATTCCCGACTATGATATGAGCTGTCTCTACCTTTTTCCGCCTACTTATAAGCACCGCCTCGGTCTTATGCGGTGACAGCTCTAGCCCCACAGATAACAGCCATGCTTCGATCTGCGCTATTGACTGGTTGCATAGCGACTCTGCCTGTGCTAGCTCCTTCGCGACAACCACCACCGCCACGTCATCCGCAAATCCTACAACCTGGACTCCTGGGGGGTGAGATAGTCTAAGTACCCCGTCGTACATCGCATTCCATAATAGTGGCCCAAGTACGGAACCTTACGGGACACCTCCAGTTACCTCTTACGACTCCGTGCCAGCACTAGTGTCGTATTTCAGCACCCTGTTGCTGAGGTAGCTTCTGATGATGAGAAGCAGATATGCGGGGACTCCAAAGCTTGTCAGCGCACCCAATATGCAGCTCCACCTTGCCGTATTGAAGGCATTGCGTATGTCTAGTGTGACCACTAAACAATACTCCTTGCCTCCGCCCTTCCATCTAGTTCCCTCTATCCATGCTGATGGCATCGATGGTGGACCTAGCTTTCCGGAAACCAAACTGGCGATGCGAAAGGTCACCAGCTGATGAAATAGACCGTTCCAGGCGTGTGGCAACTATCTTCTCTAACAGCTTACCGGCAGAGTCGATAAGACAAATTGGCCTATACGACGATGGTTCGCCTGGTGGTTTGCCTGGATTTCTGTATCTTCCATTTCTCTGGAAATATACCCTCGCGGAGACATTGGCTGTATAGATCCGCGAACACATCTGGCTGGAGGGTCAGCGCAAGTCGGAGGGCTCTATTGGGGATCGAATCGCTGATATTCCGCGCTGCTTGTAAAATCTCCTCTTCTGACACTTCCTCGATGGTCGTGTTAGGCGCAGACTCCGTTGCGGCTATCAGTAGCTCTCTTCTATGCGGAAACAGCTCCTCAGCTTTGGTAATCTGCCTGCATGTATTCGTTTTCTACAGCACGAGTACGCACACATACGCACTTGCTTGTTCCCCAGTCGGACTTTTCATCATGAAAGAAGTACAATTTTCATGCCTACTTTTCACGTGAGAAGGCCTGCAAACACCTGAGCCTTCGGCTTCCTTTTGCAATGGAAACGCCGAAAATCTCAGGGGGTTTCAACCGTTTCCAGCCTTCGGCTATTTGACTTTCCCACAACTGCAGAGTGTGAAAGATGTTCATAGAGAGAGTGATAATCATGGATGCCACAAACCGATATTAAAAAGTTATGAAACATTCTCATTGTTACATTAGAAAGAATCTATTACACCTTTTTGTGCAACTTGCAAGAATAACATGGAAATACTACCAACCACATTTATGTTCATACAGCTCCAACAACTTAATTGACTTACTCCGCCCTTTAGTTTCGTTATACAATTCGGTTTCCCATTTCAACACCCACGAAATGTCACAAAAACATAACTCATTGACATGAAGACGACACCGCCAAACATTGAACGCCCGTTCCGTGTTCCAATCGAATGAATTCATTTCCCTAAAAAATGTATTGTAAATATATATAGAAATACTCTCACCTAAGACGAATGTCACACACTGCGCCGAAAATTGTTCAGGGGTCGCTGGCACATCAAAAACAACGCCACATATTGTAGTCATTAATTAAAACGTTTTATGGATTACATGGCCAGGGAAGCGTGTGTTCCACGATGATTTTTCACCATTTTTCAACTTGCCAGTAAATCACTTTAATATTCAAATATTTCGGAGACTTGAGAGAACGAGAGAAAACAATAAAACATAAAAATGTCAAGAGGAGAAGGGCCTCGCGACAGGAAGCCAAATAATATGCCATTGCTTGGCAGAAGTGGGGAGGGGGGCATGGGGAGCCTAAAGCTTGCTATAAAAATGTCGAAGACGAATTCCTCTCGCTCTCTATCTCACTGCTGCTAGTAGTTTTCGACAATTGTGACCCAGTTTTTCTTTTCCGAAGGAATTTTCAATTTAGTTGAGAAGAAGTCGATGTCGGCTGCCGGAAATTAAACTCAATGACAGGCCACGTGAGGGAAGTAACCGCATATTTTAACCCTTTTGCTGACACAACCAGAAGCAGCAGGCAGCCGGGAGACGCAGGCTTCACTCTGACGCCTCAAATGTCAGACGCGTCCTTTTACCTGTCATGTGTTTATGTTTATGGAAAAATGCCAAAGGACTTCAGCTTAGCTCCTGCACATCAAAAGCAATTCCCAAAAGGAGTTTGTGTTTTTTTTGGTACCTCTCCGCTCATTTACTTTATCAGCAGAAGGTGACACGACAAAAGGCAAAATGCAAAGTGTTTGTGATTTTCGTTATTTTACTGGGAGTAAGCAGTTTTTAATTTATTTTATGCAACTTGCAAAAAATGTCAAAGGTAAAAAAAAACACAAAGAGTAGAAATTTTACAGAGAAATTTGCTAGAAGAGCTGTGAGGTTCAGTCAAAGTGAGCTGTAATTAGTGGTGCGAGGGTTAGTCAAAGGAGTTTGCATTTTGTGAATGTTGTCATATGAGAGCTTCTATGCACAATCCAAATATTTCAGAGCTTTAAAAAATGTGAACGAGAAAGAAAGAAAATGTTAATATTAAAATTGAAAAATAGGGGAAAGTTAACTTCTGCTCGGCCAAAGTTTTGTATACTCTTGCAGTTTGTTTTTCTAAATTAGACTACTTTTCGGACCTTACTTTTCGGAACACTTACTTTTCTTTGCAGTCTTCATGTACCCGAAGAAAAAACGAAGAGGAAAAGCGCGGTGAAATAGCACTAGTACTTGTCATGAAAAAACATTTGCGAAATTACAACCTCTTTTTTTTAAAACTTTAAAAACGCTTTTGGTCGCGAAAGCATATATGATGAAAGGAAGTCAAAAATGAAGGAAACCCGAAATGGTCGTATACTGCTGTCAACAAAAACAACGCCAAATTTGTCCCAAGTGGCTCGTGGGCGAAAATCCGTATGTCTTCTCGCGCGTCTGGGAGCCATTAAGCCAACAACAAGCTTAATAAGATTTAAATTCTGTCTTGTTACGTACTGGCCGGAAAATTTTATCCGAAAGTCCACTATATAAACACGTCTAAATTTCAGCAACACTCAAATGGCCAGTGGAAAAGTGGAGGAATATATTGGCGGAGCAAAACCGTTATATGAGTGACAGATCTCTATTTCTTCGGAGACCACCAAATAAGGTGTACAGACCATGTACACAATGGCACGGTTCCAATATTATGTTGGGCGTGCTTTTCGTATATGGTAGGTCCGTTCTTGGATTAAGACGATTGGATCAGCACGTCTACGTTGATATCCTGCAAAATGTAACTACCACTGCAAGGATGAATGCCTTGTTTGGGTCTTCCGCGGACAAGACCCCAGCCCGACAAGAACTAAAAAGTTTTGCGACAAACCAACCTGGCCTCACAGCCCCGGATCTCAATCCAATTGGAATTTTGGACTGATGTCAACGTTAAGACCAAACTTATATATTTTGCAATCTAATTGAATAAAATCATTTTATGTTCAAAAAAACAGTTATTTTCAAAATTTGGACAACTTTGAATTTCCCAACAACCTATGGTGCTATTATTTTCACCGCAGCTGTATATGTCCGATATCGACCAAACTTAGTGCAATCATGGAAAAGTATAACAAACTGTTAATTACAAAATTTGGAGGCGATCCCATATAAAACAAAATTTTTTTTCACTAGAACTTCTTTTTCGAGCGTTGATAGAGTCTATAGTAGAGTGTCAAACCGAGTTAAAAAGCTGCTGACCAGACACAAGATTCCTTGAGTGAGTCACATCAGATGTGAGCACCAAGTATGCCCTCTGGTCTCTCACCAGAAGATACAAACGCCAGGTAACCCCTAAATTCCCAATCCGAAAGAGTGATGGCACCTCGGCGACGTCTCACAAGGATCGGGCTGAGGAGTTTGCGAAAAATCTCGAGCAGATATTTATGCAGCTATCAACTTCGCCTGCATTCAGGATAACGTGTCCTTGATACCCCTGGTCAGTTCGAACTGCCAGTGTCTCCGATAACTTTTACGGAGGTGAAAGAAAAAATTAAAGCGCTTAATTCCAAAAAGGCTACTGGAGAAAATGGGATAGACAACAAAACGCTGAAGGCACTTCCTGACAAAGCCATACTGTTCCCAGTCTTGCTCTTCAACTCAGTGTTGCGACTGGGGTACATTCCGAAGGCTTGGAAAAATGCCCAGATCGTAATGATCTACAAAGCCCGGATGAGTCCTTCAGAGGTCGAATCACACCAGCCAATTAGCTTGCTTTCGTCGGTGTCGAAAGTCTTTGAAAGGTGCTTGCTGTGTAGGATACTAGCGTTGGATGAGCTCAGCCATCGGATTCCGCCCTTTCAATTTGGCTTTAGAAGGTCGCACGGAACTCCAGAGCAGTTAAACAGGGTAACTAACTTAATTCTGGATGGGTTCCATGCAAAGAAGTACGTCTTGGCAGTATTCGTTGATGTTAAGCAAGCGTTCGATCGAGTTTGGCACGATGGTTTGCTGTGCAAGATAAGGAGCCTCCTCCCACCACAGCTCTTTGACCTGGTGAGCAGTTTCCTTACCGACAGGACATTTTCCGTCGTTCTTGATGGAGCTGAATCGAGCACAAAACACATACTAGCAGGAGTGCCACAGGGTAGCGTCCTTGGCCCCACGCTGTATACGTTTTCGACCATGGACATGCCCACAGGAAGTAACATTCCCGGAAATGACGCACAGGACCTTTTCCTTGCCACTTTCGCTGACGACACAGTCATTTTGGCCAGATCTCCCTGTGTCTACAGCTCCACGGACATCCTACAGCAGAACATGTACCGATTTTGCAGATGGGCAAGGCGCTGGAATATTGGAATAGATCAAGCGAAATGTGCCAATGTCACCTTCACGCTAAGGAGAGACGACTGCCCCGGAAGATCCACTCCTAGCTCATCTTCAAGGACACAGGTACCTAGGCCTACACATAAGCCAGCTAACAAAGTCGCTATATAGAAGAGCTACCCAGTTGGGGTGGATGCTAAAGAGCAAAAACAAATTGTCCCTGAAGAACAAGGTTCATGTGTACAAGGCAATTATTTCACCAGCTTGGAGATACGGCCTGCAAGTATATGGAATTGCAGCTAAAACTCACCTAAATAAGATCAGAGTCCTTCAAGCCAAATTACTGCGCAGACTTTCGGGAGCGCCTTGGTACATGTGCACGAGAAGGCTGGAGAAGGAACTGAACGTCCCTATGATAGGTGACGTCATCAACAAGCAATCTGCTGCCTACCTAGAAAGACTCAGAGGACATCAGAATCGGCTAACGAGGCGTACGCTGCGGACACGAAAAATAAATGGCGTCAGAGTCGGAAGAAGACTCAAGAGATCATTTCCATAGCAACTTTCAAGTCTAAGAATCTGAACCTGACAGATTTTACACACACAATAATAACACCAACCAAAACATTATCTGTTAAAAAGAAACTTACACTACTAACACTACATTGTAAGTTGCTATAAAAAGTAACAAAGTAAATGTATGCAATAAATGCAAAAAAAAAAAACCGATTTTGACAAATCTTTGTAGAATTATGTAAAAGTATATACATTAAATAGATGCCAACATAAGCGACGTTTCCATTAAAAACAAAAGAGTTTTTCTCACAAGAACTTGTTTTTCGACCGATCGTTCCTATGGCAGCTATATGCTATAGTCATCCGAGACTTCGTGCAAAGTTTGGTGAAGATTGCGTTAAAACTGACGGAGGAGATAGCATAGAAACAGACGAACAGACCGACGGACAGACGGACAGGGCTAAATCAACTCAGCTCGTCATGCTGATCAAGAATATATATACTTTATGTGGTCGGAGATGCTTCCTTCAATGCGTTACAAACATCCGCACAATTTTATAATACCCTCTGCAAGGGTATAAAAATAGTGGCCACAAACAACAGAGATACATTGAACAGCCTTCAACGCCAATGCATTTACCTTCAGCTACCCTAAACAGCGGAGCTTAAAGCTAGTTGAAATTTCGAGCTATTAGTGCACTTGGAATTCTCAACTCGTTATTCGCCGCCTAGGTAATTTAAATAAGATTTGCAAATGGCTTGTTGGTGTGACAGCAACTGAAAGTGTACTGAAAGTGTACCGTCTACACAGCCACAGCTACTGTTCATGTTCATATGTATTCTCTTTTGAATATTCTGGTTGAATATTAAACTATAATCAAACCTCGACCTTGAGCCTGCTAACATTCACTTTTACTTTACTGAAGTAATAATATTTTAAGCCAGGGATGCAAGCCACTCGAAAATAAGCACTGGTTCGGTTCAGTAGTGCGCACAGTTTCTGAATCGATTCCGTTCATTACATGGTTTTTGGAGCTGACTGAACCGCGGTTTCGGTTCGGTTCAGTGGTTCATAAAGGCATTTTATAAAATATAATGATTTTTGTCGTAATGTGACTCTTTGCACACTTTGGAAATTGAATTCCTATAAACCATTTGAATATCTTTAAGATAGTGTTGGTTTTAGCAACCTGATCCTTAGTAATCCAATGAATGACTTTCAACACAACATTATAAAGATGGTAAAAGTACCAAAAGAAACCACAGGAACACCAGCGTAACAGGAAAAAATGTACAAATCAGTAACACATATACCACAGTACTTAAAGACTCGCTAATTCGGACTTAAATGACAGAGAACAGACCCCAATAGCTCACAAACCAACATACACTATTTCTGCACTATTCAGCACTATGAAAAGTAGGATATCTACATTGGAAATAAAAACATTAATATACAAAATACCATAAGTTGGAGACGGGATCAGTATATGAAACAAAATATATGTTGGGTAGACAAAATCCAAACTTAAGACTTGACTATCTGGACACAAATCAGATATAACAAGGGTGGGAGCTGAAGTCGAGTGCCCCGACTCCGAAATACCCTGTTCCATTAAGTTTATAAATTTTGCAAATCTGAAACCAACTCGATCTGGGAATGGTAGACACCTACCTAATAAGTGCAAAAATTTGTGGCCCTTTCTTTTACAGTCTTTGAGATCGATGCGTTCATTTACATAGATAGACAGACAGTATTTTGCGGCTATAGTGGGAAAGGGGTTAAATTTTCCAAATCGAAATCAAACTTGATATGGGTATGGTATTCAGCAACCTACATTCAAAAATTTTGGGCTCTATCCCTCATAGTCTCTGAGATCGACGCGGTTATACAGACAGACGGGCATGGCTATATCGACCCGGTTTTTGACGCTGATCAAGAATATATATATTTTATGGGGTCGGAAATGATTCCTTCTCCCTGATACATACATTTGTACTACTTCATGATCCTCCTTTTTTCCATTTTCAATGGAAAGGAAAGAATCCAACACACAAAAAAAAGCGCTTGCTGCACACTGTTCTGAGAGCGGAAACTCTTCCGATTTTGGCGCCACAGGCATTCTACAACAACAGCTCCACTATAACAAACGCTTCGTTCTGAAGATGCTTCACATAATCAACACACTAACATAGTAATTAGTGCTACAAATAAGTCTTGTACTTTAAGCACTAAGAATCAAAATAAACATAAATTTAAACAAACATTAGGCTAAGTTTTAAAACGGACACAGAGAAATGCGCACACATATATAGACATTTATTTGACCAACACAAACATTAGAATAAGTGAGTTTTACTTCAAACAATAACGAGCGAAGTATACGAAATAATTGGACACGAATTTTCCCGATTTCGGAAAATCTGCCCGGTTTGTAAGCAAAGTATGAGTAATAATTGGACATGTATTTTCCCGACTTCGCAAAATCCACCCACAAGGGAAAATCCCTGAAAATTCGATATGCAAAAATTCGAAATTCGGTTTGTAAGGATAAGGATGAAATAATTTGTAATGTAATTTTCTGATGTGGGAAAATTTGACCTTACGGTCGGAAAACTCATTGAAAACTCTGCAGCCAAAAACCTATTTTCATATGATTCGCTTTAAACTTGGTTTTTAAGGATAGTTTAAGAATTAACGGTAACGATTACGATAACGATAACGATAGCAATAACGATAAAGTTAGAGGTAACGATAATGGTATCGATAACGAAATCAATAACGATAGTGATAACGGTTTCGATAAGAATGATGGTATCGATAACGAAATCGTTAACAATAACGATACAGATAACCGTTACGTTACCCAAACCCGGTCGGAAAAGAAAATCTATATCGGTTTCATGTGATGTCAGTATAGACTGACAGCTGCGTAGGGAAGCGCGCCGGGTGCTATGCTAGTGTATGTATAGGATTTATTAACTTTTGTTAAAATTGTTTCATGGAAAATCTTGTCAAATATCTGTTTTATGGTTGTTTGGGGCTACCCCTGAAGACGGACCCAGAGGTGGGCTCAAAATATATTGGGAAAATATAATAATGTCCAAAATGTATGAAGTCGGTTTTTAAAGATTCGTCTTAAAGAGCTATTAATGCTAAAAAAGAATAAGTTTGATGCAATTTACTCACCCTATTAATCGTAGAAGAAAAATCTCTCCTTGTTTAGATTCAATTAAGGTAAAGAAGAACTATAGAAAATTGAGAACATTGTCCCGTAGAGGACGATAAATCAGCTATCAACTTTAAAGGAAAGAATGCAGTCTGATGACTGGTAAATTTAGAGATCGGCGGGCAATTGCGGCAGACTCTCAGGAAACATGTTGCAAAATTTGTGTCAAGTTATATCGATCCGGTATCGCAAAGAATCAATTCGGTCTATAAGTGGTCCTGCTTTGAACATTGTTACGTAATGTAGGTGACTAAGCTGTGTTTGGCAGAACAAACATAAATAAATATAGTCAAAGTGAATGTTAGCAGGCTCAAGGTCGAGGTTTGATTATAGTTCAATAATCAACCAGAAATTCAACAGAGAATACATATGAACATGAACAGTTGCTATGGCTGTGTAGACGACAGTTTCGGCTGCCGCCATGGCAAAGCCTTCGTCAGTACACTTTCAGTTGCTGTCACACCAACAGCCGCCTGGGTAATATAAATTGGATTTGCAAAAAGCTTGTTATTTTGACTGTGTGATTCGTTGAGCCCATAAATGCAAGAAATCGACTGTAGTATTCGTGGTCAACAACACTTGTACAATTTTCTGTCCTCTTCAGCAGGCCGGCCCTGGTCTAAGAAACTGAACCGATCTTTATGAAATATACACAATCATATCAATCAGGATAATGAAGGACCCGAGCTGCTCTGGGTGCATATAGATAATAAATTGACAAAAAATGCCATATCTTTTCAGATTTTTTGATTCAAAGTCCTGTGGTTGATTCCTTCAATAGAATCGCCATCGTCAACCACATACTGGAGTAAGCAGCATACATACTTTTCAAATATGCGATGCTTTCAACTAAATTAGACGCTTTTTTCCTTCTTCTGACCATTAAATTTGTTTCCTTTAGTAAGTGCCCTTTGTTGTGATCTGTTGACATTAACTAAGTAACTTTTGTTTTATGCCTTTGCACCATATCACTTATTACATGCCTTGGCTATGCACTACTCCTACTTCGCTTAAAGTGAAAAGTCCTTTTCGTAACCATTATCCCTGAGCATTTTACAAGTGTTTAACGTCTAATTAAGTGCCTGAGCATAGTAGTATTCGAAGTTTGTTTTCCTTTTAGCACTTAATACCGAACCAGCTCGAGCAACGCGTTTTTAATTAAGTTTTTGACACTTGCAGTCTGCAACTAACATAAGGAGTTTGGGTTGAGTTTGATGAGAGTAGTAAGAGGTGGAGGAGGTGGATTTGGTGCACAAGTGCTGTTATTGCTAATGCAATTTGCCAATAAGGAATAAGTTAGAGAAATGTTGCCATAAGCTTTATGACGTGCAATTAGCAGCTGGCTCGAAAGTTGTGCGAGTTAATTGAAAACAACTAAATGAAGAGCACTGAAAATTGAAGCAGCACAAAAACTGGCAATGTAATTGACCATTTGTAATTCTGATAAGCTTTGGTTTCATTTTATTTTCATAAAATTAAATCATTTAGGTTCGATTTTGAGATTTTTAATATAAAATTGGTTTGATGTAGCAAAGCATTGTAAAAAGCATCTCCGACTAGTTTTGTCAATTTTTTCCAAAATATCAAAATCGATATCTCATCTCCTAAATTGTCCTCACCATCCTCTTTTTGAGCGTATTTCTTAAGATTTCAGTTCTTATAAATCGTTGTTCCAATGCCAATTACCTTTCATAGCTTTTCGCTGATTTCTTCAGCGTCTTCCTGGGACGAAAATGTGTTGTTCTTACCTATTAGCTTTCGCAGCTTGAACACTTTTCTGCCATGTCAAAGTGTTATTAAAGCACGGAAAGTGATTTTAACAATAACTATTGATATTAAAATTTATCTTTTCCAAATTCATTTACATTTAACAAAACCGAAACGGTTTTCATTAAAAAACAAAAATTTTTTTTCAATAGAACTAGTTTTTCGACCGATCGTTCCTATGGGAGCTATATGCTATAGTCATCCGATTTCGACCAAACTTTGTAGAATTGCGTAAAAGTATATAAAATAAGTGTATGCCAATGATAAATACGTTTTCATTAAAAACAAAAAAGTTTTTCTCACTAGAACTAGTTTTTCGACCGATCGTTCCTATGGCAGCTATATGCTATAGTCATCCGATTTCGACCAAGCATAGTGAAATCGTGGGAAAGAATACTAAACTAAGAAACCCCACTTTGGAGGCGTTTCCATTAAAAACAAAAAGTTTTTCTCACTAAGACTAGTTTTTCGACCGATCGTTCCTATGACAGCTATATGCTATAGTCATCCGATCCGGCCGGTTCCGACAAATCTGCAGCGTATTTATACCTAAAAGACTTCGTGCAAAGTTTGGTGAGGATAGCTTTAAAACTGACGGAGAAGATAGCATAGAAACAGACAGACGGACAGACGGACGGACGGACAGACGGACAAGGCTAAATGAACTCAGCTCGTCATGCTGATCAAGAATATATATACTTTATGTGGTCGGAGATGCTTCCTTCAATGCGTTACAAACATCCGCACAATTTTATAATACCCTCTGCAAGGGTATAAACTTGGAAGTTTAAGTGAAGGATAAAAAAGTATGACCCTCTTTATTAAGGCCAAAATCTATATTTATACACAAATACGTAAAAACTAGTATATATTTATATATTTTTATCAAGGCTGCAAAGCCGGTCCGAAACCGAACCTCTGGGAACCGATTGCGGAGGCGTCAACCACTGGAAGGAGATTTGGAACATGACTCGGCCCACACTAGCCACCAGCTACAATTGATTATCACAATATCACGAAGCTTATTCCTCTCATCTCCAGGAGTTTCAGTAGAGTGTGTGTGAGACTTGCGGCAGCGGCCAGCGCTCGGAGCTGGCCACGACCAACCAGCAACAATTTGAATTTATCTAGTAAAGTTAAACAATAAATTTATCATCAAAGTCGCTCTAGTGGTGACCCCAGACATTTGAACATCATTTCGCAATTTTCTTCCCCAATTCGTAGCACCAAAAATTGGGAAATACACACACGCTCGCGTAGCGGACTCTCACACATTCACACATAAGCAGCGTGTCCCAGTCGCTCTTTGCAGAATGAGTTGAGAAATCTCAGTACATCTGGTGGCAAGAAACATGCAAAACTCAGGGGTTTGGCAGCGAACATATCAGGTCTTCCTTCCTACGACTTAAAAAGTTAATTCATCTGCAGTACTGAGAAAGTAAGAAATTTCTTAAGCCGAAGACTGCTGATGACGTCACCCCAAACGGAAACGGTTGAAACCCCTGAGATTTTTGGCGTTTCCGTTGCAAATGGAAGCCGAAGGCTCAGTGTTTGCAGGCCTACTCACGTAAAAAAGTAAGCATGAAAGTCCGACTGGGGTGTCGCCAAATTTTCAACGATTGTAAAAATTCTAGGACAACTGCGGTCCGGATTCGACCACAGGGACATCTTTATCCTAGCAGCAGCCGCTAGCCATCCCACTGCATCAAACCATCCACGCCCAGTCGAACTTTGCAGAATGTGTTGAGAAATCTCAGCGCATAGCGCAGTCCTAGTGAAAATGGCCTATTAAATTGTCTAATACCAATTGTTCTTTCGACCAGCCCGTTCGTCCGTCAGTCTGTCTGTCCATATGAACGCACAGATCTCACAGATGGTAAGAGAAAGAGGTTCAACGAGTATTGTTTTGAGATCGGGGCAAAACAGTTTTTCATCACTATCAACAGATTTTTTAATGCTATGTTTTCAGTTTAAAAACCGCTGGCTCGAAATTGATGTTACACCAATGGTCCTGGGTTTTCTGGGAAAAGTTTCTTAGAATTTACCGTAGATTGCCTTTTTGCTATACTCCCGGCTGGTAAAAAATTTCACCCACCCTACTACATATACAAAAGAATTGGATCAATGGATTTGGTCGAAAGGACCGTTATCAGCCACTCGACGTAACTTCCGGGAAATGTCCCCGCAAGCGGCCTGTATGACCGTGGGGACGTATTTCCGGATACATAAGCGAATCCTGTTAGTATTTTTGGTCTTCTATTTGTTCTGGTAAACTGCAGCACTCAGATTTAAAAAAAAAATTTTATTGGACGACACTGGGGCAAGTTTGTTGCGTCTCGTTCCTTTGGTACAAAAGGGATGTCTTTGCTGCTCAGGAAAAGTTGGGTTAGCTTTCTGACAGCATGGCCGGTCATAATGCTTGCTTTCCGACCACTTCCAACTTCTCTTTTTATTATTTTTCGTTGCAAAATACTATAAATAGTGCGTTTGGACTTGCCCGCTTGGGTAAAATGGCTTACTGTAAACACTTTACCTTTGTCAGCGTGCATTTCGTAGAATTTTAAAACGCGATCACGAAGACGTTCTTGCTCGGACGGCATGATGGCGACTACTTGTCAAAATTTTTGTCAGGGGGGCATGAAAACATGTTGACAGGAAAACAAAGAGAAAGAAATGTCATCTCGAAAGCTTTTATGTAAAGCTCAGCTAAGGGCACGCTCTCTCAAAGCTTGTGCAGATTTTTCGTTGTCACCCGTTATAGTCGGGCTTGACCGACTTTCTTTATTGTTTTAGCTTAGATATTTGAAAATATTATCCCAAAAGGAGTTTTCAAAATTCGCAATACTTTTGGAGATATAGCCATTTTACAGACCCTAGGTGACCCAAATTTCCTAGCAACTGCAAACTTTAAACGCATTTTTCTCGAATCGACGTTTTTCAAACTGGCAGCTTTACAGAACCGATTTTGATGATGTAGTGCTTAATGGACGCAGAATTACGCTGTAAAAGACTGATTGAGAACTATACCAAAAGATTCTACAACTAGAATATTGTGATGTTTTACCAAATATACCTCACTTTATATTTTGAATAGCTTGACGAATTTGTGAAGTTAATACCATTCTCAAATTCAGAAGGTAAACTGAGATGCGCAATCTCCTCATATAAGCTTCTATGAAGTGTATTGTTTTGATTAATACACATCCCTTACAATTTTTATGATGATCAACTTTATGGATAATAAGTAAATGCGATTGCTGAGCTCTTACAACATTCTGTGTTGCATTAAACTTTCAGTACACCACAGAATGATAAACGGATTGAAATTAAATCAAATTAACACGCTACCATCTCTAGTCTGCACCTAATGCGATAATTTTTAAACATAACCTATAAATTAAGGGAATTAATTACTTATGTATTCATGTGCTCGTGTAGAACACGCTCGAGTGAATTTCAGGCCACAGTTCGTATCCACTCACCTACCTCCCCATCTCCCCTTTGGTGTTGCGAAGTTGGTCATTAGTTAATTCACTGCACAGACAACTACGAGTAACTACTAACCAGCTAACCATAAATGCGAGGAGTTGGAGTTGGGTTAGCAACGACATTAGAATCAACTACAAACTGAAGCGGAGGGAGGAGCGGAGGGAGGAGTGGAAGGAAACGCTGCCAAAGTGAAATCGTGTAAATTGGACCACACAGACACCAAAAACAAGCAGAAACTGCATTTGAAATCTCAGCCAGCTAAACTGGGAAAGTTTTGCATGCCGGAGACGAGGCTCACTCCGCTCTGACTTCTGGCATATCATGCATATGCGGAGCTTCGTTTGGCTGCCATATATATATTTTGCATAAATTATCATCAGGAGTAACCAGCAGCAGTAGCCATAGCCGAGACCCACAAACAAGATAATGCCACAGCGGTGCAACATCATTAAGGAAATTACTTGTAATGCATACGGCAGGTACTTACCAAGTGAACTGGCCAAACCGACTGCCTTGTAAATGGGGCGGAGCCGGGTAAAATTATCATAACTGCGGTGTTCTCAATATTTTAGATGCAAAACATAATTAATGTGGGAAGCTTTCGTTGCGTTGGGGTAGGCAATTTTGTGTTGCAAACCTCACAGTCTCGGCTTGATCTGGCGCAACGGTTAGTTGGGGTAAATGCAAGCAGAATTAACACTGTAATTAGGTCTACAAATTAAGATATTTGCTACTAGTTGCTCTGGTTTTGATTAGCCTTTGAAGGTGAAAAGTAATTTAGAGATAGGGAGAGGAGAGACCCAAGGACTAGTTCAAACGAAAAGGCGCGAATGTTTGAACAAACTTTCCAGTTTAATCGTTCCGAATTGCATCAAGTCCAAATAAAACGACATTTGGTAATTAAACAAATCTATGAAGTGGAAACCCACATGATAAATTTACTTTTAACAAACATACTTTTCCACTTCCGATTCAACCTTAATTCAAACCGTTTCCACAAACACTTTCACTGGCCCACAAATATCCAAAAGCAACGCCAAAGCCCTAGCCACCAGAGTTTGTGTGGAAATTAAGCAAAACACCCAACACAACTTCAACTGGAGAATCCGGCGAAGGATGACTACGATTTGGTTTGTTGGTTGGTCGGTCGGTTGCTTTGCTTTCCTTTTGCTGTTGCTTGTTAAAACGAACCAAAATTTCGACTAGTGCTTGCTGCAAATTACACAAAAATTAAATGCATGAATAATTCGAATGGTTGCTGTGTGGTCAACAGCCCGAAACCAGGAGCCACCTTCGCCGCACCCCCCTCAACTAATCATACAAAAGGCCAAAAGGCGATGGGTGGGTTTTTGTATTTACACTGCATTTTATCGCTTTAACACTCTGACACAATGAATATAAATATTTGGACAGCAAAAACAGCAGCAATCCTGCCACTGCCAGGACATGAGTCCCAGATATGCACGTGTGTGTGTGTGTGCCTGTGTGTGGACTTGACCTGCGCATAAATTTCAATACACAAAATGAAATGTGAAGTTTTTGCTTTCGCCAATTTTCTATTTACTTGTTGTCAGCTTCATTTCCAGCAGAAATATTTATTATGTTATTAAAGCTCCACAGCTTCGGATCGATACATAGCAACAAGGAGGAAAAAACGTTATTGTTTGCCATTAAAATTGACTTGAAAGTCTTGTTTATGTGCACTTTTAGTTAACTTTGCCCCCCAACGCAAAACTCGATAGACCCATAAATTGAGCGCCAAACAAGAAGTCAAAGTTCGTTTAAAAGGCTCAGGACCTACTCTCCGCATCCTTTTCGGCTAGCAAATTTGTCGCAGGAAATGTGCGTTATGTCCTTGGAGCGGGCTGGTAGGTGCCGCCTGCTCATACACTCGCCTTATGCTCCTGCTGCTGCTTCAAAGCGAAATCAATTTCCGCTATAGCAACTGCCTGCTTGCTCTCGTGCTCCGGCGAGGCCCAACTTTCTTCCTGTTGCACAAATAAATATTTTTGCACCGGATGTTTGGGTCACAATTTTGTTTCCCCTTTAAAAACTCACAGATGTGCTCCTGCATAGTAAGGCACAACAATTGCATTTGATGGAAATGGAGAATTGAATTTGTGATAAAGAACAGAAAAGGGAAAAGACAAGTTAGTTTCCTATTAAGGCGTAAGCAGAAATTGTCATAGCCGTAACTAGTGGAGTAAAATGAGTATACCAAAGTTGTGCAAATGTGTGTAATAGGCAGAAGCCTTTAGATCTCAGAGACTAGAAGAGCTATTGCAACCAAATTTAAGACTCTTATTGTCTGCTCGCAGATCAAGCTGTTTTTGCCACGCCATGTCCCGCCACCACAATACAAAACGTTAAAACATGTGCATCAGAGAACTGCAAAACTCACTATTTCGTTGAGTCAGCTCAGACGTTAAAATTTTTACTCAATTCGAGTCACTGAGCAAAACACAGCGTTGAGTAAAATTCAGCTCATGCTGACGAAGACTTCAATCGTGTACAACGTGAACCTTTGCTTCAAAATGTTTTGCTACGTTTGCTCATCCGAAGTTAAGCATTGAATAAATTCAGCCTCTGCTTACGAACAGCTCATTCGGCTCGTTTTGCTTTGCAGTTTTCTGATGTGCGTCTAGCTGGCGACAAAACACATGTATGTATGTTGTTTTTGTATGCTTCGCTCGCGATCAGACTTTCAGCATGTGCTGAATGTGTTCCTTCTGGCTTTGCCATAATTATATTAATATTTAATAATATTAAGTATAAAGAAAATATAAATGTGTTCCTTCTGACTTTGTCAAATTTATATTAGTGTTTAAAAAATATTAAGTATGAAGTCAATATAAATGTGTTCTCTGGCTATGCCAATAAACATTGAATTATTATATTTTAATTTTAAAATTATTTAAAATACATATTTTTATTATGTATATATAAGTTAATATAAATATGAAGTAATATTTCAAAATAAATATATTTGTTGTGAAATTTCGTATTTTTATAATTTTCTGTTCCACCTTCTTCACAGTCATCAGCAGTGCAGAGGCAGCGCTGCTGACTGCGGGCATGTTCAAACTCAATGAGTTTATTCATACGCCTTGAGTTTACTCATAGGCCTTGAGTTTACTCATCCGCATTGAGTTTGTTCTTTTCAGTGTTTTATTTCGGCTCAATAATGATCGCGTTGAGCCGAAAGAGCGAACGGCCGTGGAGAGCGGTTGAGCACGAGCAGGAATAAACTCAGCGAGCAAAACAAATTCACGACAGTTGAGTGAATTTAACTCAACGGTGTTTATTCAGCTATTGTTCGTGTATGAATGTTTTTACGCTCAACGGAAGCCGTTCTCTGATGTGTATGTGCCCGCCACATTGTGCCCAATATCTATAATATTTATAAAATTGTTTAAGAGCGGATAACAAAAGGTAGAGTTATAAAGGTTATACAAATCGTTGCATGCTTTTCGATGGCTATTAAACAAAAATTCCCCAGAGTAAAGGATTTATCGAAGTCGGGAATGGTAAACTTAAACTAACGCTCTCGTTTTTATTACAAAGTTTTGGGGTTCAGAGGGCTATTCGGGTCAATATGTCGAAAAAAACCAAACTAAACTTTCTTTTTTATGGATTTTTCGCCCATGTTTCTCCAGTATTGAAGTTTTCTGCTTTGAACCTCTTAACCAAATGTTATTGTTATTGCATGTTGCTTTACGAAAGATCCCGTCTCATTATAATTAAAGACAGGCGCAAAGTCGAGGTTGGATTATAGTTTAATAATCAACCAGAAAATTCAACAGAGAATACATTTGAACATGAAGAGTAGCTGTGGCTGTGTAAACGGCCGTTTCGGCTGCCGCCATGGCAAAACCTTCGTCAGTACACTTTCAGTTGCTGTCACACCAACAAGCCATTTGCAAATCCTATATATTACCCAGTAGGCGAATAAATAGTTGAGAATTCCAAAACGGCCGTCTACACAGCCACAGCTACTCTTCATGTTCAAATGTATTCTCTGTTGAATTTTCTGGTTGATTATTGAACTATAATCCAACCTCGACCTTGAGCCTGCTAACATTCACTTTGACTAAAATCAAAACAGGTCGTTAAACCCATATTCAGATAACATATAATATGTATAACATACTCTGTACCTGTGAAGTACTGCCCATCACCGATGCGACCGGTGCAACCCAAAACTGTTTGATTTCCTTATAAATTGAATATTGTTCGTCCGATTTTTACCATTCCTTTGGCGGATCGATAAAGAATTGATCGATTACTGAATATGTCCACTCCTGAAAGTGAAATAAAGCCCGCGGCCGTAATTTCTCACTCATTAGTGGCGGTATTTCACTTTCAGGAGTGAAATAACGCCCGCGGGTATTATTTCACCTGGCGTTATTTCATGCCCCCGTTTGTTATATATTGAGGTATGATGTTCTATTGACTATTCATAGCTCTCGGTCATTAAATTCCAACATAATTCAGCCAGCAATGAGTCCTGCTGTTTACCGCTGTACCAATGTTCTAGAGGAGCAGAAATTTGATGAAATCTTTCTCCATGTTCATCTAACTCTGTGGGAACTGCTGTCCAAAATGGTCTAGATGATGGTGAAGAAAAGTTATTTTCAAAGACATATGGACACTAGACTGAGCATGAAACATATGGGAATTTCAAACTTGGAAATGTTCCGGTGCTCAAAGCTCAGAGAATTCGTAATATTTTCTAGTTACCGTAATGGACAACCAAATTTTAATATATTAATGCTAAATAGTGCCGCAGAGGCTTTTAGGATTCTACATAAAATTTCCCAATTTCCCATCTGTCACTTTACTTATTTAACAAAGTAGCCTTTGATATGACAACCATTTTTTTTTTGGGAATTTTGTAATATTTATTTTAATCGGCGCATTGCAGTCAAATGTTGATTCAGCAGATGGTAGCTTATCAAGAAAAAATGCAGATCGGTCCTTTATCATGATATAAGGGTTAGGTGTCAATAAATGCTTATTAAGGGTCAGCTTAAGCCGCACTGTCCTTAAAATTGGTTTTGAATTACTATCAGTTGGAGTTACCATGAACAATGAAAAGAAATAGTCTATTCGATCTGAAGACCTAGATTCATTTCTGCGTAAGAATATTGTTTTAGAAAGCTATTTATTAAGAAAAACCCTTTCAACAATGCATTACAGAAAGAAGATAGAAAGTGGGTCAAGCCCGACTGTAATATACTCTGCACCAACGAAAATGAACGCTCAGGATGTATTTTGCTGCCGCAGTAGCAGTGACTTTCTTAGAATACGACCCAGAGCTGTGATAAGACTACCATAAATATCTGGGAGCGCAGAAAGTAGTGAAAAATATTAAAGTTATGAATGATGTCGCAGAAAGAGATCTGAAATTTGTTGAATACTACGATGGGTGTATTACGAAAGGGGATCCGCGTCACCTCCTTGAGTTTTCGTAGAAACAGACAGACGCACAGTGGAGTATTTGCTGAATTTGGGCGGCCAAAAGTCCAATTCGCCAAATTTAATTTTTTCGCAAACAACCAACAGTAGGGTGGATAGACATTTCAGGCTCAAGATCGCTGATGAGAGTGGATTTGATCCCTCATGAAACGCGTCCGATCAACCTGAAACCTCCTTTGTTGTGTTGTGTGCCTCTGTTTAAAGTTATGCCAATAGCCTAACAAGACCTCGAGCAAGTTAAAACTGCAAGTTCATGGTAAATTAAAAATTTTTTAAAAATAATTTTGGCCGCCTAAATCGGTAAAATACCCCACTGTGAGAGGAACGGAAAAAGTTCAATCGACTCAGGTCGTAGATGATTCCTTCAATGCGTTCCAAATTTCTCGTCAAAATTATAATACACTTTTGAAGTGTATAATAAAAGGTCTGTCAACCTTTAAATTATTTCTGTAGCTTATTCAAAATTTAATCTACTCATGCAAGTCCATTTCGAATCTTAGAAAATAATAAAATTATCATAGTTTATCTTCTTTATAAGGCAGGAACTCTCCTGTGGTTAAGGGGGCGTATGTAGTGAGGTAAAGCTTCTGGCCGGTTTAAAATGGCGGACCCAGAGCGTTCCTGGCTTACTGCTTCCCAAGTCGACTCACACCTCCCCGTTTGTATGCACCGGTAACAGAGCGATGCAACCGCAAAGCTGCTGGCTAACGTGATCGACGATCATTTCTTAGGACAAATTGGAGGCTGTACATTGGGCTTGGAACCCGATTGTTGTCAAAATAAACATCCACCAATAAATGGTGGGCATTAATAGCAGAGGCCGAGACCGTTCAACGGTTGTGATAAACTTATCGGGCCAAAGAAGAAGGCGAAAGAAAAAATGTTTTGGCTTGAACTGAAAAACAAATAAAATGTTCTGAGCTGTCAAATGGAATGACCGCCTACTGCGCCTCGTTTTGAACTGGAGTTTAAATGTACATTGTTTTAGCTCTCGATGATGCACGATGGCGCTGAAATGATCATTAGAAGCCCTTGATCGAGCATTAAAAGATTTGCGCAACAATAATCGTCGCTATGGCGGCGGGATGATGCTTTTGGCAGGCGGCTTCCGACGAAAACTTCCCGTGATACGGAAATCAACCCATGTCTCAAGTCTTCGCAATTGAAAAACAAAAAAATATGTGCTGAGTTGTCAAACGGAATGACCGCCTACTGCACCACGATTTTAACTAGAGTTGAATTGTACATTGCATTAGCTCTCCCATCTACCGGAACTGCTGCCATACTGTTGGAATGTAGATGAGTCGCAAATGATGGCGCTCAAATGATCATTAGAAGCACTCGATTGAACATTCAACGATTTGCGCAACATTAATCGTCGGTATGGTGGCATGATGATTCTGTTGGCGGGCGGCTTCCGACAAACACTTCCCGTGTTTCTGAAACATTAGCGGCAGATAAGTTAAACGTAAGTCTCAAGTCATCGTATTTTTTTAAAAATTGTGGTAAGTTTGTTTTCTTAGAGCTAGTTTAAAATTGATTGCAATCCCCAAGTCTTAGGTCCACCGAACATAGTTCAAAGCTAGAGCTTTCAAAAACTTTGCCAATCTTACTTTTTCGGGCATTTTCACCAACTTCCTGATTAAGTTTTTCAAAATTACTTTTATAGTGCACGCCTGTATACCTAATCAAAGGTGTAAAGTCTTGAAGCCTCAGGTTAATCGGGTTGGGCTGTGAGTTGATAATCAGTCAGTCGGGACAACAGATTAACTTACATATATAAATGTCGTTTTCCACTTACCTCATTTTCAAAATTAAAGCAAGGCAATTCTCTTGCCTCTAACTAATAACCTTTTATTTAAGAAGAATAATAATTCAGTTCATCAGACTTAAGAAGGTTTCTTCCAATTAAATTTCATGAAAATTCATAATTAAAGTTATAAATATTTCATTGAATGAACTTTAACCTCAACAATAAAATAGTCATGAATATGCTTGAACATTCCACGTATTTATATTTGATTTAGTCAATGATTTGGCCACAAATATTTATATTTATTTTAATTTTAATTAAGGCAACAAAAAAAAAATTAAAATTAAAACAAATGTCAGCACGTAAAATGTGAACTGGATACAGGTGTTAGCCATCTGCCATTCTACAGCCAGGACAGTCTATCCCAGAAACAGCTTCATTAGTTGCGCAGCACGACGCCTCCGACTCCGTCTATGTCTACAATTTTCCGTACGGTCTGGACCGCAAAAACTTTAAGGCACGCACTGCCCACACCGGACCTGCTGCTTTTGCTTAAGTCACAACAAAAAGTGGCAAAAGTTTTTTGTACTCTTACCAAAAGTTTTTGTTGTACTTCTGGCTTGCTAAAAGTTTTATTATGATTTTTGCTTTGGGTTTGGTTTTTTCTTTTTATTATTTTGCTACTTTGTTGACAATTGAAATTGATTTTGCGGTCAGTCACAATGGCTGTTGATTTTCGCAGATATATAATCACAATCGCTTCTATCCTGGCACATTTTAAATGAGTTTCCAATTGCCAGCAACAGCAACAAATTGTTTGATATTCTTGCCAAGTGAAAATTTCATTAAATTTTTATTTGCCTGCCACTCGCCAAACAAAAGGCAGGCCGGAATTTCTATCACGAATAACCAAACAAATATGCAAAAATGAAACGAAACGAGAAAAAAACAAACAACCCAAATTCAACTTAACCTAAAGGGGTTGAAAATGCGGCGGGCCGTAGGCAGGAAGTTATTTGCTCCATAATTGACATTTTAATGCGCTGATAGTTGAAGAACGATAACAACACGATTTAATATTCTGATAATTGCCAACTTAATCGAATTGTCAGCATTCAGAATTTAAATATGCATTTTGTTGAGTGGACAATGCGACGTATGCTTAATTTTATCGAGACGGGAAATTTAAATGTAGAGATTTTAGTTGGACATAATAACAGTGGAAATATATTCACTCTTCACTCGACGCCTCATTTAACCAAATGATGTTTTGTGTAAAAGTTTTTCACAGCTTGAGATCGTCTCACGATCGTTGCCTAATGCCTCATTTAATTTTCCGGCCCATGCTTCAAATTCCCCCGGCTGAGATGGAGGGGGGGAACTGTCATCGAAATACAAATTTGTTGTGACATTTCTTTGTAAGTGAATCGGGGCATATGAATTCAAGAGGCGTGGCAGAGTGTTTAGCTTAATGAAATTTTATTTTGGCACAGTGGGACATCATAACGGGGGGATTGGAGATTACTCAAGAAATAAATCAATTATTTTGTGCTCTGTTGAAATGGAAACAAATTACAATTTGATGTAAAATTTGTCTGCTTCTGTTTCATTTGAAATCTGCAGTTTTTTGTATGGTATTCATCCGCTGATAATAATAATAACAAGCAAGTTTCTGAACGCTACGATTGAAACCAATTTTTCATAAAGTTTTTCTCACTAGAACTAAGTCTTCGACGGATCCCTTCCAACGTACTGCTACCTTGTCGTGGTGGGAGATCTCAGTAGGTGTAAGAATAGTTTCTATGGTTCCTACAAATGTGCTGGGATCTCCAGCTCGGATGTTTCCGAGAGGTTTAGTAACTAATGTTGATGGTTAGCCTTGCTGTTGGGTCCCAACTACATCGACTTGCAAAACAGATGTCGTATAACTTGTCGAACCTAGTTTGAGGTATACAGTAGTCTGTATAGTCTGAATTTAATGGTATACCTGCTTAGTTCTTAAGCATAGTGGAGAGACCCGAATTACTACCATTAAAAGTATCGGATTCTCGTACGTTCAATTCGATCCAGAAGATGTCGTCCACAGAGCTAGTGCTACCAGTGCGGTCTGCATGAAGTCGCACAGCCTTTGTGGGAATAAATCACATATTAAAAACTCAATATCATCCACGTAGGCCACACCCACGTATCCCGGTTCCATGAGCTATAGCATGTGTTGGACTGTTACGATCCATAGAAGCGGAGAATGAACACCTCATTGCGGAGTGGCTCGGCTTACGAAGCTGTGAGACGTAACGACTCTAAGTTGCGAGTATATCAGAGACATATCCGCTCCCACATCACACCGCTCACTTCTGCCTAAGCAGAGGTGATGGCGACTTTAGAGAGTTAAATTTTTTTTGGGGGAAATTAGATAACAGAGTAGATCGGGACTTCGCCCTAAGACTATGTGATATGAAAAAAGGGGAAAAAGTGGTTTTAAAATTTTTTAACAAGGTGAGGTTTTGGCCTGTTTTTGATATGAAGATTACTTTGGATTCTCTCCACCTAGGAAAATATAGTTAGAGTTTAGACAGCTTACATAGCTTATGTAAAGTCAGTCTGTATTTTGGTTGTTGTAAGGGCAAATGCGCTCTCAGGACCTGGAGCTTTAAAAGTTTCGAACGAGTCGATTGCCCACTAAATTATTGTCGCTATGACGGTATTATTGTTGTATTGTAGAGACAGGTCGATTCATCGAGTAAATCCCGACTTAAGCAGTTGGATTGTACTTCATGAATCTTATCCACCAATCGGCCGATGGATTTCAGCAAGCCACAAAATTATAGCCAATCTGTATATAACTAGATTTTTGTAACGCAAAGAAGGAAGCATATCCGACCATACGTGCTCACCATGACGAGCTGTAATATCCGTCTGTCCGTCTGTTTGTGCAGCCTCTACGCCACAGTACTGAATTTATCATTGAGTTCCTGAGGTTGATATACTCGCCGTAAAGCAGAGATGATTTGCATAAATCAGTCTTTTTTTAATTGCTTCATTCACAGAAGTTCCAACTTACATTTAATCATTCAACAAAACTCAGTGTTGAATAAAACAGCTAGTAAGTCGGCTTTCGTGCTCACCAACACTTGTTCATTATGCTGTTCTCTTCGTTTGGCTGCACTGCTAATAATGCCATTGCAAATACTTTTTCTATGTCTCTCTTTACCATCGCTATCAGCGCCGTCTCAGCCCATGCAATAATTCATACTAGGTTATTATCCGCTCATTCGTTGTTGAGTCAAACAAACAAATACCCGCATTGATAGGAATATAGATAAACATGCTCAAAACTATTTATGACCGTTTTGCACTTACCAGAAGCCGTTGTTGGAGGTATTTCAGTACCAGTCTTTCCAAATCAAGGCTCATTCAACTGTGACTCAGTACACTGAGCACATTCAACATCTTTCATCCAAAATCATAGTCATACAAATTTGCCCTGTCAAAAATTGTCAAGTTTCTAGCGTAAAATCTTAAAAAGTTTTCATACCAAATGGTTATTAAGCATTTTAACTCAGGATGTGGGATGTTGGATGAAAGATGTGCTCAGCGTGAACAGCTTATTAGGGTAAGCTTTAAAGTTATCTTAACCAAAGTTAGCATGTACTTCATGAACTTCACTAAGAAACACGAATAGGATGGCTGGAACCTCCCATTTGAACTGTGGGTTCTAGTAAGAAACATTTTTCATTCGAAATTACTCCAAACTATAAAATTATTAGTTTTTTATGATTCCAAATTAAATTAAATAGGACAAAATGGTATAGCTCGTATTCAAAAGATTGTTCTGAAAAATATTCTTAGTCGGAACAACTTGGTAAAGTCAATAAAAAGCTGCCGATCGGTCGAACAACTAGTATAAGAGAGAAAACATTTATTATTATTATACTTAACACAAAACTTGTTTGTTTTTCAATAGTTGCGTATGTCACTTTTATATTTGTTTATTTAAAATGCTTTCACAAAATTCCATAAAGATTGATCCGAATAGCATATAGCGGCCGAAGTACTAGCTATGGTGAGAAAAGCCTTTTTGTTTTCATTGGAAACCACCTTAAACTTCTTTATAACTAGTTTTTTCCATTTATACCAAGTTTGATCTAATTTGGACAACTATACAGAAAAAAATCCGAGATTTTCGGGACTAGATCAATCCCAAGCGATGTCAAAAGTCGGTCAATTCTGGATTTTGTCATTCCAAGTACGAACAGGATTGACTTCTCGGATTTTCAATCCTGGAATTCTTGTCTTGATCCCGACTTAATGCCACATGGGATTGATGTAAGCTTGTTATCAGAACTCGACTTGATCCTATGTAGGATCCAATCAAGAAGGCCCGATATGGAAATTCGTACTTGATTTAATATAAAAAATCGGTTTATGCAAGTTTGGCCGAGATTAAATTGAGCTCGATATTCAAACTACACTCAATCCGAAAAAGGATTGCTCCAAAAACTACCGAGATTGATTTAAGCTAGAAATGCGTACTTGATTTCAACTGGAAATCGGCTTGATGCAAGTTTGCAAGAGATTAAATTTACCTGGATATTCGAACTGCATTTAATTCCAAAAAGGATTGCTTCATAAATAACGGAGATTGAGGTAATCTCTTTAACTTACCCTGTACCCATTAAAAAGGGTTAAATTGGGATCATGAAGTCATTGTCAGCTAGAGCGTGCGTGCGCGCTTGTTTTTGTGTATATGTGTGTGTGTGTGTGCAAGTGTTCATATGTCTAAAAATTGATTTAAAGCAGCGATGTTCAAGAAGAGCGAGTCCAAAAAGTGAGAGTGTATTGGTGTGCGATTTAAAAGCGACACAGCCCAGCTTTGAACTGCCCTCAACGACGGCTGGGCAGAGAATGAAGGCAAAGAGAGCTCTGCTTACGCTCATATGCCCGATTTCGGCCTGCGCTCGGCTCGTGTGCGTGTAAATAGCCGATTGCGCTCGGCCCCTGGGGGCTATGGACTACAGTGCCCTTACTCGCTGATGTTACCCCAAAATGAGCTTCTCACTAGAGCACCATGTGACTTACTGAACGACATTTTTGATTTTCAAACCAGCAAGTTCTTGCCGGCTCGAGGTCAATACCCCCGGTCATTGTTTGCATACCCCCGATTATATCTTCCACATAATTAAGCTTTCACTTCATGCCATCATTGCTATAACTATTTGGGATTTGCAAGGCATCATAGTAGAAAAATCGACTCGTAAAATAAAATACTTAGTTGCGATATGTGTGATTTTCTTGCTCCATACTATTTTGCTCTTTCGCTTTGATTAGGGACATCCCTACTAGCTTCAATCTCGAGTCAGGATTATTTGATTTTCACATAGGCCATCCGTACTCACTTTAATCTCGTGTCAGGATTGTTTGACTTTCAGTACGGATTCGGGATAAACATTAGCCTTTTCGGATTGATACACGCGCTTTTCAGGATTGTTTCAAGCCTTTCGAACTTGTATCAAGCTCGATCTTGTACGACTCGAGCTCGAAATTTCAATCCGAAGGTCAGGATCAAATCAATCTTTTTGATTATGATTGTATCTCGCCATTTTTTTTTTGTGTATATAGTCTAACTGCCATATAATAAAGTTGTGAAAAATGGTCGAGATAGTAAAACTTTTATTTTCATTTGAAACGTTTTTCAAATATGGCAGTTGTTTGTAAAATAGGCTTTCAGACAGTTCTTCTAAAGTTTGTTCTAAATGAGATGACCAGCTGCCTTAGGAATGATCATTTGGAAATTAGTTTTAGAGTGGACAACTTTTTTGGCTTTCAACGCTAGCTTCTTCAAACGTGCCAGAACAATTCAGAACAATTTTGAGGAATTTGATGAAAATCGAGTGAATATAGCAAATAGCTTCTATGCGTAAACAAACTGGCCAGTCAGATCGTTAACGCTATTTCAAAGTTGTACTTATTGCGATTAATATTTATTGTTTCACTTAACTAATTAAATACAAATTGTAGTTTGCGAGCTGGCCCGAGGCAGCCAGCGAGCAGTTCCACCACATACTGAATCTCTTGGGAAAGCCAAAGTTCAATTTCCTCTATTTTGTCAGTAAAACATTCTATGTGTGACATCCTTAAATCAATTTTACACCACAACCTTCACTCACTTTTCCACTTAATGTAACAGGACACGCTCGGTGTATGTATTTCATTTGCACACATTTCATTATTTTGCCAATTTCGGGGTTTTCAATCAATTTGTCCGCAAAAAAGTATTCATTCATTTGCAATTTTACATTTTTGCCAATTACCTCACAGCTGATTGGATTGTTGCCATTTTTCGCCAGGCGTTGCTCCACCCCCGCCGCTGCTTCGTTCGGATTCCATCAACTCAATTAAATCGAACTGCAATTCATATTCACCTGCTCACATTTTTCCTTCGGAATCAGATTTCATAAAAATATCTTTAAAATTCGAATTCATATTGCAGATTACAAATTCGCAGCATGTTTGTCATTTGAATGAAATTTTTCAGGCATTTTTAATTGCGTTGCAATGTTGTTGTAGTGTATATTCATGCATATATATACATAATATATCCTACTCCATCTCTGTCGCATTCGTTCGCTCGTTATGTGCTTTATTTGATTTCAGTTTCATTTTGGAAAATTTGTAATGCTGGGCATGTAGCGACAGATCCGTGCCTGTTCCTGTTCCAGCCAGACAGCCAGCCAACTCGTCGGTGCTGTTGTCCTCTGAAGGATAATGAAACTATGCGCTGTCGTCATTCCGTTTGTTTTACACGCCCACGCTCTGCCTTCTGTGTACACTCTAGATTGTGTGGCCTGGTCATAGTTGAACATTTGTTGTAATATGCAAGCTGAGCTTCGTTAGGGGCTAGTGTCTACTGTACATTATTGTTTTCCCTTTTTTTTTTTGGGCTGACTGACTGACTGTCATCATCAGCAGCAGCAGCAGCAGACGATTCTGGTTTGCTGCGGTCTGCGGCATTTCAATTTCAATTTTAATGCTGGCTACAAAAAGACGCAAACCAAATGCACGAATAAGCAATATGAAAAGCTGACACCGAATCTCCAATTCGAATTACCCAATATTTACTTAAGATTTACTACTGAGACAGATGAGGATGTCAGCTGGGGAGACGACTCCGACTACAATAACATACTGATTTATTCGGTGCTGGAACTCGCAGGCAAAGTGGTTGTGGGACACATCCTTCAACGACAGCTGTAAATAAATTTATCTATTGCATTCTAAATAATCCCAAAGACTCAGAATTTGCTTGCTCAAGTAAGGATAAAAGGCCCTTTTGCGCACTTAAGGGGGTCTTCTCATTCAAAACCCGTTTTTTGGACCCTTTTTAAAAAAATTCTTATTTGAAAACGCAAAGAATAATTGAAAACTTTTTTTATTTATTGTATTACAAAAGGTTCAAAAGTAAATAAAAAAATTTTTTTTGCCTCGATACGAGGGCTGTTCAAAAAGTAATGAGACTTCAAAGTTGGTGGTGAAAAAAAAGGTGTCGTCACGGCGGCCACGATTCCGGGTCTCCGGAGCGTCCGAAATGAAAAAAAAAACGGGGTTATAATCAGTATAGATGTAATTCTCGGGTGAACCTCAAACTTAATTTTGTGATTTTTTTGACAAAATGGCGGCCATTCAAAAAAAAATTTCAATTTCGGGCTTTTTTTTGTAGTTTAGTGTAAAAAAAAAAATAGTAAAAAATTTTTTAAAAATATGGTCGAGGTTCACCCGAGAATGGTGACAATTCTGCGTCGATTCCACTTTGTTTCATGAAAATCGGTTCAGTTGAACTGGAGATATCATGGCCGCCAGTTCGAAAAACGTGGTTTCGAGATAAACGCGCTTTAAGTTTGCAGTTGCTTGGGAATTTAGGTCACATTGGGTCACTAAAAGGACTATATCTCCTAAACTAATTCGAGTTTTCGAAAATCCTTTTGGGGGGATATTTTTGAATATCCAAGCTATAAATAAATGCAAAAAAAAAGTCGAAAGAAAAAGTTGCTCAATGAGAAGACCCCCTTAAAACAAGAACAAACATTTTTTAAAATTTCTTTCTGATTTCAACTTAGTCTACGTTTATTCAGGCATAAAGCCAGCAGATCCATTAAATGATAATTGGATATGCATACTTCCAGTTTAATCCCCTATAATCCAATTCCATTCTTATATTATCCAATCCATCACTTTGGTAGGCAAAAAACAGGAACCCAAAAAAAAAACTTCTTTCAATTGGCAATTATAGCACACTCTTACTTGTGCCGAACCAACAAACTTCTATGCTTTTGGCCTGTTTTTCAACTCTACTAACTGATTGACTGATTGCTTTGTCTTATCAGGGAATACAATTCAATTTGTTCAGCTGCCACACCTACCGCCCACAAATTTCGTTCCGTTTTTTTTTGTTTCTGTTCATTTTGGCTCAGTTGCCGCTTCTAATCAGAATTTGTAACCAATTTTCAATGTTCGATGCGTTTCCTTTGACGCAATCATTCCAAAAGTCCTGAGAGAAACATTTGATTTTGCGATTGAATCAAACAATCAATTATCTTGTCTTCTGTCATTTTGGTGCTTTTCCCGTTCAGTTTTTGCTTTGTTGCCGGTTGCAATTTTTATTGGCCACATTTTGTCAAATGACAAAAGGCAAAGTGAAAAAGCAAAATGGCTGCAGGGAAATAAGAAGGAAAAAATCGCAAAGAACTTACAGTTGAGGGACAAATTTTGTGAAACTCTTTGGAGAGAGAGAGAGAGAGACAGAAGATTTTTTGGGGGGATCGGGGTCACCACTTTTAAACATATTTTTGTATCAACAGGAAGCCAAATTCACACACATAAAGCGAAAATGGCGCACATAAATTTCCGTTTCCAAACTGAAGTCAAAGCAGTTGATTCATCGCCTTTAATGGATACAAAGCTTAAGCAGACTCAGCAAATTGTGCAAAATTTATGAAATTATTTATTTATTGTTTGTTGAATAAATTGAAATTTGTACAGCTTAGTTGGTGTAAAATCCCACAATTTATTAAACTGACGGTAAATAACTCTTTGACATATCGATTTGCATGCTTCCTTTTAGTGGAAATGTTTTCTTTTCGTTTTCCTTCGTCTCAGCTTTCAAGTCGCAACGATCAATTTCAATCAATCAACTTTTGTCTTGCCCCATTTCAAAGTCATGCCCCCCCCACACCTAAACTGAGGAAGTTGGGTCTGGGCTATCAACCACTTAGGCATCACAATCCCTCTAAAAAGAAGAGATCTCGTCGCAAGTTTACACAAATAATTTGTGTTTATTTTAACAGCTATGGAACAGAGAGAGCTTTCTGCAGCTGCGCTGCTTCCCACGCGCCACTTAATGGCGGTGGACTCCTCCTGATTATGCAAAGAAACGAATTGTTGGCACGATTGAGTGCCAAGTGAGCCGCCTTGTGTAATGCGAGCCATGCGCGCGGCCTAAGTTAAAGCCTTAAATTCGCATCCTCAGCGAGTCCGGCAAATGGGCAGCCAATTAGCAGCATTTTAGATGACCAAGTTGTAGTTGAAGTAGCAAACATAATTTTGCGTTTAACCGCAGGCAACTGCGCTGTCCGGGCAACAGCGGCCAACAACTCTCGACTTGTGGTTGCCAAAGCTCCACCCCCTGCTCCGTTTATTACCCAACTAACCCTAAGGGAGGACTCTTCTCTTCTCATCGATATCAAGTTATTAATGGCTAATGAAGAGAATAAGCAGGAAAACAACAGAAAAATCAACAAAAAAAAAAACAAAAAAAACTTATCAGCAGCTCAAGTGGCAACTTAATTTGTGTAACAATTTGTGTTTATCAGAAAAAATTTGTATCTGAAAGTGGAATACCCTGAAAAATGGTAAGACCGGATTTTCCCTATTGCCCTTTCCTAACTAATCATGCAACTTGCACGTACTCTGAGAAAACTAGAGCGTAAGTTAAAGTCGGTCCAGTCCAGCTCTAATGTTGTAGAGCCTCCCCTTATGTTAGTTAACAGAACATTAACATTAATGAGAACATTTTAACATTATGTAAGAAAACAGCGCATGCGGCGCACAAAAGTATGCATCGTTTTTTATAACTTTTATAGCTCTGTCATTTTTTATCCGATCTTTTGGAAACTTTCGGAGATTGTAAATATTGGACACATACACTACACTGCAAAATATGAGTTTGACATTTTAAAATTGGTAAAGTTATTCAAAATTTTTTATTGCGGAGGGGGAAAAAGTCAATAAGAAATTTAGATTGAGTCTTTTTTTCTGGAAATAACAAGACAGAATTACCCTGAGATAAAATAAAAAATGTTTAAAGCAAAATTAATCTTCTCTCTACCCATCCCCTTATGACGAATATACATAGAATATTGTTTAAAGACATATCGAAAGAACCGATTTTGGACCTAAATTTCATTGTTAAGAACTAGCTTAGATAACTTTTGCAGTTTCAAATTATCCTCCCTTTTCCAAAGAAGTAAGTCCTCGTTCTCAAGCTCTTTTAAGCTTCTATTTTCAATTACAATGACAATTGCGCTTTGTGCCCGAGCTAGTTCTTTTTCGTTCTTTGGGCTTGGAATGGTCTGATAGGCTAAAGTTTGCTTTTTCAAGTCAATTTCTCATAACACGGTGTGACAAAAAAAAAATCAAAAACAAAACTTCTGGGATAAGTCGTAGCATAGGTTGTAGATATGGTTCAGTAGATTTTTGTGGCATACTAGAATTTTTTAGTGCACATCGAAATTTTGAATAACGGTTAAAAAGCCCTTTTTTGCACAAACACTCCCTTTATACGCCCATAACTTTGTCGTATATCAAATGATTTTTATTTTCTTACCGGTTTTGGAAAGAAGAAATTTAGGTCTTTAAAGATACCATATATGACTGATCAGGATTCATTTCTTATCTTGGAGTATTTGCTATGTAAACCATTTTTGATTGGTTTTTTTCCCCATTTTTTGTCTTTGGTGACGTTTTTGAACACTATTTGGTTAGAAACCCCCAATATTTGTTTTATTGTTTAAGAACAACACATCTTCACGGTTAGAACGTATGCCTATTTTCTAAAATCGGTCAATAATTAGCAAAGTTATTAAAGTTGTTCGGATAACGAAATTTTCGCAATATGGTGGTGAGTCGCGCCATAATAGCACTGTCGACCGAAAAATTGTTGAGTTTTTAGAGTAAATTATTGAATAATTTTTTTTTGAATATGTATTGTATAGCCATGTCCGTCTATCCGTCCGCCTGTCCGCCTGTCCGTCCGTCTGTCATCCGTCTATCTGTATTAATAAATAGATGTCAGAGATGGTATGAGATAGAGGTTTGACATGTATGGAACATAAGCTTCGTATGCTTACAGGCAGATCAAGCTTACTTTCAACTATTGCCACGCCCCCCTCCCGCCCCCGAAATTTAGAAAAAAACGTCATATCTTTAGCAGTTTTATAGATAGAAGGTTCGTACTTTTTGGACATATTTAGTAATCGGGATTCTTTATCGGTCCACCAAAGGATTGGTAAGGATCGGATGAACGATAGTCAAGATATAAGCGAAAGATACTTCTCTGCTGCAGCGCAGTAGCAGCATTGCTTTCAGCAGCTACTGCAGCATCTAAATTTACACTGAGCATACACTTTTGTGAGTAAAGAGTGTATTATAGTCGGGCTTCCCCAACTTTCCTACTTGTTTTAATTAGGCTTTTAAGGATTTTTTCCTAAAAAGTTAAAATAACTCAACAAAATATTACTCGATTTTAATAAACTAAGTTGCAGAAGACGCAAAATTAAATGTTTTTGAAACTGCAAACCAAAAATTAAAATAGTTTTATGTAAATTTGACCTATTCATTCTCATTTAAAGTACGGTGAAGTCCAAAAAACTGAAAAAAATTCTATTTGTTTTTCATGTAGCTCCCCCAATTTTTATCCGAGATTGCAATGTAGTACACCGTTGGAAAGGTGTTACATTTCTCTTTCAAAGACGCATTGCAAACTATTATAGGACGCCTAGTTTAAGAAATATGATTTTTTAAGTATATCAACCTCGAAAAGACGGACTTTTAACCGTCATTTCAAATTTTGATGTGCACAAAAAATTTGTGATATGCCACAATGCTACATTTAACTATATCTACAACCTACACTATGTCGCATCCCAGAAGTTTTTTGACTGTCACACCGTGTAATCTTTAAAACAACGTCTTCATGCGTCACGAAAATGTAAAACAGTTTGAAACTTTTCCTGCACAAAAAAAAATTTATTAAAAAATTAACAACAATTGGAACGGATATTTCTTAAATATCCTTTTAATCATCTTTAATATCCTTTCAATCAGACAACGGAGCTGAAAATCGTCCAAAGGATATGAAAACTGGTCATCCTTCAGACGATTTTCATAAAAAAAATAGGGGAAAGTTAACTTCGGCTCGCCGATGTTTTGTATACCCTTGCAGCTTCCAATTTTTTTTTTTTTTGTTTTTTATACCCTTGCAGAGGGTATTATAAAATTGTCCGGATGTTTGTAACGCATAGAAGGAAGCATCTCCGACCACATAAAGTATATATATTCTTGATCAGCACGACGAGCTGAGTTGATTTAGCCTCGTCCGTCTGTCCGTCTGTCCGTCTGTCCGTCTGTTTCTATGCTATCTCCTCCGTCAGTTTTAAAGCTATCCTCACCAAACTTTGCACGAAGTCTTTTGGTACAAATACGCTGCACATTTGTCGGAACCGGCCGGATCGGATGACTATAGCATATAGCTGCCATAGGAACGATCGGTTGAAAACTAGTCTTAAAGAGAAAAACTTTTTTGTTTTTAATGGAAACGCCTCCAAAGTACGTATTTCTTAGTTTACTATCCCTCTCCCATAATTTCATAAGTTTGGTTGAGACTATATAGGAACGATCGGTCGAAAAACTAGTTCTAGTGAGAAAAACTTTTTGGTTTTTAATGAAAACGTCCTTATCATTGGCATACACTTATTATTTATAGTTTTACACAATTCTACAAAGTTTGGTCGAAATCGGATGCTATCGCAGCTCCCATAGGAACGATCGGTCGAAAAAAGTTCCAGTGAGAAAAACTTTTTGTTTTAAATCGGAAACGCCCAATGAACGCCTGTAATTCCAGTGAGAAAAACTTTTTGTTTTAAATGGGATCGCCTCCAAATTAGTCGTAATTAACAGTGTATTATGCTTTTCCAAGATTTCACCAAGTTTGGTCGAAATCAGACATCTATATAGTATAGATCCCATAGAAAATTAAGGTCCAAAATGTAGTCTGTTAGAAAAACTTTTTTTGTTTTCAATGGAAGCTGCAAGGGTATACAAAACTTCGGGGGGAGCCGAAGTTAACTTTTTTTATTTTTATTGTCTATATTTTTAAGAATGCTCGTGGAACGAAATCCTTTGAGGTACTCGGTTAAATTTACTCAGCCTTTTTTCCATAGGAAAAACATGTTCAATATAATATATGTGTCCAATCGACTGAGCGTCCCCTATATGATAGGTTCATTTATTTTCTAATTTGAGGCATCTTTTAAAGAGGTGTAATACATACAAATATTTCTGCTCAATTGCAATAGTCAAAGTTGTAAAAGTTTCTTACTGGATTTTTCACTACAATCCTTGAGTATGTGTAGTTTTTCTGCACCTCACATGAATACGAGCCAACTGCTAGTTGACGAAAAATAAAAATATTTTATACCATCTTCCTATTCCCTTAGTGCATTGGGACAAAAATTAACTATAACGATTATGAAAATAGATCGTTAGTCCGATTTTTAAAGAACTTTTAAAGTCAATATACCCAGCTCAACAATTGTAGAAAGTTGCCAGCGGCTTGAGTTGCCAAAACAGTTGCCTCCTACAGCACCCATCGCGTGGTGCCTTCTCCTCCCAACCAACCCAAGCGAATCTCCTTCCCATCATATCTTCATCGTCGTCGCTTTTCTGCTCGTTTTGTCACGGGATTTAAATGCAAATTTCTGTCGACATCCGACGCACTAAATGCGACTTGCAAATTAATGAAATGAACCTTTAACTTGAGTTTAACTTGGCGCCTTTTTAGCCAGAGTCAGAGATAAGGCGCCAGGCACCAGCAGCAGCAGCAACAACAACAACACCAACGAGGATAACAGCAATTGGAGCATAAACAGCAACAACACCAACTATGAAAATGGCGCCCAAGTTTAAACAAAGTTGATTATGCATGCATTAGGTTTCCACAACAGTTGAGAATTTTTGGCAACGCTTATTTCATAGCCACGCCCCTTACATCCTCCCCCACCCCAACACACACCATGACAGAAATTTTGACTTTTTGCATTTTGTTGCGCAATTTTCAGGGCGAAAGTTCAACTTGTCTGGGGTTTTGTTTGTTGGTTTGTTACTTTATGGTCTAATATTCGTTAGGGGGCGGGGGGGGGGGGGGGGGGGGGGCAAAGCTTTATGGTCATGAAGTGCGAAAGTGGAAAATATGAAAAAATGGAATAGAAAATGTTTTTTTATCTGGAGGGAGAGAGATAGTAGAAGGCATAAGTTATGGCCAATGGTCATTGGTTATGGCCATTTACTTAAAGTGTTTTGTAGGCTAACAAATTGGTGTCGGAGAGGGGCAGAGGAGTAAGGAAGAAATCTTGGAAGTGAGTAATAAGCATTTTAGTGACAAGATTTTATCACTACTCTGCAAAATTTTGATATAAATGGGATTTATGCAGAGATTGAAAGTCTTTTCTATTAGAATTTGAAGACACTGGTAATACCGTACTTGGTGGTCATATGCAAATCATGCTTTAACACTCAATTTAAGTTAACCGTTCTTTTATTCTGTTAACCTCACTAACCAAAGTTAATCTCTCTGGTGTAGAGTTGGCCTCAACAGGTACCTGTGTTTAGTGTAAGAGGACGCTGCTAAGAGATGTCCACTCTGTCTAGAGTATTATCGTCGAATTAAAACACGTTATTATTTTAGATTAATTTCTGAGCTTGATATTTTTTTTGTTGTTGTGGTGGGCTGTTCTATTATGTGTGCTCTCAATTATTGATAG